>CM033683.1:18550034-19750034 GCA_019514585.1 Dendrobium officinale
CAAACAAATAACATGTGCTTTCAGATAATTAACTAGACGCATGAAATTAATCTCATATCAGTGAGTAATGCTCTGAAACTCCAATAAATTTTTTTGGGGGTGGGGTAACTTTTCAAAATTAACAAGCTGATCTGCTGACAATGCTAGCCAAAAGCAAACTAGCACATCCAGGAGGATCCAATTTTCATAACTATTCGAAACAGGCATGGATGGATTAACTCCACACTATTATACAAAATGATGCTCAAGGAAAGAAATGCTGAGAGCCTGACTATATATGATGAAAATTGATTGGAGAGATCCATTTCATCAGTATATTTCAAACTAAGGGAGGTTCGCCCCCGAAAATAAATTCATAGCCTTCTCAAATATTACGAAGAGCATTAAGATATGCTTGAATGAATGATACATTATATCGTAAATGTAATTTGATCAAATGTGCCAAAAATGTTTATGGTCCTGATGAATCCAAAAGGTTATAAGTGAAGTTTATGAAGGATTGTATTGGTGCACAGCCCAATCTGAATTAAAAAATGAAAATCCAGAAATCAAAACGTATGAGTCTATTATTGGCCAAGTATGGTTCAAAACTGCATTCGACAGTTGCTAATGAAAATGTCATCAATGTCAAGTGTATGGATATATCGTGTATCGACCTCACAATATGGGGAATGACCCGCTTCATCATTGAAATCTAATTATATATTGAAGGCAGAGCCTACTTAACTCATAAATTTACAAATGTCAAAAGCCTATGCCACCAATAAATGGTCAATATCTGAAGAAATATCACATAAAAATTTTATGTGTGCCAATTTGTTTGCATATGTAGAGAGATAAATTCAGAAATCTCCTTCTTTGAAAGATAGGAGACACAATTTTTATATACTCCCTGTGATGCAAGAGATAAATTCAATTCCCTATTGAAAGACTAATGAGGCAATTTTTATATTCTCCTATAAATTAGGAGATAAAATTTCAATTCCCTCCTGAAAGATAGGAGGGCAATTTTTATTATCACTTGCAATGCAGTAGATAAATTCAATCCCCTCCTAAAAAGTCAGGAGGCAATGTTTTATCTCATTTACCAAATAAAAATAAGGGAATTATTAAAAACTTCTTATGCTCATAAACCTAAGGGTCGAGCTAAAATTCATTGGTTCAATAAGCCTAAGGGGCCAAACCTTTGAAATTTTCTATGCTCATAAACCTAAGGGTCGAGCTAAACCCATAAAGATCATAAGCCTAAGGGCCAAACTTTGTAAATCTTTTATGTTCATAAACCTAAGGGTCGAGTTAAAAACCCGTTTTGGTTCAATAAGCTTAAGGGCCGAACATTTCAAAATCTTTTATCGCTCATAAACCCAAAGGTTGAGCTAATCCACAAAGTTCTAACAAGCCTAAGGGTCGAACTTTGAAATCTTCTGTTTTACAAACCTAACGGTCGAGCTATATCCACAAAGTTCAATAAAACTCAATGGTCGAACTCTGAAATCTTCTATATTCATAAACCTAAGGGTCGAGCTAAAACCCATTGTTTCAATAAGCCTAATGACCGAACTTTTGAAATCTCCTACGCTCATAAAACCAAGGGTCGAGCTAAAACCCGCAATGTTCAACAAACCTAAATATCGAACTTTGAAATCTTCTATGCTCATAAACTTAAGGGTCGAGTTAAAACCCATTAGATTCAACAAGCCTAAGGGCTGAATCTTATAAATTTCTGTTATGCTTGTAAACCTAAGGGTCGAGCCATAGTTTCATCAACCTTCTTTAAAATGTTGAGAATCAGAAATAAAGGTTCAACAAGCCTAAGGGACGAACCTTTAAAAAACATTTCATGCTCGCAAGTCTAAGGATTAAGCTTACTTAAACCAATCTAAATGATTGAAAGAAAAGAGAAAGAAATAGCGTTTCAACATAAATGCTAAATATCAAAAGATATCACAATGAAATTCATTGTGTGAAAAGTCACACAACAAATTCGTTAGGAGGCAATTTGTTGAACTTAATAAAAAAAATCCCGAATGAATGCAAAGAAAACGAACCTGGCTCCGCTGGTCACATTTTCGCGTCTTCTCCCCAAACGACGCTTTGCTTCGCATAATAACTTCCCTCACGACATAAAAACCCACAGGAATCCATTTGTAGGATCATTCGCAAAAAAAAAAAAAAAAAAAAAACTTGCGCTCATTTCTTCGCCTCCTTCGTCTCCGTCGTTGCGATTCGACTTCGTTTCTTTGCGAGAGGGTCTTGGGTTCTCCTTTCATCTTCTCCTTTTCGTTGTTGATGTTCGGCTTCGTTGATTCACTGTGGCAAAGAAATCCCATGAGTCGTTTCTTCTGCTCCTTCGTTCCCGTTCGACTTCTCTTTTTCGAGTCGCAGGAGGCGGAGATCGCATTGGTCGCCTCTTCCGCCCCTTGCTCTTCGACTTCGTTGCTTTGCGGGAGGAGTAGAGATCGCACGGTGTGGCCTCTTCTTCTCCTTGCTGTCCGACTTTGTCTCGCAAGGGAAGCGGGAGGGGGTTCACCTTTTATCTTCTCTTTTGGTCATCTATTCGACTTTGCTCATTCGACGAATGTTTCCTTCCTATTGGATTGGACGAAGGTAGCCATATTCCTCCCTTTTCGCGAGCATCTTCGGCCAAATACAGTATACATCCAAATACAGTATACGACCAAATATAGTAAGCCTGAATAAGATTTACGACACAGAAGAAAAAAAATGAGATTTTAACTTACTGTGGGATTTCATAGTACCCTAAAAAACTTATAACGAATCAAATAATAAATATGAATAATCAAAAATCAAAGACCTCGCACATCGTCGACTTTAAGTCTGACCGAGATGGTTTTAGAATTTTGAAGACCTGCGCCGTGATCTTAGATCATGGCGGATGGTTTTAAATTTGAAGCCCCTCGCCATTGATTTTAGATCTGGGCGGGATAAAATAAATTTCGAAGACCCCACACAGTCGATCTTAAGATGCTAGTGGGATGGTTCAAAATCGAAGACTCTATGCCGTTCGACGACCTTAGAGTCCGGGTAGGGAAGAAATTACGGCATTGCCGTCCCAATTTCTCCCTCGGTGGGGGAGGAAACGTCGGGGGAGGTTGCCGAAATTTTCTTAAAATTCTAGGCGGACAATTCAATTTGAATTTAATTAAAATGTTAAAATTAAATTTTAAATGTTAATTAACTAATCTATTTAATTAATACTTAATAAAAAATTAAATGATTAAATTAATAAAATAATAGATTAATTTTGGAACGACTAAAATCATAGATGAATGTTCCGAATGGATTCAAGTTAGGTGTATAACTCAATATACATCATCATTGTCTTTTTAATAACGAATTCTCTTAATCCCTTTCTACTTGTACTTGTGACAAGTAAGAATGAAAATTACGCTTCTTCTCATCTTTTTTCCTAAATGCCCGTCAACATAAAGTGATAACTTGTTGGGTATCATTTTAGGCCAAAGACTTTTTGAAGTATTCCAAATGTTTTCAAATGAGACGTCTCTTAACTTTAAGTGGCAAACTTTGAATTATTGTGACATTCCAAATGATATTCCTTTTTTTTTGAAATATTAGAGGTCTAGCAGTACCACTTTGAAATATTAAAGGCCTTTGGCTGTCAAAATATTACCTCTCGTCCGTTTGCCATGAATCATATCATTAATTAATTAATCAAAATTAATTAATGAGTCAAATTTAATTAATCAATTAAATTTGATTTGATTAATTTTAAATCCAAGAGCATTTGAAATTCAAAAGTTTCAAAGTACAAGTGCATTTTAATTGATTTTTTTATACTAGAAATTTAAATTTTGAGAGTTTTAAAGTATGATAGTTTTAAAGCATTTTTGGATAGTTGATTAATTAAATTAATCTTGAAAGAAAGAAAAAAAAATGCAAGAAGAGAAACATTGTTTTCCACTAATAAAAAATATACAAGCTCTCGACAAACAACTCTACCAACTCAAACAAGTACAGAAGAACTCTCCTAACATTGTACAAACAACTCAACACACTCCAACAACTCTCAACAACTTATAAAACTCTCCGAAACCCTCTCCAAACAAAAGCTCTCAAACTCTCTAAATAGAACAACATTCAACTCAACATTCCAACCATAACACAAATTGAAACTCTCAAGACTCTACAGTAGCCTCTACAACTATATGTGAGCTCCCTAAATTGCTGCAGATACCACCTACCTGCAAACAAACAAATAAGAATCTGTGTATCGTAAATAAATTAAGTCAATACATATTAAAAATAATAAATCTAACTACTAGTAAGACAAAAGTATTGGAAAGCAAGAAAAGCTAAGTACTGGAAAACTAGTAGAGCCATAGTATAGTAAGAAACAAGCTACGAGCACAAAACAAAACATTTTAAAACACTAACGCAAGTGTCAAAGCCCCGAAGTTTTTTCAAAATCGCAAAATTCAAATCAACTCACAAACCTTTCAAAATCTCAAAGTAACAAATCCTAAACAAGTGACATACTCTCAACAAACACAATCAAATTCAAAAATATAATGGGCAGCATTGTTTATAAGAACTTGGTTGTAAGACCCATTACCCGGCAACTTTTAAAGGCAAGTCGTAAGTCCGACCTTAGGGTAAAGTTTTAGGTAAAATTGTCTTAACTCCTAATCCCTAATTAAAATTACCCGGCCACTTCTAATAGAATTCGTAAGTCCAACATCTGAGGGAAATGTTTAGGTGATAATACAATCCTAGACCCTTCACTCGGGCATCCTAGTCTATAAGGGCTAGGTTACCCACCCTTCAGGTCGCTTAGCTTACAGGGCTAGGTCGTAAGACCCACCGTTAGACAAATTCTAAGGAAGCTATAAAGACCTATCCAACCAAAATTTTTAGGGCTTCCTCTAAAAGAGGCCGTAAGTCCCACTATCAGGGTTACTCCTAACTGGAGCCGCAAGCCCTAAACTAAACAAATTAACAGACAGCTTCTAAGGAAGCCATAAGCCCCTACCCAATTCAAATCACATAGGCAACTATTAATTGGAGCCATAAGCCCTAAACTAAACAAATTAATGGACAACTTATAAGGAAGTCATAAGTCCCAACCCAATTAAATCAAACTGAAATCCACATCTAACCACTTCAGCCTATTCAAGATCCATGAGAGAAGGCAATCCATGGCCTTTAATCAGATTTCTTGGACACTACGGTCAATGATTGTTAATGTTGGTTGACTGGAACCACGGTATACTCGGGACGACAGAACTATGGGATCTTGATCGGGTTTACCTCCATCTTCTCCACATTTGAGACTAAACATTTAAAAATTATTCATCCTTAATCGAGAGTTCTCTCTTACTTGTTAAAATGAGTAATTAACTATGAGTGCTTGCGCTTATAAGAAGTAAGGACCCTAGATCCAATTAAACCCTGACACTACTCTCAGTGGAAATCTGGTTAATTTCAATTTGACTTAAGAGAAATGGAATCTTAGGACTGCAAAGCGGGATTCGTGCATTCGTGCCATTTTTCTTGAGCCCATATGTCTGAGGCGTAGGAGAGGAGAGAAGGGGGGGGGGGTTGTGAATTGGTGCCTTTTAAAAATTTAAATATTAGTAATGGAGTATTTAGAAACTAGAGTGCCAAAAACTAACTTGATTCTTTTTTCTTTAGAAAATAACTTTATCACAATTAACATACTATAAAATTATACTTCAATTTTTTTCTTTTTGGTAGAAAAACAAATAAACAGCAATTTGATTTAATTTTTCTTAATTTTAAATGATAAAAGATGATGCATCTAGAAGTAGACAAACTTAAGAAATTTTAATAAACAAAAGTAAAAAGCAAAAACATAAAAGAAACTGCAAATCAAATTTTTATAGTGGTTTGACCAACCTTATCTACGTTTACTTCCCATAGTTCTTTCTCCGTGGATTCCCCCAACTAGCTCCATTTGCTTTCAGCAAGGCAGAGAAACCTCTATTTTTTATAGGAAAATGGAGAACACCCTTTAACACTACTTCTCTCTCCCGAGAAGCCTGCCTCCTGCACATAGCATGGTGGAGATTCCAACACCCCTTAGCTCCCGGCTAGACCAAGAATTTTCATATACCAAGACTCTCTAGATCTATTTCACTAAAGACCCCTTATACACAACAACCTGAGGAACAAGTATATTGACTGAGATGAATAACTTTTGTGCACTTTTCTTACACACAGATCACTTAAACATCTTTCCAAGAAATCTCTCGTGCTCTTTCCATTCTCTCTCACCCTCTTCCCAAGCTATTTTTATGAAGCTCTCAAGAACTCTCTCCAAAAATTTGTGGAAAACTCTCTCAAACTCTTCGGAGACGGCAAATACTTGTTCTCAAAAATTTTTATGTTGAGTATTTATATTAAGGCTTTAAATAAACCCTAAAATCCTGATTAAGTTAAATTGTCTTAATGATGTTGAATCAAGAAACTTGATTGTCATGTCTGAATGCGATTTGTCCGAATAATTTTTCTATTTATTAGGGTTGTACGATTAGGATCATATAATACGATCTACTCAATGTTGACTCAGAGCTTTGGATCGTCAAGTCCAAATGAGGTTTGTCCAAATAATCTTTCAATTTGTTTGGATTGTATGATTATGATCGTATAGTACATATCCACTAATTCGACTCCTTTATTTTAGTTTCTAAAATAAGTAAATATTAATATAACAAATAAAAAGTTTCATCTAGTACCAACAATTCAAATTATGTATTTACTTTTTTTTTTTTAAAATGTCAGAATTTTTACGGTTAAAAATCAAATTTGTTGATCCTTCAGTACGACAAGGATCGTATTATATGATTTGTTATGCAAGTTTTTTATTTTAAATTTTCGTTAGTTAATCCCACTTGATTATCAAAAATTATAAAATTTTGTATATAGTATAGTACGATAGGTATTGTACAGCACGATTGGTATAATACCGTACGATTGATCCGATAATCAAGTGTTTTAGTTAATTTGGTGTAATTTTTACTAGCTCTTGTGTGTGTATGCTTTGTTATTTAACTCACTATATGCCTTAGGTACAGAAAGTCTAGAACTTGATTTTCTTTTCTTGGACGGGTACGCTATATTCAATTACTTAGCTTCATCGGGCCCTCGTCCTGATTTCGTAACATGTGTGCTACCTGTAATGTTAGTACAAAAACAATCTCCTGAACATGTAATGTAACTTTTAGTTAGTATAACCAATATTTTTTGTAATCATCAAAACTTTAGTGTACGCTAGACTCATGAGGTTTAAACAATATTTAATATTAACGATGATTGGGTTTGTATATGATTTATTTGTCAATAAATCTTCATGTATGAGTTTCATTTGATATTGTCATAAGATTTCAACCTGATATAATTGAAATTCATTATTACTCTAGATCGAGTGAATTCAGTTATGTGAATAACATATGCAATATTTTATAGAAAACTTGCTATTAATTATATTAATCATAACTCTATTGTAGATTTAGAGAGGGGATATATCGAATTTAAACTAGGAGATGAAGTGATGTCTTTGTTTAAGCCATTGAAGTTTTCTTCTAGGAATCCTTAAGAGATTAATTGCTAAAAAAAATGAAACCATATATAATTATAATTAGAGATAATGTTTACAAGTTAGAGATCTGAAAAATTCTAGAATTAATTTATTTTTGATGAATAAATTAATAATTAAGGAGGGCTAAAGATATATGTATAAGTTAGTGAAACAAAGAGAGATGATTAGTAAGGGTTTAGTTCTAGTAAAGTGCATTAAGAATGAAGATAAAAAAATTCTTGTTTTAGAACAACACATTCATCAAAAATGGATGAGATATTTTGCTGAGCTTTTCAATGAAGATTGTGAGAATACGATTGACTTTGGTGACCTTGACACCCTAAATGAAATTAAAGTATTTTGTTTTTATCGACGTATTAGTAAAACTGAATTTAGAGAGATTATGAAGAAAATGAAGTGTGGAAAAGCTGTTGGAGGGGGGGGGGGTGGGGGGGGGGGGGTTTGGGGGGGGGTGACCTGATGATATTCCAGCAGAGGTGTGGAAATGCTTAGGGGATGAAGAAATTTCTTGGCTTACTATACTTTTTTAATATTATTTTGAGACTAAAAAGATATCAGATGAGTGGAGAATGAGTGTGTTGATTTATATTTTTAAAAATAAAGGTGATGCATAAGATTGTATGAATTATAGAGGAATTAAGTTATTGTGCCATACTTTAAAACTATGGGAGAGAGTTATGGAGCATATGTTACGACATGATACTAATATTTATCAAAATCAATTTGGATTCATATCGTGTAGGTCTACTATGGAAGCTTTACATTTATTGAGATGTTTGATGGAGAAGTATAGAGAGAATAGATATGATCTACATATGATATTTATTGATTTAAAGAAAGCATATGATAAAGTTCCAAGAGAAGTGCAATAGAGAGTTTTAGAAAAGAAAGGGGTTAATAATACTTATATTCAAGTCATTAAGGATATGTATGCAGGTGCTATTACTTGTGTTCAAACACAAGGTGGTTTGACCAAGTATTTTCCTATCTCAGTTGGACTACATCAAGGATTAGCCTTAAGCTCATATATTTTTTCTTTAGTCATGGATGTTCTCTCTAGACATTTACTAGACATTTATAAGAGGTAGTACTCTGGTGTATGTTTTCTGCTGATGATATTTTTGTTGTTGTTAAGACTAGAGAGAGAGTTGAACGTAAACTTGAATTATGGAGGTCAACCCTAAAGTCTAAAGGTTTTCATTTGAGTCGATATAAGCCTAATATATGGAGTATAATTTTAATAGTAATACATCTAATGGGGGGATTTTGACTCTGGGCAATCGGTCATTAATAAGATTACATATTTTAGATATATTGTGTCATTTTTTCAGAGTGATGGTGAAATAGATGTGGATATTATTAGTAGAATTCAAGTTGAATGGTTGAAGTGGAAGAATGCATCAATCTTGTTGTGTGATAGAAAAGTCCCTCTCAAACTTAAAGGACAAATTCTATAAGATGGTGCGGAAACTTGAAATGCTTAATGGTGCAGAATGTTGGCCATTAAAAGTGAAGCATGATATTAAGTTAAGTGTTGCGAAGATGAGGATGCGCTGGTGAATGAGTGACTTTACTCTTTGAGACAGGATACGAAACAAGCATTACGTGAAAAGGTTGGAGCAACTCCAATGGAAGATAAGAGTAAAAAGAGTTGTCTTTAGATGGAACGTCAGCCTTCTAATGACCCGTTAGGAGAGTAGATGTATTAGATTTGGCTTATGTTAGGAAATTTAGCGGTAGACTTAAAAAGACTTGGTTATAAAATATTAGAAATGACATTTCTTTATTAGATTTAAATGAGAATATGACTCTTTTTTATTTTTTTAATTTTTTTAAAATGAGAATATGGCTCTTAACATGACACAAATGGATAAAAAATTGTTCATTTTGTCAACCCCTTGTAGTGGGATAAAGGCTTGATGTTGTTGTGTATATTGAACAAATTAACAATTAATTCTTTGAATTCTTCTGCTTTTCCGTCTTCTTTGAGATTAACATCAACATTTCAATATAATTTACTTACAACATTACAATTCTTTTGCCATAAGCTATAATAAATATTGAAATTGTATCAAATACTTAAGGGGATATCAAAATTATCTTGTGCGCTGGCATGCAACCCTAAATTTGGTGATTTACAAGAAGTGCGAGATGTATGCTCAAATTTGCTATGAACGCTGAGAATAATTCATCAATGCCAATTTTGAAAGCTCAATAGATTAATTTAAACATCTAATTGTACAATAATAAAAAATGTGAATTTTGTGTTTTAAGATGAACTATTTGAAAGCTGAATTTTATTTGATTTTAGTTGTAATTGAATTTAGTTTGATTTTTTAATCATTTAAGTATTTTTTTAGTTAGAAGAATTTTAATTTCAGAAAATACATGTCTCTAATGTCACCTTACCATGAGAGAGGCATGGAACTACAGTCCACTCCGGAGGGGGGGGGGTTTAAAAAAAAGTGAGGGCATTTAAGTAATTTGCCCTCACTAAACTTCTACTTTTTCCCTAATAACACGTATTGCTCACATAGTCGCAACCCGCCTCTCTCAATCGCTCTTCTTCACGCTGTACTGCGGCATCCGGTAGGAATTGTGAGCTCCCGTCCCAGTCCGGCGGCTCGACATTGGCATTCCTTGAAAGGAGGGTCGTCCACGAGGACGTGTGTGTTTCTTCTATTTCTCAATCGGGCAGAACATGAAAGCCGAATAGAATCATGAGCTCCACGACTATAGTTCCGTGCCTATTTTAACTCCCTCCATTTCTAAGTGCAAGTGTGAGAGTTTCTTCTCTTTTGCTTCAGATTTTTTGTTCTAACATAATGATGTTTTTTTAGATTTATTGAACTTATTTTGCCCCATGAATTTTTTAAGATTTTTTTGCACCCTGCTACGTTTTTATGATCTTCTTTTGATCTTTTTATTCCTGAATATAAATATAAAAGATTTGTAGAAACCCATTGGCATGATTTGTAGAAATCTATTAGCAGAGTACAAAATCTAAGGAATTAATATATTGTTACATAAAAAAAAAGCTTATTTAATTAAAAAAAGGAACGCTTTTTTAAATTGGTAAGGTGCTTAAAGAGTCCCCTAGGTTACTAGCAATTGTTACCAATAAAATTAATTTAAGATAATATTTGGATCTAATAACTAAATTAAATTAATCATCTGTATGATATGAATGCGAATTTTGAATGCAACATGTCTTTTAGGATGCATATGATGATTAAATGAATTTAGTGATGCACTACCAGTAAATCTTTCACATATTGAAAACATGCTACTAGACTTGCTATATACCTAATGTTCAATTTGGTCCGAAATACCTTTTTAGGACTTGATAGATGGAAAGTTTTTTAAAGAGGATATAACGTGTAGAGATCGACTTGATCGATCTTTCGATTAATCCTCGACTCCGACCTTCAATATGGAGTTACGATGTGAATGATAGAGACAAAATTTGAATAACTTATCTTTTGAAGGGGCTCATCAACCGAGAAGTCATCAATTCCCTCAAATATTAATTAGGAATATCGTACGCAGGTTTAACCCTAAATGATTTGAAGAATATGCTGATTGGTTAGAGTACAACGTATATAAAGATGCTATTTTTTGTCTTTATTGCTACTTATTCAAGCCCTAATAATGAATTTGAAAAGGTCAAGCTGGTGGAGACTCATTTATTGGAATGGGGTTCAAAAATTAGAAGAAGAAAGAAAAAGTATTTGGTTATGTTGGAGAACATAACAAGACAAGACAAAAAATGTGAAGATTTATTGAAGAATCATTAAAAAAAACTTCCTGCGTTATGATTGAGCAAAGAGGAGACTAATAAAAAAGATTATATGATCATGTTAAGTACTGCAGTAGATCGTGTTAGATTTCTATTACATCAAGGATTTTCATTTCGTGGGCTTGATAAGTCATCTGGGTCAGTTAATCGAGAAAACTATTTGGAGCTTTTAGATTTTCTTACCAATTATAATATTGAAATTAAATAAGTTATTTCTACGTATGCAAGTTTTAATATAAAGTTAACTTCTCCAAAAATTCAGAAAGAAATTTATTCTGCTATTCCTACTGAAATTTTGACACATATTATTAAAGATATTGGTAACTTCTACTTTTCAATCATAGTCGACGAATTTAGATATGTTTTTACAAAAGAACTACTTGCTATCACAGTAAGATTTATAGACAAGTTAGGGCAAGTCATTAAAAGGTTTGTAGGTATTATATATGTTTTAACCCTGAAGACAACCATTAAAAACATACTTAAGAAACACTCGTTGCGCATTCATAAAATTTGTGGTCAGTGTTATAATGGGGCATCCGATAGTGAGGAGAATTTAGTAATTTAAAGACACTTATTCTTAATGATAATTTTCAAGCATTTTATGTTCATTGTTTTGTCCATCAACTCCAACTATGTTTTGTAACAATAGCGAAATCATTGGTAAGTGAAACTGTTATTTGAGTTTACTTCTAAAATTATAAATATTATTTAGTCTTTCTGCAAAAGATTCGATGCTCTAAAGGCTATTCAGCATTATGAAATACTTTTATATTTTAAAGAGGGCAATCTCCTAAGTGGTAAGTGTTTAAATCAAGAGACTAATTTATAAAAATCTAGTGATATTCGATAGAGTTCTTATTTTTATTCTTTAATTAGTCTCATGAGAATATATGCGTATGTAATTGAGATGCTTGAGATTGTTAGAGAAGAAATGATACATTATCAATAGTCTGTTAAAGTAGGTATTCTGATTAATACAATGAAATCTTTTAATTTTATTTTTACAATACATTTGATGATTGATATCTTGGTGATTACACTTGATTTATCTCAATCATTACAAAAGAAATATGAAGTCATAGAAATGCAATGAAATTGGTGAAAATATTCAAACAACGATTTTATGTTTCAAGGAAAAATGGATGGACTGGTTTACCAGAGGAAGTGTCACGATTTTTGTAGGGTTTTTTGAAGTTGAAGTTCCAGATATAAATGATACATACAAAACTTGTCGTCAATCAATGTTAAGAGGTGAATAAATATCAAACCTATATCATTATCGTATTGAGCTATTTCACACTGTTGTTGATATATAGCTTCAAGAGCTAAATAATTTTTTTTCTGAATCTAGTACTGAGCTGCTTCTTTATATGGTATGCTTAAATCTAATCTATTCCTTTAATATTTATGATAAGAGGAAATTGATACGTCTAACAGAATTATATGTAAGTAATTTTTCAACCATTGATCTTATGCTTTTAAAAGTCAATTGTCAATTTATATCATTAATATGCATACCTGTGATTAGTTACTCTCTAAACAGTATTGTTAATATTGCAAAGCAAATTTTTGAGGTTAAAAAGGATCATGTATATCATCTGGTTTACAGACTTATTATTTTAGTATTAACTTTATCGGTTGCTATTATTACGGTGGAAATAACATTTTTTGCAATGATGATTATCAAACATATATTGTGTTGTAGGATAAGTGATGATTGACTCAATGATTATCTGGAATCTTACATTGAAAAGATGTATTTGATTTGATTTCTAACGAGATTGTAATGCAACACTATCAAAACATACAAAATAGATTAATAATCTTGTAATAATTTTTAATTTATATTTTATAATGTAATACATGATTTTGCTTTGAATTATGTTTTTATTTTTTTTTTATTTTATCAATTTTTATGGCAAAATTTTCATATAAATGGACAAAAAAATGAAGATATCATTCAAAACAAAATTTTATATTACTTTATAATAGATAAATTAAAAATTATTATAATCTTATTAATCTATTTTATATTTTTTGATAATGTTGCAACAATTAGAAATCAAATCGAACACTTTTTTCAATGTAAGATATCAAAAAATTATTGAGCCAATCATCACTCATCCTGCTATACAATCGATGTTTAATAATCCTCATTATAGAAAAATGCTCTTTTCACTGTAACACTAGCAACTTGTAAAATTAATGATATAGTAATACATATATAAACCAGAAGATATATACGATCTTTCTTGACGTTAATAATATGCTTTGTAAGATTAACAATAATGTTTAGAGAGGAGAACTCATCATCGGTACACTTATCAATGATATAAGTTGAAACATAGTTTAAAACTGTGCAATCAGAGGCATTCCTCTGTGCAATTCTGGGTAAAATCGCCTCAATGCCTAAGCAATTCTGGTTCCTCATTATGCGTACGCCTGAAGGCGTGCCTATGAGGCTGAAGTGCGCAATCTAGTGTGAGGCGCACACCTCTAATAACCGGGACCCACACACCCAAGTTTTAATGAATTAAGGCTTTTCCTCCCCTCTCATAGCAGCCTACCCGAAACCGAGCAGGAGCAAAAAAAAACCCGCAGCCCGCAATATCTTTTGCACGTCTGCTCGGCCTCCCTTCCCGCCGGCTTCGCCTCACTCCCGCGAGCTTGAAGTGTCCGACTGCCCTCTAGGAGAAGTCCATAAATGATTTTAGGTATTTTTTTTAGTTCAACGAAAGCTTTTTCAAATGAAAGAAAATCTAGGGTTTTAATTTTTTTGAGATTTTTTGTTTTATTTTGCATTTGTGCTTAAGGAAATATGGTTAGGGGCAATGAAAAGACTAATACATCATTGCGGCGTAATCCTTCTTGGAAGTATAGTGTATAAGTTGATGTAGGAGGCGGCGAGAAGACGTATATGTATTTAAAATGCAATTTTTGTGATAAGGTGGTGAAGGGAGGAGTAACTTGCATGAAGGAACACTTATCCGACTCACATAAGAATGTAACACATTGTGCGAATGTTCCGGATAACGTGAAGGAGGAAATTACAACTTATATGAAGAAGAGTACGACGACCAAATATTTACAACAGGAGCAATTTGATGAAAGGGTCAAACATGGTGCTTACTTTGGGAGCGAGAGTGAAAAGGGCTGTTCCTGTACTATATATAATATAGGTGCGCGGGGTCCTATGGACCAATATATGACTACTCCAAGAGAGGATAGAGGGCAAGCACAGATGATGCCTGTGACTGGTACTTGAGAGGGTTGACGGCAGGTTTGTATTGATATTGGCAGATTTTTTTTTGAGAATGTCATACCATTTAATGTTGCGGTCTGTAGGATTGTATGGGAGAGGGTTGAAGGCACCTTCTATGTACGAGTTGCGAATATGGATTTTGAAGGAGCTACAGAACACATAGCATAGTATTGAGGAGATTAAATGGACATGGATTGAGACTGGTGTTACTATTATGTCAGATGGGTGATCTGACATGAAGAGCAAGAGCTTGATTAATATCCTTGTCAACAATCCCTATGGCACTATGTTTTTACGATCAGTTGAAGCTTCAGATGAGGTTAACAATGTTGAATTCATTTTCAATTTACTAGATGGGATTGTTGAGGAGATTGGGGAGCAATTGATTGTTCAGGTGGTGACTGACAATGCCAGTGCATACAAAGCAGTTGGTCAGATGTTGATGGAGAAGAGGAAACACATGTATTGGACCCCTGCGCAACACACTGTATTGATCTTATATTGTAGGAACTTGGTGATTTACCTCAACATAAGAGTGCTCTTTTAAAGGCGAAGAAGATCAAAAAGTTCATATACAACCACTCATGGGTTTAGCCTTAATGAGAAAGTTTTCAAAGAAGGAAATCATTCGTCATGCAACAACTATGTTTGTTATTACATTTGTTCACTTCAAATCATTTTCAATTCCTAATACAAAATTTATTCTATAGGGTTGCCACATCTTATTTGATACTACAGAGCCTGTTGGATGTGAGACAACCTCTTAAAGCAATGTTTACATCAGCATAATGACTTAATTCTTCATGGGGGAAGAAAACTGAGGGGAAGAAAATACGAAGGCTAATTTTAAATGATAAATTTTGGGCGACTGTGACCTATGCTATACACAAGACCATTGGTACAAATTTTATGTTTAATGGATGCCGAGAAGAAACCAGTCATGAGTTTTATTTATAATGCTATGGATGAGGCGAAGGAGTTGATTGCACATAACTTGGGAGGAGAGGAGGCAAGTTATAGAGAGATTTGAGATATCATTGATGCTTGGTGGGACGTACAGTTATACCGTTATCTACATGCAGTGGCGTATTATCTCAATCCTTAATTTCAATATTCAAAGAGGAAATCCTCAAACTCGGAGGTGAAGCTTGGCTTGCATCATTCCATGGAACGACTTATACCGGACCATACCATTAGGGAGCTTGTAGATTTACAACTTGTTCTATTTCGGAATAAGGAGGGATTTTTTGGTCTGCAAGCAGCAAAATCAACTATTATCAAACGGTCTCCAGGTATACTTATTTTTTAAAATGAATAACACTTTAATATGTTTTGATTATTATTTTTCTTCTTTAATAGTTGAATGGTGGATCCAATTTAGTGATTCCACTCTTGAGTTACTGAGTTTTGCTGTTAGGGTTTTGGGCCTCACTTGTTCTTCTTCTGGGTGTGAGTGAAATTGGAGTACATATAGTCAAGTGCAAACGAAGAGAAGAAATTGACTTTAAACACTCAAAATGAACTCTCTTGTGTATATTATGCATAACAAGAGGTTGCGAGAAAGGAGGTTAAAAAACAAGGGGTTGAAGGATGATGAGGACCCTTTGGTGTGTGATAATGTTGCATCTGATAATGAGTGGTTCATAGATAATGAGATAAATTTGCCATTATCAGACTTGCAACTAGATCTAAGTGTGGATGTCTTGAGGGGCGAAGCAGATCAAGTTGGCATATTCACTAGTACCACACCACACACATCCACTAGATCTGTAGTATAACATCCAAATAAAAGTATTTCATAACTTCTTATATGCTATTACATTATATTTATATCAAGTGAGCAAGTAATATGATAATGATCATTTTTATTGAATAGGGAAGAGAAAAGTGAGTCAAATTGAAGATGATGAAGATATGACATTCATTGATACAATTAAAGAAGAAAATTTTTCTTGAACCATTTAGTGATGGGACATGATTGGATTATATATGTTCTTTCTTATTTGTACTTTGGGAGTTTTGATTGATTAAAATTTTGTGATTTTGTACTTTGGAACATGAATTTATTGCATCTCTTTTCTTAATTTTCACTAATTCAACTTGTCATTTAGAAGTTTTTATTGTATGATAGAATTTTGCTATTATTTACCTGTTAAAACCTTTAAATTCTCATTAACGCAATTATGCGTCCGTGAGGCTTACGCCTCACACCGCCTCGCCTCACGGACGAAAAACGCCTCGAGGCTTATTTACGCAATTTTAAACCTTGAGTTAAAAAATTGACTTTTAAGAGTCAGAAGGTCAATGATAAAAAAATCATTTGGATATAATTCTGCTAGACATATCAATTTTCTCTCATTATAAGCATTGGAAAAATCAATTGAATTTAAGCATGTCATTCGAAGAAGCAACTCAATAATAGATTAAAAAAAATGATTAATTAGCTCTTGAAGCTATATATCAACCACAGTTTAGGATAGCTCAACACGGCAATGATGTAGGTTTGATATTTCTTCACCTGTTCGCATGGATCGACAATGAGTTGTATATGTATCATTCATATTTGGAACTTAAATTTCGAAAATCCTAAAAAAATGTGATACTTCCTCTAGTAAAACAGTCCATTCATTTTCCCTCAGAATATGTAATCGTTGTTTGAATATTTTCACCAATTTCATTGTATTTTATATGTCTTGATCTTTTCTTTGTAATGATTGAGATAATTCATGTGTAATCTCCATGATATCAATCATCAAATACACTGTGAAAATAAAATAAAAAAATATATTTTATAAGTATTCCATTATATATATCAGAACATTTGTTTCAAATGACTATTGATCATGTACCCCTTCTTTAACAGCCTTAAGTACCTTAATTACAAAAGTATATGTTCTCATGAGACTAATTAAAAAATGAAAATGTGAACTCCATCAAATATCATCAGATCTTTATAAATTAATCTCTTGATTTAAACTTTGACCGCTTAGTTGATTGTCCTATTTAAGATGTGAAAGTATTTTATCATGCTGAATAGCTTTTAAAGCATCCGATCTCTTACAGGAAGCCCTAATAGTATTTATAATTTTGGAAGTAAACTCAAATAGATATTTCACTTGCCAATGATTCTTCAATACTGCTACCAAACATAGTTGGAGTTGATAGGAGAAATAGTGAACATAAAATGCTTGAGAATTATCATGAATAATAACTGCCTTCAAACTATTAAATTATCCTTGCATATCGGATGCCCCATCATCACTTTGATCACGGATTCTATCAATGCTCAATGAGTGTTTCACAAATATGTTTTCAATGGTTGTTTTTAGGGTTACAACATGAGTTAAAACTATGTGTAATGCATACAAACTTTTCAATGATTTGCTCAAACTTGTTTACATATCTCACTGCAATAGCAAGTTATTTTGTAGAAACATCTCTAGATTCATCAATTATGACGGAAAAGTAAGAGTCATCAATATCTTTCATAATACGTGCCAAAGTTTTAGTAACAACAGCAGAACAATTTTTTTTTTTTTGAATTTTTGGTGAAGTTAACTTTACATTAGAGCTTGCGCACGTTGACATAACCAATTTAATTTAATTATTATGATTAACAAGAAAATTTAGAAGCTCCAAATAATTTCCTCGATTAGTTGACCCGGATGACTCGCCATGCCCACTAAATGATAATTTTGATGTAATAGAAATCAATCACAATCTATTGCAGCAGTTAACATGACCCTGTAATCTTTTTTATTCTCTTTGCTCAACCATAACGCATGAAGTTTGTATTCCTAATTCCTCAATAAATCTTTATATTTTTGTCTTGCTTTATTATGCTCACTTTTATGCTCTCTAACATGACAAATTACTTTTCTTTCTTATTCTAATTTTTGAACCGTTCTCCAATAAATGAGTTTCCAACAGCTTGACCTTTCCTAATTTGTTTGGCCTGAATAGGTAGTAGTAAAGATAAAAAGTAACGTCTTTCTGTATGTTTTACTCGAAGCAATTAGCGTATTCTTCAAACCATTTAGAGTTAAACCTACGTGCGATATTCCCAATTAATGTTTGAGGGAATTGATGACTTCTCGGTTGATGTGGTTATTTCAAAAATTAAGTTCTTCGAATTTTGCCCCTATCATTCACATCGTAACTCCATATTGATGGTTGGAGTCCAGGATCAGCCGATAGATAAGTCAAGTTGATCTCTACATGTTTTTTTTTCCTCTTTAATTAACGTTCAATCTGTTATGTTCTAGAAAGGTATTCAGACCAAATTGAACACTAAGTATATAACAAGTCTAGCTCTATGTTTTTTAATATGTGAATGATTTACTAGTAGTGTATCAATAAATTCATCTAGTCATCATATGCATCCTAAAAGGCATGTTGAATTCAAAAATCGCATTCCTATCATACAAATGATTAATTTAATTTAGTTATTCGATCTAAATATTTTCTTAAATTAATTTTATCGGTGGCAATTACTAAACTAGATTTAATCTAGTGTACTTTTTAAGCACCTTATCAATTTGATGAATCATTACTTTTTTTAAAAAAAAATTAAAGAAGCTTTTCTTTATGTAACAATATATTACTTAAATTTTGTACTCTGTCAACGGATTTCTACAAATCATGCCAATAGGTTTCTACAAATCCTTTATATCTGTATTAAAAAAAAATGATCAAAATAAGATCATAGAAACATAGCAGGGAGAAAAATAAGATCAACAAGAAATTTGAATGAACCTCATTATGTCAGAACAAAAGAAGCTGAAGCAACATAGAAGAAACACTAACACTTTCACTTGAAAGCGGAGGGAGTTAAAGCAAGCGTGGAACTATAGTCTGTCGGCTTTTACGCTTTGGCCAATTGAGAAAGAGAAGAAACACTCATATTGCCTCGTGGACGACCTTCCTTTCAAGGAATGCCAACGTCGTTCCGCGCCTGTTGATGACCTAAAGTTCACTGGATTCTTTGTTTTTGCCAGATCTGTGATTCTGCGTCTGTCTGGCTTCTCTAACGGTGGAAGGGTATATTAGTCCTTTAGTTATATTATTTTAGTGGGCAAGCATCCTTCTGTTTTGCAATCTTGTTGTTTAATGCTGATTGTAGGATTCCTGCTCTTCAATTGTTAAGTGGATTCTCTAAGGATTCAACTGTTCTGTTTGACGTTTTGTGTGGTTGGCGGGATTCTTGTTTTTTATTTTCTGAGTTTCAAGCTGGTGAGATTCTAATGGATTGTTTACCCCGTAGATAGGAAAATTCAAGGGAGTTTCGTAATATTCAGGAGTCTATAACTTGTGTAAAACACATTTAAGCTGTTCTTGAATAATAATAAAAAAAATCCTATTCTGAAGGAAGATATATTTTGATCGAGGCATAAAAATTTCTGAGGTTACACCCTACAACTGAAAAGTATGATTCAATGACTTTTTCTCTCTAAATCTCGTTGTTGGTTTAAATGCGGGATTGATTTTATTTAGGTTTCTATGTATGTGATTTTCAAATAATAGCATGTTTTTTGTTTTCGGTTGTCTTTTTGTCGGTTGGTTTTAGTAGTAAATTATTGGTTGTTTATCTAACTGAATATCTTCGTATTGTAGTTTTCATCACAAGTAATAAGCAATTCTTTCGGTTTCTTGTGTTTGGCCATAGTTCAAAATGTTAATGGAGCCAACAAAATCTTTGCAGTTTATTTCATTTTTTATTATTTATAGCAGTTCTGCAGAAGGCTCATTGGTGTTTGAAATAAAAAAAAACTTGCTTTGAAAGCTGATGTAATATGATGAATTCCATGATTTAGTCGGATTTAATATTGTGTTTAGTTTCCAAGCCCATAATAAATGAAAATAAAATATTTTTTTTTTGAATAAGTTTTCTATCTAGTAGCAACAAAATGATAACCAATAAGGTTATCAACATTGCATTCTCCTTATATCGTGCACTCTGCACTCCCAGTTCTTGGAGAAATTATTCTGTGCGGATGCTGAACGGCCTCCAGAAACCAATCAGAATGCACCACTTCACCCCTGATCGGTACCCGGCTCGGTACTGCTCTGTACCACGGCTCGTATTGCTGACGTGATGCATTTTGGTTGGTCTCCCGACGATAAACTACGTTCGACATCCGCACAGAATAATCTCTGATGTTCATGGCCACTCATTTCAACATTTCTGTTTCTATTTCCTACATCTATTTGTTTTAGACCCCTGAGTACTTAACGTGTGTGCATGTGGGTTTTTCTTAGGAACAAGCGGTAATAATCTTGAATTAATTTCTTTCTCAATTGCTACATAGCAACTGTTTATTTATTTGTCATTCTACTTCCTGTATACAGATAGGTGGTGTTATTTTAGGCCAAAATTGTGGGTTTTTTTTCAGTTCGTAAGTGAGCAGAGTCTTTTATCAACTTCCCAGTTAATTTTATAGGTGAAGGAGTTTGTCTCCACTCGGGTTGGATTACAGAGGGTTTGCCTTCTAGTTGATACCAAATGGGGCATGAAAGCAAGGGACTTGGAGCTCATAGAGTTAATGGAACGGTAACTATCTACTTCTTTTTCCATTTTTACTTCATCTTGTATCTTAGTTATCTCTCTCAATAATTGATCATTGGTGAAAAATGCCTTGCCTCTTAATTAAACTTCTTGAGCTTTACAAACTTGAAAGGCAAATGTGAATCATGCTTTTGGTGTGATTTTCCAAGGCATAAGATGGAAAGATTTGGATCATGCAGAGGCCATAATTGAGAATGGATGGTGTTAGCGCATATTACTCGTCACCTTCCACTGTGGCCTGTCAGTTACATTTCTTGTTTCCAATACATTATTTATCTCTTGTGTACTGTCATTTGGATATAGAAAATAAGCTTTTCCTTGTCTCCCGAACTCGTCGTCTTCTTCTTGCTCCGGTTCTTTCATGGTATCATAGATCAAGGCATGGCGGATCAGGATTCGACGGCCTCCCACCCTCCCGTCTCCAACATTTCAGTCTCTCTCTCTCTGAGTTCGTCATCCCACAACCCCTAAAATTTTTTATTTCAAATCTAAAAACTCTAGTCCCTACTCAGCTTTCCTCCTACACCTACACCATTTGGCGTCTCCAACTCCAACACTTCTCCGCTAATGGCTTCGCCAGTCATCTCACCGGCATCACTCCCTATCCGACGGACATATCCAGTCCCGAATACAATCTCTGGCAACTCATTGATCGCAATTTAATCTCAGCTCTTCTTTCAACTATTTCCCCCTCTATTCTCCCCTATGTTCTCTCCTCATGCACAACCTAAGAAGTTTATCATATTATTGAGCGTCGGCTTCAACCATCCAATTGCTCTCGGGTGATTCAGCTCAAGAACGAGCTTCATAACATCCAAATGCGAATTTCCTCAATGCAACAATACCTCGCTCATATCAAGAACCTCGTTGTCAACATCGCTGCCTCCGACTCCAAGATCGACTCTGAAGACATCATCATTAACGTAATGAACGGACTTCCATCCACCTACAGCGCTTTCAAATCAACAATTCGTACATCCCTCTCGATCTTGACACCCTTTATTCCCTTTTATGTAGCGAAGAAATTAACCTTCAAACTCAACAACAAAAAGAAAGCGCATCAAACTCGGATTCCATGGCTCTTTTCTCAAATTGCAATACTTCGCCTAGTGGACGAATTTTCTTCCATCCGTCAAAAGGCAAGAATTCCTCCATCTGATCCTCCTTACAATCCCCTACATCATCCCAATCCACGAGTAATAATCCCGATCGTCCCACCTGTCAAATTTGTGGGAAATTCGATCATTTTGCTTTAAATTATTGGCACATATGCAACCTAAAGTATGCGCCTACGACTTGGACAATGCTTTCTCACAATACCTCTAACCCAACATCCGATTGGGTTCTTGATTTGGGAGCTTCCTCTCATCTAACTCCCGTGCGAATCTTAACCAATCCTCTTCCTATCACGGCTCGGACAATGTCTCAATTGCCAACGGTGCCAATCTCCCGATTCAACACTCCGGATAAGGTTTACTTCCTTTACCTGACTCGGCACGTAAGTTAAGACTATGCAATTTACTTCATGTACCTTCATGATCCTATAATCTCATCTCAATCTCTAAGTTAACTGCTGACAATCATGTCTCCATTTGCTTTTACGCTATCGGTTTTATCATGAAGGATCTACAGGACCAGCGACCTCTTCTGTGGGGTCGTCTTCGTAATGGCTTGTACCAAATTCATATACAACCTTTATGGCCGTCCACTGCTCTTCAAGCTCACACATCCTCCAATCAGCTTTGGCATAACTGTCTTGGCCACCCTCACCATGGATTTCAAGCCACATTAGTCAAGAATATTCCTGAACTTTGTAATTTCAATTCATCTTCTTACGTTTGCATTTCTTGTAATTCGGCTAAAAGCCACAAATAGCCATTTAATAAAAGCCTTTCAGTATCTACCATTCCTTTCTCTTTAATACATTATGATGTATGGGGTCCGGCCCCGTAGCTCTCTTTTAATGGCTTCAAATACTACGTAATCTTCATTGATGATTGCACCAGGTTCTCATGATTGTATCTTATGCCACTCTAAAGACAAAACCTTAAACAAATTTAAGAATTTTTGTTCTCTGATAAAGAACAAATTCAATGCCCAACCCAAATCCTTTTGGTCGGACGGAGGTGGTGAATTCACAAGCACTTCTTTCAATACTTTCCTCACCGATCACGACATCACTCATCAAATTAGTTTCCCTCATACACCTGAACAAAATGGATTGGCAAAACGGAAACACATGCGTTTTCTTAACCTCACTAGAACCCTCCTACATGCGGCTCACCTTCCCCATTCCTTCTGGGCAGAAGCCCTCTCCATCGTAAATTACTTAATAAACAAACTCCCTTCCAAAGACATATCGCTTCAAACTCCTTTTCATAAGCTTCATGGCAAACATCTTAATTACAGTCACTTTCGCACATTCGGTTGTCTTTGCTTCCCTTGGTTGAAACCGTACACTCACGACAGGCTGTCCCCTCTCTCTCAAGAGTGCATTTTTCTTGGCTATTCGTCTCTTCACAAAAGCTATAGATGTCTAAACATGTGCACCAACAAAATACACAAAACCGAGCACAGAGTTTTCCATGAACAAATATTCCCTATAAACCATCCGCTCCATCTCTCCCCAGACCATCCGACATCCTTCCCCTATCACCTCTCCTCACTCCCACATCCTCTTCCACCACTCCATCACACCTTCCAGAACCCTAGACTCCAACAACTCAACACACCTCACCTATCACTACTCAACCCTCGCCTCATCCAATCCTTCCTACTTAGACTGCAGCCCCTTCTATCTCCTTAGCCAACATCTCTTGTCCTTCCTCACATCCCATGCAAACTCTCTTCAAATCGGGTATCTTTAAACCCAAGAAAATACTCAATCTTCTAGCCACCACGAGCTCCGCCAACAATCTCATGTCCTATAATCAAGCCAACCAACATCAATACTGGCGGACAACAATGTCCGAAGAATTCATGGCTCTTCTATGACAAGGAACTTGGTCGCTCATTCCCTCTCTTATTGAAAAACCGATCTTTGGCTGCAAACGGACATATAAAATCAAATTTCTTCCAAATGGACATGTTGACCGCTATAAAGCCCGTCTGGTAGCTCAAATCTTCAATCAACAATACGGAGTTAACTACAACGAAACTTTCAGCCCCGTCGCCAAGATTCCTACCATACACATTCTTCTAACTATAGCTCTGAATCGAACTAGACATTTCTATCGTCTTTCTTCACAGAGATCTCCTAGATGATGTCTACATGAGTCAACCTCATGGTAGCTCCAACAAACAACATCCCAACTTCGTTTGCAAACTTCACAAATTGATCTACGGGCTCAAACAGGCTCCGCGGCTCTGGTTTCAGAAACTCACATCATTTCTTCAAACCTTCGGATTGGGGTTCAGTCGTTTCCGATCATTCTCTTCTAATATACCATCGCAAACATATTCAACTATACATATTAATTTACGTTGATGATATCTTGCTCACAGGTAATGATCCAGCATCCATACAAGATCTTCTCACTCAACTGCAATCCAACTTTCAACTCAAGTAGCTCGGTGATGTTTCACTCTTTCTCGGAATTCAAGTTCTGAAGACATTGTTAGGACTATTCCTCTACCAACAACACTACGCCACCAATCTTCTTCAAATCGCAGGCTTCTCCGATTGCAAAAACAGCAACCACTCCTCTGGCTCCGTCGCCAAGCACCAAGATCACGTCCAATCAACTGTACAATGATCCTTAGCTCTACTGCAAGCTAGCTGGATCATTTCAATACCTAACATTCACTCGATAGGACAAGATTTGCCACAAACTCCATCTGTCAACACATGCATGCGCTGAATCAACAAAATTTCAAATCTCTCAAACGTCTTCTACGATACATCAAAGGAACTCTTCATTTCAGTTTTCCTCTCACTATAGGCAACCTTCAACTAACAACATATGCTGATGTAGACTGTGCCATAGATTCCATGGACAAAAAATCAATATCCGGAATCTGCACCTTTCTAGGCAACAACCTCATTTCTTGGTATGTAAATAAACAACCAACTGTTGCTAAGTCATCCACAGAAGCTGAGTATGGCTCGCTGGCTTCTGACACCTTAGATGTTATATGGCTTCACCGTCTATTTGTAGAGTTTCAAGCACCTCAAAATTCTCCAACCACTATATACTGCAACAACACCTCGGCCATCGCCCTCACAAACAATCCCGTCTTCCACGCCCGTACAAAGCATATGGAAATTGACTTCCACTTCATTCGACAGCACATCGACAAGGGTGCCATCGTTCTCTCACACATTAGCTCCTCTGACCAAGTCGCTGACATCCTCACCAAGGCTTTTACTAAAACACACTTTTACAACCTTCGAAACAAATTAACCATTATGAATGCTTAATTTGTGGGGGCATGTTAGCGCACATTACACGTCACCATCCACGTAGCCTGTCTTTTACATTTCTTGTTTCCATTACATTATTTATATCTCTTGTGTACTGTCATTTGGATATAGAAAATAAGCTTTTCCTTCTCCCCCGAACTTGTCTTCTTCTGCTTGCTCCGGTTCTTTCAGATGGCTCATATGAATTCAACCCAGAATAATCAGTAACCAATACAAGTCTTCTACTTGCAGATGAGCATCCCTCCCCATGGAAAAATTATTGTGTCCGGACAGCGGTACCAAGCGGTACTGACCGGTAGTGCTGTCGGTACCGAGTGCGATACCGAGCGCCTAGTGATGTGACACATTTTTATTGGTCTCTGGACACGTTCGGTGTCCGAACACAATAATCACTCCTCCCCATGAGGCTTTTTCCTGGGATAATTCATGGACTTAATGATTGCTTGCCTAGAATTCACATTATCTATTACTATTATTCTAATTAGTGGGAAATAATCTTTTCATGACATCCTAAGATTTCGTTTGGGATGACTCTCTTATTATTTCTTAAAACAATTTTCTGTTTTTAGAAAGCTGCTTCTAAAAAATTGTTTTAAGAAACCATAAGAAAATCGTCTCAAATGAAGCCTAAATTTTCCTTTTTATTTGATGCATTTAATTTAAATAGGCTCCACCAAAAAGACTAATTTTTTATTAATTTAATCTGGAAGCATTGTTCTGATTCTTTCATTCCAATTTCCTCAGATCAAAAACACCTTACCAAATTGTCTTGACTAAGACTGACATCGCTTTCCCCATAGATGTTGCTCGACGTGCTATGCAAATCCAAGAGGTAAAGATCAAGAAACACATATCCATTATGTCTAAGGCTTCGTTTGGGCTGACTTTCTTACTGCTTCTTAAAGCTATCAGCTTTCTAGTATAAAAAATTTAATTTTTAAATTAAAAAATTATTTTAAGAAAAAATAAAAAAACCGTCCAATATGAAGCCTAAATCATTTTCGAACTATTTAATTCCTTATATTTTTATTTTCAATATTTTGCTAGAATCTAAAGAACAACAAGTCGATTATTGACCCAGTGGTAAGTTTTCCATGCCCTTCCTTCCACTATTCTTGACTGGAATTTCTAACTAATAAACTCATGCTTCTTCCATAAGAAAATTCTAATTCTATTTAGCCTCACAGCTGTAAGAGTTTGTGTTTTGTTTCTTTCTTACTGTTTATTGCTTATTAATTAATGCAGATGATGGTGAGTTCCAAGTCAGGAGCTGGAATCCGCACTCTCAGAAACGTGCTTGCTAAAATTGCACGTTTTGTGAAACCATAGAGAAGGTACAAAGTTAGCTAATTTTTTTGAATATATATATGTGTGCGCGCACGCTCGCATTTATGTATGAAAACACGTGAAAGACAGTAGCCTTGTGGTTGGTGCTCGGGATTCCAATGCGGTCTCAGCGACTAATATTCAACATGGTGGTTCATATTCGACGCTCACACCTACATTGTGGTGGCTCGTATTTAAAAGTAATCACGGTGAATCATATTTAACGCTCACCTCCATCGTGGTTGGTAGTATTCGATGCGTATATATATTGTGTATTTTTTTGGACTGTTAATGGCATCGAATATGGGTCAAGAGGAACATATTATGTCGATCAACCGGGCCACAGCTCGATCCACATTTATATTCCGCTTAGGTCTTAGGCTTCGTTTGAGGAAAAATTAGTACGTGCAGGTCCGGATTTGTTCGGAGACCAATAAAAATGCGTTACAGACCGCGGAACCGGTATCCGCACAAAATAATCGCTCTCGTTTGAAATAATTTTTTATTGTTTTCTACAATAATTTTTTTTTAATTAGAAAATTTTATAGCGTTGAGCTTTTTCTTGGAAAAAGTGCAGTCAGCTTCTAGAAATTTGATTGGGGAAAAGGTCAAAACCGCATACCTAATTGATTGACTTAATTTATTTTATTTATGGGACAGTACAACGAGAAATTATTGCGAGTAATTTTCACGCTTAGTGCACTTACACACTTTTTAGGCATCTTTATATTGTTCTATAAGCAACTCTTTTTAAACTTTCACACTTATAAATTCAACACGTTTAGTCATACGATACGACCGTTATGAGTTGGTGGGCTGACATAATTTTTTATATAATCATTAAGATTTTATTGCAAATGTATCATTTCATAAATAGCATCTTATATTATACTTTGTAAAAAAAAATGTTGATCTATTATTCTCTTTTTCTTTCTTGTATAATATATCAAAATAAATAAATTTATAAAAATATATTGCATTTATTAAAGTTGGTGAGAAAATTAGGTTTTTTTGATATGTTTATAATCATAGTGTGTTGCTGCTTTAAGATCATAATATTATATAAATGTTGAACAATGAATTTAAATTTTAGAGGTGTCAATACCTGACACGATTCAAAGCTCGATCGGGATCTGATTAGAAAAATGTTGAGTTAGGGTCAACCTATTTGAAATACAAGTGGGTTCGGGTATGGCAAGTTGATCCGTTTCAAAAATTGGCTCAAAAACTTGGAAGTTACTTGGGTTGGCCTGTCGATATCAAGATGAATTTTAAATTATTTAATTTATTAGGAGATTAGTATTTGATATATACTACTTATTGAGCTAATGCTATCGTACGTGTGCTCAACCACTTTGGTTGAAAATGGACTGCGAACATTTCGCTGCTTATTATTCTACGCGGTTAGGTTTAACAAATTTCTTCGCGAGTTGGTCACCTCCTGTGTGCCGAATGGCGGTGGGTCCCACAAAAACATTTTAGAATTGGTATTTTAATCTGTCCTGTAATGGGGAGGGGGCGATGCAACTTTTGTCTTCTTATTATTCTGATTCTCTCTTTCCCCTTCTCGATCGGAAGAGGAAGAGGAAGAAGAAGGAGAATGTGTCCTTTGAGGGTGATACTGATCTTCCTCTCGGCGTCGCTCGCGGGCTTTTTCATGCTGAGGGGGCTTAGATCGCAGGGGGATGAGGAGCCGGCCGAGGTCACCGGCGGCGAAAATTCGCTTTCGCTTTCCGGCAAGGTGGGTGGTAGGGAGACGGGGAAATTGCAAGCCGGCGATTTCTTCTTTTCTTTCGATTTGGTCTGTATTGTTTCTTTATCTTGTTTCTCTCTTTTTTTTACTGGGGATTTTGCTGCAGGTTCGATCTGCGTTGAGTTTAGGGTTTTGGACGTGCGTGGACATGGCGAGTGGGCGATATCTGTGGAGGAACCTGGTGTCGTCGCCGGCGGCGGCGGATTCGGGAAAGAAGATCTGATTCTGGGAGGTGTGGATTGTTGTTTGTTGCTAATTATTGAACTGTGAACTATAATAAATGCTTATTTGCTCTGTTGATTATAAATTAACAGTGTGATTAATCGAATTTGTTGTTGTGGATTGGGGTAAATTAGAGATGAAAGAGGCAATTGTGGTTTTGTGTTACATTTTCAATCGAGTGGCTGTTGATCTGTCGACTGTCGGCATCACATTTTCAATGCACTACTTTGATAACGAGCATTTTGTTCCAAACAAAAAAAATTTCTGGATAATTGCTTCATTTGAAAATTAAATCTATTTGGTTTAATTTTAGAAAAATCAGTTTAATTTAACGCTTTTACATATTTTTTTTTTACATTTATATAACATAAGCATGTCATTTATAAATTTATTTATATTTCATGAATCTACATTTAAAATTATATAATCGATGCAGAAATTTATGAATTATTTTTAAAATTTAGTGAGCTAAAATCAACTCTATTATAATGTGGGAATAAGGCGTTGATTGGGATAATTTTTCTTATTGTTTTATGAACCAGTTTTCTAGTATAAAAATTTGAAATTAAAAAAGAAATTATGCTAAGAAACTGCTTCATAAAGCATTAAGAAAGTTATTCCAAACTTAAATCAAAATCAATAAGTTAGATCATATTTTCAGATTGAGTATAATGCGGATTCGATAGAGCTCACTTGAGATATGGTTTAATTGTATATGCTTGTATGTATGATTGGTTTAAGAATCAATAAGAATGTCGTCCCATACCAAGCCTGAGTCATGAGACTTTGAGTTGATTTTGAGCTGTTGTTAAATCAGTTGGTGACATCCTTGATTTTGTTAAAGCGACTCACTTAATAATTTGGTTAGATATTTATGCTCATGCTCAATATTTATTTTAATCGGGCTTCGCTAAGGAGCTATTTGATTTCATGAAAAGTGAGTATGAAGTATTCTGAATCCAGGGGTTTGGAAATTTTGCATTTGTTTGTGAAAAAAGAACGCAAAATAAAAACTTGATAAATTTTAAATTCACGTTGTATTTTAATGAATTCAAAACTTGTATATTTTTTTTATCGAATTTCGAAATATAGCACAAACTAATTCTGCCTTCTTCGCTAGCCATTGCTTTCCATCATCATCAATGGCTACCAATCGTCACCAACATCCATTGCTAGAAGCCTACCAATGTTGCTTCCCCCCTTGCCATAGCTGATCATCGCAATCATTGAGTTTTACACTGCATTCATTTTTTCATTAAATCAAATAAAAAATCACATATAATATTTTACATTCATTGAAACAATTTCAAATACATTGATTTGTTTTTCTAAACAAAGTATTCTATTTTCTCAACATTTATTTTTCAACCAAGCAAATGACCTCTAAGTAGATAATTTATTTACTATATTTACAAATGTGATTTGGTTGGGTTAAATTGAATTATTGTACAAAACATTATCCAAGTTTTTTTTATTAATTGATATGATCAGATTATGTTGGGCAAAATCTTTATCTTATGATTATGTCTAATGCGCATAAATTCATATAGGTTGGCCCTTATATTAAGATTATTGTTTTATAAAAAAAATAATAAAATAACTTTGTGACATTTAATGAGACATTTCAAGGAGTTTGATAAGACATTTTGAGTTGTATAAGAAGTTCATGAATTTATGGTGCAATTCATTTTCTTCTCACTCTTTTGGAGCATCTGAAATGGATGGCTTAGTAATATGGAGTTTTAAAGGCCTACCAAAATCATGTCATTAAGATATTTCCCCAACCAATTGTTTAGGCTATAATAATAATGAGAATTTGGGTTTCTAGAAAACTCTCAACTAAGAATATCACTGTGCTATATATTAGTAATTGAAAGCTATATGCTTGTAAGTAGGGAAGTGGATGGGGATGAATGATCAAACTAATAAAGATCAGTAGTTTTTTTCATCTTGGAGCAACATAGTGGACATAGTTTACCAATAACGGGGTTGATAGGTCACATCAACAAGGGAGTTTGATTGACAAGCATGGGTTACCTTCTATTAGCTCTAGAAGATTAGTAATTGATTGGTTGATGTATATAAGTAAATTTAGGGTTTCCACATTTGGTATAAATTTAGCTCAAAGATTTTATGATTTGATAAAACAAAGGTGTACATCTCTCTATTTAGGCAGGAGAAGCTGTCGAGTCTCGAGGTCCAAGTATATAGTAGAAGTCTGACAAGAAAATTTTGAATTTGATGATTTATTTATTCTGGGATCTTGTATTTTTAATGGTTGTGAGCTAGGTTAAAGATGACTGATGTTTCAACTTGAATTAGATAAGTGAATTTAAATTACTTTCGGCTAATTTGAGGCTTTTGTACTAGCTAGATTTGATGTTGTTATCAACCTTTTCCAAGTTGATTTGTGATTGTGTTTGCTTTTTTAAAAATGTGAATTAATTGAGTTCTTTGTTAATTGATTCATGAGATTGGATGTTACATGTTGGAAATTCTTAATAGTGGAACTTGCACTTTTGATTTGACTCAATATGTGGAGTATAAAATTTGACACTATAGGTAAGGCAATTTATAGGCGATGACTTGATTGTGCTTAGAATTTGAGCTTGATTTGACTCTCATTATCATTTTTAATTGGTGAGTGGGATTTATAACCTTAGCTTTAAAAGAAGTCACTTGCTTATCATTTGAATTTTGATTTGTAACTATGCATGGGATTTATGTGATTTGAAGTTCAAGGCTTACATATTTATTTGTGATTTTTTCAAAGATTGAAGTATAATCTTAATTTAAAAGATGCTCTAGAGTTGGACTTATAACTTCGACATTACTGTCAGCCCATTAGTGGGTTTTATAACCTCACCTTATATGTGAGGCAACCCAAAGTTTTATATTAGTAAGATTTTGATTCAAACCAATCTGATTCTGAGCTTGATTTTTTTATTGCCGGCTCTAATTATATTTACGCTTATTGTTAGATATCAGGCTAGCCTTAACTAAGATGGGTGAGATGACATTTTCATGTAGTTTTATTTTAGTTTCAAATAGTTTTATTTTATTTGTATATTTTTTTTTGTAGTAAATTTTCCTTTGATTCTATACTTGATTTTTTATTGTTGGATCAGGTTTACAACTAATGCATATCACCACCTCTAATTAGATCTAGGCTTATTGTTAGATCTTAGACTAGACTTAGCTAAGATGGATGTTATGATATATACATTTATTTTATTTTCATAAAATTGTATTTTCCTTACATTTCAATTATTGTATATTTTTTCTTTTGTTTGAAATATAAATATATATTGTACTATAAGGTGGCGTTGCTTAAGCTCTTCTTCTTTTCATTTATTGCATGGCATACCCTCAATGCATGGTTATACCAAGTCTTGTAAAAAAATATCCCATGCATATGTGGGTCTTGAGATGGAACTTTTATTCGGTCCGGTGAACGTACGCTCCTCTACGTTCGGCCACCAATATTTTAGCGCCACGTAGCATGAAGAAAAGTTGCCGACCTGACCCGCTATTTTTTGGGTTCTCGCACGTTCGTTTTTTTAAATCCTTGACAAGCCGAACAACATCCCATCACCTTTTGGATATATTTCAAATACCTAGCAATACCGAGCAAATACCAAGTTGTACCTATTTTTTTCTAGCAATACCGAGCAAATACCTAGCAATACCGAGCAAATCCCTAGCAATACCGAGCAAATACCTAGCAATACCGAGCAAATACTGAGTTGTACCGAGTTGTACCGAGTTTTTTCTAGCAATACCGAGCAAATACCTAGCAATACCGAGCAAATCCTTAGCAATACCGAGCAAATCCTGAGCAAATACTGAGTTGTACCGAGTTATATCGAGTTTTTTCTAGCAATACCGAGCAAATTCCTAGCAATACCGAGCAAATCCTTAATAATACCGAGCAAATCCTGAGCAAATACTGAGTTGTACCGAGTTGTAAAAAACTCGGTACAACTCGGTATTTGCATGGTATTGGTCTTCACAGAACGGTATTTCTCATTTTTGCAAAGCAATACTTAGCAAATACCGAGCAATACCGAGAAAATCGCGAACATAGCATTCCCGGGTTCCGCTCCGGGTCAAGTCGTCGGGCCGCGCGGTTTAGAGTAAGAGCACGTGGCGACATGTTATTGGCGGCCGAACGTAGCTCTATGTCCGGTCAGAGGATGTAATAATTGTTCCTTGAGATGGGTGGTGAGGAATCAAGAGACAATTTTATAAGAGTCAGCTATATGTAAGACAATATCTAGTTAATCTGTATGTGTTAGAGTTTATGAGCATGGAGGGTTTGACAAACTACAAAATTCATACAAATAAGAGAATACAGCCACCTTTGGAGGTGAATTCATGCATCCAAGCATTGTGGTTGATGACTTCACCCTCCTATAACATTTGACATCCTATTGGATTAATGTGTTAAAAATTTTATATATATGCATAATTTTAAAGCTTGTTATTACCATATTTTGAAATACAATTTAAGAGTTTTCTCTTCTAAGAGTTTGGCTCGGTGGCTTATTATCTCTATCTTTGGTGAAGTTAGTTTTTACCAGTCCTTTAGTGAGGAAAAGGTAGTTGTCTTCTTACTTAGTTTGTGTGCTTCACACACACTCTCTCTCTCTCTCTCTCTCTCTCTCTCTCTCTCTCTCTCTTCCCCCTAAAATTTGACCATATTTTAGTCCACTACTATATAATATGATATCATAGCTTCCTTAGGATTAACTAGTTTCCTCCATAATAACCAACTTAAAATTGGTGTAAGCTTCTTCAAAAAATTACTTTTGTAAGGTGTACAACTTGTAATTTTGGTAGTTTTTCTTTTCTCTTGGTTGTCACTCTTTTTAAGGTTGCTTTTGTTTCTTATATATGGTTAGGACTTGCTTTGTATGTTATTTTATAATTCCTAAGAGTTGCATAAAGTTCGAGTTGTGGTCTCCACATTAAAAGGGAAATCATTTCCAATAATTACCTTAGCCTATTTTTACTTTAGTGAGAAGTGTGTTAAAAGTGTAGCTTTCACTCTTAAATATTGTATTTCTACCTCAAAACTAAATAGTATTTATCTTGGGATTAAAATAGCTTTAACTAACTTTAGCTTTAAGAAATATTTATTTTCATTTTTTAAAGTTTATTTAAAAAAAAGATTAAAATTTTTGTTGTTGCACCATCATTGCATTTTCTTCCTCATTTTTCTTATTTTTGCATTTTAAAACATGATTCCTAGTCAAGCTCCTCCAGCAGATCCTAATGAAGGCAATAATAAAGTATTTAGGAGTATTTCACGAGGCTTAATCAACATGAAGTATGTTTTCATGACTAGAAAACATGTTTGAAAACTTATTTTCTAAAATTGATGCATTAACTATTAGATTTGATAATCAGCCTCCTCCACCTCCATCCTTTGACCTTATACAACCTAACGACTTAGGAGATTATCAATCATATATTGATGAAGAAAATAAAGTTAGAAAGGCCAATATAATTAAATTAAGGGATCCACTACTAATTTTAATGTTTCTAAAAGAAGAGTTAAAGTTGAAGTACTTTCATCATAATCCTAATAAATACTTAGATTTGCTCACCCAAATGAATGATTTTTTATCGACAAGTTTTGAATGATCAGTGAGTCTTATTTCTGAAGATTTATTGGAATAATATAATGCAAAGGGAAGAAAGTTTGTGTAGACAAATTCTTACTTTGGTGGAAATGAGTGAGATGTGCTGATAAAATTTTATATGACCAAGCATTTTCTTTGAGGAAGGAAGTATGCAAGTTATTGAATATGCAAATGCTTATGAGGAACAAATTTTTAGGATCAGAAGTAATGATTTTATTAATTAAATTTAATTTAATTTTATTTAATTGGATTGAACTTGATTCGACTTGATTTGATATGAACTTTTTTTAGTTGTCCAAGAAGTGACATTAATTTTGCGAGTCAAATAATTCTTATCATGCCCATCCTAAGGTTCAAGATTTTAAGATACATTATTGTAATAAGCACACTACATTTAGATTTCATTTTCTTTTATAGATACCCTTGTAGTATGTTGAGACATCATACGAGCTACAAGACTGTGTGAGTGAGTATTAGTGGTGTTGTGACCCAAGATATAATTGAAAGAATTAGTCTTAATTATAATTTATTTTAAGCAAGATTAACAACAGAAAGCCATCTTATTTTATCAAGATAACAATGAACATGCACATATACAACATCATTACTTCATCAAAAGAAATTATATACAAAATCAAGCACCGATATTCTTTCTCAACATCCCAATAGACATAAAAAATAAAATTGCCAAAAATACATCTATAAACAAAGGTAGCCTCAATATGGGTTTTTTATCTTATCAACTGGGGCCTTACCCTTTCCTAAAAAGATATGTGAATAACATAGGATAAATAAACACTTGATAAGTAGGCTACACAAAATCTATTGAAGAATTTAATATTCAATATTTAAAATGAATTAAATTACAAAGAGCCAAATTTTGTCTAAATAGCAGAGGCGAAAATAACCTTTCATTTTAGGGTAGGCAACTTTTGCATAAATGGACTAATATTTAAAAAAATAAAATGAGAAAATAATTCAAAGCAAAATTATTATGATTGATAAATTAAAAATTATTATAAGCTTAATAATCTATTTTACTTTTTTTATAATGATACATTAGAACTTCATTGAGAATCAATTCAAACACATCTTTTTCAATATAAAACACTAGATAGTCGTTGAGCAAATCATCACACATTCTAGTATATAATCAATGTTTGGCAATCCTTATTAAAAAAACACTCTCTCAACTATAGCAGTAACAACTCATAAAGTTAATGCTAAGGTAATAAGTCTATAAACTAGAGGATATACATAATCCTTCTAGGACTTAACAATTTTCTTTGAAGGATCAGCAATATTATTACGTAGAGAGAAGAACTCATCACTAATATGCATATCAATAATATATACTGATAATTGAGTTTTAAGAGCCATAAGCTTAATTGCAGAAAAATCAATCAGATATAACTTTGATAGATGTATCAATTTCATCTCATCATAAGCTTGAATGATATCCATCCTACACAAAGAAGCAACTCAGTTTAGATTTAGAAATGCGACTATTAGCTCTTAAAGTTGCATGTCAAATATAGTATAGAATAAATCAACATGATAATGATATATGTTTGTTATTTCTTCACCACTTCATAATACTCGATGATGAGTTATATATATATATATATATATATATATATATATATATATATATATATATATATATATATATATATATATATATATATATATATATATATATATATATATATATAATTCATATTTAGAACATCAACTTTAAAAATATTATAAAAATGAGTTACTTCATCTAGTAAATAACTCCATCCACTCTACCTCAATATTTGTAGCCGTTGTTTAGTTATTTGTATCAATTTCATCATGATCTTTTCTTTGTAATGATTATGATAACTTATTTGTAATCTCTAAAATATTAATCATCAAATACATTATGAAAATAAAATTAGAAGACTCTATCAATTAAAGTACTTGCTTCAATTGATTGTTGATCATGTACCCCGGCCTTCTTTTTTAATAATCTCAAGCACCTCAATTATAAATGCATACATTCTCATGAGACTAATTAAAAAATGAAAAATTTGAACTCCATTAAATATCATTGGATCATTATAAATTAGTCTTTTTATTTAAAGCTCAATTGCTGATTAGAGTGCCATCTTTAAGACATGAAATTATTTTATCATGTTGAATAGCTTTCATATCATCTAATCTCTTATAGGAAATTACAATAGTATTTATAATATTGTAAGTGAACTCAAAAAGACGTTTCATTTGGTATTATTTTTTCGCACAGCTACTAAGCATAATTGGAGTTGATGGACGAAATAGTAAATATAAAATGCTTAAGGATTAAGATTAAGAATAAATGCCTTTAAACCATTAAATTCCCCTTGCATATTAGATGGCCCATCATAATCTTGACCGTGTATCATATAAAAGCTCAATAAATGCTTGACAATCATTTCTTCAATAACTTTTTTAAGTGTCACTGTATTAGTTGATGGAGTATAGTTAATACCGATAAATTTTTTAATAACTTGTCCTTTCGTATCCATAATATATTACAACCACTACTAACTGCTCATTCATTAATAAATTACAAGTCTCATCTACAAGGATGGTGAAGTAAGAATTGTTGATATCATTCATGATAGAAACCAATGTTTTATCCACTACTGCACAACAAGTTTCTTTTTGAATTTGGGGTGATCAAATCAACTTTAATTTTGCACTAGAAAATTTCAAAACTAACATTCTTAATTTATTCATTGTGATCAATAATAAAATGAAATAACTGTAAATAATTTCCTTTGTTATCTGAATCAAATGCTTCATTGTGACCACGGAATCACAAATTTTACTTTAGAAGAAATCTAACACAATCAATAGCAACATATGATAGGACTCGATATTCTTTTTTATTCTTATTATTTTTATACTGAGCAATAAAGTAGGAACACTCTATAATTTAATATTTATTAAATCTTTACATTTTTGTCTTGATTTGTTGTGAGCACTACTATATTCCCTTATATGATCTAATAAAATTATTTTCTGTTCCAATTTTTAAATCCTTCATGAACGAATGAATCACCACCACCTTGACTTATACTTGTTTGTTCATGAGATTTGAATAAGTAATAATATAAGCAAAATGCAGCATCTTTGTATACACTATACTCCAACCTTTTTGGATATTTTTAAATAATTTAGAATTAAACTTTCGAGCAATATTTCATATTATTGTTTGGGAAAAAATATGATTTTTTGACTGATAAGATCCCTTCACCAAATATGCTCGTCAAACGATTTCCCTATCATTTACATCAAAACTCCATATTGAAGGTCAAAGCTCAGGGTTGATAAGAAGATTATCAATATCAACCTCAACATATTTCTTTCTTTTAAAATATTGATCCATCTACTGTTAGTTAAGCATAAAAAAAATTAAATTATTCTACTTGATATATCATCAAAAAATTATCTTGATCAGCCCCGAATCTCGATGCAAAATTGAGTTGTAAGCTTCCAAAATTAAATTCAAGAGCATTCGAACTCCGATTTCAGCGAGCTTATAGTCAAACTGAGCATCTCGGAAATACGAGCTTAACAACACCAAACTCAACCCAATCCGAGCCCAAATGAGTCTGAATCAAAGACCCAAAGAGCTGTTGGGAGATTCGAACCACAATTTGAGTTACCAAACGGTCTCCGATTTTCACGAGCTTATACTCGAATCGAACGTCTCAACGAGAAGAATCCAACGAGCCCAAGATCACCAAATTCCGACATCATCAAGGCCTTCAAATGTCCAACGAACGGTCCATGATCAAGAGATTCAATATCGACCGTCCATTCAAACCACTCCCGATTCGCCCTTGATCTCACACCTATTTACAAGCCATGCCACTCCAGAAAAACTATAAATAGAGCCCTCATTCTTCACAAGAGGGCTCAAGTGAAGAGAAAGGAGAAGAAGAGAAGGGAGGAATTTGGGAGCTCTCTTGCCACCGACCACCGCCGGAGTTCTTGCGACCACCGCCGGAGTTCTTGCGGACCACCGCCGGAGTTCTTGCCGACCACCATTGTCGGGTTTCCTGCCGACCATTGTCGGGTTTCCTGCCGACCACCGCCGGTTTTCCTGTCGACCATCACCGGGGTTCCTGCCAACCACCGCAGTTTTTACTGTCGACTGCCACCGAGGTTCCTGCCGACCACTGTCAAAGTTCCTGCCGACCATCGCCGATTTTTCTGCCGATCACCGCCTGAGTTCTCTTCTAACCGACGCTGAAGCTTATCCCAACGACTGCCTTATTTTGGTCGTTTCATCAATCATCGCTAAATTTTTGTCTGTTACTAACTTGTTATAATTCTGACATCTTCAAGTAAAGGGGTGAATCAAACGTTGTAACCAATCCAGATATAGTGGAAATTTCTCATCTGGGCCAGGCCCCGTGGTTTTTCCCTTTTCGGGTTTTCCACGTAAAAAAGTTTCTGGTGCTTCTCCCTTAATTATCTGTTGGTGTGCTGGGTATACGTATATTGCTAAGACATTATATTTTTTACTCTACTGCTGCGTATATTCTAGTCCGCAAAAGTTTGGCACCGTCTGTGGGAAATGATTCTTGACTGTGGGGCAAATTTTGCTCCAATCTCAGAAGGTCATTCAAGTTAACTTCCTGACATCAGTTATTATTGCATTAATTTCATGATAATCTGATGCGGACTTGGGGACAACTTTGATTCCAATCATGGTCGAAAAGATCCTCCAATACTTTTAATATCAAGATGATTTATAAGGAACCTCCCGACAAATACAAGAATGCTTCTAATAAATTTCAAGCCATATACAATCATCTACTGGACTTCTACTCCTTAGGCAATGTCTTAATGTCGACCTTAAAAAGGCAATAACGGTCTGAAGATAGACCATTCTTCACCTTTGATTCGGGATACACGCGACATTCGCCCCTCCCAATCAAGGAAAAATCAATCCTAGGGGGATTCGATTCGACCTCTTCCATACAGGTTAATGTCATTGGGCAAAGGCTTTAACATACAGCCTCGGATAGGTCCAACATCCTTAGTGGATTTCCTCGACCTCTTCCATACAGGTTAACGTCATCGAGTGAAGCTCTGACAAACAACCTTGGATAGGTCAAACATCCTTAGTGGATTTCCTCTACCTCTTCCATACAGGTTAACGTCATCGAGTGAAGCTCTGACAAATAACCTCCGATAGGTCAAACATCCTTAGTGGATTTCGTCGACCTCTTTCATACAGGTTAACGTCATCGAGTGAAGCTTTGACAAACAACCTCGGATAGGTCAAACATCCTTAGTGCATTTTCATGACCTTTTCCATACAGGTTAACGTCATCGAGTGAAACTCTGACAAATAACCTAGGATAGGTCATTCATCCTTGATGGATTTTCTCAATATTTTTTATACAAGTTAATGTCATCGAGCAACGCTTCGACAACAACCTTGGATAAATAAACAATTCTTGGTGGCTTTCCTGGACCTCTTCACATAGTTAAACATCTTTGATGGATCCCATCAACCTCTTCCCTGAAGCATTTCGAAGGACTTCTTGGTTCCTTCAAAGAAGGATTGAATCCTCGATAGGCCTCCACTAGCATCATTAGACGGTTGCGGTTGACACAATGTTTGACCCCCCACCATCAAATTGTCAGTTATATGCCCCGTCATCATGCATACCTTCTAACTTCAACAAAATGCAGCTTAATTATCGTCATAAGCTCATTGTCTGTTCTCTAACGTTGGAATACCACCTAACCACTTCCAAGAGGCTTTCAATGGCATACTCCATGCATTAAAGGATTGACTTACGATCGTTGAATCTCTTCCCAATCATTAAGAAGCACCGGACTTTCGCTTGTTCTTTGAACGTCATTAGATCTCTTTCTAACTACCCATCGTTGGACTTCTACTTGTCACATAACTTTTGTCTAAATTCTCCCTGACGCTGAACTTGCTCTCAACACTGGGCTTCCACCCGTCGTTGAGACTTCTGCTCATCGCATAACTTTTGTAAGAATTCTTCCTGTTGTTGGACTTTCTCCTGTCGTTAGATTTATTCTCGTCACAGGACTTTCGTCGGAATTCTTCTCATCGTTGGACTTCTGCTCGATCGATATTAGAATTTCACCCGATCGCCATCGAACTTCCACCCAGTCGCCATATATTACAGAGTTCTACTTGTTCGCTGATTATAGTCAAATTTTCTTCAAGGCATTTCTATTGCCAAATCTCTCCCCATAAGAAGCCACCATCTAGTTGTGTCTACCTTTTGCAAGAAAGAAAAATTTCAATCGCCATCAATGCCCTCCGAGCTACCAATCCACACAAGGACCGGCACAAGAGGGCAATGCTTTGATCGTCGTCGGCACCCTCCGAGCTACCAATCCAAGTAAAAAACTTGGACTGACACAAGAGAACTAGGCTTTGATCGCCACTAATGTTCATTTTGATCGCCACCTATGCTCCCCGAGCTACCAATCCAAGTAAAAAACTTAGACCGGCACAAGAGAACCAGGCTTTGATCGCCACTAATGTTCGTTTTGATCGCCACCTATGCTCCCCGAGCTACCAATCCAAGTAAAAAACTTGGACCGGCACAAGAAAACCAGGCTTTGATCGCCACTAATGTTCGCTTTGATCGCCACCTATGCTCCCCGAGCTACCAATCCAGGAAATGTTTGGACCGGCACAAGAGAGCAAGGTTTTGATCGCCGCTGACAATCTCCGAGCTATCAATCCAAGGGGATGACTTGGAATGACACAAGAGATTGTGCTTTTCTCCTTACCCTCAAGGGAGTATTTATAGTTGCTTAAGGGGAAGACAAAGAGTCTTTCTAGAAATTTCTAAAATTAAAAAATAATAATAATTTAATATAATTAATTGCTTTCATTTAATACATAAAAGAAGAATTCTAAGAGTTCTCTACAAATTTTCATCTTCTAGAATTCTCCATAAAATTCGAATTCTATTAAAAATATATATTAAAAATATTTTATTCAATTCATGACAGCATTGGGTAGATGGAAGGTCAATCCAATTTCCTATAATTATTTTCAAATTTATGAAGGCGTGTAAATCGTGGAGATTTCATGCAAGAATTAATGCACAGCTATAACATTAAGTTAATAAAACACAATATAATATGTTGAAGCCTACCTTCGGATCCAGGTGAGCCAAACGATTAATATCAACGGCAATGCATGCCAATCCATAAAAAATATGTAAGTATAACACATATTATATTAGATAAGTAATTCAAAGTTTTCTTTCACTTTATCCACATATTAATATCATATAAAAATATAAAATCATATATTTTGAAAACAAATAAATACAATCATAGATAAAAATGAATGGACAATTTAAGTCTGAAAAAAGAATTTATTTAAAAAAAATTATTATATACCAAAATTAGTATTTATCTAATTAACAAATAATTTTTAAATTTAGATAAATTAATTATGAATAATGTTTGTTATTTTGAACTGCTAATCAACATTCAGGAGAATGTACAAATATATATTTTCGGACTTCTAGAATTTAGACGTCCGAAAATAGGAGGGCAACTGATATGTCACCAAAAATTATCTTGATCAGGCACGAATCTTGAGGCATAATCAAGTTGAAAACTTCGGAAATTAATTCGGAGACCATCCAAACTCCTATTTCAGCAAACTTATAGTCGAACTGAGCATCTCGGAAAGGCGAGCCCAACGGCACAAAATTCGACTCCATCCGAGCCCAAATGAGTCCAAATCAAGGACCCGAAGCGCTGTTGGAAGGTTCAAATCACAATTTGGATTACCAAACGGTTTTCAAACATAACAAGCTTATAGTCGAATCGAGCGGCTCGATGAGACGAATCCAACGAGCCCAATATCACTGAATTCCGACATCACTAAGACATCCAATTGCCCAATAAACAGTCCATTATCAAGGGGATCAATATCAGCCGTCCATTGAAACACTCCCATTTTGCCCTTGATCCTCCACATATTTACAAGCCATGCCACTCTCAAAAAACTATAAATAGGCCCTCATTCTTCACATGAAGGAGAGGAGGAAGAGGGAGAAGAAGAGAAGAAAGGGAGGAATTTGGGAGCTCTCTTGCCATCGACCATCGCCGGAGTTCCTGCCGACCACCGCCGGATTTCTTATCGGCCACCACCGGAGTACTTGCCGACCACCGCCGGGGTTCCTGCCGGCCACCACCAGAGTACCTGCCGGCCACCGCCGGGGTTCCTGCCGGCCACCATCGGAGTACCTGCCGACCACTGCCTGACTTCCACCCATTCTCTGACCACCGACGGACATTTTCCAGTTTGTCGACCGCCGTCAGACTTCCACCAGTTCGCCGACCGCAGCTGGACTTCATTCCAACCGTTGACCACCGACAGACTTCTTCCAGTTCGTCGGCCGCCACTGGACTTCCACCAGTTCGCCGACCGCAGCTGGACATCCACCAGTTCGCCGACCGCAGCTGGACTTCACCCCAACCGTTGACCACTAACGGACTTCTGCCAGTCCGTCTACCGCCGTCGGACTTCCACCAATTCTCCAACCACTGATGGACTTCTGCCAGTCCATCGACCGCCGCTAGACTTTCACCAGTTTGCCAATCGCCGCCTGACTTCCACCCATTCTCCGACCACCGACGGACATTTTCCAGTTCGTCGACCGTCGTCAGACTTCCACCAGTTCGCCGACCGCAGCTGGACTTCATTCCAACCGTTGACCACCGACAGAATTCTTCCTGTTCGTCGGCCGCCACTGGACTTCCACCAGTTCGCCGACCGCAGCTGGACTTCATCCCAACCGTTGACCACTAACGGACTTCTGCCAGTCCGTCTACTGCCGCCGGACTTCCACCAATTCTCCAACCACTGATGGACTTCTGCCAGTCCATCGACCGCCGCTAGACTTCCACCAGTTTGCCAATCGCCGCCTGACTTCCACCCATTCTCCGACCACCGACGGACATTTTCCAGTTCGTCGACCGCCGTCAGACTTCCACCAGTTCGCCGACCGCAGCTGGACTTCATTCCAACCGTTGACCACCGACATACTTCTTCCAGTTCGTCGACCGCCACTGGACTTCCACCAGTTCGCCGACCGCAGCTGGACATCCACCAGTTCGCCGATCGCAGCTGGACTTCATCCCAACCGTTGACCAATAACGGACTTCTGCCAGTCCGTCTACCGCCGCCGGACTTCCACCAATTCTCCAACCACTGATGGACTTCTGCCAGTCCATCGACCGCCGCTAGACTTCCACCAGTTTGCCAATCGCCGTCAGACTTCCACCCGTCCTCCGACCGTCGCCAGTTTTCTACCAGTTCACCGACTACCGCCGGACGTCCGCCCGCCCGCCCGCCGACCATCATCAGACTTTCATAGTTTGCCGTCCGCCATCAGAATTCTGCCAATCTGTCGAACACCGCAGGACTTCCTCTAGTCCGCCAACTACAGTCCTCCCAACCACTGTCATCCAATTACGGTCATTCCGGTCTTCGTCATTTGCAGACTAGGGTCCTTCGGACCTCTGTCGTCTTCCGACTACATTCCTCGCCGACTATGGTCCTCCCAGCCTACGTCGCCTGCTAACTATGGTCCCCTCAACCTTCGTCGCCCGCCGACTATGGTCCTCCCAACCTTTGTCGCCCGCCGACTACGATCCTTCTGACCTCCATTGTTTGCCGACAACGGTCCTTCCGACCTCCGTCATCCGATGACTATGATCCTCCCGGCCTCCGTCGCAATACAACGATCCTTCTGATCTATGTCGCTCATAGACTACGATCCTTCCGACCTCCGTCTCCCGCCGAATATGGTTCATTCGATATACATCACTCGTCGACTATGGTTTTTTCATCCCAAACAAACATATTAATATTGATTCTTCTAACTTCTACCACGCAATGCATTTTATATGATGTATATTTGTTACTTCGAGCCAAGGCCTTCCTCCTAAGGATGGGCCTCATTTGTAATCAATTGCAAGCATTAGTGGATTCATTCAAACTGGGCCAAGCCCCGTGGTTTTTTTCCCTTTTTAGGGGTTTCCACGTAAAAACTCTGGTGTCTCTTATGAACTCTACACCCTCATCTCTTTCATCTGCTTGTGTTCTGGATCTTCGTACAAAGCTAAGGCATTAATCTTTATATTTCTCTACCGCCATGAATTTTTCAGGACGCAACACTACTAAAATCTAAATACAATAAACATTAAGCAGGTTAAGCAAAATATTTAATTATGTTTTATGTTGCAATAAATAATAAACATAAATGCTAAAAAAATTTTGGTACCCTAAACTAAAATATAATAAAAGAACAATACACATTAAAAAAAATCATTAAATAAAATAATGCTAGACATACCTTGTGAATTACAAGTTTGGAGTTGGCACTCGACAAAATAAGTACAAAATTTCAATGCAAGCAAATCGATATTGCGCACCCTGAAACCCCATAGAAAAACATTTTAGTTCATAGAACCCATAGAAAAAAAATTATTTCAGGTAATATAAAATCTGGCTTGAATCTGTTTAACATGAATTAAAATTTCCAAAATCGATTTGTGGCTTGATTTAACCTAAATCTAGCTTGAATCCAACCTAAAATATGATATAAAACAACACCTAAATGGCTAAATGGTTAAACTAAAATGGGTAGAACTGTATAATAGTAGAACTATAGAAGGTGAAGAGGAGAGGTCAGAGCTGGTGCGAAGGACCACTATCCATGGCTTTGTGAGTTCATGATTGCTAGGTTTGGTTGCCAAAAAAAATCCTGCGTAAGCGTTGGAGGTTCTGTTTGTCAACAGATTCAACATAGAATTTAAACTTTCAAAAAAATTTCTAAACCATAAAAACTGAAGAATGCAGTAGTTGAAATGAGTTTAATAGGGTTGATAAAGCTCGGTTGCAGTTGATGATTCTTTTCAGTCCCAAACAATTTCAGTCGAAACTGGTTCTTATAAGAACCCAAACAAGCTAGCCGGCCGGTTCACGATTCAACCGATTGAAATGACCGATCTGATCCGATTTTCAAACCCTTGGAAGTAGTATCATTCCAACATGTATAAATCATAATGTATATATAAGTATCAAGAATAAGTCTTTTATACTTTTTAATATGAGCGCCCAAAGATATCATTCTTTTCATTTTTACGTACACTTATAAACACATAATAATAGAGATATCATTTTCTCCCTTTAGCACACATTTTTAGACATATCAATATAAAATCATCAGAATATTGACTTGTATAAATAGTATCATAAAAACATCAACATTTGTTAATATGCATAGCCTACATGTATAACCAGTAGTCAACATGGCAAGGAAAATGATGAAATGCTAAAAAAATTATCAATAGTGAATCAATTATATATTCTTTTTTTTGTTTGCATTTTTGGCACATAAACATGGAAATATTAACGCTATCAATATATATAAATTGTGGCTAACATATCAAAGAAATATAAAAAATTTCAACTATACAGCAGGCTAGATGGATTTTCGGGGTGAAATTTGTACTCACATTTTAACACTTACAATTTATAAACAATTCATAGGGAATATTCATAGCATCATTTTAAAGCAATTATTATACTTTAATGATTTCTAGAAATATCAGCGTGCTAATGAACATACTCAATATAGTGTGTAAAATAAATCACCTTGTGAAAGTTTACATTTTTCCTATCAATGTGACTGGAATGTTCAATTCTTCAATATATAAAAAATTACACAGTGGAAACTTTTTAAATCTTCATAAATTTGTACTTGTGTCATCCTAAATCAATTAAAACCCTAAATATACCCACACAAACATTAAAATTGAAATCTAAAATAGGTATTAGTAAGCTACCTCGAGCCAAACAACTTTCCCAAATGGCTCGATGACGAAATTAGCTCTAGGAACTATGAATGCACTTTGTATCTCTAGAAATTTTCTCCTCTCTCTAACTAGCTACCTCTAAACCATGAAATGAGAATTTTTGAGAAAATAAAGTGCACTTGGATATTTATAGATATATCACCGCGATGCCAACATTCACAACACCGCAATGCTCCCAAATAGATAACCTGACATCACATGATTGTTTCTCATTTCCACAACACTCCCAGGTGCTTCCCAACAATCAAAGAAGGTGGCCCCACAATCACCACTATAACAGTGCCACCACTATAGTGCCACAATACCCCTAAACAAATTTAAACGCATAGAGGGCAACATTCATAAGGATTTTTCTTCTTAGCATATTTTCACTTTTCTAATTCAGACCATAGTTATTTTAGCACAAATTTAGTATGAAAGTAAATTCTAAAATCTCATAGAAATTTAATGGACATTAAAAAAACTTATGGAATCTTAATGAATTCAATTTAGGGCATTACAGATGGACTCAATGTTATAGCAATGTTATTACATTTTCCCATTCTTATGAAAATGCCATCCTCAACATTTCACTACTAGCTAGATGTCAAAATAGATAAGGATAGGGTGGTAAAATTTTTGCCTCTTTCTCCTAGGTTGCCTCTTCATTAGTTTTGGGTTTCTATCATATTCACACCATAGGAATATACAGTCTCTCAACTAGCTAACATTATAAGCCAAATTATGATTCTTTTCTTCTAATATGTCAAAGTAAGTTGTACTTTTATCTATCTCCCTGTGGATTCTATTTACAACTTGTGTAACCTATTTTCTTAATAAATGAAATACCAAACATATCAGATAACTTACAATATAAAGTTCTTTATCAACATAAATATTTTAGTATAAAGACAACATACTTTAATTCAAATTTACATATCCTCATTATAAGAAATTTCATGCAAAACAAAATTATAATAAGTTCATTGAAGCATTTTAGTTAAATAAGATATTATAAGTTCAAACATCAGTTGCTTTAAGAAGTTAAATTGGAATCGTAATAACATCTTGATCAAACAAACATCCACACGATAGGCGACTAAATACCAATCTAACTAAGATTTTATTGAAAGAAAACAAAATTTCAACACAACATTAAGCCATTGTTAAAGTACACAAGCTTGTATAACCAAAACAGAATTCCCCTAACCAAAACAGAATTTGATAAACATATTCCCTAACCATAACAAAATTCTGAAAATAACAAGATTAATATAAATTATCATACATACCAAGTGGAAGTGCAGAACAAATACGTCCGATTATAAATAAAACAACAACGTAATGTTTTGGCTTAAAAAAGCAAAAAGCAAACAAATGTAATAATAAGAAACTATAAAATGAATACCATGTTCTCAACATTCGATGGATTTTGTAATCTTAAATTTCACAAAGCAAAAGGGACGGGGAAGCATGAATGTATGCGTTGCACGAACTGAAAAATAAATAAGAAACTCATAGGAGGGTGCGAGCGGCAACTCTTCAATGAAATTTAGAGAAGGGGCCTTCGAGACTGCGAGCTGTAGTGCCTTTGAAATGTCGAGGACAAAGAGCTGGTAGAGGTAGGCTTAATGAGTTCACATTATGGGAGAAGAAACTCAGAGGAAAATCAAATGATGGATTTATTTTAGGGCATTCATTTTACTAATCAGATTTACAAAGTGTAAATTTCATTATTAGATTTGCCATCAAGGGCTCAGATTCACAGCAATATGAACCAGCGGTTCTTTCGAAAGTGGATGGTTTGCTAGTTCAACCAACAATTCCATTAGTTTTCCCCGATTTGATTGCAGAACGATTTAACTAGTAGAATGGAGCGATCGCTGAAACGGTTCATGGTTGAACCGGCTGATCCAGTCAGGTTTTTAGAACCATGGTGCTCATAGAGGAATTTTGATAACTTGAAAATTGATTTCTCCAGTTCAATTCTTGACTCACTTAAGGACTCATGTATTAAATGTTCCAAGACTTATATTTATCATTTAAATGAAGACTAAATGAACAATTATTCTAAATTACCTTAATTAGCTAGGCTTCTAAACACCACTCATCACACAACATGAGGTATTGCCAAGCACAAACATACAAGTGTACTAATGAGTTGACTACTACATGTAGGCGAGTTTACTAGTGAATTAAAGAGTGCATACGTGTTCCCAAGTGTATCAACAAGCTTGTTAGTGTGTATAAGTGCATTGACTAGTTAGCGAGTGCACTAGCAAGTTAGTGAGAGCATTGCCAAGTTAGTGAGCAAACTAATAAGTTGGAAAGTGCACTTGCAAGTGAGTGCACATATGAGCTAGTGTGTATTTAAGTTTACTACATGTTAGTTTATCGTTGTTCATGCATTTTAGTTCTAATTTTTGGGCCACTTTTTGAGTGTTTATTTTGTCTTAATTTTGAAATTTTAATCCTATCATTTTCATTTTTTGTTGTCATTTTTTGTTCTAATTTTTAGGTGATTTAGTCACACTCAGTAAAGTATATGATACTCTTATATTTTTCTAAAAGGGCATCACCTTAATAAAGAATTTATTATTTTCTCTAGACAATATGATCATAGTTTTTACTAGGGGTGTCAATTTCGGGTAACGGGTCGGGTTCGGGTCGAACCCGGAACTGACCCGGGTTCAAACGGGTCAACCCTAACCCGACCCGGGTAGACAAACGGGTCGGAAAACCGAACCCGGACCCGACCTGGCGGGTTGCCGGGTTGACACGACCCGACCAGGTTTGGGTGGCCGGCGCCGGAACGGCGGCGGCGGACGGCGGGGGACGCGAGCGCTGCGGGCGGGGCGCGGGTCGAGCGCTGGCACGCGGGCGAGGTCGGGCTCGGGCACGCGGGGGCGCTCTGGGCACGCGGGGCGCGCTGGGCACGCGGGCAGCGCTGGCGGGGCGCGCGACGGGCGCGGTAAGGCGCGGGCACGCGGGCGTGCTGGGCACGCGGGCGGCGGGCGCGCGGCGGGCAGCGCGGGCGGGCGCGCGGCGGGCAGCGCGGGCGGTGCGCGCGTGCGGCGGCGGGCGGGCAGCGGGCAGAAGCGGGATTCGAAATTTTTCGAATTAAACGGGTTGGCGGGTTGACCCGGCAACCCGCCGGGTCAACCTGAACCCGACCCGTTTTTAAACGGGTCGATTTCAGGAACCCGAACCCGAACTGTTTTGAAATCGGGTTGGGTTCAACCCGGATTTTCCTGGTCGGGTCCGGGTCGGGTTTTTGTGTCGTATCAAATATTGACACCCCTAGTTTTTACATGTTTTGTGATGTAGATATTTATTTTCGAAAATATTTGGCAAATATCAATATTTAAAATTTAGATTAATTAGGTTCTTTTAAAAAAAAGTACTATTGATATATTATACTCTTTAAGAATAAAAAAAAAATTATTGCGGGTTAGATGAACTCATCAAAATATGAGGTAAAGTCAAACTATTTAAATAAAATATTTTTATTAATTCAGATAATAAAAATATTTTTTAATATTTTAAATAAAGATATTCTTAAAGATAGCGTATAACTTATGTTACAAAATAAATAATACTATCATGCAGCTAAGGATATGTTGGCTATGACCATTAAAAAAAATTCTTTTAGGATACAAATGCTTTGTATTATTTATACTATTAAGTACTATAGGTAAAAATTTAAATAAATATAATTAAAATTTTATATAACATACTTAAATTATTAAATAAATAAATTTAATTGTACTATACTCATGAATGTTTAATATTGTAATCTAAAAATTTAATTGTATTGATCTTTTAAATTAAACTATTTTTTAATATTTTATTTATATGAGAATAATAAACGAGATTTGATGTAAAAAATTATAATAAAATAAGTAATAATAAAAAAATATTAGTATACACCTATAGATTTTTCTCCCATAAAAATTATTTTTAGATGAAAGGGATTTTGCAAGGCTTTTAAAACCGGACCGGTTCAACCGGTTGAACCGCGAACCGGCCGGCCGGCCGGTTACGGTTTGCTTCAGGATCGGTTTTGCGTCGAACCGGAGTTGAATCGTGCGAACCGCCGGTTCAACCGTTGAACCGGGTCCGGTTATGGATAATCGGACGGTTCGACAAACAGGATTTTCCACCGTTGGATTTGATCAAGCCGATTGAGTTCAAACTGATATGAAAACAAAACAAAAAAACCATACTATTCACTTTCGTTCGGCTTCTCTTCCCGTCCATTCCCCTTCCGCGAATCGCCGAATCCCTCTCGACGACGACTCGTTTCTTTCTCAAAGCCGACCAGGAATCGAAGGCTCGAAGCTATCTTCTCCAACCACTCTGAGTTCTTCACATGCTTCTCCTTCTTGGCTTCTTCTTGCATTCGGTAGTAGGCCGACATTTCTTCTCCTTCTCGGCTTCTTCTTGCATTCGGTAGTAGGCCGACGTTTACTCTTTACTCTTTACTGTTCTCTACATCAGCAAATGCATGAGATTTGTGGAGCAGCAAACACAATCTAGCAAGGATTCTAATAACTGTCTCATTATTCACTAAACTCTCAAACTTGATATTATGTAGATGAGTGGTGGAAGATGTTTGGATCAAGTGCTCCAAACTTGCAGAAAGTTGCTATAAGAATTCTCAGTCAAACATCATCTTCATTAGGATGCGAGAGAAACTGGAGTGTTTTTGAACAGATCCACTCAAAGAGACGGAATTATTTGGAGCATCAAGGACTCAACGATCTTGTATATGTTCGATATAATTTGAATTTAAAGAATATGTATGATCTAATATTAAATTTATGTATAAGTGTCAAGTTAAGTAGTATGTATAATCTTAACATAAAATTATTTATTCATTTTTTAGGTTTCAACTTAAAAAAAGACATTATGATCCGCTGGATTACACTTGTGTTGAAATGATTGATTTTTGGATACTTGAAGAAGAAGCAACTCCAGAAATTGACTTACAAGATTTGGAAAATGAGATATACAAAGAGGATGCAATACCAATGGTTGGTGAAGGTGATTTAGAGAAAGAAGGAGATGTCGGTGACATAACCGGGCTCGATCAATCGGATGCATTTGAGTTTGAACATTTTGATGAAGCAAGACCTGGAGACTCAACTTATATAGATAGATTTGATGATGCAAATTTAGGAGATCTTTAAAACTATTGAACTGAGAAAGTGAAACTTTGATTTTAATTATGAATATGTTTTGTTTCAACTATTGAACCAATTGCACTGATTTTAATTTAACTATATGCATATTAAAACTATTGAACTGGATTCAAGCTCATCTGGAACACAGAAAAGGGGTTTTCTTGTATGTTTCTAGTTGGATGAGAGAGTTGTTTTCCTTGGGGTTAATTGTTGGAATGATGCCTTAGTTATTTTCTTTAATATGCTTACAGTTACCGTTACTTTGTAGCTTGAATCCTCAGCCATCATTCACAATGAATGCTCTAATGCTCATCACAAGGTCTCTTACTGTTTTGCTCTAATGCTTCCAACCTCTTCAGCATGTTATTTGATTAATATTAGTGCACTTTTAATGAGGACTTTTTGAAGATTTGGTACCAAATTTGCATGCTTTATATACCCTAAACTTGAACCAATAGAGTCCAGAACTTGTTGAGCCGCTGATCTTCAATTTGATGTATTAATGTTAATGATCCTTATATATTTCTTTTAGGAACACTAGGATCATCCTCCTGGAAAGCGCTTGCGTGATTTCAAGCGATGGAAAAAGGGGTGCTTGGGGAACTAGTATCACCAACTGATTCAAACTATATTGGTTCTATAGCGTTGTCATTGGGTTGCATCTATCGCAGGTAATTTATTGATGCATCGATCTAAACGTTTTCTCATTCTTTTTAATTCATTGCTTTACTTGTTAAACTTCTTTCAAACCTTAAGACTTGTTCATTACTGTTCTTTTTATTGAATTCCTAAGATTAAGAATTTGGATTCTTTTGATCATATCTTTCATCTAGTTGATTGTTAGATCTAAAAGTAACTCTATGCAGCTTGTTATGTTAACTGTAACATGTTTGACCTCCATATAAGTAAAAGTATTATAATTTTTTTTCAATTTTTGTTATATATTTATAAATAATTGTGTAATTATTATAATATTTAAATATAATAAATATTTATTACGTCATCCGGTTCGACCCCAGTTCGACCCCGGTTGAACCATCAAACCTCTAACCCCTCTTTCTTCCGGTTCATTGACCGGTCCGGTTTTAAAAGCCTTGGAATTTTGTATCGTTAACTCTACAGTTATCAATTGATAAGAATAGCCCATTATAGGAGCTATTAAATGGGCTTGAATGGGCAATGATTAATTGTCCATTATTTAAAAGATCTTAAATAAGTGATCCATCAAAAATAAACATTTGTTAAGATTATATTTTTAACTAAATAATTGCATAAATAAAAATAAGTATAATTTTTAACACGTCAAAATGCTATAGAAGAAAAAAGATAAAAAATATTATAAAAAGCTAAATTGTAGTATTATTATAAAACTTATAAAAAGCCATGAAGGTTCAATGATTCAAAGAGGGAAGTATATAGTAAAGATTTATTAGCATAAAATGATAAACATGGAGCTTCTATTATTGAAAGACAAAAGATCTATTGGTTATCTTATTATAGTAATTATTCAAATATATATGATTGATGTGAAAAATCTAAAGTTGTATATTAATAGATGTATATATGGATTTCAGGATGGTCAATTATTCTTATGTTCCATGCAGATTTCATATTTCATTAATATTAAATATTTTCATATTTTGTTGGAATTATTCAATTTACATGATTTAATTATTTAGATTTTAGGAAATAGTTGACCAAATGTTTAAGGGATTTTCCTTTCAAGTTTAGTTGATTTTAGACCAAGATTGTTATATATATATATATATATATATATATATATATATATATATATATATATATATATATATATATATATATATATATATATATATATATATATATATATATATATATCATCAAAATAATAAATCTACTCATATGCTATCTATGCACACATATTACTATTTTATTTATCAATGCTATCAATAAATTCATGCATCAATATATGGTTCAACAAAGTAGTAAATTCGGCTTTAATATGTTGCTTTCATCCTTTCATATGTTCCTTTTCTATATCATTATCTTTCATTTTTTATCATTATTATTATATGTGGCTTTTAATAATCATTAAGAGTTGCCACCCTCTACCCGTTGGTGTAATCCGGTCATCTATTACAAGCTATAACTAGGATAATACCACAAACTATTTTTAAATGAAAGCCCATTGGCCCACCCTCCTACGTAGGATATTTATTTTAATAGTCATCCTATTTTATAGTGTTAACAACCTGCCTTTCTTGCCTATGCAAATGCTACAATCAAAATGCAGTATAAAATAGTCAATTCTGTTCAACACAAGAAAATTTCTATAATATCTATAACATCAAAAAAATATAACTTTAATTCTACCTAGTGAAATTCAGTGATGTTACTGTCAAAATGTCAACACTATTCACGTATTTTATACAAAAACTTTTACGATAAAAATTGATAAATAATAAAAAAACATAGTTTTATCGATTTAGGAGAGAAGAAATCCATTAAAGTCAAAATCATTGAAAACTAAAATGAAATTTGAATTACTTACAATAAATAGAAGAAATCTTTGAACAAAATTGGTGGATGAAAAAGCTTCAAACAATATTTTCTCTCCTCCCTCTCTCTTCCATCTTTGACAAGAAATGATGCTAAAATTCAAAATTTTTATCTAAAAAAAATCATTTCAAAAATTTGAATTATTACAACAATTATGCAGTATGTTACAGAGTTTACTTCTTTGGCTAGTTGATAAACACTCATGCACAGTAGTGCTACGGATTTCTTAGAGGAATTCAAGATAGTTTGAGACAACCACTTGTATTGTTTCATATTTTTAATTTTTTTGAGCTTGTGGAGAAAGCTCATCTAATAAAGAACAATCAGATGGCTACTTAGTAGTGATGGACTGCTAGTAGGAAGATGTTCAATGACGATATATTTGATAGTGGATTTCTGGGAAGAAGGGAAAATTTGTACTTGGAGAGTCCAAGAAAGATGAAGAGTCTGTGTCTATGATAGTTTTGAGTAGGCGTAATTTTGCTAGTTCTGTGATTTTTGTCAGTGGGGCACTTATGTGCCAGAATTGTGAAGGATGTCACTACGATCGATACTGCAAAGTGATTGGTCAGTACTTTAGATACAGACAAGTTAAACATAGGATGACTGAGTGTCCATAAGTAGGGTTTGACCGACAATATGAGCCAAGATTTGAGAGTTAAATTAGACTGGCAGGGCTATCAATTTACATTTCTGAGCATCTAGGTTGTATTTAATTTAATTCTGGAGCTAATCCTTCATTTATTTTTGAGTGTTTCTTTGATTTAATGCATATGCCTTTAATTGTATTATGTATTATATGCTTCTCTTTTTATTAAATTATTAGCTGGAGATGGTATGATAGCCAATAGATTTTATTTATTTAATATTAAGATTTTTGATAAGAGGTGAAAATCTAGTTTGATTTTATTACACATTTTCTTATTTGATGTTTTTTTGGGTATGGATTGGTTGAGTCTAAATAGAACTTATATTGATTGCTTGAAAAAGGGAGTTATTTTATTTTTGGGCAATGAGAGTTATATATTTCAGGGAGTTAGATGAGTTATATTCTTTTTGATATATGATAGAAAAGTAGATAAATTATGAAAAAAGAGTTGTATAGTACTATTTCTGGCATTTGTCCAAGATAACAATACATATTCTGGTTCTCCTTTTGATGTCCCGGTAGTACAAGAGTTTTTAGATGCATTTCTTGAGGAGTTAGTCAGTTTGCCACCGAATAGAGATAGAGTTTGTCATTGATGTATTTCTGGGTACAAACCCAATTTTTAAGGCTCCGTATATGGTGGCACCTAAGGAGTTTTAGGAGTTGAAGATCCAAATTTAGGAGTTGGTTGATAGGAGGTGCATTTGTCCTAGTGTGTCTCTATGAGGAGAATCTATTTTATTTAAGAAAATGATGGTATGATATGTATGCACATTAACTATATGGAGTTGAATAAAGTCACTATCAAGAATAAGTATCATCTGCCGTGGATTGATAATTTATTAGATCAACTTGCTGGATATTCTACATTTTCAAATATTGATTTGTGATATGGATACTATTATGTGAAGGTAAGAGAGGTTGATGTAATGAAGATGACTTTCAGTATGAGGTACATACATTATGAATTTTTGGTCATGCCTTTTGGGGTGATAAATGCATTATCTTTTTTTATGGATCTAATGAATAGACTAGTCAGAGATATTCTAGATCAATTTCTGATTATTTTCATCGATGATATTTTGGCTTATTCTACTTTTGAGAAAGATAATGCTAGGCATTTGAGGATTATTTTGAAGATTTTGAGGCATCATCAACTATATACCAAGTACTTCATGTATGAGTTTTGGTTGAGGAGTATTGCTTTTCTAGGACACGTGGTGAGTAGTATTGATATCTCTATTAATTTTCAAAACATTTAAATAGTTATTAAGTGGTCGAGGCACATAATGTTTGAGGTACATAATTTCTTGGGTATGACTAGATATTATAGAAAGTTTGTGAAGAGGTATTCTAAAAAATTTTCACCTCTGATGAGACTGACTCAAAAGTTTATAGCTTTTGTTTGAACACTAGAGTGTGAGGCTAATTTTTAGAGATTGAAGAACTGTTTGAATTCTATTATAGTTTTGGCTCTTCCATAACGATTTTACGCATTTAATGATGCTTCACTAAGAGGTTTTTGGCGTGTTCTTATGCAACACGATAGAGTGAGAACCTATTTCAATAAATTGATAGATAAAATATGCCAAATAGTGTAATTAATACTATCAAATTCTACCCAGCAAAGCAATCATGTAGATCTTATTACAATCTAATTCTTTTAATAACCATTTCTATGGTACCACTTTATGATGCCCCATAATCTAAATTGGAAGAACTACATATATTTCTATCTTTTATATATCAATCAGAGCTCACAAAATTCAATATAATCTAAAAATATAATTATATTACTATTCATTGAATATTACATATTCAACAAGTTTCCAAAAATATATGCAATAGCAACCAATAAGCTATAAAATAACATATAAAATAAAACAGTGAGAAATATAACTTAAACTATCACTTGTTGATAGGTAAAAACTAAATAATGAGTACATATCCCATCAAGTAACTAAAACTTACTATTATATTCAATGCAAGATAAAATAATCAATATGTCTGCTCTAGTTCCAATCAATATCAGTTAATAAGATATTAGTAAGAACAGTAAATAATATATGAAATCAATATCAATCAATAATAAAATCAACAAGACCAATAAAGTTTGATTATTCATTAAGCAAAAGAAGTCTATCAATCTATTAAAAAAATTGATAAAAAGCCATCAATCAATAAGAGATATTGTACAGTAAAATAAGTTTTAATTATCTCTTAACTATGCCATATGTATTTGTCAACTAGTATGTCATATTAGTGTACTATATCAATATGACTATTAATGTCTATAAGTATATATGCCATATGCTATATCATGACATATCAGTCTCAATATAAATTTGATCAATCATATATAAATTCTATCTATCAATCAATTCATATGTTATCATGTATATAATTATGAATGCAATTATAAATAATAAGGCATGACATCTAACTTTAATATGGTATTTTCAACATCTTCACCCCAATTGTCGACTAGTTGGTCATTAATTTTTTTATTTACCATCATTATTAATAAATCTTAAATCAATTTATTAGTGAATTTCAATAAATCATTAAGAGTTGTCATCCTTTATCTGTTAGTATAATTCAATCAATTGAAAGATTATAACATAAATCTTTTATTTAAAGGAAAGCCCATCAAATCACCCTCTTGTATTGGGTATTAATGTCTTAAGATCCAACCCATATTAATTATAGTGTTGACAACTAATCTTCCTTGCTTACATGTAATTCCTATTTATCTTATATTATTCATATCATTTTATTTATTTAGAGTAAGTCAATATCATGTATGAAATACCTAATTTATGAAATACAATAAAATCTATACACTGTGCATTTACTTCAAAAAAAAAAATTGTAACTATCAATCTACCATGTAAAATTTAATAATATTAATGTCAAAATACTCATAATAATTATTTCTATCATTTATATCATATACAAAAAAGTTACATTGTGAAAGTTAGGTAAATCATGAGAAAATATATTTTTGATATATTCATAAGAGATAAGAATCATAGAAATCAAAATAATTGAAAATAAGAGTAAAAGTTTAGTCACTTACATCAATTAGAATAAAATCCATAACATAAGCGACATGCAAAAACACCTTGAAGCACTTTCTCTCTCCTATTTTCTCTCCCTTCTTCTCTTCTCCTCCTTTCTTTCCTTCCTCGACAAGACAAATGAATGAGGGGAGGAGTGGTGGATGCCTTGCACTGCATCAGTATGATCCATCATTGGCACGTTGTATGTCGCCCCCATAGTACTATAGAATAGATAGCTCAATGTTGCGACGATACTTTCCCGACGCCCCTAAGTTCTAAGCGCCACTACATTTTCCATCCCAATGCTACATCGCTTGCCATCCTAATGACGTAGCACTGCTTTTATATTAGATTTTCAAACAAATTCATTTTAAAATTTTTGGTTATTAAACTAATATTCACTAATGGCTCAAGGTTTACTTAGCATCAATCTATGCTTGCTGAACCTTTGAGGGAATTTGATATAAATTTGTAACTAAATAATACCTGGCCCTACAAGCAAGCAATCTCGAGAAATAGGAACCTGAGAGCCAGGGATAAGTATGGAGAAAGAGAAGAAGATATTATAAAAAAAATGTTAAGCGAATCTATGGGGAAATGCTTTACTAGCTCCTTGATGCTTCGAAAGATCCCAATTTTGCCTACTAACCCTTTATTTATAGGGATTTAAAGTCTATAAGATAGATTACACTAAAATAGATAAAAGCAGGGGCGGAACCAGCCCTAATTTTCAGGGGGGGGCAAACTTATAAGACATATATGTCGGGGATTCAAGGGGCAGTGTCTTCTGGCGGGGTTCGACCTGTTGGGGGCAATTATCTAAAGACCATAGTATTTTAAAATTTTTAGGGGGGGCAATTGCATGAAAACCCTTGTAATAAAGACTAAAAAATGAATAAAAAGGATAAATTACCTAAAAAAATCATATAAAAAAATTTAAAAAAAAATTTGAGGGGGGGCAGGCAACTGCCCCCCCTGGAACCTAAATGGTTCCGCCCTTGGATAAAAGTACCACAACGAATTAAACCCAATAAGGATTGTTTGTGACACATGTCAAGATCTGGTAGATGATTTGTTGGTTCTTTTGCAAATACCAAATAGTACATTATTACAGTGATGTAATAGAAGCTGTATTTTCTTCTTTTAAAATTAAAATAAAAAATCTTCTTAGCAATTCCTCTTGTAGAAGTTTCATTTCTTATAAAACAACATAGAATGCTTAAATAATAAGATCCTATGCATCTCATTTGGTTCAGCAAAGTGAAAACTCTAAATTTATGATCAATATCTTCAAATCCAACAACTAAATGAGCTTTCTCTTCACAATTCTGACGAAATATAAGATCCACACCACCAAAGTTTCTGCTAAAATATCATATCATTCTCCGTTCTTTATTTTCAACAGGAAAACATGAAAATTCGCATTTATATAAATTAAAATTCAAGTCAGATTCCCTATTTGGGGCACTTATTACCTAAGCCAGATATTACATTATGAAAATTTGAGTTTGATTTTATATATAAAAATTAAAATTTAAATATTAAAAAAATATAAGAAAATCTAAATGGTACTAATTTTTTTTTTTTTGAATTAAAATTGAATTTTAATGTTTGGTTTGGAATGATTTTCTTACTGCTTTTTAAAGTAAATTTCTATTAAAAAATTTTTAATTCAAAAAATTTTGATACTAAAAAGCTACTTTAGAAGCAATATTCATTTGTGGAAGCTTTCTTATTATTTTCTTAAGCAGTTTTCTAGTACAAAAATTTTTAATTTAAAAGTCTGTACTAAAAAATTGTTTTGAGAAATAATAAGAGAGTTGATTTCATTTGGAACAGCTTTTTAACTGCTTCTTAAAGTTTTTTTTTTTAGTATAAATTTTTTTTAAAACTAAAATTTTAGTACTGGAAAGCTGTTTTAGAAAGCAATAAAAAAGTTGTCCCAAATATAACCTTGAGACAACTTTCTTACTGTTTTTTTTAAAACTGCTTTTTAGTATAAAAATTTTCTGAATTAAAAAACTGCTTTAGAAAATATTAAGAAAGCTGTCCCAAACGAAATCTTAGGCTTCATTTGGGACGGCTTTTTTATTGTTTTCTAAAACAGAGTTTTAGTACAAAATTTCCCGTCCCAAACGAAACCTTAGTTTCAGAAAATATTTTTTTCAAAACAACTTTTTTTAGGTATCGTTTGGGACGGCTTTTTTACTGCTTCTTGAAGCAGTTTTCTAGTACAAAAAATTAATTTTTATACTAAAAAATTGCTTTAAGAAGCAAGAAAAAAACCGTCCCAAATGAAACCTTAAAGACAAAAATTTAACAAAGCTGTAAAATTTTAATTTTTGAACGCACATTATTTTATACTTAAAAAGCACTAAAAAAAGCTGCTTTTTAAATGTAAATTATGCTTCTAAAACTGCATTTTATATCTGCTTTAAATTATGCTTCTAACGGATGCCGCTCCTCCATACATACAATGCACATAGACCTTAAATGTGAAGCGGAGGTTGAGCTTCTTGCCACTTCATTAGATTTACTTGGGCAGATGGCCGACACTTAGCAAGCTATCGTAAGAGGTTGGCTCTGACTGAAAATGACTACAAATTTTTTAATAAATATTATGACAGAAAATTAAGTCAAAAAATTGTTATATTAAATTTCAGAGGACACGAAAAAATCAGCAAATTTATCAAAATATAATATTGAATAGGGAAGCATCAGCAACAATGCCACATGAGGGTTCCCACTTATTTAAGAACAGTTCATTTCAGAAATAATTCAATGCAGTCCTTTTCAACACAAAAGCAAGCTTTAAAATGACATATTGAGGGGATATAGTTCTCATATTATTTGGTTGTTTAATGAATGAGTCAGATCACTGGCCGAGGCTTAGGGTGGTTGACAGGCGAGCACGGTTGGGAATCCTCCATTCCGGGTTCTGATCCCCTCTGTTACGTCCTTGCCTCCTCAATGGGGCAAAATAAGTGTGGGCATGATGCTGGTGGGTAATCTCGCTAGGTTCTGACGAGGGATTAGTTACGACGTCAAGCACTCCCTTTAGAGTGACAGTGACAATGAATAGATACCACGTTACCCCGTTTCAAAACAAAAAAAAAAGAAAAAAAGTCAGATCAATATGTTCTTAAAATTTGCATATTATTTGTGAGCATTTTAGGTGAACTACTATTCTATTTTATTTGACATATTGATCCAATGAGTCAAATCAATATTGTTCTTTACTTGGATCTTTTATTTTGAATTGGTCTTCTTTTACTTTTAGTTTTTTTTTTAACGAGAATAATAATAATACAACATCATTTCATTTGGACATAAGGGAGGTCATGGGCGGGTCCAACTTAACATTTTTGCGAAGCATACACCGTTGAACAAATAGGGGTCGAGAGGCAGCACACTCGAAACAAATTTTGGTTGTAAGGATATTTATGAAAAAAAAATTCTACATTTTTACTTATAAGTTTGCCCCCTCTGAAAATTAAGGCTGGATTCGCCCGTGAGAGATATTGGATGACTTGGTGGTGTTTTGCCATGTATGATTCTATTTAAATTAGCAGTGGAGATAGGAGATTTAGCTTTGAGAAGAGTTGTAGCCAATTGTAGCCCGGATGCATGGAGACTTCATGCATCATAGGGTTTTGTATTACAAAAGGGACATACTCTCATAGCTTCAATGTGCCACAGTTCTTTCAATAGCGCATTTTAGGAGCCAACTTATTTTTCTTCATAAGACAAACAGGTTACAGCTTCAAAAGCTAGAAATTCGGCTTCAGAACCGAAGTTCCATAATCACAAGCCACAACTCTACTATAATTTTGATAGAGTAAATATTTCATTTGTACAAGATAAATCTTAACTTATAATCATATAGTAGGCCTGTAACTAACAGTTTAAGAAGATTACAACTCGGTTGACATAAAAGAACATGGAGATAACTATAATACAGAATTTCATGACAGCATAAAACAGCTATGATAAGGTCATTAATGGCTGGAGATAAACCTCAAGTGTTCAGTTGCTGTAAATGCCCTTGCTCACCTTGCCAGCCCCAAATAACGTCTTTCAGAGCAGGTCTTATATCCTCCTTCCACAGTTTCTGATACTCGAGAGTATCCCCATTGGTTTTCTTCATCTGAACCAAGTGAAACGCAGGAGTGAATTCAAGTATCTCAGCATCGATTGAAAGAAAGCCCTTCCTTCCTTCCTTTGATCCTTCAATTTTCATGATTCCGTTCTTCTTCTTATGCACTTTTAACCTCAGAAAGTTGGCAACTTCCTCAAGCTTCGAGATAATGGCAGTTGCAGGCAACCAAGAAGTGAAGTGTGCTTCCTTTTTGTGGCTAGGATCCACAAATAAACCTGAAAGATCAAATCCAGCCGAAAGAGAGATGATGTCAAATGCATTCATATTTATTGGCTTCGTTGTATCCTTCTTTTCCTCCTGAATATTGTTATCATTTGCAGTAACACCATTGATAACATCAATAGGTGTCATGTCTTCTGCATCGGTCGCAGATTTTGTTTGCTTTCCATCAAAACCTTTTTTGAACCAAGGATGCTCCATGATTTTTTCAATTGAGATTCTCCTAATTGGATTTGGGTCTAAGATCTTCGATGACAACCTTCTAACTTCTGGAGGAAACCAATGGGGGCATTTAAATTCAGACTTTGCAATCTTTCGGTACATCTCCATCAAGTTCGAGTCACGGAAAGGGAGATAACCAGCCAAAAGAACATAGAATATCACCCCACATGACCATATATCAGCTTTTGCACCATCATAACCTTTTCTGCCAATCACCTCAGGAGCTACATAAGCTGGAGTTCCACAGGTCGTATGAAGTAAGCCATCCTGTCTCTTAGAATCTACAAGAGCACTCAATCCAAAATCTGAAATCTTCAGATTACCATTTTCATCAAGCAACAAGTTTTCAGGTTTTAGATCTCGGTGATAGACTCCCCTGCTGTGGCAAAATTCCACTGCAGTGATCAACTGTTGAAAATATTTCCTTGCAACATCCTCCCTAAGCCTACCCTTAGCAACTTTGTTGAAGAGTTCGCCGCCTTTCATGTACTCCATCACAAAGTAAATTTTTTTCTTGGTGGCCATGACCTCATAAAGATCCACAATATTTGGATGATTCATCAGCCTCATCACAGAAATCTCCCGTTTGATTTGATCCATAAGTCCTAACTTCAGTACTTTCTCTTTGTCAATCATTTTTATCGCAACAGTTTGGGCAGTTTTTATATTCTTGGCATAGTAAACTTTTGCAAATGTTCCCTGGCCTAACATTCTTCCCATCTCATACTTTTTCATCAAAACAAAATCTTTACTTTCCATTCTGATTTGATTTATGTTCTAACACTAACAAGATGTATTATATGCACAGGAGCAGAATCTTACAATCTGAGATTTCAACCGTCATCCCCAAGGTAATGATCTGAACTAATGGATGGTATTATATTCTGTACTCTATGGTTAGTCAGTTTGAAGGATGTAAACTGTTCTAAACTATGGTGGACGTTTTCATTAAGAGTTAACAGAGGCAACACAGCCGGAGTTAGAATCTCAGGAAATTTGGGCAATGATTTCATAGCGTGGAAGCACATCTTTCAGCATTCCCAAGGTTTTTTCTTCCAGTTATTATGACCTGTAAGAAAGTATAAGCATTTTTATTCTTTTTTATAATTGTATATCTGAAGCAAGGATCAAATCATAAGTTCACAATCTTTATGAATAACATCCTATATGAGATTCAGAGTCTCCTAACATAAGCATAATCAACAAAAGTATAGAACCAGTTAATGAGCTCAAGCTTGCCCTTTTTTAAAAAATCACCAAGGCTTTGTTTGGGACGGCTTTCTCACTGCTTCTTAAAGCAGCTTTCTGGTATACAAATTTTAATTTCTAAACTAAAAAGCTGTTTTAAGAAGCAATAAAAAAGCCATCCCAAACTAAGCCTAAGACAACTAGATAATTGGAGTCACCAAAGCTATTTAGAAATAATAAAGATGCACAAAGAAAGATCACAAGATGATGAATTTTCATCTTGTTTTCTTCTCTTTCTTCTGTTCTATTTCTTCTCCAACAGAGTATAGTAGAAAAAAAAAAAAACCCCCGCAAAGAATCAAAATTGCTGAACAAAGAAGTCAAGAAAAAGCTAACAACAGAGCCCCAAACTATTCAATTACCAGCACTTTCAGAAGCATACATAAATGAACATATAAACCATAATCATCTTAAACTCTAAGAGAAAAGAATACAAAAAAAAAGAGTAAAATAAAACTTAAGAACATGAATTGAAGAAACAAAATTACAGGAGAATAAAATTCTTTAGCAACAAATCCCCACAAAACGGGCCATTCATCTCAAAAACAACCTGATAGACCAACTTGAGGCCTAACAGAGCAGAATGTTCCTCAAATTTACAAATAGCATCAGAGAAGATGAATGCTATGAAACAAAGAAAGATTTACCTTCTTGATCGATCTCCGACCGATCCAAATAGTGATCTTCCTCGCCAAGCTTGGAATCTCCGAAAAAGAGAGAGAGAGAGAAAGAGAGATTAGCAGCAAGACGCGATTATAGGTATAGCCGTGTTGGCCGGTTTCCCACCTTTATTGTCCTAGAAGAGGAACAATTATTAAGTCCTCCATCAAAAAAAAACTCGGTACACCTCGGTACCGTCTTTTTTTTTCCTACGACCGAATGCAATGCTTCTTGCATCCGGTCAACCGAACCAAAAAAAAACTCCTAGAAGAGAGTAAATTCCGTCTATCGACTAGACACCTTTACTCAAGTAGGGCAAATTATTAAGTCTGATCATAGGACCTAAAAATAAGTCCAGACATCAATTAAAAATTTGCCACGTGGACTATGCTTTAACTCAAAAAAATATAGTCAAAAGCGTAGGTAAAGCGCAGTAAAAAAAGTGCAATCAAAGCGCACTTAAAGAGCAATCAAAGGACATAGTCAAAGCGCAATCAACGTGGCAAGTTTTTTTGGGATATCTGGACCTAGAAATAGGTCCAGTGACCGGACATAATAATTTGCCCTTAAGTAGGCCTTCAAAACTTGCTCGTTTTTATTTTTTTTTGAACGGGGCATCCACCACTTTTATTTTAAAGGGAGTGTTTGGCGGTGTGTAATTTATCTTTCGGTGAAATCTAGCCAGGTCACCTATCAGCATTGTGCCCACGCTTGCTTTGCCCCACTGAAAATGCGAGGCTGTAGTTGAGGAGATTTGAACCCAGGATGGAAAATTCCCAACTGTGCTCGCCCACCAACTTACTCGCTTTTGATCGAGCTATTATGTAATTATTTATTTTAATAATTTTAAATTAGAGTAAGCTTCATAATTCTCATATGATTTTGCATTTATTATTACAACAAATTTTACCTTTGCACCTATCTCATATGACAAATTAAGTATCTGTTTGCGACAATTTTTTTTCAAATAATAATCATAATTTCATTTCGTTACTATTTTATTATTGCTTTCTCATTGCTTTACAATAATTTATATGGTAAAATTTTATTTTTTACAATCAAAATTATTAAGTTGTTTTCTTCATAACCAGCTATATAAACATGCTTTGAACATTAGTAGTTTCCAATAGGGCTGCAAGCTAACCAAGCGTTCAACGAGCTACTCGATGCTCGGTTCGATTAAAGCTCGTTCGTGATTGTTTAACTAACTAAACAAACAAACTTGAATAACATTTTAAATACTCGATTCTTAAATAAACAAACTTGAACACTAATGTGTTCGGTTCATTTATGTTCACGAACAACATCATTTGAAGTTCATGAACAAGCTCGACATTAAGCTCGATAAAAAGCTCGATAAAAGCTCGAATGGAGAGAAATGAAATAGGTAAGCTTCATTTAAGAATATATTCATATAGATTAATCATATTTTATTTTAAATAGACAACTGTTTTTATTATAAATTTAATTTTCAGAACAAAAGACATTTCACATGTGTCTATGTTTGCTAGATTATTTGTTTAAGATGTTCATTAACAAATTTAATGTTTATTTGTTCAATAGATTGTTTGTTAAATATGTTCATGAACATAGCTAGTTAAGGCTTGTTTGTTTAAAGCTCGATAAGCATTAAATGAACCAAACATGAACACCCTTAAATTAAACGAACCAAACATGAACACAAGCAATAAAGCTCGAATCAAACATGAACCGAACTTGAACAAGATAATGATAAATGAACTCAAACATGAACACTCGCATACTCGGCTCGGCTCGGTTCGTTTGCAGCCATAGTTGCCAAACTATTTATACGTACTTTAAAGTATGAGGAGTAAAGCACAAATGAGTTAAACCATACAGTATGACATCAAATTTATTTACATTAATTTATACATATTTGTAGCATTCATAAACATATATGTTATTGGGTTTGTAAATATCTCTGACTAACATAATTTTTGCACATGGAGCAAAAATCGTGATAATCAATTGACAAAAAAAAAAAAAAAAAGATGCCGATTTCTATTTTGACGATGTAAGGTCTTCTGATTTAGAATCGAATTTTATGCACCTTGTCTCTCCATTCAAATCAAACCTGACAATTTTTGTGGAGTTATTGGTTCTTGAAAAGCTCTTCTATAAACCTTGACCTAATTAGTCTAGCCACTAGGAGAGTTATTGAGCATACATTAAAACTATGGGAAAGAGTTACTAAGCATAGGTTATGTCGTCATACTGATGTTTCTCAAAATGAATTTGGATTCATGCGGGGTAAGTTTGCTATGGAAGCTATATGTTTATTGAGAGGTTTCCTGGAGAAGTATAGAGAGAATAAGAAGGATCTACATATAGTATTTATTGATTTAAAGAAATCATATAATCAAGTTCCTAGATAAGTGCTTTAGAGAGTTCTATAAAAGAAAAGAGTTAATAATGCATATATTGAAATCATTAAGAATATGTATGCAGGAGATGTTATTTGTATTCATACATAAGATGGATCGACCAAGTATTTTCCTATTTCTATTGGATTACATCAAGGATTAGCTTTATGTCCATATCTTTTTTGCTTTAGTCATAGATGTTCTTACTAGACATTTGCAAGAGGATGTACCCTAATGTATGCTTTTTGCTAATGCTATTCTTCTTATTGATATAAGACTAGAGTGGGAGTTGAAGAAAAACTTGAATTATGGTGCTACCTTAGAGTGTAAAGGGTTTTGTTTGAGTAAATCTAAAACTGAATACATGGAGTATAATTTTAGTACTAATAGATCCAGTGGGGGGATTATGACTTTAGTCAATCAAGGCATTAATAAGAATACCCGTTTTAAAATATATTGGGTACAATGTCCAAAATGATGGGTGAAATAGATTGGAATGTTATTAGTAGAATATAACTTGGATGGTTGAAGTGGAGGAATGCATCAGGCATGTTGTGTGATAGAAAAGTATCCCTTAAACTTAAGGGATAATTTTATAAGATGGTGGTGAGACCTGTAATGCTTTATGGAGCATAATGCTGATCATTAAAAGATAAGCATAAAATTAAGATAAGTGTTACAAAGATGAGGATGTTTAGCTATATGAGTGGCTTCACTTTCAGAGATAGAATACGAAATGAGTATATACATGAAAAGATTGGAGTAGCTCCATGGGGTCCTAGTTGGGTACCCATTGGGTACCCACGCTCTGCGCTGGCGAGCTTTGCCCACCACACCCACCTATGGTCACCTTCCTGATGTCATACCCACCCACTTTCCATGCTTATTGAATGCAATCTGCCATAGATTAATGGCCTTAAGGTTTTTTGCCATTTTCTCTGACTGCAAACTTTCAAGCCACATATAAAAAATTATCATGGTTGTGCCGCGGTTCAGTGTTGCACATTGCGTAGTAAGGATTATTGTAATATATTGCATGTATATGATAATTAGTAATATAAATCGGTTGTCCTTTGATGTTGAGTACCCACCCATCCACCCACAATGCCATGAGCGTACCCATACCCACCCATGCCCATTGGGTATGAGTGGGTACGTGGGTGGGTGTGGGTATGGGTACCTAATGCAGGGCTCTAATTGGCAGATAAGATTTGAGAGAGTCGCTTTAGATGTTTTGGACACATAAAACATCAGCCTTCTGATGATTCGATTATGAGAGTTGATGTATTAGATCTGACTTATGTTAAGAAAGATAGAGGTAGACCTAAAAAAACTTTGTTAGAAAATATTAGAAATAACAATTTTTTTATTAGATTTAAATGTGAATTTGACTCTTAATAGGGCTCAATGGAGAAAAAGGATCCATATTGCCGAACCATGTACTTGATGTTGTTGTTGTATTTAAATAATTGTCATACCATATTGGTATACTAAATCTCTGTCATAAATGTAAAATTATAAGCTAATGCCTTTTATTAGAATGTAATAAGTTAACACCCTTGGACATTCTCCTTTGAGGAGGTCATCACCAATATTGAAGGGTAAGCCCCATGCTATTATAATATGACCAACTTTATAATATATTTAATATAATTATCATCCAAAATATAAAGCCTAAAATAGAATACACAACTTTTAGACATACTAAAATTTTTAATGCCATATGACACTAATTCATCATATCTTTGATTTGACCTCTTTAAGTAATCCTTTTCTATTTCTATCTTTTGAGATAATACAAATGTAGAATTTACTTAACATTAAGTATTCAGAAGATTAATTTATGCATTTGTCTAGCTTCCATTTAAATCATAAGAATGGTACGTACTCATATGCTATATGTACACATTTTAAAGAAAAATAGCTATAAATATTTTTGTAGGACGTACATTTAGGTCTATTAAGTCAAATTAACACACATATCACATATGCGAGACTCGAATCTAAGATATCTTAATTAGTAACCAAAGCACCCAACCATTCGACCAAAAATAATTTTATAATTATAAATATTTAAGTAAGATTGTAGCTTGTGAGCTATATATATCAATAGTAATATTTTTATATTGATCTGTTGAATCAAATTAATTTCAATTGACTCATTCTTAAACAAGAAAATTGATTTAAACCACTAAAATTTAGCTATTACTATTAGCCCTAATCATCAGCGAACTTTTATTTTATCCAGTGAACGTACGCTCCTCTACGTTCGGATCTAGGCAAAAAAAGCACAATACCGAGTACCGAGTACCGAGTTGTACCGAGTTTTTTAAAAAAACTCGGTATTGCACTGTTTTGATCTAAAATTGAACGTAGAGGAGCGTACTTTCATTGGATGTAATAAAAGTTCCTAATCAGCACGGCAAAAAAAATCCTGTAATTAACATTCACGCGGGCATAATTCCAAGGGATTTTAACTTCGAACAAATATTTTTGTTTCTTTTACTAAAACGTTGCGGTTTGTCGTTAATAGGCTGTTTTTATTTTTAATTTTTTTTAATCTAAAGAAAGGAATCTCTTACCTTTATTCATGTAATAATTGCCCGCAGCTTTAGCCCGCAGTTTTAGCTTGTATTTTTTTTTGGGACATTTAGGCCATTTAAAGCAAATTTGCACACACAACGCATACACATAGACTCGAACTCTGAACCTTTTAGTTGGAAGCCTAAGCTCTCAACCAATAGGCCAAGGAGAGTTGTGTTTTAGCTTGTATAAATTCTTAAAAAAATATGAGATAATAGACTTTTCTTCTTTATGGGTGTCAATATTTGATCCGATCTAAAATTCGATTAAGATCTGATTTAAAAAAATTAGGATTCAAGTCAACCAATTTTTTAAATGTGTCTAGTTTGGGTTTTAGTTTCTAACCCGTTTTTAATTTCGGGATGAGTTCAGGTCAAATTGAAACATGAAATCAACCTAAAACTAACTTGGGTCACTCCCTCGCCCGCAGTGATCCTGCACTCACACCCGCTATGTTTCCCTCGCGCAATCACGTTCACATGCGCATGGCCACAGTCGTGCTGCTGCAACACCTAGGCCCGCACTCGCACCAGCAAAAACTTCGCCGCAGCACCTGGGCCCGCCCTAGCACCAGCACCCTCGCCTGCGCATGCTCCTGCACTAGCTTGTCACCACGCTAATAGCCTCGCCTACACGCGCTCCCTCACTTGCATGCTGGACTCACTCTCGCCCCCTTCGTCGGCATTCACCCACACGCACTAGCGCTTGGTTGCATTACGGGTTAGCAGGTCAAGTTCGGTCAACCCGTGTTAGGGGCATGAAGAGTTCGAGTTCGTATTACTGACTCGTTGGCCTAATCGAAGCAAGTTCGGATTAAGTTAACTAAAGGCGGGTCAATTTCTTCGGGTCAATTTCTTATTAGACCAAACTTGACCCGAAAACTTATTTTGAGAGCCATATGTCATAACTCTTCAAGAATGATCAAAATTATTTTTAATCTGTTTAAAGTTTTATTTCAATTTTTAATTTTTAAATTGTGATATAAATAATCTCACAAAATATTTTTTTGATCTCTACTTAAAAAAAATATAACTAAATTGATACTTTTATTTGATCTTTTCGAAAAAAATTTGGAGATCAATTCGATCTCTTTCTCGAAGAAATTAACATAAATTATAAAACTTATACTTAGGATATGTTAGTGGAATATTAATAAAAGCAGGGATGATTATTATATTCAAAACTTAAAATTTATTTTTACCATCATTTAACTTTAAGTCAATTTAGTAATAAAACTAATTTATTTCAACCCAAAAATACTTTAAAAATAATTCAATACGCAATAAGAATAATTTTTTAATTCATTTTGCACTAAGAACCTGATAATTAATTACAACACATTCTTTTAGCACTTACTATTTTTTTTTTTTAATTACTAAGCAAAACAAAGTATATGCATGCATAATATTATTTATAGCAAAGTAATCGTGAGATCAAAATTAAAATAAAAAATTTAACAATTAATATGATGGTTGATAAGTTGTTTGTTCCATATGTTTTCTTGATTTGTAGCTTCTGGAAATATTAATAGAAATGTTAGTTGGTTGGAAATCTCTTGACTTATAGTGCTCCTTGAAATCACAGTGCTACATGAACTGCTGCTCCTAGGAGGTGGCCTATGCATGGTAAACTGTGGAGAAGAAGCTACTATCTAACAAATTTGAAAGAATTTCTAATAATCTATCATGGAGGATAGTTATCTCAATGTGCGAAACCCTTCAAGTAAAAGAAGTCAAAACACTAAAACATTGAGATGCCTTTTGGTGTAATGGTTTAAATTAAGAAACACGACAGTTAAGCGTGCTCTCAGAGCAATTTTGAAATGGGTGACCTATTGGAAAGTTACACCAACAGGATAAAACAATGAGGCTTTTAGGCCAAAATGGATATTATCTCGATAGTTAAAAGTTTAGACTGATACAAATAGTATCTTAACAATATACCAATCAGAAGATATGAACTAAGTGCCATATAAGATAAAATGCTACGCCATGTGAGTCACTTCGATCTTGAATCATGTATGGGACAAAGTGCTACATGATGGGAGCCATCACTTAAACTTCTAGGGCCCACCTCTAGAATCCTATCTACCTAGTGGATAATTCTGAGATACAGATGCTCACGAGGTCAGTTGCTTAAGTGACAAAGATTGTGAAATCCCTTAAGTAAAAGAGACTAAACTCTTAAACATCGATGTACCTGATGTAGAACAAAAATTGAACTTTGCTAGGGAAATGATCTCTTCTCCAAAACCTGAAGGAAATTATGAATTTTGCCCAGAACCTGAGAAGAATCTCAGATTTTCTCTTGAGAAAAACAGGAATTGCTGGACAGCAATTTGCTGTGGTAGAAAAACAGGAATTGCTGGACAGCAATTTGTTGTGGTAGAAAAACAGCAACTAATAGGCTTCTTATTGCTGGAGACGTGAGAGCAGGGGTGGGAAAACCTGGGCTGCAGTAGTAGAAGGTAGAAAGTTCCATGTGGGAGGAATAGGCGGTGGAGACCAAAGAAATTCAAATGTCAGCCTGCTCTTGAAGAGGAAGCACGCTCCAACCCCTATTAATGAAATTTGGAAATAACTTCAGCTAATTTTGTTTCCAAAAGCTGCTTGGAAAATTCGGATACCTAGGCTTAGGAATTAATGACTTGGGGAGATCTTTAAGGCTCCGAATCAATTCCTGTAAAAGCATAGGAAGGAGTGGGGAATTATCCGTGGAGGGAAAATGATGACATACCTAATTAATGGGTTTAATTAGGAATGAATAGTTAACGTCAGGAGGCCTAATGTGAATTCAAACGAGAATTGATTTAGGGACTTGATTGGAAATCATAAATGGAAGGAAATAAATGCTTGAAATTTCTGGTTGCTGGAAAATCAAGCATTCAAGCCACTAATCAAACAAACAAATGACATGGGGGAAATTCGGCTAGAGAGAAAAGTAACGTGCCTTGGATTGATTACCTAAAATAGGATTTTGGCTTGCATGAAACAGGGCATTTAATGGACTTTAATTCCTGAAATTAAGCTCCTTAGATTATGGAATCAAATAGAAGAGAAAGGTAAGGTAATTCCTTCTACAGAATTTGGAACGTGAAGCAAGGACTGGATTTTTTTTTTTGTCAAACAACGTTCTCAGATTTTGAATAAATCTGAATTCAAAATAGTGTCAAGATGGAAAGAAAGAGGAGGGGTCGGGTGAGAGGATGAAGATAACGATGAGGAGCAAAAAGAAAGAACAAACAAAAAAAAACAAGAAACAAAATATCAAAGATACAACCGCGAGCCCGGACACATTCTGCGGCTGACGGGTACTACGTTGCCCTTCTCCAAGGGACTTCACGCCACGAGCCCGGACCCATCCTGCGGCTGGTGGAAACTCTGACTCCCTCCCATAGGAATTTCACTAACGTTCTTCCCAAAGAACACAAGTTCAAAACACAATTTTTTTTTTATTAATCCATCATCCCTATTACAAGAGCAGGAGCCTCTATATATAGGCTTTAAAAGAAAATAAAAGACAATTTTGCCCATTGGGCTTACATAAGATATCTATTAAGTCAAATTAACACACATATCACATATGCGAGACCAGACTCGAATCTAAGATATCTTAATTAGTAACCAAAGCACCCAACCATTCGACCAAAAATAATTTTATAATTATAAATATTTAAGTAAGATTGTAGCTTGTGAGCTATATATATCAATAGTAATATTTTTATATTGATATGTTGAATCAAATTTGATATGTCATGTGAAAATTATCTTGATCGGACACGAATCTCGAGGAAAAAGCTTATTGGAAACTTCAAAAATTAAATTCGAGATCATCTGAACTCCAATTTCAGCAAGCTTACAGTCAAACTGAGCGTCTCGGAAATACAAACCCAGCGACACCAAGTTCGACCCAATCCGAGCACAAATGGGTCCAAATCATGAACCCGAAGCGCTGTTGGAAGGTTCAAACCGCAGTTTGAGTTACCAAATGGACTCCGATTTTGACGAATTTATACTCGAATCGAACGGCTCGACAAGAAGAATACAACGAGCCCAAGATCACTAAATTCCGACATCAATAAGGCATTCAAATGACCAATGAACGGTGCATGATCGTAGGATTCAGCATCGGCCGTCCATTCGACCACTCCCTTTTCGCCCTTGATCTCACACCTATTTACGAGCCATGCCACTCCAGAAAATCTATAAATAGATCCCTCATTTCTCATGAGAAGGGGGCCAAGCAAGAAGAGAAGAGGAGAAGAGAAGGAAGAAGCTCCTCCCCGACCACCGCCGGACAACCGCAGGAATCTCGCCGAACCACCGCCGGACCACCGCAGGAACCTCCCCGGACCACCGCAGAACCTCGCCGGACCACCGCCTTAAGGCCCGACGTTCAGGCTCGACGTTCTACTGAAGGTCTGACATTCAGGTCCGACGTCCTGCCGAGGACCCGACGTCCTGTTCAAGTCCCGACACTCGGTCCCTACGTCCTGCCGAAGTCCCGACGTTCTACTGAAGGTCTGACAGTCAGGCCCGACGTTCTGCTGAAGACCCGATGTCCTGCTTAAGGCCCGACGTTCAATCCCTACGTCCTGCTGAAGACCCGACGTCCTGCTTAAGGCCCGACGTTCAATCCCTACGTCCTGCTGAAGACCCAACGTCCTGCTTAAGGCCCGACGTTCAATCCCTACGTCCTGCTGAAGACCCAACGTCCTGCTTAAGGCCCGACGTTCAATCCCTACGTCCTGCTGAAGACCCGACGTCCTGCTTAAGGCCTAACATTCAGTCCCTGTCCTGCTGAAGACCCGACGTCCGGCTTAAGGCCCGACATTCAGACCCCGGTCTCCTGCCGACTACGGTCCTTCTGACCTCTGTCGCCTACTATGGTCCTTCCGACCTCCATCAACAGACAACGGTCTTTCTGACCTCGGTCTCCTGCCGACTACGATCCTTCTGACCTCTGTCGCCTACCACGGTCCATCCGATCTCCATCACTAGACAACGGTCTTTCTGACCCCAGTCTCCTACCGACTACGGTCCTTCAGGCCTTCGTCGCCTACTATGGTCCTTCCGACCTCCATCAACAGACAACGGTCTTTCTGACTCCGGTCTCCCACCGACTACGGTCCTTCCGACCAGACAAACATGTATATGTATTTCCTACTATGTAATGCAATCTATATGATGTACATTTGCTACATCAATCCAAGGCCTTCTCCCAAGGAAGAGCCTCATTTGTAATCGATTACAAATATTAGTGGATTCATTCAAACTGGGCCAGGCCCCGTGATTTTTCCCCCTTTTAGGGGTTTTCCACGTAAAAACTCTGGTGTCTCTTATGAATGCTACACCCTCTCACTTATCTGCTTGTGTACTGGATCTTCGTACAATGCTAAGACGTTAAACTAAATATTTCTCTACCGCCGCGAATACTCCAGGACGCAACAAAATTAATTTCAATTGACTCATTCTTAAACAAGCAAATTGATTTAAACCACTAAAATTTAGCTATTACTATTAGCCCTAATCAGCACGGCAAAAAAAAATCCTGTAATTAACATTCACGCGGGCATAATTCCAAGGGATTTTAACTTTGAACAAATATTTTTGTTTCTTTTACTAAAACGTTGCGGTTTGTCGTTAATAGGCTGTTTTTATTTTTAATTTTTTTTAATCTAAAGAAAGGAATCTCTTACCTTTATTCATGTAATAATTGCCCGCAGCTTTAGCCCGCAGCTTTAGCTTGTATTTTTTTTGGGACATTTAGGTCATTTAAGGCAAATTCACACACACAACGCATACACATAGACTCAAATCCTGAACCTTTTAGTTGGAAGCCTAAGCTCTCAACCAATAGGCCAAGGAGAGTTGTGTTTTAGCTTGTATAAATTCTTAAAAAAATATGAGATAATAGACTTTTCTTCTTTATGGGTGTCAATATTTGATCCGATCTAAAATTCGATTAAGATCTGATTTAAAAAAATTCGGATTCAAGTCAACCTATTTTCAAATGTGTCTAGTTTGGGTTTTAGTTTCTAACCCGTTTTTAATTTCGGGATGAGTTCAGGTCAAATTGAAACATGAAATCAACCTAAAACTAACTTGGGTCACTCCCTCGCCCGCAGTGATCCTGCACTCACACCCGCTACATTTCCCTCGCGCAATCACGTTCACATGCGCATGGCCACCACAGTCGTGCTGCTGCAACACCTAGGCCCGCACTCGCACCAGCAAAAACTTCGCCGCAGCACCTGGGCCCGCCCTAGCACCAGCACCCTCGCCTGCGCATGCTCCTGCACTAGCTTGTCACCACGCCAATAGCCTCGCCTACACGCGCTCCCTCACTTGCATGCTGGACTCGCTCTCGTCCCCTTCATCGGCATTCACCCACACGCACTAGCGCTTGGTTGCATTACGGGTTAGCAGGTCAAGTTCGGTCAACCAGTGTTATGGGCATGAAGAGTTCGAGTTCGTATTACTGACTCGTTGGCCTAATCGAAGCAAGTTCGGATTAAGTTAACTAAAGGCGGGTCAATTTCTTCGGGTTAATTTCTTATTAGAACAAACTTGACCCGAAAACTATTTTGAGAGCCATATGTCATAACTCTTCAAGAATGATCAAAATTATTTTTAATCTGTTTAAAGTTTTATTTTAATTTTTAAATTGTGATATAAATAATCTCACAGAATATTTTTTTGATCTCTATTTAAAAAAAAAATATAGAACTAAATTGATACTTTTATTTGATCTTTTCGAAAAAAAATTGGAGATCAATTCGATCTCTTTCTCGAAGAAATTGACATAAATTATAAAACTTATACTTAGGATATGTTAAAGGACTATTAATAAAAGTAGGGATGATTATTATATTCAAAACTTAAAATTTATTTTTACCATCATTTAACTTTAAGTCAATTTAATAATAAAACTAATTTATTTCTGATAAAAAATAATTCAATATGTAATAACAATAATTTTTGTAATTCATTTTGCACTAAGAACCTGATAATTAATTACAACTCATTATTTTAGCAATTACTATTTTTTTTATTACTAAGCAAAATAAAGTATATGCATGCATAATATTATTTATAGCAACGTAAACGTGAGATCAAAATTAAAATCCAAAATTTAACAATTAATATATATGATGGTTGATAAGTTGTTTGCTCCATATGTTTTCTTGATTTTTAGCTTCTGGAAATATTAATATAATTGTTAGTTGGTTGGAAATATCTTGATTTATAGTGCTCCTTGATATAATAAATCAAATTAAAAAAAAATAAAAAAATAGTGCTCCTTGAAATCATAGGGCTACATGAACTACTGCTCATAGGAGGTGGCCTATGATAGACTGTGGAGGGTCAAAATTAGAGAAGCTACTATCTAACAAGTTTAAAAGAATTTCTAATAATCTATCATGGAGGATAGTTATCTCAATGTGTGAAACTCTTTAAGTAAAAGAAGTCAAATTCTTAAACATTGAGGAGACTTTTTGTGTAATGGTTGAAATTTTATTTAAGAAATGCAACAGTTAAGCGTGCTCATACCAAAACAATTCTGGGATGGGTGACCTATTGGAAAATTACAACAACAGGACAAAACCGTGAGACTCTTAGGCCAACAAAGATAATATCTCGATAATTAAGAGTTTGGGCTGTTACAAATGGTATCTGAGCAATACACCAGTTCGAAGATGTGAACTAAGTGTCATACAAGACAAAATACTATGCCATGTGAGTCACTTCTTGAACCATGTATGGGACAAAGTGCTGCATGATGGGAGTCATCACTTGAATTTGTAGAGCCCCACCTCTAGAATACTATCTACCTAGTGGATGATTCAGAGATATAGATGCTAATGAGGACGTCAGTTGCTTAAGTGACGGAGATTGTGAAATCCCTTAAGTAAAAGAAGCTAAACTCTTAAACCTCGATGCACCTTTTTGGTGTAATGGTTAGAATTTTATTCAGAAAATTATGCAGTTAAGCATGCTAATCTCAGAGCAATTATGAGATTGGTGACTTACTGAGAAGTTACACCAATATGACAAAATCATTAGGCTCTTAGGCTAAAGTGGACAATATCTTGATAGTTAAGAGTTTCAGCTTTTACACAATGTACAAGACTCACACCCATTTTGTAAATACCAACACCTTGAACTCACTTGGAAGATGACATATGAGCTTGCTCGAGAGAGGCACATAATGGGCTTATTAGTGGAAGGAAGAAGCTCGACTACCAGACATAATCTATTATAATTGCGAATAATTATTCTTATCGTCCATTGGGAGAGAAGTTAACTCAGATCCTATAGAGGTCACTGCAACCTTTGTGGAGGCCACCTCGTCAACCACAAGGTCAATGACACATTCTCATAACTAGAGGAGAGCATCACTCTCCAAAGACTTGCCATGTTTCGACCCCCAATTATAATTTCTGAGCCCTCAATCTTAGTTAGCAGGGTCGTAGCCGCCTTGATATTCTTGGTTGCACTTTAAACCACTTTGTAGGAAGAGGGACGACAAGTCTGATGAATCCTTGCACAGCAGAGGGTAATATTGACACTTTTATCTTTGCTCTTTGAATGAGCACTTCCCCTCTTACAATTTCTTTCATCCTTAGAGGGCAAAAATACTATGTTCCTCACAAGTTTTGTGCTAGCATCGCAAGCTCGACAGGATCCATTTTATCACAATTATAAGAAATTAAGGTTCAACAATAATATATATATATATATATATATATATATATATATATATATATATATATATATATATAAAAGGTTCAACAAAATATTTAGAGGATTGAAGAGCTCTAATGCGAGATCGCTTCTTAGAGGTGTTGGATGTGAGAGATGTCATATCACTATCATCATGAGGAATCTATGTGATAATCGAGTCTACAATAAAAATAAGACAATCACTTTGTATATAATTTTCTTTAACTGTTTGGTATCCTTATTAAGTGCTCGTAATTAATTCACTTGTCATTTTCACACTCGCCCTCTAAATGGTCAAGTGAAACCAGGAACTAGATGTACACTCACATACATCTTTTTAGATATTTAATAGGTAATTAGCGGGTCATAGCAAGTGAACTCTCGCATCATAGACCTCAGAATGAGAATGCATGTGAGGGTCATCGAGCCCCAAGTTGGTAGATTAGTCAGAGGGAAGTTACCTCTCATAAGAAAAGCCAATAACTTCAGAGTGCTCGTTAACCATCACATCCAACCGACCATATAACCTACTTCCATTGTGACTTGAACATACTTAACCTTAAGAAAAGGTCACCAATGACTTCAGAGTGCTCGTTAGTCATAATCATCTTAATTTATCCCCCACACGTAGACTTGCCTACCTCTACTCGCCTCTGTTCACTCAAGACAAGAGAACTCTCCATGAGGTAGAAGCATAAAAATGAGAGATGTAATCATCCATCGAGCTAGCTAGAGTTTGCCACATGTCCAAGGCAACCCTTACCAAGGGTCATTAATTGTTATGATTTTTATTTCTTTATTAATTCGAGTTTTCTCATAGCTATCAAATCTTTATAAATAAAGAGAGAAGATGAATGTTTTCAATCTTTTTTGTATTTTCTATAGACACTTGAGTTATCAAATTATTTTTCATAGAATTTTCACTCTTTATCTCTTCATTCTCACTAAAGTTCTCATGTCATATCCTGTAGAGCTTGCCTACTAGTATGATCGGATGTCGCCCATCAATAAAGATTTAGATTTGTTGACCTCTGCTCAAAATATATATATATATATGATTTAAAAATAATTCCCCATTCATCTAAGGTTTCAAAATGGAATATCAGCTCAAATTTTCTTATGCACAATGGCACATGGCCAATGATTCCCCTTGCAAAAGGCATCAACATATTTGCATTATAGGTAGGTATTATTTGCTAAGTAATTTAGCATATTAATCATTTCAAAAGTACGTGTATTATTGTTAATAATCAATAAGATGCTTTATTTAATTTGTAGTTTATATCCTCAACCTCTTTTGTCTCAATGTTGATTCTATGATAAATTTTGATGTACAACTCAATTATTATTATTTTGTTTTTGCCTCACTATTGGGTTAAATAATTAAATATTTTTTGAATAATAAATGACATTTAGTTCATGAGGATGTGCTAATAAAAAATTTGATGAGGGTTTTATAAAATTATTTGTATGATTGACACTTATAGTCTGCATGCCTCATTAAAGGCATTGTCATTATTGCTCTTGGCCTGTCCACTAGAAAAAATGGTCTAAAATAACTATTTAACTGTACTTTTTTTTCATAAAATTATGAATATAGTTTATTGAATAATGTTCTTAGAAGTTAAGAAATGTGATAAAATGTTAAAATTTTTTCCTTAATTAAAAAATAATGATAAAATTAGACAAACTTTTCATATAATACGTGACTATATAGCTTAGTATTTTAAGAATAAGATAATATCAATATATTTTGACGCAATTTATATAACAATAATAAGAAAAAATATTTGGAGTTATAAGCTTGAAAACATTTAAACTTTATTAAAACAAAATTAATTCATGATATATATAGCTTTTATAATTAAGAACCAAAAATAGAATGACAAAGGTCACATATGAGGAAGAAGAAGGATTAGTCATAAAAAAGGAAGGGGTAAATTTGACCATAGATGAATCTCCATGAAATTTAAGTCACTTAGTAATTCTGTATTCTTGCACTAAAATAGAACCTTCTAGGAGGAGTGTGTACCTTGACTTGTCATAGTGATGTGGCAATGATTTTGGCTTTGAGTCCAATTGGGTGGACAAGAATTAAAGAGTTTGTGTGGCCACCTTTTGCAAGATTATTACATAATATATTATAACATGAATTTAATAGCCACATATATTAAATTTAATTAAATCAACATTAAATCATAAATATAATAATATAAAATTATTTAAAATTCATAAACTATGACTCCATTTGAGAATGTTTTTTTGATTCTTTCTTAAATCAATTTTCTAGCAAAAAAAAGTACTAGAAAGCAGCTTTAAGAAGCAGTAAGAAAGTCATCCCAAATAGACCCTATTTCGCATCAATATCATTTTTGAAGGTCCTACCCCTCAAAGTTATTAGTTGACAACATTATTGAGGTTGAAGGATAAGGCCGCATTTAATAAAAAAAAATTATTATGATATCACAACTCTTCATCTAACAGAATTATAAAGAGGGTGGTTAAAGTTTCAAAACTAGCTCCAATAACTCTTAAGATGTCTTTATGTCTAGGCTTTGGATCATTAAATTTAGATGGTGATAGACAAGTTAGGATAGAAGGTTTAATTTTGACCATCAGTATTTTTTTGATTAGCCATTAATTTTCTTCCTCGTTTTGTCATAGCACTCATGTTGTTCATGCTTCTTCGTCAATGAAGGGACTCAATTAGTGAGAAATAAGCTTAAGAGACTTTTTTTTTTGTTAAAACCCTTAGAGGGGTCTATACGTTAAATTAAAAAGGGAATTATATGTACTCAAAGAACCATAAGCTTTGCTAAAAATACAGTCTTTGAAATAAAAACTAAGAGCTATTGCTTCTATCTATACAATTAAATAAGAAAACCAATAAACAGAATAAAGCCAGCCCGAAGGACTGAACAAACTAAAGGGTCAGCATCCAACATCCATTAAAATTCAAGAAGAGCCAAAGCAATCAAAAGAAGCCACAAATAGGGAGAACGACGAATAAATTAGCCAACCAGTAGGAGGAGAAGCCACCAAGTAAACTACAAGAAAACTTGCAAGAGGAGGAAAGAAGCAAAACTATCAGGCATCCAACCAAGCCAACAAGGAGCCACCAGAAAGCAACCCACAAGGATAATAAAAACAAAAGCCAAAACACATCCAAAGACAATAGCAAGATCTCAAAAACAACATAGTGGCAACAATCAACGAGGCCCAATAAACCCGAGCACCACAAGATAGTCGAAAGAAGACCCAGTAGCCGCTTGGTATGAAAAACCCAAGCAAAAGAGAAGAAAATCCAAAAATCAAATAATTTCTTTTTGGATTTCCTTTGTTTAGATTTACCAGCTTTTATAAAATAAACAACCTCAGTAATTTGAATCACATTAAGACCATAGATTTCCTTGGAGTGCATCCCATGCACATCACTCCACTACAGGAAAATCACCCATTTCCGGCGGCCTTTTCCGACGGAAATTGAACCTTTTCCGCGGTTTTGTAGTTTTCCGGCGGTTTTCCGACGGTTAATTTACCGCCGGTAAAAACGGCGTAGGAAAATAAATTCCGGCGGTTTTTACCGGCGGCAAATTATTCCGGCGGTTTGCCGGCGGTCATAAACCGCCGGTCAAATTAAAAAAAAAATTCTTACAGTGAACGCCACCCCCCGCTCCCGGCGACAAGCCCCCCCGCGCGTCCCGCTTCCAACTGCCGGCTTCAGGCCAGCGCCAGCGTGCTGCCGGCGACGCGCGCCAGCGCCAACAGTCGGTCCGCCGCTTTTGCGCTCCTCTCACACGCGAGTGGGCGCCCCCGTGGGGATCGAACGCGGGTTGGCTGGGAAGAATTTCGGACTACCGACCAGATTCCTATTTGTCTAAATGTGAATATATTGTCAATATTTTTTATTTAAACTATACCCTAACCGTAAATAAAAAAAATTTAATTAAACATTATTTATTTAAAATTTTTATTTTAATTGATTATTAAAATAAACTAGTTAAGTAAAGCCGCCGGTAATCTGTCGGAAAGCCGCCGGTAATCCGTCGGAAAGCCGCCGGAAAATTCTGCGGGAAAATTTTGCGGAAAATTAGCCGTCGCAAAATTTTGCGGGGAAATTAGCCGTCGGAAAGCCGCCGGTAATCCGTCGGAAAGCCGACGGAAAATTTTGTAGGAAATAAGCAGTCAAAACCCGCCGGAAATCCGCCGGAAAGCCGCCAAAAAACTGACCGCCGGAAAGCCGCCGGAAAATTCCGCCGGTTATAAGTGTTTTTCCTATAGTGCTCACTTCCATAGCATCCCAATTAGATGTAGAATCACAATCTTCATGCTAGTCTCCTTGAACCATCTTATATCCCTTTATATTAGCAACTAATTGAGCTAATAAAGCATCATTAGAAATAAGGGAAATAGTCACATCAATGAGAGGAACAAGGATTTCAACATTCAAAACAACATGCTTAGTGATGTCTGAAGCAACAACACCATTAAGAGCTAAAGCATCAACTCCAACCATAATATTAATAGGTAAGCACAAAGCCAAAGTAATCAAATGACTAACAACATCCCTGTCCATAAGCCCTAAAGGAGTAGAAATATCATTAACCACTACAGTATGACTAGGAAAAATAGGTATCCCAGAAGCTATATTAACCTAATTATCCAGATCACCAGTTGCTCCACCATCCCCAAAAACCAAAGAAACATAAATATCAATCGAATTCGCCACAACATCAACATAAATAGGATTAGCTATGAGATTAATGCAACAATTATTTTAATTCATGTTTCCATCAACACCTTCTCTGATAGCACAATCGAAGTTCATAGGTAGAACAGACGGAGCAACTACCTCCTCAACATAAACGAAATCACTCATAGGTAAAGCAGAAGTCAATTGAGCGGCAACATCCACCAAACAACAAACAACATTCCCTACTACATCATCACTAGGACCCAACTCCATAACCATATCATTTGCATCACAAGAATTATCATTAACCACCCTATTATTAATAGGCAGAGATGGAAGCAAGAAAGGGCTAGCAGAATTATCCAAAACTCCAACATTATTCCCTCACATCTAATATTAACAATAATAGGTTTAGAAGCATCAGGAATAACAGTAGGTTGGGTAGAAGATAGAGGAGGGTTGCAATCACCATTCAAATGCCCTATATACTTAAAAGAGGTAGAAAAAGGAGGAAAATCCTCCATCATAACTTGCTAAATATAACTAAATTTCTCTGGACCCAACCACACTTTATCAAGGTAAATTTTTGTGATGTTAATCTTAACCAGCACACGAGCCACAAAAGGATGAAAACTAGTGGAAGTAGCATTATCAACCTTCAATGGCCTACCAAACATCGAACCCAAGCCTTAACGGATACGGGGGGAGAAGAGATGAGGGCTGAGATTTGGGAAAGAAACTCAAATAGGGATCACTGGAGACTCAACACCAACATCAAATAAAGGAGACAATTTGGTATGTTTCATGTAGCAATTGTAAACTAGGTAAGATCTATGAAAAAAAACCATACTATAATCAAGATCATTTATCAATTTAATCAAAATATGTAACAAATCAAGCAAGGTGACCGAAACATCACCAATAAGCTTAAGGTTGAAGAGAAATATGAAAATAGAGTCGAGAGAGTTGCTTAGAGGGGAAGAAACCAACCAACAAAAATTAAAAAGTGGTTGCCAGAGCCAAAATCTCCTCCTTCGATATCTAGAGTGAAGGTAAGCCACAAAAAGAGGTAGATTTAAGATTAAGAAATCTCACATCAGACGAGCTATATAAGAAAGCGCATCGAGAAAGAAGCGAGTTTTGAATGGACCCTCTAAAAAACTAGGGTCGCACATGCGATTCACCATCATTCCGGCCAAAGCAGACGGAGGTGGATGAATCGAAAGAAAACAAAAACCAGAAAGAATTGCAGAAGGGGATAAGACAAAGACTTCCCTCAATGAACCACCAACGAGGGGGCGCCAGCGCCACCGAGATGGGCTAGGGGGAAACCTTAGCAGAGTAGCGGATGTTCTTGAAAATGAATGTGATAACAAGAATCTAAAAAAAAAAAATTAGAGCATAAAGTGTGCAGAGTTAGGTTACTCAAATTGTTATTAGTTAGTTTTTTGTAGTAAATCTCTCACCTTATCTTATTTATAGAAGCTTCCATTTTTTATCTTTTATTTGTTGGGAAAAGGGTGAAGGACACTATAGATGAATGAATTATAAAAATTCACCTAATGCTTTAATGGTGGATAATAAATTTAGCTACTGAGCCCAAATCTTACAGTTTTAAAATTTTAATAGATTATCAGGGATTATCTAGAACACAATTTTGAAGCTTTCATTATGATATAATATTAATTTTTTGGGTTAATAATTATTTTTTATTTTGATAAAAATGACACACTTTTAGATTACCCGGTGAAATTTTTTTAGAAAATTTCCTAAATATTCATAATAGTCATATCTAAAATATACAAAAGTTACACAGTGAAAATTTAATGGGTGTAAAGTTATTTTAATTTTTACGCTATGAAATAAAAAAAATAATCTTAAAAATACTAGAATTTTCATATTTTTTTAAAATTGAGATAGACATAACGTAACTTATCTCGACCAAGAAAACATTTAGAATTAGGTAGACAATAGAAAACAAGTTGAAGACAGCAAAACCCAACTTTCTCTCTTTAACTGATTACCAAAGGAATGGGGGATGAGTTTTGAAAAAAAAAATGAAATGAGTAAAAAATATATTTTTATAAGATTCAGGTCTGGCTATACAACGCTTGGCCCTAAAGCACTGCCCCTAGCGCCACAACTTTGAATTAATTTGGCTAAAAAGACAAATGAATAAATGTCGTAGCATTGTTTATCAAGGCACTACGGTGCTCATGGGGAAATTTCCAAAATTGTAATCATGCACACAAACCCCGGTTAATGCAGAGTATATAAATTTGATAGCCGTTTCCCGTTTGTTTTAATAAAATCTCTTTGTGTTAAAAAAAATAAATTTGATAGATTTTCTTATATTTATAAATTTATGTATTTCATACATGATATTGACTTAGTATTTGTATTTAAGTTAGGAAGGTCATCTATTAATAATATAATTAATAGATGTTGATTTTTAAAATTTAATACCCTACATAGAAGGGTGGGCTGATGGGCTTTCCTTTAAAATAAAAGTTAGTGATTTAATCCTAGTTGCAGTCTGTAACTGATTGATTAAATTATGCCGATAGATAGAGGATGACGACTCTTAAATGATCATTGAAAATCACATGCAAAAATCAATAATTAATAGAAATAAATGAAAGAAAAGATGATAAATAACCATGACAGATAACATATGTAATGAAGAAAACAACATATTAAAGCTGAATGTCATGCATTACTTTTCATAATTTTTTTCATGATTATATTTTCATGATAGTACATTAAATTCATTGATAATATAATTGAAATCATATTGGTATTAATATTGATATAACATATCATAACATACTGACATGATTCATTATGTGATAGTCATATTTATTGATTTTTCTTATAATTTGATAGTTAATATATCTATTTTGACTATATTGATTATATTGATTTTATTATTACTTTTACTCATATTAAATGATGATTGATATTGAGTATAACTGGTTATATATATATATTAAATATCTTGTCTTTCATTAGAAGCAGTGAGGAGTGTTGGTTACTTGCTGGGATTTTTAGTTCATTTTATAGATTTTTATGATTTCAGGTTAGGAAGGGGTCTTGACCAGTTGGAGTGAGGTTGATAAAGATATTGAGATTTTCTTTTGATTTTATTTATATTTTTTCTTATTCTTTTGTAATTAGGAGTTTGTGATAGAGTAATAATTGTACTTATCTCCTGACTATTTTAAATTAATTTTGGGAGAAGATAAATTATGTAATATCTTAAGGTATACAATTACTAGTTGTTTTCACATGATTTTTGATTACATTGATGATTTATAAAAAGCTTCGATGTACTATTTTTTAAAATGATAAACATACAATTATTTCAAATTTAATTCTGGGCATTACACCTGGGACTCATTTCAAAATAGATTCAGATAAACATATGCATACATAACATTCATAGTCATATACTAGAGGTGTTAAACATAGAAATTTAATAGGTTACCTTTATCGTACCAGGTCAAAACAGTACAACTATGAATATATTCAATAGGTGTTACAATCTTCCCCTCCTCAAAAAAATATCATCATCGACATTTCAAAACTCATATCAACAGAATAAATCTAGATATAACTATCTCTTTTTAGATTATTTCTCCCAAGTGACTTCTCATTTTGTTATATGCTTCTACTGAATCTTAACCATCATAATATATTTATTACTTAATCTTCTAACATTATAGACCAGATTCCTTTTCAAATCTTCTCTATAGCTCTAATTTGGATGTATTACAGCCTCATCTGCAAATACTCAATTCTTAGAATCAAATACTCATTTCCTTAGATATGATATACAGAATAAATCATGAATATCCGACAAATGGTTTAGTAATTATAACGTATAAGCAAACTTTTATTGTGATGCCCCAGAATCTAAATTAGAAGAATTATTCTTTTAATCTTTTAATAAATAACCAAAACTATCTAATATCATCTATCAATAAAAAATAATAATAATAATAAAGATTCTATAATTCAAAACATTAATGTACACATATGTATTCATTCTAAAAAAATTTATACAATCATATCACATATTTATCATGTCATGAATATAAAAGAATAATTAAAATAAAAAGAACTTGAATTTTAAAAAATCCTGACCAGCATTACACTCCTGCTCCCTTGCACTTACATGAAATCATTTAATCACATATAATGAGCTAAAAATATAGCATGTCACCAAAGCTTATAACTAAATTCAAAGCACAACAAAAGAGCAATATGCATATATAAAGTTAAATTATAGTAGTTATATTTATATAATCATTAAATCAGCAAAGAAATATTAAAATTTTTATATATTAATAGTAGAATCTATAAATAATAAAATACTATAATATGGAAGTAATAAAGAAGTAAACTAATATGAGTGTCAAATTTATAAAGCAATCATCATATATGTAATACCAATTAGTATAAAAATAAGATAAAGCATCAAATCAAAATATTAATAAAGATTATTGAAATTAAATTAATGTAGAAAAATCATATAATGTTGTACACATGTTATCCAATTATTCTATATCAATATCAAATCAGTATTTTATATGTTCAATATGTCACAAGCTTATTGTACAGTGAATAAGTGGTATTAGTATCTAAATATGTAACAATAACAATCTAGTGATAGGAGTAGTAGAATAATATAATAATATTAAATCCATACAGTAATAAAAATATATACAATAATAAGAATAGTACATCAAAAATATGTATTTTAGTAGTCACACTAAATAAGTAAGAAGTCATAACTATTATGATATTTTTTAATATTATAATAGTATAAGTAAATTATTGGTTGAATAAACAGAATCGTTACTCTTTGTCCATCGACACAGTAATCATATCTTTATAACTCCCAAATCAGTGTATCACATGAATCAATAGAAGATAACACAAAACCAAAGTATTTAAGAAAAAAAGCCCTTCATCCCACCATCATGTACATGTCAATCAGTCTCCAACCAACGGGTCAACCAGTCTTTACTTGTCTTTTGCACACATGTTATTATCACTGTACTATAACATTAATCTCAATCATATATTTACATTTATTTTTAATGCATTGCAATAAATATAATATAATAATACTTAATTTAGAAAATGCTAAAATATTCTAACGGTAGATAATAAAAATTTTACTGAGAAAAAAAATCACATTTTTAGAAATTAACCAAATTACTAAATAATACATAAAATAATATTATGAAGCCTTAGTTGAACTAAATTACTATTTTTAAACTCCAAAATAAAATTTTGAGTATGCAAAAATTTTTATATTTTCAAAATTATATAGTGAAAAATTTTAAATAAATACTCAAAATGTCCATGATTTTAATATATATAACATATAAAAACTTTTGTAGTGAAAGTTTTTCCAATAAAAAAATTATTCTCATTTATCAATAATGAAAACACAAATTTGATCAGAAAAAAATCAAAAAAATAAAATCTTTGAAATATAAAATAGGATAAATGTTCCTTACTACAAGACAGATAAATTTTTCAACTAGGCTGACTAACAAAAATTACTCTGTGACCTCAAAATATGAATTTTTCTTTTTGTCTCACTTATATTTTCTCTCTAATTTATCTAAAACCATTTACATTATGCCAAAATAAAGAGGAGAAAAAGGAACTAAATCAATGCTTTAAGATATTTTCAAATAAATAATCGTATAATATTAATATAATAATATAATTTAATCAATGCTTTAGTATAAAATTCAAATAAATTATTTTAGGACTTCAAAAATTATAGAAAATATCTATAAAATAAATCATTTTATTTAGAAAATATTGAATAAATATGTTTGTATAATAGACACCTAATGTTCTTAAAATCTCTACTTGTACCGACATGTGCCAATTGCTTAAGGATTTTCATCGGTGCCCAAAAATTATGAAAACATTCATGAAAATAAAATACTATAATAACAATGCTATGGAGAAGACAGTTTGCGATTTGAAGTTACATTGACTCCAGAAAAAAATTTACCTCGATCAAAATACAGGCTATTACATTCAAATCATTTCAATGATCTTAAATGATCCAATATATCTTAGACTTTATTTTCCTTCCCTTCCAAACTTTCTTACACCTTTCATTGGTTCGATCTTCACATGCATAAACTTTCTAACCTATAATTTTATAACTCGATCTTTGCATCATAATACTATTTATGTATGTCATATATAATTTTCAATCTATCTCTAATTTGATGAAACTTTTTAGTAGCATCATTTACTAAGGTTGGTCCAATCAGATTCTACTTTCCTTCCTCTATCCAAGATAGTGGGGTTATACACTTTTTATCATACGGAGCTTTATAAGAGGTCATACATATGATTGATTGAAAACTATTGTTATATGAAAATTTGATCAAAGGTATATGTTCTTCTGAGTTCCCAAAAAAAAATTAAAGACATAATCTCATAAGGTCTTATAATATATGAATAGTCATGTTAGATTGTTAGTTCTTCTATAGATGAAAAGTCTTACTGAAATGTAGTTAAATGCTAAGTACCTGTTGAATGCCTTTCCATAACATGGAGATAAATCTTCCATCCATATAAGATATTATCACTTTCATTATTCCATGCAGTTAAATAATCTCTCACACATACACCTGCCTTGTTCTAGGAAATTCCATACCAAAATTCATTGTTACTTCTTCCCATTTCCACTAGAATAGGAAATGATTGCAGAAGTCCTTCCGATTATTATTGTTTGGCTTTCACTAACAAACAAGCTTCACATTTATAATTAAAATATGCCACATCTTGTATCAATTCAGGCCATAAGAATATACCTTCCAGATCATTATATATCTTGCTACTTCCCAAATGAGTTATATATCTTGAATAATGTGCTTTATGTAGAATCATTTGTCTCAGATTTCCAGAACAAAAAACCAACAATATATTGTTACAAAAAATGACTCCATAATTGAACTATCAAAGTTCAGGTTTATTATCATACTTGACATGATCAATCAACTTCAGATACTCTGTATGTAACTTATGGGATTCCTAATTCCATTCATGTAGAGATGGTTGAATAATCACATGAGCCAGAGTACTAGAATCCTAATCAATAAGGGTAATTACCTCAAACTCTAACATTTTCATGTCATGAATCAAAAGATTATCTGAAGTAAGTAGAAGGCTTAAGACATTAGAATACTTTTTACTTAAAGCATATGCCACTACATTCATCATTCTAGACTGATAATGAATAGTTAAATTATAATCTTCAGCTCAAGTCATTTTTTTGTCTTAGATTTTGATCCTTTTGAATAAATCTCTACTTCAAACTCTAGTGGTTAGTGAAAATCTTAAACCTAACATCTTATAAATAGTGCCTTCAGATCTTCAAAAGAAATATAATAGTAGTATGCTTTAAATCATGTGTCAGATAATTTCTCACATATGACTTCAACTATCTGAAAGCATATGTTATAATTTTTTCATACTATATCAGAACACATCTTAATCACTTCAGTAAAGTGTCACTGAATAGTTAAAATCTATCAATATCTGATGGAATAGTTAAAATTAGAATAGATGTCAAATAACTCTTTAGCCTTTGAAAGAAAATAACTCTTTAGCCTTTGAAAGATCTCCTCATAATTAGACATCCATATAAAGGTCATTGACTTTTAAGTTAGCCTCTTCATTTGTGCAAAATTTGATAAAATATTTCACAAACTTCTTATAATAGCCATTTAGACCTAAGAAACTACATACCTAATATACTATACTAGGCCTCAACTAATTAATAATAGTCTAGGCCTTCTAGAGATTTATTTAAATACTTTCACTACTCACCACATATCCAAGAAATAAAATACTCTTCAGCCAGAATTTACACTTAAAGAAATTAGCATATAACTAATCATGCCTCAGTGTCCCTAGAATAATCCTCAGTTCTTTGCATGATCCTCTTCAGAAGTTGAGTAAACCAGAATTTTAATGAAGATGATAATAAATTAATCCAGATATTCTAAAAATATTATGTTTATTAATTCTATATAAATTGTAGGTGTATTAGTCATCCCAAAAAGAATAACTAAAATTTTGAAATACCCATATATTGTATTGAATGTAGTCTTCACCACATCTTTCTCTCTCACATTCACCTAATAATATCTAGATCTCAGATCAATCTTAAAAAACATAGAAGTTCTAACAAGCTGATTAAACAAATTATTGATCCTAGGCATGTGATACTTAATATTGATTGTGACCTTATTTAGTTACTTGTAATTGATGCACATGCACATAACATCGTCATTCTTATTCACAAATAGAACAATTTATCCCCATAAAGGCACTCTAGGATGAATAAAGCCTTAATCGTTAACTCCTAATTTTGCACCTTTAACTCATAAATTTTCTTATGTGTCATCCTATACAAAGCTTTGGATATTGGAGCATTATCCAAAAACACTTCAATACATATCTTAATATCCCTTTTAGATGGAAAATTCACTAACTCAGGAAAAATATTGAGAAACTCCCTTACTAGTGGGACATCAGATAGAGCTCTAGATTTCACACTCCTATTTAGAATAGATTATAGGAATACCATACACCCTGTCATGCCCCATAATCAAACTTGGATGAATGATTCTTTTTATCTTTTATAATTTATAATAATGACCATGAGAGCTATCTAAACTCTTTAATCAAGAATTTAAACTAGTAGAGGAAATCATTCTATTGATCAAAACACCAATATTTATATGTATTTATAATAAAAAAATTATATATAATAGGCAGGAGTTACACAATCATAACATGCAATCTATCTGCTCATAACTATAAAAGAATAACTAAATAAAATAATAAAAAAATTCTAGAGAATTTGGAAGAATTATTCTTTCAAATTTGATTAATTGGCATGATGCACCCTTTCCTCCACAACCTATCCACTTGAATGACAGATATCAGACATGAAAGAACTCCTCCAACTTTCTCAAATAAGAAGCTCTCACTATTCAAAAATTACATAACTCTCTTATTTAGACAATCAATTTAGGTCTTCTACCAACTAATCTTATCCATGCCCAAAATAATGTCAAACTAAAAATAAATAATAATATTAAATTATATCCTACTGAATTCTCCATATCACAAAAACATACCTTACTGACTACCATACCATCCTAGTCAACAATATAATAGACAAAGAGAAAGGTAATAATATGGAAGACACGTGTAGTAAATCAGAGTATTTTTCAGAAATAAATGAATGACTAGCTCCAAAATCAAATAAACTATAACAAGATAGATCATAAACATAAGTTGTACCTATAACAACACCCCAAAGCATCTTTAACCTCATGTTGAGTCAAATTATACATATGTGCATGACTTGGAGTTGGAGTATTAAGTATATCAAACTCTCTCTAACTACTCCTATATTGTGTCTCAAGTATAGAACCAGAACCACTCCCTTTGCTATATGATTCCTTAGTAAACATATGAGGTGAAACTATCCTTAGTCTCCCTGTTGGTCTAATAAACTCTGAAACTTAAGATCAAAATTTTGGGTAGGTTCTGTAGATCACATCCACCGATCTAAATAGAGTGTGAAATAGGTGTGAGCCAGCATAGCTCAGTAGATCACATCCATCGATCTAACTTTTTTATAATTCAATTATTATACATTTGTTGACCTCATTTTTGTATGAGGTCACTAAGGCCCCATCCAGACTCCAGATCAATCTAAACCCTATGATTCTCCTAGATCCAGACCTTAGGATCCATTCTAGATCCTAGGACCCTTCTAGATTCAAAACTCTAGGACCTATCTTGACCCTAGGATCCTTCCAGATCAATCTAGAACCTAGGATTCTCCTAGAATACAGACCCTAGGATCTACTCTAAATCCTAGGACTTCTAGACTCCAGACTCTAGGATTTTCTTAGACTCTAGGATTTCTTAGATCCTACAACCCTTCTAAAGTCCAGCCCCTAGAATTCTTCTAGATTCTAGGACAGAGTTAGATTCAAATCAATTCAAACTTCAAATCAAACTTAATTTCAAGCCAATCCAAACCTTAATTCAATTCAAACTTCAATCGAATCTAGGCTTTAAATATATCATGATTCCAAATCTTGTTTAAACCTTGACTACACCTTTGAGCTAGCTCTACCTTATCCTATTACTCATGATCATCCAAATGATCTTGAGTGATATGGATGATTCAAATCCAATAATCTAAACTCAAAAACTCAATTTGAATCCATAGCCTAGACATGCCCTAGCTATGATTCAATCAAACCTTCAAAACTCTTTGAATTATTTTCAATGCATGACCCAAATATGTTTGAACCTATCATGAGTCATGTGACCTTAGATTGACCAAGTCAACCACTTGAAATTTGGTCAAACTACCTTAAAATTTTCTTCATATGCTTAAGCTCTAACCCTTCACTTTCCAAGCCTTCTTCAAATTATTTCAACCAGCAAACAATGTTCTCCCCATGTCCACCTAAGCCTAAGTTGACTGTTTGACCAGTCAAAAAGTCAACAAGGTGCCTAAATGGATTTAGGTGTGGTCAAACATGGTCAAAACACCTCAAGCTTCAATCCCTAGCTCCAAACCCTTCCAACCAGCTCAAATATATTCCTTCAATGCCACCTAGACAACCATTTGACTGTTGACCAGTCAATATGATCAACAAATCAAGTGAAGGGTTCAAATTTGGTCAAATCCTCCCTTGAACCACTTTCAAGTTTCAATCTCACTATGTGAATGCCTTGAGACCCAGAAAATCAGCTACTCAATCTCCACCCATGCCACCTCAGCTGCCATGTGGCTTGGGGACCAGTCAACTTGTCAAACCAAGGGTTTAGCTTGGTCAAAGTTGGTCAAATAAACTCTTAATGCTAATGCACTCTTGCCTGATCCATTCCAGATATTTAAACAACCTCTAGAAGCTTCTTAGGGCTCATCCTAGCCCTTGGATCAGGATCACATGATCCATATGCTCTCCATATGGGTGCAAGAGGACAAGAGACACTTTCCACATAGGCTGTCCTCTTGTCCTTGATTCCATCTGCTCCCAACAACCCTTTGGACAGATGGCATCCATCTGGGAACTCTCCAATGTGATCAAGACCCTTCATTCAGCTAGGGAACGTTTGAATAGGGTGTAAACCTTATGTTGAGCCGGCATTCAAATTTCTCCATTCTCTCTCCACACTAAAACTCTCCAAACGATATCACTTTTCGTTTTGGCTCTAGGGACCTTCCTCGACATTTCTCCACCCAAAACCCGGCGGTTTACGGCGGCCGGCGGTGAGATTCCGGCCAAACCGAACCTAAAGACCGTCCCAGGTTGATAGCTCGAGATCCAGACCTCTTCATCCCTTGGAGTCTTCTGTAGAAATGATCTAGGACTATCAACAAGTTCAACAAGCCCTCAAACGCCAAAAACCGTTCATTGGATAAGGTATAATCCTAAACCCTAGATTAGAACACTTAGTTTTAATTAACTATTCAAAAAGTGCTTTTTAATCTATGTTTTTGATCCCCCATAAATTCTGTTCATTAACTAAACCTAGATTTAAAATTTTATGAATTTTGGTCAACTGGATCGAACGAATGAGCCAAAATACTAGCTCTAGGTCTCGGTTCACGCAGGCCTGAGCTAGGCGCGATCTGAGCCGTCGATTCATTGATTAATGGCACAGATCGCGCCATTTCGTGGTCGATTCAGACCTCAGATCCGATCAATTAGCGTATGCATTCGTTCGGCTCGATCAGAGCCGTTCGCTTGAGACAGCGGCTGATCGAACGACTTCCACTACGTCAATTGACTGCTTTCAATTGGAGCCGTTAATCTCTTGGCCAACGGCTCGGATCGCGCCATATAGTGATCTCTTCGAACCGCGGAGTCGAGCCGTTGCAAAGATCGATATCCGGCCAAATCCAGGCCGTTCATGTAAACCGCGGGATTGATCTCGTTCGATCGTTCTTTGGGATTGAGATTGAATCCGCGGTTTTCATCCGAACCGTTAGATTTCCTCCATGTTAGATCTGACGGCCCGGAGACGATGCTGACTGGATTAAGTGAAAACCGCGTGAATCACCCAGCGGGCGACGCGTGTTGACCACCTCCGCACGAACCAGAGCAGGCCACGTGGCTCCGCCACCGAGAGAGTTAATTAAAGGGTTTTAATTTAAATTTAAAACCATTTAATTAACAGAAAGCTTCAAAAATTTATAAAAAAAATATTTATAACTCCAAAAATTAATTTTAAAATATCAAAATTCTCAGAATTTCAATACCTTTCAAATAAAATTAAAATTACTTTAAAATATTTAATATATTTTAAATAAATTTTAAAGTACTTAAAATTTGATATTTTAATTAGAAATTAATTAAAATAAATCAAGTTAATTTAATAATTTCAAAATAATTTGTTTTGAAATCATTCCCGATCATGGAGAGTACTTTAAAAATAAAATTGTTTAATATATTTTAAAATATTTTAGATTCTTTAAATAAATTAAACTATTTAGTTAATTAAATTTTTAATTCATATTTAAATATTAAATTAAACATAAAAAAAAAAAAAATCAAATTTTTAATTTCAGAATATTTTAAATAAGTCAGTGGATCTCTCAAGTTTTAAAAATTTTTATTTGAATGATATTTTAAATTATCTTATTTTAAAATTAATATCCTTATAGGTTTATATATGTAAATACCTATATTTTGAAAATTACTTTAAAATTATATATATATTAAACCTTTAATATATTTGAGAGATCCTTTGAAATTTTGAACCTAGATTGAGCTTGATTGAATAGCATTAATGGGGAGTGATTATTAATCAATGAATAATTATTTTGTTAATTATTCGTTGATTAATTTTCTAATTAATTAAGTCTTATATTAACCAATGCACGTTTAGGGTACACACACTTGCACATAGTTTAAGGCTCTCCTAGATCTAGGAATTGATTGTTATTCTGTGTTCTTTTCATGCTTAGTCAAGGGTTAGTTAAAACATTGATTCAAACCTATCAAACTTAGTGACATAATTAAGGACAATAATTATGGACTTATGTGTAGAGAACTTAGAGAAATTCTAGAAATTAGGATACACATCATTTTAACTTGAAACTTCAAACACTTGAACTTAGTGACATTTACAGCCACTAGGAAAATTTTCACTGGTTTTGGAAGTCATTAAGGCCCTTAATTAAATTTCCTAAGTCCAAATCCTTAATTAAGCCCCAAACCCTTCCAGAAATGTAATAAATCAAATTTAAACCCTAAAAATATGTATGACCCCTCCAACTGACCAGATTGGAACCCTTAACCAATGAAAATTAAAACCAAAATTATTTGACAGCAATTTAAACATTAATTTAATTTTAATTGAAAACCAATATTTAATTAAATTAATTGATTAATAATAATTAAAAATTCCAAAAATTTCCCAAACACTTGGGAATCTCTCCTTAGGTCATTCCTGACCTTTGGAGTTTATTTTGAGGAGTTGGGACTTCATTTGGAACAAAATCCCAAAAGGGGCCTCTAATTAAACAATTTTAAAATCCATTAAATAGTCAAACTTTGAATATTCATAACTAATTCAAGAAAATTCCAAATTGACTAAACTCAATTGCATTTAACTCATAATAATGTCTAATATTTATTAAAAATATTAAATTCCAGAAATCTGTAATATTTCAAAAAGTCAACAATTTGGTCAAATCGTAGTTAAAAACTAGTTCAAAACTTCAAACCTTCGTAATAAAATACAGAAAAATCTGGTTTCAACATACTTACTGTCTAACTGATCGTAGTAAGGTCTAGTATTTTAATAAAATACAAACATTCCAGAATTTGAGCTTAATAAAAAAAGTCAATTTTCAACCCCTTAATTAAGTGATTAAAATATTCCAAAAATTCATAAGCTCAAAATCACCTCTAAAACTCCAGAAATGTCTAATCAACCCTTAAAATCAGTAATCAACCAATCTTAATTAAAATTCATTAACTTTCAAACTTTAATCAAATCAAATCACTTAATTATACCGGGTACCATTGGGTAACCGAGGCCTACGAGGCTATTAAATTAGCCCCAAGGAAGGTGAAATAAACTTCACGGCCTCGGTGTGAAACAAAGGTGGTATTCAATCAATAATTAAGAATCAATCTTAAAATTGACTTCAAACTGTTAATACTTAAACTTTAACTAAATATCCCTTAAGCTTGTCAACCAATCAAACTTGAAACAACTTTAATTAATAATCCTATTTAGGGCATATCAAAACCACACGACCTACCTCACACACTTTAGATGTTGTGCTAGGATCACCGACTCTAGTTTTAGGATAGGCCGGTGTTTTACTTTTTCTGCTGTGTGCCGGATTTTCGTAGCTTTCATTGCATGCTGTTTGCTAGTGTAGAATTGTTGTGTTTATTTACTTGTTTTTTCTGCACTCTGTGTGTTTGATTGTGCGTTAGACCTACCCATAGGCTAGGAACGAAATATATATATTTGTGCAATCTTATGCAGGTGGCCATGCTCATATAAGGAGCTGAAAACTAAAGGGGGCAGTTAATAAAAAAATATATAACTCTTTGCACAGGTACCTGCCGCGCTTAAGACCCCCTTTAAATAAAAAGAGCATGGCCAAGTGTGGCTAAAAAAAATGCATTTCAAATTTCTATATTATAACTGCTTGGGAATGAGTATATACAACTGTTGATTATTAGGATAACCCTGCAGGATCGAGTCTAGATTTTTTTAATTTTGATTAATGTAAATTTGATTTGATTTGTGTTATAATTTCAAGTGATTTGAGATGGGGTAACATCCAATTTGGAATCCAAAGAGGAAGGGACATCCCTCAGGGGAGAGTCCCTATCCATTTGGAGCTCCAAATTAGGATGGTTTTGAAATATCCAAATAGAAAAGATAACACCCCGTTCAAGGGGGAGTTTCTTTCATTTGGATATCCGGACCCGACGATCCAAGAAGCGGCAGAAGGACGAAGAAGTGGATAACGAGAAGACCCATTCTCAAAGTCACTTGAGTCTTAGGATTAGAAATCCGGGTTATAGTCAGTGGAGCTCGGCCACTTTAATTTTCTGCAAAATTCTGTGATGTAATAATAAGGGGCACTTGCCTACGGACATTCAATTTGATATATTTAATTTGATTGATTTATTTAAATTGATTGCGCATTAGAACTCCTGCTTTTCTAGTCTTTTTACCTGCATGCCGACTTTGATTTGACCTGGAATCCGACTGTAGGCCCTTAAGGACTTAATAAAATTTTTCTACTTAAATCAAATTAAAAACTTTAAGCTCACATAGAAATTCTAACGATTTAAGAAGTAAGCCCGGGACCGCCGGGAGTCCTCATTTCATAGCCTTAATTCAAATTCAATCTTTTAATCGAGTCGATCAGCATGCATTAGATTAATAACGAATTAAATCTTTAATTACATTAGCTTAAGCATTAAACCCAACATAAGTCAAAGGGGCCAATTAGGATCCGCTCTAGATGTCGGCCTCGTTCTCAAAAAACCTTTCTTAAACAATGTCCCTACCCATTCTAACATTAAATGACTTGATACATGATTTTAAAGCGCCTAGGTGGTTTAGCTGGCTCCCCAATCCAGGCCGGGGTAAGACCAGATTTGCATTGCACTAGCTAGGTTCGGGTCACTTTTTAGTACCCAATTTAGACTTAGGTTCTGAGGCGAGCTCGGGCTATAAGACCTCACCCTCTGGGAATCGAATCCCAACTTTCTAATAAAATTGATCACTTAAATATTAAATCACTTTCAATCAAATTTAAGCCCAATATTTAGGATAGGCTGGAGTGTTTCTGAAGTGATTCAGAATCTCAAAACACTCCCTACTCCTCTTCCTTTGACTCTGAAAATAAGTGTTCAGACTTGATCCAATCCCATTTGAAAATTCTTACCATTTCTCTCCTTTGATATCAAGCCTTGAAAATCATAAATAAAAATTTACACCGCTATTTTAATCGAGAGTTTTCGTAGGAAAACTTTTAATTTTCTTACGATGTAATTAACTACGAGGGCTTGCGCTCGTAGGAGATTTAGTAACCCAGAACTTATTTTCAAAATCAATTTTTTCAAAACCTCAATTAATTATTTTTGGGAAAATATCCAAATTTCAATGATCGTTACTTCCATTTTCGAACGATCAATAGCGATTGATAACTTCTTTCCTCGGAGAGATATATCAATTTCTATTGTGATTTTGATTATGAAATTAACGGTCTCTCATTCAAATTATTGTAGTTGAACAATTGATTGAACATAATTTTGATCTTTCAAGATCATATGTTGTCTCCCCTGAGTTCGACTACGATAACTTGGATAACTTTAAAGCTTTGAAATTCAGACCAATTAGTGAATGACATTCTCTCTATTTGAGATAATATATATATCGTTCCTAATGTTGTGTTTTATTTCAAAGCTAAAATTTGAAAATTTAATATATTCCCAAAGAAAATTAATATATTTTCAAAACTATATATATTTAAATAAATATTTTTTTTTAATCAAAACAACATTTAATTTAATTTAAAGACCATTCATAAGAAATTTGTTGTACTGAGCATAATATTAATCATAGATAACTGAAATAGAGTAGATTATACATTGGAAGTAAATAAACTAGTACTACATATATCAGCGTATAAAATAATAAAATTTTTCTCATGCCCTTATACCTCCCATGAGAAATGGATATGTGATTTAGGCCCTTATGACTCTCTATGCTAGCATATTAAAACATAGGCCCTTATGACTCCTAATGCTTAGCACATATTAGATATTCATAAATTTAGGCTCTTTTAATTCCTTGTACATTCAACATAATATATTTTTATCCAACATCAAAATCATATATTTCAAGAAGATAAGCATATATATCATTATAATATAGTAAATAAAATATAAATAAATCAATTTTAGGAATTCACATAATGCTTTATTGGCAAGCAATATATTTAACTACTGAGCAAAATCTTACAGTTTCAAAATTTTATTATATTATTAGAGATTATCGAGAACAAAATTTTGAAGCTTTTGTTGTACTACAATCTTATTTTCTTGGATCAGAAATATTTTTTAATTTGATAAAATGTCACACTTTCAAATTATCCAATAGAAATTTTTAATAAAATACCTAAATGTCTAGAATAGTTATATCTATAATATATAGAAAGTTACAAAGTGAAAGTTTAGCCGGTATAAAGTTATTCTCATTTTTATGTTACGAAATTATAAATTAAATCTCAATCAGAACAACTTCCAAAATTAGGCCGAAAAAAAAAGCGCCAACTCCCTCTCTCTAGCTGGCTGACAAAGGAATTGTAGGGGTGTCAATTCGTGTCAACGGGTCGGCTTAGGGTCGAACCTGAGTTGACCTGGCTCTAAAAAGGTTCAACCTGAAACTGACCCATTTTTGTAAATAGGTCGGCTTTTTCAACTAGTACCCGACCCGCACGGGTTACCGGGTTGACACGACCCGACCCGAATTTTTGAAATAAATCTCAAATGCCTGGGTTTTTGGTCGCTACTCGCGGCGGCGTAGCAGCGGAGCGACAGCAGGCGGCAGCGGCGTAGCGGCAGGCGACAGCACGTGACGCAGCGAGCCAGTGACGCGACTCGACGCTTCAGGATGCACCGCGTACGTGAAGCAACTCGATGCTTTGGGACGAATGCGACTTGACGTTTAGAGCACCAGCGACAACACGCGAACTCGGGTTCGATCGAATAGGGCGGGCACTCGACGCTTCAGGCAGGGTGGGCAACAGACGCGGGTAGAGGGGTTTGAATTGCCGGGTCAACCCGAACCCGACCTGTTTTTTGAAACATGTTAGTTTTGTTGAACCCGAACCCGACCCGTTTCACAAATGGGTCGACCTGAACTCGGATTTTTCTAGGTCGGGTTTCGAGCCATGTCAAAAATTGACACCCCTAGGAATGGGGATGTATTTTGATAAAAATAAAACGAGTGAAAATGGGGAAGTGTATTGTTTGAATAATAATAATACAATTTTTTTTAAATGATTTTATTTGGCTAGTTTTATTTTTTTATTAAAAAATTAGATTATTAGTTGTAATTTGGACTTTCTTAGATTTTGGCTATTGGTTGAATTTTAGCTTTTATAAAACTAATCAAACTAAAAAAAAATTATTGCACTATTATTTTTAAATTTTAAAATTTAAATCAATGAAGTACACGAAATGTAAAAAAATAAATAAATAATAAGTGATAGAAAGATCATCATGACCAGCACTTATATGCTTATTTAAAATGGTTATTTGATTTAATGAAAAATATTATTATCATTCAAAATTTTAGTTTATTTAAAATTGAATCAAATAAACTAAACATTATTTTAATTTTTGTTCAATTATATATATATATATATATATATATATATATATATATTATATATATATATATATATATATATATATATATATATATATATATATATATATATATATATATATTCAGTTTAAATTTCTAGATTTTAGATCCCAAATAAATTGATTTTATAAGCATGTCAACCAATCCATCCAAACAAATCGATTGCAAATTGCTACGCAAGTTGAAACAACCCAACCCAAGCCTAATTGAAGGGATTGAATGCAAATCAAGCTCGATGCACCTAACTCGAAACCACGAGCTTTTATATAGTGCTTCTTTGGGCCAATCCCTACCATTCATGGTCACATGAGCTAGCCCCATCCTAATGATACAATAAAAAACTCCATGGATTATCATCATGACAATTTGGTTTGGCTTAAGCCCTTAAGACAGCTCTCTTCTAACTATCTCTAACAATTTTAATTGCTCCAAACTATCCTTAACAAACTGATCTGCTACAAAATGAGATGGCTTCCCATGCCATTCTCCAACCTAATTGAACCTTCAATCATCATAAAATACTAACTATGAAAAGCTTAAGGAGTAGAAATTCTAGCCTATTAATATTTTTCCTTGAAGGTGTGGGATTAATTTCGCTCAATTTGACTTCAATATCTGATGGGATTAATTTCCCTGATGATCTTCGAAAAGCGTATGGCGACTATGTAATTCAAGTGGGACTTAAATTAAATGAATTCAACTAACTCATCGACTTTAAAGAATTTATAACTTATTCAATTTAACTCAAAAAGAAAAAAAGAATAAACACTTTTTGAAGTCGAGAATGAGAGGAGAATTCAAATGAAATAAATTCAAACCTTAATCCTTGTTAATTAGGAGATTTTAATTTTGTAGGAGAAAGGGTTCAATAAATCAAGTGCATAATTGAACTCCAATGGCTATCAAATTATAAAACTAATTATCACACACTCTTAATAGCAGATATAATAGAAAAATAATAATTTTAAATAATTTCAAAATAGAAAACACGAGTTCTTTATTTTCTAAATGTAAAACCTTTCTAACTAAAATAAATAAATAAAAATTCAAAATACCTTCAAACTGTTATGATATGTTCCTTGCTCTGCTCCATATCTCTAAAATTAATTTCATAAATTTTAAATTTCATTTGGATAGAAAATAAAATGTTGATGTTGAAACCATAAGGTTGATTATTTAATAACTAATTGGCCTTAAAATTAGAAAAATCAATAAAAATTGTATATAAATCACAAAATTATAAAATAAAAACACTTGAATTTTGTACACCTTAAGTATCCCTATCGAGTCTAAAGAGTTAATAAATTTCTATGATATTTATAATTTTTATGAGTTAGTCACCTTTTATAGGAGGTTTGTCATCAAATTTAATATCATTGTAGTACCAATCATCTATTATATATCTAAATAATGATATATTTTTTTTTGGTTGAAGGCAGATTGTATGATATTGGAATAAACATAAGATAATTAGTAGACATAAATCTATTTATACAAAGATGCATATAATTATATTTAAATTCACTTATACAGTCATAAATATTTTAAGTAGTTCGATTCAGGTTTTGTTTGGGGCGGCTTTCTTACTGCTTCTTAAAACGGCTTTTTAGTTAAAAAATTAAAAATTTTATACTTGAAAGCTGCTTTAAGAAGCAATAAAAAAGCCATCCCAAACGAGAACTTTTATTTGATCCGGTGAACGTACGTAGAGCTACGTTCGGCCGGCACTAAGATCGCAGGCACAAAATGAGAAATACCGAGCAAATACCGAGCAATATCAACAATAACGAGAAATATCATTATGTGAAGACAAAATACTGAGTAATGCAGAGTAATACCGAGTAATCCCAAAAAATACCGAGTTTTTCTAGAAAAAACTCGGTATTTTTTGGGATTACTCGGTATTGATCTTCACATAGCGGTATTCCTCGTTATTACCAAACAATACCTAGCAATACCGACCAAATACCGAGCAAAAATTGAGTAACAATCCTCTGACTGAATGTAGTGCTACGTCCGGTCAGAGGATGTAATAAAAGTTCTCAAATATGCTCCCCAAAGTCGGCCCAAATATGACATAGGCTGGTACATATTTCCTTCCGAACTCATTCACCACTGAAAAAAAATCATATTGGGCTACTGGAAAATTTATAGGTAGTACAAATGGCCGCCTTGTCGGTTTTGAGGCCCATTATTAATTTCGAGAGTAGGCCCACAGCCCTATTAGCCCACCTACTTTGCAAGAGAATTTGAAGGAATAAAATTCGATGAGACATCCACATGATGAGTTTGTTGTAACCTTTGGATTAATTTTAAAATAAATGAACTATGAATAGAAAATTAATATACTTATATTATTATTCATTTTAAAACTAATTCATTGTGACAAAAAAATATCAAAATTTATATATGTTTTTTTTTTTTTATATTTAAAGGCTTCCCTCTGAATTTATAAAATCAATTGATTTTTTATTAAATGAAGGGAGATCTAAGGTTTTTTTTTTCATTTTTTTTTATATTTATTCCATTTGTATTTATATCTATTATTGTTTGAAATTAAAATATATTTGATTTTTATTATAAATTCTTTAGATTTTAACTGTGCATGAGGAATCTATAGTTATGTGAGAAAAAGTAGATAGTGATACTAAAAATATTATAAATGATGTGCTTCTAGTATCAAAAGAAAAGTCTCATAATAATAAAAATAGTTGATGGTGTAATTAAAATATGTAATAAAAAGATCAAAACTATGAAACTTGTTATAAAAATTAGTTTGTGTAAAATCTCAGTAAATTGAAAAAGATATAAAGTGGCTCGTAAGAAGTCTAAGAAAATAATATGCTACAAAGTATTTTGGTTTTAATGATTTATATAATATATTAGATATTAATAAGAGTGAAAGATAAATGTATAAGTTAGTCGTGCAAAGAGAAAGGAGAAGTAAGTATTTAATTCAAGTATATTAAGGATGAAGATAAAAAAATGCTCTTATTAGAAGAGAATCTTCAATAAAAATGGATTTCATATTTTGATAAGCTTTTCAATGAAAGTTTTGAAAATACGTTTGACTTTAGTGACCAGTAACCTAAATTAAAATAAAGATTTCTTTTTACAACATGTGTATTAATAAAATTGAAGTTATAAATGCTTTAGAAAAAATGAAGCATGAAAAAATTGTTGGACCTGAAGATATTCTAGTAGAGTTGTAGAAATGCTTAGGAGATGAATGAATTTCCTAGCTTACAATTTTTTTTATTTTTTTATTTTTTTGAAAATTAAAAACATTGTTAGATGAGTGTAAAATGAGCGTGTTGATTCTTATTTTTATGAATAAAGATGATGCATAATAATGTCCGAATTATAGAGAAATTAAATTAATGTGACATAATTTAAAACTATGGGAGAGAGTTATTGAGCATATGTTACGACGTAATACGAATATTTGTCAAAATCAATTTGGTTTCATTTTGGGTAGGTCTATTATGGAAGCTATGCATTTATTAAGAGGTTTGATGAAGAAATATAGAGAGAATAAGGAAGATCTACTTATGATATTTATTGATTAGACAAAACTTATGATAAAGTTTCAAGAGAAGTACTTTGGAGAGTTCTAAAACAAAGGGTTAATAATGCTTATATTCAAGTAATTAATGATTTATATGCATGACCTGTTACTTGTGCTCAAACACAAGGTGGTTTGATCAAGTATTTTTCTATTTTAGTTGGAATACATCAATGATTAGCTTCAAATCCTTATCTTCTTTCTTTAATCATGGACACTCTTGCAAGACTTTTACAAGAAGATGTACCATGGTGTATATATATATATATATATATATATATTTTTTTTTTGTTGTTGATATTCTTTTGTTGATATGATTAGAGAGCGAGTTGAAGGTAAAATTGAATTATGAATGTCAACCTTAGAGTCTAATGGTTTATGTTTGAATATGTCTAAACTTAATACATGAAGTGTAAGTTTAGTAGTAATAGAAATAATGGGGAATTGTGATTTTGGATGATCTAGTCATTAATAAGAGTGCACATTTTAAATATTTTATATCTATTGTTCAAAATGATGGTGAAATAGATGAGAATATTATTAGTATAATTCAAGTTGGATAGTAGAAGTGGAGAAATGCATCAGCCCTCTTATGTGATACAAACAACATCCCACAAACTTGAGGGAAAATTCGATAAAATGGTGTTGAGACCTGCTATGCTTTATGACGCAAAATGTTGGTCATTAAAAGAGAAACATAAAATTAAGTGTTGTAGAGAAGAGGATGCTTAGGTAGTGAATAGTTCACTCTTAGAGATAGAATGCGAAACAAATATAGACGTGAAAAAAGGTTAGAGTAACTCTAGTAGCAGATAATATTAGAGTAACTCTAGTAGCGAAACAAAGAATATATGTATTAGATTTGATATATGTTATGAAAGATAGAGGTTGACATAAAAATACTTGGTTAGAAAATATTAGAAATGACCTTTTTTTATTAGATTTAAATGAGAATTTGACTCTTAAGAGGACTTAATGGAGGAAAAAATTCATGTAGTCAATCTCATGCAGTGGGACAAAGGCTTGATGTTGTTATTGTTGTATGAACTCTTTATTTTTAAGATCTAAAAAAATTAACATAATAAATCAATACGAAATTCAACATAGATAATGCATGTTATTAAAATTTTTAAATATTAAATTATTTGAACACCTAAAATAAATTAGAACTATAGCACAAATCAAATTAAAATAATTTATGAAAATTAAAATTTTTATGATATATATTTTTATCATAATCACAAAATTTAATCATAATTAAACAATTTTGTCTAATCATGTTTATATTCCATTCGGAAAAAAGTTAGATCAAAATGTTAAGATTAAAATTTATTCAAAATTAATTTAATATATTTTATCTAAATTTAGAATAAAAAAATTTTGGATTAATCAATAAACTTTTATAGCGTACTCAACTCGAAATAATTTAGAAATTAAAAATTCATTCCTATCAAATTTGTATCACGATATTCTCAACCTTTTTTTTTCATTTTTAATCACAATTTTCAACTATTTTATTTACATTATAAAAAATATCTAAATATAATATTCATTTTATATTTAATGAAAATTTATATGTTCAATATATATATATATATATATATATATATATATATATATATATATATATATATATATATATAGTTAAAATTTAAATTGATGAGAATATTGATTATATTTTATATTAATATTTAGTTTTTGTACGTTTTTAAATTTTATAATATTATTTATTTATATTTTTAAAATATTATTATTATGATTAGTTTTACAAGCAAATTAGTACAATATCATAATTTTAATAAGAAATCTAAGAAACGAAATAATTAGATCCTGAAAAAAAAAAAGTTCTCTAATTATTTTGATTCTATTTAAATAAATTTATAACTTTTGGCATGGCATAAAAAATGATTTGTCACTCGAATTGTCATGTAGGGTACGCATAATCATAATGAATGCCCACCAAATCTCTTAACAATCAAATCATTGGAGGCATAATTAATAGTTCACTTCATTTCAGTTACTGATTTTATTTTATTTTCACTTAAAATATTTGTTAGTTGACACAAATTTAATCTTCTTAAATTTGAGAATTTCAATGAAATATGACCAAAAAATGTAAATAAAAAATATATTTCATATATATTACATTATTGAAATAATTATTAAAGATTTTTGAGAATTTTAAGGACATTATTTGTTGATTTCTTGTGTAATTGATTAAAGGATAAAGTTTAATTCTTGGAAGAGGCAAGATAAGAAAAAAAAAGTGTTTGAAATTAAAAATAAATGTTTGTAATTAATGTGTTTAGATTATTTTAAAAATTAATGTTGTTGTTTTTCGATATACGAAAATAGAAATAATTTTAAAAATTAAGTAGTATTTTATTAGGGTTTTTTTAATTTGTAAATGAGAAATATATTTTAAAAATTAATCTTTTTTTCAATTATTTTAACTGTTAAAAAATCATATTTGAAAAAAAAATAGAAAATTTACATTTAATAAAGTTCATTAATTATAAAAATATAAGCTTTAGCTTAGGCTTGAAATATATAATTTTATGTACGAAATAAAAAAAAAAATTTCCTAAGAATTTGAGCAATACACTTATTGAAGGTGGGCACAATAGTTAAAATACTTATTCTTTTTAAAAAAAATTCAAAATGGGCAATTGCCCACTCAAAGCTCTTCTTTATCCCACTTTTAGGCCACTATTTTTTTGCTACTTTTAAAAAAATTTGGTACTAGAAAATTATTTCTTTTTTGGGGAGAGACATTTAGGTCAATTAAGACTATTTTTTGCTACTTTCGAAAAATTTTAATATTAGAAAATTATTTTAAAAAATAATAAGTAAATTATTATTTTTTTATATTTAGGACAATTAAGATAAATTCACACACATAACATATACATAAAAACTCGAACTCAAATTCTCTTAGTTGATAGTCTAAGCTAACAATCAAAAGATAAAGTTAGTATATAAAAAATTTATTTCAAATCAACCCTTGGTCAATAAATTTAAAATCCTCCAATTTGCAGCATCTTCGAAAAAAAAAAAAAGGAGTACTGTACTGCAAAAGTAATTTGGCCATTTATCACGGTCTCTTGCTGCGACCGGCTGTTTTATTGGTGAAAGTGGCGCAGAGAAATGCATCAGCCCAAAGGTGGGTCCATGTAAACAGTAGCTACTGGACTTGTCCCCTCATTCATTATTGATGTCCAAACAGACCGGACCCGGTTCATTTCCCACATATTACACATTTACACCTACTTGCTCCGGTCCGACCGGTTCAACCACCCTTGTGGCCCCCCCAGCATATAAAACATTGCAGCCACAAAGGATAAACCATGATCTAAAGATTCTGCAACTCATCACTGTCTTTTTTCTATTGAAGTACTAAAACATAAATTTTAAAAAAAATTACCCACATAACTATCAAAACCCATTTATTTATATATTTAACGTCTAAATTTTATTATTTACCCATAGAACATCCAAAATATCAAATAACCAAAAAAAATTTCTAATATTAAATTTTATTTGAATTTAATGGCAACTACATAATATACATTTGTATTATATAATAATAATAATAATAATAATAATAATAACCACTTTAGATTGAGTTTCAGATTTATTTTGGATTTATCTATTTTTGCATACCCCAATCATTTAATGATTATGCCTATTGGATCTTAATTTGTTAGTGATAATACTAGAATTAACCAGCAAGGCTTGCAATATTTTAGTGGAATGAAAAATAGAAATAGAAATAGAGAAAATAGAGTAAATCTATGAAAAGATGGCATTTAAGTCTATATTTATAGAGTTTTTAGGCGCTATAAGAGAGACCACATTTTGATCTCATAAAAATGAATATAAATACATTATAAGATAATTACTTACACTTAAACATAATTATTAGAGCTCTAATAGGCACACATGAACATGATGAGCTCCCACAATACTTGTCCCATAAGATCGTGATATTCTCTATTCACTTATCTGCATGTGCATTTCTTTGTTGCTCTAATTGCTTCCACTCTTACCATGGTTTTCTTCATTCATGAAATATTCCAAATATTTTATGGGATTGAGTGCACTCAAACTTCTAATTCTACTCTGTTACTCACTAACATGATTCGCTTGGGTTGTTACTTTAACAATAAAAACTTCATCGTGCGAGTCCTAGAGGAAAATGGGTTTATTAACATGTTTCATTATTATGAGCTCTCTCTCTCTCTCTCTCTCTCTCTCTCTCTCTCTCTCTCTCTCTCTCTCTCTCTATATATATATATATATATATATATATATATATATATATATATATCAATTTAGGTTAAGCCTTTGGCTCCCCTTTGTAGAAATAATTGATATTTTGAATTTCTATATACTTGTCCCAATTCAAATGATTTAGAACTCCATTATTAATAAAGTCACTATGACCTCATACATGAGGGTAGAGAAGATATCGTGGAACATTATCTTATTTTTCCACCTCTTTTCCATGAAGAATTTCAAGGACGTATGCATTGAATTCTCCTCTATGCATGTGCAAATAAGTGGCATCAACCAAAAAGGGAGTTGAAATTTATATATTTCTCTGTGAAGTTGACAATTGGGTGGCTAATGAAAAAAAAAGCCCTTCTCCTTTCCTTAAGGTGAGGACCGACCTTGTTACTTTTGATATAGGCAAGTACAAGACCTTCCGTTATCTAAAAGGAATAGCCATAATGGTTAATGTCAAATGTTGTGTAGAAGATTCTTTATGGTTAGTCACTTACATCTAAATTTTTATGTTTAATTATTTATGTATTCGTTTGAAGTGCTTATGCAAGTGATTTATTTATTTAAGGTAAGTTATGTTATCCCTGATGACTCTGATGTGTTAAGGTTCTTAGAAGTGAAGATTTCCAAATACTCAAAGAAAAAAAAGGTGAAAGGGCTAACATCAACATCTTTGGAATTCGAGTATAACCTAGTTCCCTTTGACTCATATCCTCTTCATAATCTTTCTACAGCTCACAATGATTCCCTACTTGAAAATGCCTTATTCCATTGGTATTGTGGTTAATGAGAAGATGGTTTCTCATTCAGAGGATAATATAACATTCTATCCTTAAGGCCTCATCATTGTTGTGGAATTGGTGAGAAAGAGGGTAGAGGAAGAATCTCGGGCCAAGGTAAGCATGGTCCATGGGAAAGGAAAAGACATTAATTGTAATAACTCAAGAGTTCTTAAATGAATTTATTTTAAAAAAAAGTCTAAAAGTTTTGAACAGTGGCACTGTGGCGTTGGGATTTTGAGCCTTGATGCTCTCGGGGTGCAATGCTGGAGCATCAGAATTTGACATGATGACATCGATGCTCTCGGTTTTACAATAACTATGGAATGAGCATGTGATGCTTGGCAATGAAAAACAATTTTGATATAAGTATTCTCTCAACACTTACATTTGGCTTGCTGAGAAAGGAAGGGAAGAAGGGGGCAGAGGGGAGAGAAAGCAGGCTTTTGATCTCCTGTTTGTTTCATTGCTTCTATGAAATTTCTTTTGATAATTATATGTGACTTTTAACTTACTCCTGTTTTCAATGATTTTGATTTCTACCGTTTGATTTCTCCCAAATTTATTTTAATTGCATATATATCTTCTAAACTAGTAAGTTGATATGGTAGAACTTTTTTTTATATTGTAATACTGATTATTCTGATCATTTTGATTAGATGATCTATATTTTCATCGGTTAAAATTAGAATAATATTTTGATCCTTCAAATTATTGATCTCTACATTTCTCTTTGTGATCATCAACATATCATTAATGTATAAGAGCAAATATATAAAAAAAAAAATGATAAATGTACCTTCTTAGAGTTTTTTCAAGTAAAGTGTGATCAGGTTGATTGTAAGTGTACCTTTATTTCTTCACAAAACTATCAACTACTTGTACTCCTATGTTAATGAATACTTTAAGTTATAATTTGAATTGCTTAATTTACAAGCACAACTTTCATATTTTAGAACTTCAAATCATTTTGGTTGATCTATATATAAATCTTTGTGTTTAATGTTGTTTCACAAAGAAATACAATTTTTGCTTCTAGTTGTGCTAACTCAAGATCCAACAATAACAAAAGCTAATAATATTTGAATAGATGAAAGCTTAACAATCAATAAAAAAAAATTCTATAATAGTCTTTTCCTTCCTTAAGTATAACCTTTTGATACTAATATAGCTTTATACCTTATATTATCTTTTCTAGGGCACCTTCCTTCTTAGAAAATATTAATTTTCAACCAAACAATTTTCTTATCCTTTGGAAGGAAATTGGATTCTCTCTTATTTTAATGGAACTATTGCATCTCGTCATTCATTGCGAGCCTCCAATTCTAATTTTCATATTATGTACATCCTTTTTGCAATTATATGAAATATCATCGTCAATAATAAGAAAAAAAAAACAAGTATTATTATGCCAATGTTTGAAAATATTGAAATATTTGTTCTTTGGTTTACTAATGGCAATAAATTCTAGTTATTTTTTGGTCTCCATTATTGGTGAAGGTTATGGTTCCTCCACCATAACCAATACTTTATTTCATTATCAAATTCATCTTTTAGATGATAAATAGTTTTTCTAGATTATAGGAATCATAAACTCCACCCGTTGAATGGAGTTTGAGTTTTAGTTATCTTTCTTCAATATTAATTCTTTCAAAATTATGCCCTAATCAAAGATAACATAATGATATAGTATAATTTTCGTTGATTCCATATTCTAAAAATAAAATGCCTAAACTCCTTCATTAAAAGCCTTAAAAGTATAATTTCTTGGCATATGGTCTAATTTTATTCTGTCATATGAAAATAGGCATGACATAAAAATATATACATGCAATTATTATCATAAATAGGTTTCTAGACCACACCTCCTTTAGAATTTTTCCTTCTAATATTAATATGGGGAAATTGTTGATAATATAGGAGGCATATTATAAAGCTTCTATGTAGATCATCTTGTTTATTTGGACTAAGAAAATAAGCATTAAACCTTATAAATCAAGGTATGATTCATCCATTTTAAGATTACATTTTAATATGGCATGCTGATATGATAAACTATATAATTATTCCTTTATTTTGATAATTATTTCTAAATGGATATAATTATATTTCCCTCAATATCTTATTTAATCCTCCTACATAATTTTTATGTATGACTATAATTTTATCATTTTCTTCCATTTGAGAAAAAAATTGAAATTATTCTCATGCTTCAAGGTGAATATCCTAACATACACTACAGAAAAATCGTCAATTACCGGTGACTTGTTTTGGCGATTGAGGTAAGTTTTCCAGCAATTTTTCAGTGCTTCACAAACCGCTGAAATAAATCACATAGAAAAGGAATTTCGACGGCTAATTTATGGCGATTTTCTGGCGGCAAAATTGCTGATAAATTATTGTGGGCAAACCACTGGCTGCCGCTAGTTAATTACTGGCAGCGTACCGGCCAATTAAAACGTCACAATATCCGGCGAGCAAGCTGTCGGTAATTAATCGGTAGCTACACCAAAAAAACTGGCGGTTATATAAGCAGTCTGTTATCAAAGTTTCTAACAACTAATCCACCGGGTAGCCTCTAGAAACCTGTAGCATTTGCAAAAAAAAAAAAAGACAGCCCCCTCTATTTACTTCAGTTTTCATAATACATGCACATAATTCAAAACATATATAAAATAGAAACTTTAAGGGAAACAAGCCACAATATGCAACCAATAGAAATAGAGTCCAAAATCAACAAAATATTTATATGAAATAACAAAACACAAACAACAAATATATTTGCACAATTCACGATAACCAGAAACAATTCTTTAAATAAAGAATAATGTATATAATCCACAACAATCAACATAATATATGAAATCCACGCTAATCATAATATATAAAATCCACACAATCAATTATGCAGATGTTACAAATACACCAAAAAGTTCTTCAAATAAATAACAACACTAATCATTCTCCATGTCCTTGCTGCTCTATGATTCAGGTGTCGACTCTTGCTCTTTTTTCTTCTGATTTTTATCTCAATATGATTGTAGCTCCGCCTACATATCATTTTGAATCTTTCTTATATCCTCTATTTCTCTTGTTAGAGCAACAACCCTCTGGCTAACAGATTCTTTAGCTCTACTAACATCATAAAATGCAAACATAGATGAAGTGCCCTCATAAGCATAACCCTACGAACCCAGGCTATAAACCCTCCCCATATATCTTCATCCAACAACATCTGATCACGTGTGATACTTAGAATACTGGATCGATCTCAAAAATGATCCCTCTCATGTAGACTACTAACTTTCCCAAAATTTTCTGATCTATTTTCCTAACCGGGTCATCAAAAGGCCATAATTTTTAAGCGACCAAACCATCTATGATGACTTATAGCTACTAAACTTAACTTACTATTATGCTTCTCTTTTAATAAAGCATTGTAGTTCTCACCACCATCATATAGAGTTTTCCCTTAAGCTCGAGGGGGAATTTTCTATCACACAATAACCCTGATGCATTCCTCCACTTCAACCATCCAACTTGATTTCTGTTGATAATATCCCCATCTATTTTACATTACTCTGAATAAAAAATCTAATATATGTAAAATGTGTAATCTCATTAATGAATTTATCGCCCAAATTCACAATCCTTTCACTAAGTTTATTACAACTAACATTACACTTGATATATTCATATTTTAAATCAACTTAAGCGAGAACCTTTACAATCTAAGGTAGACATCCATAATTCAAGTTTACCTTCAACTCCCTAGGTAGTCTTATCAACAAGAATAATATCATAGGAAAAAAAAAAGGGTATTACCTCTTGCAAATGTCTACTAAGAACATCCATGAATAAAGTAAAATGACATGAGCTTAAGGCTAGTTCAAAATTAGCCTTTAAATTCAAAGTTTGATCTTCATAATTCAAGTTTACCTTCAACTCCCTCTCTAGACTTATCAACAACAAGATTACTAAGAACATCCATGACTAAAGAAAAAAATAGTAAATGCATGGAGATCACCTTCAGGTGTTCGTAGGTCAGAGTGAGGGCATCAGCAGACAGAGTGAGGGTATCATCGGCAGAGTGAGGGCATCAGCGGGCAGAGTGAGGGAATCTACGATCAGAGTTAGGGCGTTAGTGGCCAGACTTAGGGCATCGGCGGCCGGAGTGCTGCGGACACAGGTTGGAGGCAAGAGCGAGAGGAGTTTGGACGAAAATCTTAAACATAAAGAAATGAGGAGATAGGGCTGGGGCGGCCAAATTTAGGGTAATTATCGATAATTTTTTTGCAGTTTGCATCGTTAGAAAAAATTTACTTAAAACCAGCGGCCAAACCGCCGGTAATTATCGATGACTAAAGAAAAAATTGGCGGTATGTCCAGCAATCAGTTTGTCATCGGCATTTCCGGTAATTTATTATTAAAAACCATCGGTCGAACCGTTGGTTTAACGGTCGATAATTTCGATGGTCAAATGACCGTTGGTAAACAGTGAATTTCATGTAGTGATATCTTGAGAAATCATTAATAAAGATGATAGCCTAATGTTTACTTTTGAATGAAGCATTTTGAAAGGATATTCAAATATCAATCTACTTGTATAATCCAATGTCCCTTTGTTATGGTGAGTCACAATGTCAAACTTGACTATTGTTTGCTTGCTTAGGGCATAGTGCTTGTAGAAATCAAGTTTCCCAATCTTAGCATCTTTAACTAAACCTTTTTATACCATGTTTTATAAATTCTTCTCTCTAACATCCCATAAATATATAGTCAGAATTAGTAAGTTTTAGATGAATTAATATTTGAATAAGAGTAGATAGATTCTTTCTTATGATGGTGGGCACTTCAATGAAATATAAATATTTACTTTTTGAGTACCCTTGATGTATAAAAATGCTCCTCATACCTTTTTTAGAACTCTTAACACTTTAATTATAATAATTATAATATAGGACTCCTAATGAGATCAAGTAGAACATATATAACTTATATATGTCATTGAATTCTTCCATCATACATCATATATTTTTTATACCGAGACCTTTTATTAGGATGACACAATTGATATAGAACAAGAGCATGGAAATTATTTATGAATGAATTGGATCATTTTGAATATTTAAAAATTTCATGGAATGATTTTTTAGAGCTTAACAATCATTAACTATTTGAGCTTTAGTATTATCACACTACAGGAAAATTGTGTGTTACCGGCGGACAAAATTAGTCGGAAAACGCTCAAAATCCGTCGGAAATTAGTATTTCCGGCGGATTTCCGACTGATATTTTTTCGACAGTTATAAGCGCGTCAGAAAAATTATACCGGCGCAAAATAGGCCGGCGGCTTTTCGGCGGAACTTTTCCGCCGGTTTAATTATTAGCTTCAAGAATATTATGACCTTTAAATTATTATCATTATATTTGCATAAAAACATGAAATAATATCTAGCTTACCATGAAAAAATCATTGAAGAAATATCAAGAGGCAAATTGCAATTTTAAAATATTAATTTTTGAGAATTTTCGTTAAGAATGATGAATCAAGTTTCCAAATTGATAGTCTAATCTCCATTTTCATACATTGTGGCACAACTAAGGCTTCGTTTGGGATGCCTTTTTCATTGCTTCTTAAAACAGAATTTTAGTTTAAAAATTAAAAATTTAAACTAAAACTCCGTTATAAGAAGCAAGGAAAAAGCCATCCCAAACAAAATCTAAGTTTGTAAAAACAAGTTCAAAGAAAGAAAAATTCATGGTGCTTTGGCTATTCTATAAAATTATTATTGGAATCCATATCAAGACTCACAAACTTGGAAAATGATGGTTTTGTCCTCTACTTTCAACATTAACAACTCATCCATGAATCACCTCAAAACTTTGGAACTAATGATGATTTGGATACATGTTATAGGAACATCATGAGTCCAAAATATAGCTGTCATATCAGTTATGTGAAAATAAAAATACAAAAATGTTAATTTCTCTTCATCACCAATCTTTTGTACCATATTTATTGTTGTCTTATTTTTATTTAGGTAATCCTTCTTCTTGTGCACTTTCTAGTGACACATGGCAATTCATTCTTCACAAGATTTGTTTGTGATAATTTACCTTTCTATTTTGAGTGAGATTTTTTTTTCACTTACTAAATTTGTCATACTTATTATTATTATTTCTATTATTTTTATGATCAAGTGCATCCTTCATTCAACACTTCTTATGCACTAAGATATCGAAAAATCACTAAATTTAACATCATCTTTATCATATAATATTGTCATACTTAAATGATGCTATGTTTCGTGTATAAAATTTAATATCAATAGTGTCATATCTTCACCGCCAATTTAAAAATAAATATTTTTTAAATATGTGATAACATGTTAAAATTATCTAAGTTCTCAATCATATGGATACTCTTTTATGCTAAATTGAAGAAAAATACTTTATAAAGTAGGATCAATTATTTAAGCTTTTTATCATCATTAACTTGTCTTCTAATTTTTTTAAGAGACTTAGGCTTTGTTTAGGACTGATTTTTTATTGATTCTTAAAGCGGAATTTTAGTACAAAAATTAAATCAAATGAAGCCTTATTGGCAAATCTTCCTTCTTAATTAAGTTTGTTTGGTCCTTTGCTAAGCATAATCGGATTATGCCACAAGCTTGATGATTCAAGAAGTTCTAACCTTCATTCAAAATGTGCTTGAGTTAACACTCCAAAGTAATAAGAGATTAATCTTGAAAATCATATCAAGACATCCTGACATACATCAAATTTGAACAACTTTTAATGATAACATATGATATTTAAAAAATAGAATCAAAATTTTAATCTCTTCATATTTGATTCAAAACTTATAGGAAAAAAAAAATATTTATCATAATTTTGAAGACAAACATAAAATTTTGGACACTTTACTACCAATTTGGTTTTTATTTTGACATACAACACAAAATAAAAGAAGAAATTTAAAGTAATTTTGAAGACAAACATTAAAATAAAGGAAAAAATGTGCTAATTTATAATGTCCTAAAAAAAATCTAGAATATATATAATTAAATATTTTCACCAAAAGGTGACCAATGCCTCATGAAATAATTTTAAAGTTTTTCTATTTAAAAACAAGTCAATGCATACTAAAATATATTTTTTAAAATTTCAAACTAAACTCAAAGTTTAATTGTAAAAAAATTAGGAATGAACTTCTTCCTAGGGGATTGATTTGTTAAGTAGATAAATTGGACTATGTGGTCGACTTAGGTTTCGTTTGAGATAATTTTTTTAATGCTTTTTAAAATAGCTTTCTATTACAAAATTTTTCAATTCATAAAATTTTTGTACTAAAAAACTGTTTTAGAAAGCAACAAAAAAGCTGTCCTAAACAAAGCCTTAATCACTCGATCAACAAAAGACTTACTTGTATCACTCGATGATTGAGCAACTAAGCCATAGTGGTAGGCCACAACTTATTCCCTCTTAAATTTGTTTATTTGTGTATTCCTTTTACCAAATACACAAAAAAGGTTACTTTATATAAATAATATACTAATTTTCTATATAATCACTTATACTAAATATGTTGCTTCACTAGCCACTTTTCAATAACTGCCCCAAGTCACAAATTCAAATCTACAACAACAATAACATCAAATTTTTATGCCACTACATAGAGTCGAATACATAATCCTTTTTCTCCTTTGTGCGCTATTAATAGACAAATTTTCATTTAAATCTAATAAAAAAAATTATCATTTCTAATACTTTATAACTAAGCATTTTTAACACTACCTCAATTTTTCTAAACATAGGCCAAAAAAATTATTTATCAAATCTCCAATATCTATAAATTACTTAAAAGACAAATTGAGAATCTTAAGTTATTAATTACTTAATATCTTCATTGTTAGTTCATATAAAAGTTTAATATATATTATTTGCACCAAAAAATATTATTGATGAGATTGAAATAAAAAATAGATTTTTTTTTTTTTTTGGGGGGGGGGGGGGGTGGGAGGAACATAGGCAATGACATAATGATGACTCAATTATGAATATAATAAAAAAGAAAAGCATTTCTACAATTTCTTAATCTCTACAAGAAGGCTAACACTCTTATCTTGCCTTCTCTTTATACATGCATGCATGTGGATCCAATCATCACTCATACATGCATGCCACTACCAACTGGTATATTCATGGTGATGATGAAGATGAAGATAACGATGATGATGATGATGATGTTGATGATGTGATTAAGGCATAAAGAGCTTATTGCCACACTTGCATCGCCATGCCTCAGGGTAGTATTCAGCGATCACGGGGGTGCCCGGGGGCACGGGCACGTGGACAGGGTAGCACGGGCTGCAGTCACCGCACTTTAACGTGCACCGCGGAGGATAAGACCCCGGCCCGCCTCCTGGCCCGCCCATTTCCCTCATCTCTTCCGCCTGCATACGCCATATACAGCTCACGTTAGCATCTCAACCTTACTTCTCACTAAATTGCGCAATAGGCCTGCGCCGCCGCCGGACAATGTTACGGTTTCTTAAAGTGGAAGAGAAGAGAACGGATAAATTGTTACCTGGATAAAGGTTGCCGTTCTTGAATTTTTTCCTCTGTCTGCAAATAAAATAGATTAAAATGCCAAAAAGGAGGCACTACGGAGTAAAAAATGCCGATTTTTTTAAAAAAAGATTCCTATTGGAGGTTGAAGAAATAATGGTTGTTTATGAAAGAAAATATGAAGGATCGATGAATTTTAGATAAAAATCTAATCTTGCTCACCTGACGTAGAATCTCCATTAGAGTACCTAGAGTACAGAGCAGAAATGGAGAAGAAACAGAGATATGTGCAGAACAGCAGACTGGTCATTGCTAATGATCTGCCTCTCCTTCTTCCTCTTCTTATGAGTTCCATCTTTGCTGGTAAAAGATCTTGATATTTGACAAGAAGAAGAAGAAGAAGAAGACAGAGGAGAAGATGAAGATGTGATAGGAGCAGAAGTTGTAGATCTCAAGCTGTGTTTTTGATGTCTGTCAGAGCTTGAGGAGCTTCAGAATCCAGATCTCTGTGAGAGAACATTGCGAATGAGAAATCAAAAGGAGCTTATATATTTTGAAAAAGATTTCAGACCTCTGAATCTCTTTCTCTCTTTCTCCCTCAAAGTATCTTTACGCCTAACCCTCTTACTTGGCATCTGCGATAAGCTGGAAAGGAAATCTCCTGCGAAATGGGTTCTATAAAACTCACATGTTAGCTAATCGAAGAACTTTACCTCTCTGTCTTCTTCTGAAAGGGAAAGAATAATGACTTACAGTTTGCAGTCCAACTCAAATTGGGGAAATTTGGAAGGTAAGAAAACGATAGTGTTATAAGGTTTTTTTATTTTTGGAATATTTAGACTAATCAAGGGAAAATTATATATATACAAGAGTATCAATTTTTTAATAACATTAGTGCTATAAGTTTAGAGAATACTATTCATATTTTTTCTAGATGTGAGAGAATTTGGATGAGCATTGATGTGAAGCTTTTGGCATCAGGAAATATTATTTAAAGAGAAATTATTCGGTGAGCTTTTTTAATCTAAAATTTAATTTGCATTTATTATATTAATAATATATTTATATTATTGTCTAATTCAAATAAAAAATAGGTAAAATGTTAAAAAATTGTGAATTGTAAATAAAAATAATATTTTTATAAAAATAACTAAATCTTAATATATATATATATATATAATTATTCAAATTTTAATAATATGAAATTTTAGTGCTCTCCATTATTTGTCTCTAATCCTCTTTTTTTTTTTTTTTGTCAAATTTTTGGGCTTCACCTATCTCCCATTAAATACTTGTTCTCTTATACTTCGAGCATTAAAAAAAATTGACTTCTAAGCAAGACTTTAAAAAAGAGATTGTATCAGCTGATTCAACCGGTTGAACCGCAGGCCGGCGCCCATCCGACCGGTTATAATTTACTATAAAACTAGTTTCTCATAAAACATCTATCGAACAGTTCAAACCGGCGGTTCGGTCACAAATTGCTAAACTAGTTCTGGTTTTGAATAACCGTGAGGTATATTTGAAAAATTATTTGAGCCGTTTAGACTAAATCCGATGGCCTATAGTTAACTAAGGTAAAGCTTATACTCATACGAAAAAAAAAAAAAAACATTTCTATGCTTCTTTCTATTCACTCGACTCGTCGTCTGTTCCGTGAAGCCACAAGGAAGACAGAACAGAAGAAGAGTGCTCGACTGATCCTCTCGAACCCACTGCTGTGTGTTCATCACTTCTTCTCCTTGGCCCTCACGTACTCTACTCCGTTCTCCTCACATTCACGACGTGTTCTTTGATTCTTGCATTTACTGTTTATTTTAATTGACTTTTTTATTGGCATATAGTATCTGAAGATTGAAGAAGATATTGTGTTTTTTCATTCTTAGTCTTTTTTTTTTTTAAATGCATAATAATAATATATTTAATTTTAAATTTATCAAATTTATTTGTTATATTTTTTAATGCTACATATTATGATTATGTTCACATTTTGTTATATATTTACAAATAGTTGTGTCATTATAATATTTAAATATAATAAGTATTTATTATATCATATGGTTCGATCCCGGTCTAACCTTTGAACCACTAACAACTCCTTTTTATGGTTCATTTTCTGGTCATGTTTTCAAAGCCTTGCTTGTAAAAGTGCATGTATGCTTGCTTCAATTAATAAATAATTTTCAAAATATTTTGAATTAAATTAAAATGATTATGTTTTTGTTCCTTAAGGTCACATATATCCATTCTCAATATCACATAAATAATTAAAAAAAATTAATATAGAAATAATGTGAACATATAAGTGGATCAAAATTTTCACATCACTCTAGAAAAATAAAACTTTTGCAACACTTAGGCTTCATTTGGGACAGCTTTTGACCACTGCTTTTACTTTGCATCCAATAATTTTTTTAACAAAAAAATGACTAGCCGTAGAAAACAGTGAAAAAGCTATTACAAATCATGCCTTAATGTAAGCTAAGTGGCAGTTTTAACCGCCACAAAACTACTTATAATAGTTTCTAAATCGTTGCAAGACCATCGTAATCGTAGACTATTGCAAAGATTTTTTGCAGCGATTTTGAAACTGTTGATGAAGACTGAAGATATATAGAAGTGCTAATACTAGATCAACAAAAAAGTTATATTGCTATTATGTGGTTAATCTCAACTATTTAAGCCATCCCTTTAATATTAATGAAATATATAATATTAAAATATTCATATTTATTAAAAAAAACTTATTTCAAACACAAGCAACAAGAACTCTAGAGACAAATTTTCAAAGTGCATTAATTTACAATTTCATGAATAGTAATTTAAAACAATTCAAAATATTTTCAATGAAATAAAAATGAGGATTTAATTACAGCTCACACATATTCAATCTATTCTCATGTAATCTCTTCCAAGTTGGAGAGAAAGGTTTCTGAAGGAAGAGATGATATGAGGACACATGATGAAATCTGAGTATTTTTTTTTTTTTTTGGGAAAATTAGGGGCATGAGCCCATTTTATTCCAAACCAGAAATAAGAGAACAAAATAAAAGTTGAAATCTACCACAACCAACCAGTAGATTCAACAGATACATACAGTCATAACCGAAGACTAAAAGGAAACCAGAAAAACTAAACAAGACTAACAGCTTGAGCTGCTGAAGAACATGAAAATTCAGTGCCAAAACCTATACCACAGAAAAGGAAAACTGCTGAGAATTAAAAGCAATATTAACTCTTTGAAGGCTCTTCTCATAAAAAGCTCCCAAGACAAGAAGCACCTGGACTCAGAAAATTTAATTCAAGAGAAAAGTAGCAGCCGGACAGTTCCCTGGTTGCCATAAGGCCGTCCAAGGGAAGGTTTGGGAGCTTCATCATCGTCCAGGTGATCATAATGATAACGGGTGGAGTCAGATCTGAAGTCTCCCGGAAAACCATACAGACTGCTACCGAGACAGCAGCAGCAATCAGGGGCAATAGTAACGTAGCAAAACAGAGGAGCAGAGATACCCCAATAGTCATAAAATGCTGAAAGCAAAAACAGAGCAAGTGATGCCCAGAACCCACCTGCAGCAAACTATCTAAATAGTAAAGTTTCTCAACAAGTCTCCATCACACCATTTGGAGACCTTGCAAAGAATGGCTTTTTTGATCTTAATCAAGACAGTGGAAGTGCTAGAAGCAGCTAAAGCAAATTTCCTCTCATTTCTTTCTCTCCAAACATGATAAACTGTGCAGCATATGGTAATGAAATAAAGCCTCTTGGTTTGGAGAGTGAAGTTTTGATTTTCATTAACCCAGTCAAACATTTGCATCAAGTTGGGTCTAAGTAGAATATTGTCTGAGTTAGGGATGAGAGCTGTGATGATGAGATGACTGTAATTACATTCAAAAAATAGGTGATTAGTGCTCTCAATGTGGTTAAAGCATAAAAGAACAAGTCAGATCCACCCCAATGTTTCTACGATGGAGTTCCATAGCCGTTTTTTAAGTCCCCCTACCAAGGAAAGCCAGGCAAAAGTAGAATATCTCAACGAGTGTTTCGAATGCCAGATATAATCCTCCCAATTGCAATTCGGGGTATTATTGTAAAAGTCAGTGATAAACCCTTTGAAATTAGCTTTAGCATTATTAGCCAAAGATAAGCAGTCAGTATTGTTATCCAGGATACAAACCCTGAGAATTGCATTAGAGACCATACTTGGTAAATTAATAGGGAAGTTCCAGCAGCCATCAGGGGAGATGAAATTGCTCACACTAACATCCTCATAGTTAGCATATTCAGGGTTTAAATCAACCAGTCTAATAGAATTACACCAGCTATCCCAGAAAAAAGAAAAGGGGGAGTTAGTAGTGACTTTGAATTTCCAGATATCTTTAGAAGTAACAGCAGTACTGCAAATAGAAATCCAAAATTTAGAAGCTTTGGAGTGAGGCTGTTTCCAAGGGGAGGAGTAATAACTGAACAACCAAGACGCCAAAGGAGACGGTCTATTATATATTCTGTATATAAGAGAACAATTAAAACCATGTTGTAAGGCAGGGATGCTATGTATACCGAGACCTCCCTTATCTTTAGGTTTACAAACCTTATCCCAACTAACAAGATGCAGTTTTTTCCCCACAGATAGGTCACCAAAGAACAAAAATTTGGAAGCCACTTTCCTAAAGAGTTTGAAAGCACCTTTGATTAAGATAGCACCCCTAATCCAATAGGCAATAGAGTTTAACATAGTAAATTTCAAATATTGAAGTCTACCAGCAAAGGAGAGCAATTTAGCATTCCAACCAGATAGTTTCCCGGTAATATCATCAATTAAAGAAGAGATGTCAGAGTATTTTAATTTACTGAAGGAAATCGGGATACCAAGATAAGGAATGCTATCTTTAAGAGATAAAGGGAGGGAGTTACAAATGTCAGCAGCATTAGTAAGGTGTTTAGGTAGCAAAAGTGAGCTTTTCCCCAAATTAATGTGAAGACCCGAGGCTTTAGTAAAGGTATTGATAGTTTCCATGAGGATGGTACAGTTACTGCAGGAAGCATCACCAAAGACAAGTAAGTCATCTGCATAAAGAAGATGACTTAACCTAAAATTCTTAAAATTAGCTCCCACAAAAAGATTGTCATCTAGAATCGAGGAGAAGGCATCCATAGCGATGCAGAACAAATACGGGCTTAGGGGACAACCCTGCCTTAACCCAGCCGAAGAAGGGAAGTACCCTTGGAGTGCTCCTTTAATCACAATAGAGTAGTTGACATTGGAAATACAGCTGTTGATCCAAGAAATAAACAGAGGAGGAAAACCTTTTTGAAGTAGTCTAGCAAGAATAAATTCCCTGGAAATAGTGTCAAATGCTTTACGAATATCAAATTTAGCACATAAAAAATTCTTTTTCCCCCTAGCTGCATAAGTAAGAATTTCTTGGGCTAAGATAATATGATCTGTGGAAACTCTATTTTTAATAAACCCAGCTTGATTATTTTTCACAATGAGGGGCATAACATGCTTTAGCCTATTAGCAATAATCTTGGAGATAATTTTATAAATTACATTACATAAAGCAATGGGTCTAAAGTCATTGAATGTAGCAGCATGTTTAGTTTTAGGAATCAAAGTAAGTGCTGTTGCTTTTATACCAGTAGGCATGATACCCGAAATAAAAAAGGATTTGACAGCCTTACAGACAATGGGTCCAATAATATGCCAGCTTCTTTTATAGAAATGATAGTTAAACCCGTCTGGCCCAGGGGAGGAAGAAGCTTTGCCATCAGATACCGCCTGCTTAATCTCAGCATCAGTAACAGAAGTAATAAGAATGTCAGCAACAGTAGCTTGAAGTTTATTACCAACAGGAAAACGATCTATGTTTAAATCCTCAATCAAGGGAGGATTGTAAAGATCTTGGTAATGTTTGATGATATCATTAATAATGTCATCACTTAAACAATGAGAGGAGGCACCAATATTCACAACCGCATTATTATTGGCCCTGCGGCGTCGAATTTTATTATAAAGGAACTTCAAGTCATCTTCCCCCTGTGTTAACCAAGAAGCCTTGGCTCTCTGAGTAATCCAAGAGACATGAAGAGAAGTGAAATTTCGTGATTTGGTGATTGATATCTTTCAAATAGCTAGTAAAGGACTCATTTGAAGGATAATCAGAGGTCTGCTGTAGGTAAAGGAGTTGTTGTCTATGAAGGGAGTCCAGATGTTCCTTAATAGCGTTGGAATTGGTCCAAGACTCCAGTTTGAGCCTCCTTTTTAGATCGCGAAGTTTACAACAAAAATCAGCCAACGGGTTACCTACTTGATTGCCAGAGAAAACATCAAGTAGGATATACCAATACGCATCTAGTGAAGTCCAGTAGTTTTTAAAAAGGAAGCGGTGTGGGATTGGTATATTAACAGTGGAGTGCAGAATGAGTGGACAGTGATCAGAGCAGGACGGGGCCTGAACCGAGTAGTAGGAGTTCGGGAAAGAGGAGGTCCAATGCTCATTGACCATAACTCTATCTAATTTTATGTGAATGGGGGTTATTCGTTTGCTGATTAAACCAAGTGTATTTGTTACCCACCGAGTTTAAGTCTTCAATGTTAGCATCGAAGAAAACAGAATTCAGTTCCCCTAAGCTGCTGTGGGATAAGGCATTACCTCCCAGTTTGTCCGCAGTAAAACGACAGCAGTTGAGATCCCCCATTATTATCCAGGGATTAGAGATAGATTCAGCACAGGTTCTTATCATATCCCAAAGAGGTGTACGAGCGTCCCGATCGTTTTCTGCATAAATAACAGATAACGTAAAAGGAGGAAAGGAAGCTTCAGTGATAATACCTGAGATGAGCTGAGGAGATATAATCTCAGGTGTGAAATTAACTTTGGCAGTGTTCCACTTGATCCAAATCCGGCCAGGAGACGCCAGATTAAAGTTGTGGCAAGATTGTTCCGTAGGAAAAATGATATGAGATTCATAGAAGAAGGGATTGAGAAGTGAAGACTGGAGAATTCTGTTCTCCAAAATGCAGAGCACATCCAAATTAAAAGACGAAATCAGGCGCTTACAGCAGTAAACTTTATCTGGGCTATTGAAGCCCCTAATGTTCCAACTTGCAATTATCGGCAGAGACATATTAACGGTTGTTTGCTGGGGTTTTCTTGCTTTGCTTCCCCTTAGCATTTTTGCTTTGCTTACCCGAGTGAGTTTGAGGTTTCTCTTTCTCTTTGACCCGAGCAGAGGAGTCTATCTCTAATGAAGAGTCATCTGTTGAGTTGTCTAGATCTTCAGTCAACAGTTGAAGAGCGTCAAATTTATTGGGGGATTGAATATTTGTAGGTGGGGGCTTAAAGGAGGAGGTAGAGGATGATGAGGTTTCATGGGGAGAGTTGAGGTTGGGAATGTTAGAAACTGGCAAAACCGGGGTGGGTAATAAGGGAGTGGGGGGAAGTTGGGTGTGGAAGGTGGATGTGGTTGGCGGAGGAGGAAGGGGGGGGAAGGATGGTATTCTGTTGAATGATAGTTTGTTTAGCCGGGCCTAACAGGGGATTCTGGGCCTTGGAGCTTTCCGCCATAGACGGGCCTGTTAGAACTTGAGGATTGGGAGCCGCAAGTTGGATGGAAGAAGAGATAAAAGAGGGAGGTATGCTAGGAGACGACAATGTTCTCCTACCTTGTGGCTTTCTGCTTTTGCTTCGACCACGGAGCAAAGTCTGTGGTGGATGTATGGTGTTAGTGGTAGCAGTCTCAGGTTTTGGAAGGACAAGAAGAGGAAGCATGCACCATCGATTTGCAGTGTTCACAGAGAGTGGGCTTCCACTCGTATTGAATTTTCAGGTTGAAGACGTCTTCCTCTATAGAGATCGGGATCTCCTCGGGGTAAGTAGCAGAGGCGTCTACTTGAATGCAGACGCGAGCAAAGGTAAGTCGGGTTCTTTGTGCAGTAAGGGCGTCAACAGCTAGCGGGATGCCAATTTTGCTGGCGATGCGTGAGATTCCTTCTGAGTTCCAGCAAACCAGAGGCAAATCATGAATTTTTACCCAGATGGGGATTGAAGTAAAGTTTTTCTCGCTTTGGTCGGAACTTTAGGCGACCATTTTTGAAGCAGGAAAGGCCTCCCTAAAAAAAACCACACACCTTTAGACCATGCCATCTCATAATCTTCCTCTGTGGTGAAGCGAATAAGGAAGAATCCATCAGATAGCGAGAGAAGTTGCATCGATCCCTTTAGGGTCCAAGTTTTGCGAATCGCTCCAAGGAGAGCTTCATAGTAAGGACGACGACCAATTGAGTATCCAACCAGACAAAGATTCCAGTTTTCCGCCCCTTTTACCAGACGATCCCCGGCGAAAGGAATGATCTCTGGTTCATGAGGGAGGAAGGAGAGAGGAAGATCTTTAGATATGGGTACTGAGTCTATCACTATATTTTTCCACACGCGAGAAGGTGCAGAGGATGAAGATCCTCCTGCATGCATCGATAGTGGAGGAAAATCCGATGCAGAAAGGGGCTCCATGAAAGAAACAAGGAGCAGGATGCTGAGAACCCTAGAAGAGGAGTCCTCCGGCGAAAGCCGGAGGAGGAGGAAGGAGGGAGAGAGCAAAACCAGCGCCCTGGCGGCGGCGAGAAGAAACCCTAGCAGAGCCCCTCGTTTCAGATGCAATAAATCTGAGTATTTCTATATTCTAATTTGAATTATTGTCTTTTTGATAAAAATAAAAAACTCAATTTGTCCAATAAAAAATTTTAAAATATTTAAATATTTGATTAATATAAAATTTGAGCTTTTCATTTAAACCAAATTAAAATAAAACTTTATCCAATCATTTTAAATTATAGTTTAAATATATATTTTTATATTTTATTATATCTTACAAATAATATATATATATATATATATATATATATATATATATATATATATATATATATATATATATATATATCAAAGATTTTATTAAAAAAGTGATAAACTCTTCTAATTTTTTTTTTTTACATTTGCAAAACATCTAAAATCAATATTGCATGTATAATTAAGAAATTACACAAATAATTACATTAGCATATAACTTGTTAATTATTTATTTATTTATTTCTTCATTACTCTTTTTGAATTCAACTTTGAAATTTGAAGATGCAATTTTGGTCTCTATTTATCATCCTATTTTATAATCAATAGTAGATCTCACATATAAATGAATATTAATCATTTTCAAGAAAATTCATATATTATATTTGAGTTGTTCCATGATTACATTTAGACATGGTGGATTATTAACATGTCATGTCATGTGATATATGATGTTGACTATATGTAATGATGAGTATGATAATATGAAAGCATAGCAAGGTAGGATCCAAAGTAGCATGTGAAATGTTGCCCCATTATAATGATATTTACTACAGCCTTTTGAATGAAAATAAAACAAAGTGCATGCTAAGTTGCTTAAATGGATTCTTTGATGAGCTAGTGTCTTTAACATTTTCAATGTTTAGATTGTATTGATTTAGCCTATTTTCTTATGTATGTTAAGTTTTAAATACTAGTTGAGTAGTTGTCTTAATGTGCTAACATATATAATTTCAAAAACAGAAGTTTTACCAGATAAAAAATATACAAAATAGCAACTAAAATAAATATTAATTAAACTAAGTGAGCCTACTTCAGTGAGCAGATGAGGGTTTCATATTTTATCTCTCGCCGCTATTACAACAGTTAGAAGAGTTTCTAAATAGAGAAGAAACAAGAGATAAAAATTATTGACTACTCTCTATTTTTTTTTTTCTTAGAGTTTTTGGTGTTACAAATTTGTTCTCATGTTCTTTAACTTTCTCTTAAGAAAAAAAAAAAGGCTAAATTTAGTGAGGTCTTCTTCATTCCCTCTTTATCTGCTTTATAAAAAAAAGATTGTCCTATTTGTTATACTCAAATGTATACTCAATTTAATTTATAAATAAATTACATGCATCTCCTTACTCTATGAATATAGGTCAATCTTGATTGAACCAGATAAGTTTTAGTAATTGTGTCTATATTTATCTTTTATTATTTTCATTTCATATGTTAATATACAGTGCTAATTTTATATATTATTTGTTAATTTGATTGATATTTTCTATTCTCCAAAAGAGAATACTTTTGACACTATCAGTGCATAAGACTTGCATCAAAGCATTGTGAGTTGAATCTAGGAGAGAACATTATCAAAGCATTCTGCTAACACTGCAAAATATGATTTTAATAAATTAGGGCAACAATAATTTAGCATCTAAAAGATGAAGATGAGAGTATTTTTTACCTAATAAGGATTGGTTTAAAACTTCAAAGAATGGGAATTTTTTAATTGGTGCAAATGATGGGAACAAAGAGATGAATCATAAAGCCTTCGTTTTAATAATTATTAGTTTGGGAGAAGCAGTTCTTTGAAATGTGTTAGAGATATGATAAAAGTTGAAATCTCTCATGATGATGAATTTAGTTTTCAATTATATCTATTTGAATATATAAAAATTCACATTTTGGATGAAAGTCTAAGTATCATTGAAAGGATATTTGTTTTCCTACAACAAGATATTTTTGAATTTAACAAATCCAGATGTAAGGATTAAATAGGAATTTAAGGCTTCAACCATGTTATGCTCTCTCCATCCATCTATAAGCACATTAGGTCACTGATTTTTATATGAGAAGGATAGTATTTTTACACAAGATATAAACTCTAACCTTCTATCAAATAGGTTGAGAAGGAAGGTGCAAGGTGAAAACCCGTCAAATGGCTTATTTGTAAGCAAATGTAGAACCTAGAAAAACTACAAAAGAAAAAATAATATCAAAATTAGAGTCCAAAAAACATAATGAAGTTAAAATAAAAAGCTTAAATATTAGAATTAAGAATATATATTATGATAAAAAATATCAAAGGAAAAGATAGCTAATATTGAAGACGAATCTAGTTATGAGGCAAAGTTATTGATGAAAGAGTTGAAATATGGATTTAATTTAATTGATGGTAACAAATTATTTTAATTCTTCAGTTGAAGATTGGCCCTTAATATTGGATGTTCATATCATGTTGTTTATCATAGAGATTAGTTTAGCTCTTATAGATTTATTATGATGAAAATGCTCTTATAGAAAAAAGACGTGATCTATGAGATTATTGGGACATAAACAATTAATAGTAAAATATGTAGTTGATCAATTAAATGTGTAAGCTTTGAACAAGTATCATATTTCTTTAAGATGTTTAGATTTTAATGGGTGCAAGTTTAGTGATGCAGGTTGAGTTTTACATATTTTAGATATGTCATGATTTCTATGAAGCAAAATAAAATTAGCATTTTCTTTTTTTCCTTAAATTTAGTGTAATGATATGTGATGCATTAAATTTGTTTACTTAATTAATTTGATTAAATTAGTACATATGAGAATTGGGCATATGTTAAAGTGGGAGCATATTAGAGCTTAGTTAGGGAGGTTTAGATTTTGGTAAACAGAATAGACTTATAGAGTTCTATGAACATTACATTCTAGTTACGAAACATAGATTAATGTTTTTGATATTGTTAATGGGAGAAAGGGTACTCTACACTATATTGTCGATCATATTCCTTTTGATTAATGGGGTCTTGATGATTCATGTAAAAAAATTGGCATTAGCTTACTTTCATAAATGATTTCTCAAACAGAAGTGTAAAGGGATATATGTTTTAGTGTATTGATACTAAGTCACCTAAACTCTTGGTCAATAGGGATGAAAAATTAGTTGAATTGGAATGCTTTAATAAATGTTAGTGCAAATTCACAATAAGAAAAAAGGGTTTATCATATAAATTATCAATAGATTTTATTCATGAATAATTTTAATGAATTTTTTTTTTGTGAATTTTCCCTTTTTTGAATTTGTGAAATTTTTGTTGGCCTTTTTTTAGTTCTTGAAAAAAAAAAAATTCCCATGAATTTCTTAGAAGATTTTTTCATTATCATTGAATCATATCCATCAAATATTTACACATAACCTAAATATATAAGCTAACCCAATAGCTTCCACATATTCCTTGTTGTCATATCACCTAACCATACTTTTAAATCTCTCTGTACTCTTATAGTTTGAGACAACTTGCGCATTGCCAACCCCTCACTAGTGGTCACTCACTCAATCAAAAGCCATAGAAAGCTACTAAAAACCAAAAACCTAGGTTTTGATTAGTTGGGGGAAATGATTTTCGAGATCTACAAATTATTGAGTCACCTATTTTAATTGAATCTAAGCTTCCATGTTTTGATATCAATTTTAATTGCATAAAATAAAGTAATTAACTTTTAGGATCCATCTTATATTATTATACAAAATAAGCTACTTAGGTCTATCTCAATGCCACTTATGATCATATATAGATTGATATGAATAAATCCTTATGTGATTTATGGGTTGAAGGGAAATAAGTGTACGCCCTATTATTATTGAGCGAGAAGGCAAGTTGATAAACTTGTCTTAAGCTATATTGTGCGAGATTAGTGCAATGTGAGCTCTCTATTTGGTGTATAAAAGAAAGTTTAAAGTACAAAGTTAATGAATAGATATAGTGATTTAAAGGACCTTCCCTTTAGAAAAGATGAGAAAATTTCAATTTACTTCAAGTTATGATACTCTCTTTCTAGTGAGAGTAACAAACTTGTACTAAGATGATGGTTTTAATCTATCTCATATCATTATTTTGTTTGATGATTTAATAGGGTGGAACATGTCACTTATTTCATTAATTATGTTATGAGATGATTTACTGGGGCAAAACAAGCCACTTCATCTCATTTCATGTTTCAATAAAGTATGAAAGAATTGATGGATGTGATAGAATGAAATGGTACTTTATGCATTATCATTAAATATATTTCATGATCTGATTTTAAATATAAATATTCATTATCAGAAAATCTAGCATGATATGATATAACATAACTTTTTATATATGCATGATTTATATTGATTACCTTATGATTAGTTCTTTACTCTATAAATGTTATGAAGAGAAATTGCATATATTGGTACATGATGATGCAAGTTTCTTTAATCAATGTGAAAAAGAAATATGTGCTTGAGCTTTGGTTTTCGATTAGGCTTTTTACTCGCTACTATATTTACTTGGATGTGTCCCTTTTAGGCAGGAATGAATATATAAAATAAGCTAATGTGTTTAAGGAGATTTGATATATTTTTATTTATTTATGGTAATGAAAATTTTTAGATAGTTTCTTTATAAAGTTTGATATAGACCCAACATTGTAATTGATTATGTGAAGTTAGAGTTTAAGCCATTTAGGCCTTTGATACTAGATAACAAGATCAAAGAAGCCTCATCTCCTCTTAATAAGCTACTAATAGGTTGAGAGTATCAACTGAAAGAGGACCAACTACTGGAAAAGAGAACCAGGATAACTTGCAAATACAAATGTGGTTTATCTTGTAAGAAATATTAAGTGGGTTTCAAAAGAAGTTTTATATTATGAGAAATGGATTGAATTGTTGTCTCTCAATTCCCATTTGAATCACATGAGTGATTCAGGAAAATAAATGAATTGATCAGAACATGCATGGAGGATAATTTAAAAGGACTTGCATGAAATGGATGAGAATTTCATGAAGATTATAATATTATTAAGAGGAAGAGTAGTATAATGCCAAATGAGATTTGTTAAAAATGAAAAAAATTATAGGGCAAAGTACTTAGAAGGGGTGTTAAGAAGATGCCTTTCCAGTTGAGTGACTTCATGAATGGGTGATCGATACTTAGTACTTAAAATGCCAACATGCAAAGTTAGCACTACTTCCTTATAAATTCCATAACTTTAGTCTATGATCTTGTATAACAATCATTCTTGCCCTTTTATTATAACCAATATCTCATTTTTTATATAAAGTGATGACATGGGAAGAATTTAGGGATCATTCTAGGATTTTACATAGAAATAATTTAGGCTTCTATAGCCTCTAAAATCAAGGAGCCAAAGAAATTAGAAAGTGAATGATAATTTTTTAAAAAGAGACTCTATGAAGTTAAAGAATAATAGAGAATATTGAAAGAAGCATCATCTTCATCCATTGTAGTTTTATAGTTTTTACTATTGATAAAATATTATTTCCTTACTCCAAATTTTAAAACCAAGATTCTTATTTTGTTCTGCCCACTTAATGTGTTAGTTGGATATATTTTAGTGCATTTTGGGTTTTAGGTCTACTAAATTATGTTTATAATAACACTTCGAATTCCTTTCAAAATTCTCTTACCTCATACTCTCATAATAAAACTCATAGAAGCTAGTAATTTGATTTGATTTGATTTTTTTTGGAATTCTGGTATCTACCTGTTGCCACTGCATAGGAGCCGCATGACAGTTTAACTAATCCCTCGGTGAGCCTACCAGCAACTAGTCTGACAGGTGCAGAAACCACAATTATTTTTTCCCCACTTCAGTTGTCGCGCTACATGAGAGGGGAATTGAGTGCATGAGAGGGGAATCGAATATGGGTTGGGGGGTTTCTAACCATGCTCGTCCAGCAACCCAGCTAAGCCTGATGGGGTAATAATTTGATTTTTTAAAAGGCATGACAATAGAAAGAGAGAGAGAGAGAGAGAGAGAGAGAGAGAGAGAGAGAGAATTTCTTAAAATTGCATAAAAAAGCATTAATTCATCATTTAAATAGTCAATCTGCCTGAACTGATACAAAAATAGTAATGTTTGAATATTGTCTCTTATAGGGTGAATTCCTTATCGTTGGGACCATGACAATGCTGGTGCTCCCTCAATCGAGCACTGTCTGGCCAAGTGACAATGAACATTTTTGTAAATATTTTAAATGTTTATTTTCTAAATAGCTTAATAATTACAAAAAGACTATATAACACATTATTAATGATTTTTAGTGTAAAAAATATTCAATGAATCAAAATTAAACTTAAATATGTTAAAAATAATATCATATATTATATCAGTAGTTAGAATATTTTTTAATAAAGTGACTAAGGAGCACATTATTACTTATATTTAAAAATACTCACAATTTAAAATATATATATATTTAAATTTTAACATTTAATCACATTAAAAAAATTAAGTATTATAGCTTAAATATGTTGCAGTCATGCTATGAATTATGATAGAAATAATATCCATTAAAATTTCATTTGAGATGACTTTCTTACTGTTTCTTAAAGCAATTTTTTAGTACAAAAAATTTTTTAAAGCATCTTTTAAGTACAAAAATTAAAAATTTTATATTAAAAAGCTACTTTAAGAAGTATTAAAAAAATAGTCCGAATGAAATCTAAGAAAATAACAAGAAAAGAAACAATTGCTGAGTTCTTTCTGTAATTCTGAGAGCATTCATTAATGAATATAGAAACTTGCAGCTGAAATAAATTTTAGGGTAGAATATTATTGAACTTTTCTATTTAGGGACTTTAATTAAGCAATATTTGCCTGGACCACTAGCATATGTTCTACGTATGATCCCAAGATCTACAGTGTGGTCCTGAGCAGCTGCAAATATCAAAGGAATCATCAAAGTGAACTTTTTCCCCTTTTTTATTAGTATGTAATATCTCACATAAAAAATCTCTGAAAAATTACTCAGAATTTGTAATTTTTATTTTCAATATAAAATTAGTGAGAATAAAAAATATTTTTTTATCTACAATTAAAACCAATCAATTGTTATTTTGTGAGAGTCTATATAGAATTGTTTAATGTAGTTTCTAATTTCAAACAATTAACCTTCAAAATCAAAGATATAATTTAAGTATCATTTTTATGTTTGATGTGCCATAAAAAGTTTGGCCATCTGACGACGGAAATGTATCAATTCCGACGTATTTTCCGGCGCATCTGACGACGGAAACATTCCGGCGTCATATGCGCCGGAAAATACGTCGTAAATGTTCTGTCGCATTATGCGACGTTACAGGCGCCGTTTTTACCAATGCAAATTTATCCGCAGGAAAATCCGACGGTAATCGCGTGTTTTCCCGTAGTGCATTATCATCCAATTGTCATAGTTTATTCAGTTTCATGTATCCGCTATCATTCGACTACCATCACCTCAGCATAGTTGGCCGACTATCATTGTTCGAGGGACATCTTTCAAGTTCCAACCACTATTGCTCGAGAGTCAATGCTTGCCTATAGTTAGCGGATCATGGCCCCCAGACCTCCATCATACTGTTGTCACCCAAGTAACATTGTGTGATTGTCTCCAACTTCCATCACTTTTGATATAATATTTATATCAAACACGCAACAATTTTTTTCTACTGCATAAGATCATTTTCTACAATTGAGGGGAAGAGCATGCCCTTGTTACTTTAATTATAGTGCACTATTTTAATTGAGCTAGGCTTTGTGATTTTTTTCTTTTTGAATTTTTCATGTAAAAATACTAGTTTTATATTATAAACATCTTTTGTTTGCGGGTGATTAATCTTCACATAAAGTTGAGATATTAATCTATCAATCTATCATCATAGAAATTCTTGCAAGAATAGTTTATGCACATTTAAAACATAAATTTCTTTGTTTGGTCCACGAGGAAACCAGAAATAAGAGGTAGATAGAGAGATAGGCCATAAGCCCAAATGGATAGAGACAATGGGTTAACATATCTGTCGATTCCTGTTGTCTTATTGGATTATGGGAAAAAATAACCTAATTTTAAATACGACCACTTTAAAAGTTAAAATATAGTAGGAAGATTCTCTGCTAGCTGTTTGGTTTTTCTCTTTGCGCAGCGTCAAGTAGGGTGTAAGTGAGTCGCGTCAGATTGTGAGCTAGATCGCGAGCTGATATGAGGTTTACTGATTTATGGGCTCACGAGTCGAGCTTATCGAGCTCAAGAATCAAGCTCGAGCTCAAAATTGAGCTTGTTTAGTTAACGAGCTCAAGTTCGAGCTTGAAGAGGCTCGGCTCTTGAGCTCGCAAGTAGTCTCGAATAATTTTAATATTTTTAAAATAATTTTATTTTTGTTGCGGTCCGAAAGATTCGTGGCGGTAGAGTGAGTAAACTTTTTGTCTTAGCGATGCACGAATATCCAACACACAAACATAAAGAGAGAAAAAGAACACCAAATCTTTTTTTACGTGGAAAGCCCGAAGAGGGAAAAACCACGGGGCCTTGCCCAGGTGAAAATATTCCACTAAACTTGAGTGAATTACAAGGGTTGACCCGTCCCTCAATTTAGAGGCGGTCGAATTACAGTGATTTGGAGAGACAGTCAAAGGTCTGGAGATGGTCGTACGGATGTCCGGCAGGTGGCGGCCGGGCGGCAATCCGACGAAGGTCGGGCTGAAGTCTGGCAGGCGGCGACGAGGCGATGGTCTGGCGATGGGCGGCAGCCGAGCGGTAGTCCGACGAAGGTCGGTCTAAAGTCTGGTTGCATACAGCGGTCGGGCGGTGGCCGGGCTGTAGTCCGGCGACAGGCGGCGGCCGGTGGTCCGGCGGCAGGCGGGGCCCGGGCGGTGGTCTGGCGGCAGGCGGCGGCCGGGCGGTGGTCCGGCGGCAGGCGGCGGTGGTGCTAGAGCTCTTGAAGCTTCAGAGCTCTCTTCAATCTCAAGAAAAAGGTCCCCTTCATGTAGAGAGTGGAGGTCTATTTATAGATTTTCATGAGTGGCGCACCCCGTAAATCTAGAGAAGATCCAGGGCAGGTTCAGAGTGCTCCATCGGCTGGCTCGTATTGATTCCCCCGATCATAGAGAGTTTTTTAACTGTTTAAGTGCCTTAACAGTGTCGGAATTCAGAGATCTTGGGCTCGTTGGATTCGTCTCGCCGAGACGCTCAATTTGACTATAAGCATGCCATATTTGGATATCATTTCATTATCCAAATAATGCTTTAACCCTTCCAAATGTGGTCTGAGCCCCCGATTTGGACCCATTTGGGCTTGGGTTGGACAAATTTCGGTGTTGTTCGGTTCGTCCCTTTGAGATGTTCAATTTGATTATAAGTTTGCTGAAATTGGAATCCATATGATCCTAAAAAAATTCCAATTGGAATATGCCTCGAGATTCGTGCTCGATCAAGGCAATTTTTTGTAAACGTATCAGTTGCCCTCCTATTTTTGGACGTTGAATCTTATAGGCCAAAAATATATTCGTGACTCTAGCATTCTGCAAAATCAGAGTATTATTCGGAGCAAAAATGTCGAAATGGTTCACCCAAAAAATTTTTAAATAGCTCAAAACTTATCTTTTGAGTTTCGAAATTGAGTTCGGAACACCAAAAATTTATTCGCTTGACTCGAAAAATTTTGAGTTTTAAAAGTGTTAAGATTAAGTCCGAAATATAAAATAATTCCGTAAACTACAAAAATGTTCAAATCGAACATATCGGGATAAACATATAATTAATCACTTAACGAATTCATTTTTAACGAATCTACAGTAAATAATTATAGTTAATATAATATAATTATATATATTACTGTTACAGTTACGCATGCATTTATTACCTTTTATTGCATAAGGCATTAACTATTTTATATATATATATATATATATATATATATATATATATATATATATATATATATATATATATATATATATATATATATATATATATATATATATATATATATATATATATATAAATTATTATATGCATTAACAATTACCTTGTAGAAAGTCGCAACAGTATCCGCCTCAATTGGCGGAATTTCTCTCTCTTTTTTTTTATATATAATTAATTAAACTTTTAATAGTAAAATACTATTTTTGGCTCAACAAAAATCCGAAAAAAACTTTAAAAATCCTTTGAAAAAATTTCAGAATCTTTTCTTGAGTGGAAACGATTAATTTCATGCATATTTATTTTATTTTTGAAAGAATTGCTCTTAATTTATTTCCTATTCCATTTTTTTCAATAATAGGAAACTATTTAATCTTGGGCATTAAAAAATTCCGAAAATTAATTAAAAATTCAGAAATTTGGCCCTCAAACCTCATTTGAAAAAACTATAAATACCCCCCTCGGGGGCTAGGGAGAAGGCACCACTTCTCTTTAGCCGGTTAAAAATTTCTCCTACGAAGTTAGGAGAAGTTGGACTGGCTAAAAAAATTTTTGGGCGGCGGCGATGAAGGCCCGGTACTCTTACGCAGGCTCCAGTTCACTCCCATTGGGGGAAAAACTGTCCGGCAAGAGTAAATACCGGAGGAGGCGATCAAGGCCCGGTACTCTTACGCAGGCTCCAGTTCACTCCCATTGGGGGAAAAACTGTCCGGCAAGAGTCTAAATACCGGAGGAGGCGATCAAGGCCCGGTACTCTTACGCAGGCTCCAGTTCACTCCCATTGGGGGAAAAACTGTCCGGGAAGAGTCTAAATACCGGAGGAGGCGATCAAGGCCCGGTACTCTTACGCAGGCTCCAGTTCACTCCCATTAGGGGAAAAACTGTCCGGCAAGAGTCTAAATACTGGAGGAGGCGATCAAGGCCCGGTACTCTTACGCAGGCTCCAGTTCACTCCCATTGGGGAAAAAATTGTCCAGCAAGAGTCTAAATACCGGAGGAGGCGATCAAGGCCCGGTACTCTTACGCAGGCTCCAGTTCACTCCCATTGGGCGAAAAACTGTCCGGCAAGAGTCTAAATACCAGAGGAGGTGATCAAGGCCCGGTTGTTGTAGTTTTCCTTTCAACTTCTAGTGAGAAGAAATGTACATATGAGTATGTATCTATGTAACTCCATTGATACTGAATAAGAAGTTGAGAACTTGTCCTTCGGAGCAAGCTGAATTGCGATTGCATCTTTAAGACATGCTTTAACATTTTGCCCCCCATATTTTTGTGAGGAAATTTTAAACTACTGAACTCTTTGTATAAGTGATAAATTTTTTCTTTGAGTCTTTACAGAGAGAATATTGTTCACTCAAAATATTGTTCTGTGATGTTGAACTTTGTAAAAGGGCTCGAGAGAATCCACTAAAGATGCGAGACCTATCCGAGGTTGTATGTCGGAGCCTTTGCTCGACGACGTTAACCTGTGTGGAAGAAGTCGAGAGAATCCACCAAGGATGTAAGACCTATCCAAGGTTGTATGTCGGAGTCCTGCTCGACGACGTTAACCTGTGTGGATGAGATCAGGAGAATCCACCAAGAATGTAAGACCTATACGAGGTTGTATGTCAGAACATTTGCTCGATGACATTAACCTGTGTGGAAGAAGTCGAGAGAATCCACCAAGGATGTAAGACCTATCCGAGGTTGTATGTCGGAGCCCTGCTCGACGACGTTAACTTGTGTGGAAGAGGTTGAGAGAATCCACCAAGGATGTAAGACCTATCCGAGGTTGTATGTCGGAGCCCTGCTCGACGACGTTAACCTGTGTGGAAGAGGTCGAGAGAATCCACCAAGGATGTAAGACCTATCCGAGGTTGTATGTCGGAGCCCTGCTCGACGACGTTAACCTGTGTGGAAGAGGTCGACAGAATCCACCAAGGATGTAAGACCTATCCGAGGTTGTATGTCGGAGCCCTGCTCGACGACGTTAACCTGTGTGGATGAGGTCAGGAAAATCCACCAAGGATGTAAGACCTATCCGAGGTTGTATGTCAGAGCCCTGCTCGACGACGTTAACCTGTATGAATGAGGTCAGGATCAAATCCCCCTGGGATTGATCGTCCGGTGATTGAGATACAATATGGATTGTGTATTTCTCGAATCACGGAGAAAGAGTTTGAGAAGTTTTTTCTTATCTTTTATAAGAAGAAAAATCATACCACAACAACATGAACATTCTATTACGGCATTACGTAAGATAGTACAATAGTTCCCTAGTACGACTTACAAATTACAAAGTACTCAACACACAAGATCTACGTACGGTGACAATACAACGACATTTAACTTAGAAGAAGATATTAGAGATATCAAAGTGATGCTCTACTCAACATAAAAGCGACAACAAGACAAGTAATATTTGATAATACAAATACACGAAGTGCGTGATCATTCAATCTCTCCAATCATTTGAATAGTATTCAATGGTTGTCTTTGTTGTTGACTTTGCCCCCAAGCGGGACGAGCTTCCTCTCTGGTAGGTGAATCTTGAATAAATTGTCGAAGGTAGCCTTGGCGGATAAGCCTTTCAATCTCGTCCTTGAGTTGCTTGCAGGCTTCAGTAGTGTGACCACGGCTACGATGAAAGTGACAGTACTGATCTGAATTTCCTGTGTTCGACTTCAAAGGGTTTGGCCATTTTATCGTATCTTGATCTCGAATGGCCATCAATACATTTGCTCGAGATGTATTGAGTGGAGTGTACTCCTCCTGTCGGGGTTCCCATCGTGGTGACGAAGACCCATGAGGTAGATTATTCTTCCCATGCTTTTTCTGTTGTGAGAAAGAATTATCCATCCCAGGTGCACCTTTGCGCTTCCCACTGATTTGCTCAAACTGCTTCCTGTGAGCATTTATAGCTTCATCTGCAGAGATTTGTGCCTCCACGCGATGGATCAAGTCAGTGTATGAATGGACGGTGTCTCGCATAAGGGCCGAATAGAAGGGGCCAGGACGAAGACCTCCAAGAAAGACCCCTCTGAGTAATTCATGGTCTACTCATGGAATCTGCGTGCTTCAGTGGAAAATCGTTGAAAATACTCCTTTAACGATTCTCCCTCATTTTGGCGGATCCCGGAGAGGTGGGAAGAATCCTTAGCAATTCTTCGATTGGCCACAAATTGTTCGACGAATACTTTGGCCAATTTGTCAAAAGAGGGGATCGTTCCAGGTGGAAGTGAATAGAACCACATTCGAGCCTGTCCTTTAAGGGTGGCGGGAAAGACCTGGCAAAGGAGTGCATCCGATGCTTGTTGAATATGCATGATGGTTCTATAATAATCGATATGCTCATATGGGTCGGTTGTCCCGTCGTAGGACTCAACGTTTGGCACTTTGAATCCAACTGGAATGGGGTGCTGAATAATGGCTTCAGTTAGAGGTGATGACTCCTGGAAGTTCCTCTGTCGGAGAGCTCGCCTCACATCTACTCGGGGGAACTCTTCCCGTACCAATCTTCGCAGTTCGTGACGTAGAGCATTGTGAGGGAGTTCAGCAAGGTGCGGTTGGGCAGAGCCTTCTGGGAGATCCGGAAGAATGTGAGGCTGTCGAGTTGAGGGAGGAGGATGTGTAGAACTTGCTGTATCGGCGAGTTCGTTATCCTGTCGTGATTGAGGATGTCTTCCAGGTGGAGGAAGATGAATTTCTGCTCGAAGATGTTCGAATTGAACATCTTCAACCCGTGGTTGATCCTGAGGGGGAAGAATTTCCTCTCGTTGTGCCAATGTTGGTTGTTGATTCTCTCGTAGGAGTTGAAGGATCTCATTTTGAGATTCTTCCATCTTGCGGATTCTCTCTTCTAAAGAAGGTCCCGAGGTCCCTTCTCCGGCAACATTCTGCCCCCCAGGATGAAAAGAGGCAGACATCGGGCGTCTGTGATTTGCAGATAGATTTCTGGATTGGTGGGAGTTCAAGCGAGAAGCTCCAATGATGCGACTGCTACGCCTGTTGACCATTGTAGTGATACTTAAAGTTGTGGGATAGTGGTTCCCACAGACGGCGCCAAATTGTTGCGGTCCGAAAGATTCGTGGCGGTAGAGTGAGTAAACTTTTTGTCTTAGCGATGCACGAATATCCAACACACAAACATAAAGAGAGAAAAAGAACACCAAATCTTTTTTTACGTGGAAAGCCCGAAGAGGGAAAAACCACGGGGCCTTGCCCAGGTGAAAATATTCCACTAAACTTGAGTGAATTACAAGGGTTGACCCGTCCCTCAATTTAGAGGCGGTCAAATTACAGTGATTTGGAGAGACAGTCAAAGGTCTGGAGATGGTCGTACGAATGTCCGGCAGGTGGCGGCCGGGCCGCAATCCGACGAAGGTCGGGCTGAAGTCTGGCAGGCGGCGACTAGGCGATGGTCTGGCGATGGGCGGCAGCCGAGCGGTAGTCCGACGAAGGTCGGTCTAAAGTCTGGTTGCATACAGCGGTCGGGCGGTGGCCGGGCTGTAGTCCGGCGACAGGCGGAGGCCGGTGGTCCGGCGGCAGGCGGCGGCCGGGCGGTGGTCTGGCGGCAGGCGGCAGCCGGGCGGTGGTCCGGCGGCAGGCGGCGGCCGGGCGGTGGTCCGGCGGCAGGCGGCGGTGGTGCTAGAGCTCTTGAAGCTTCAGAGCTCTCTTCAATCTCAAGAAAAAGGTCCCCTTCATGTAGAGAGTGGAGGTCTATTTATAGATTTTCATGAGTGGCGCACCCCGTAAATCTAGAGAAGATCCAGGGCAGGTTCAGAGTGCTCCATCGGATGGCTCGTATTGATTCCCCCGATCATAGAGAGTTTTTTAACTGTTTAAGTGCCTTAACAGTGTCGGAATTCAGAGATCTTGGGCTCGTTGGATTCGTCTCGCCGAGACGCTCAATTTGACTATAAGCATGCCATATTTGGATATCATATCATTATCCAAATAATGCTTTAACCCTTCCAAATGTGGTCTGAGCCCCCGATTTGGACCCATTTGGGCTTGGGTTGGACAAATTTCGTGTTATTCGGTTCGTCCCTTTGAGATGTTCAATTTGATTATAAGTTTGCTGAAATTGGAATCCATATGATCCCAAAAAAATTCCAATTGGAATATGCCTCGAGATTCGTGCTCGATCAAGACAATTTTTGTGGACGTATCAATTTTATTTATTAAATTTAAATATTTAAAAAACTAATAATAAATGCTAAATATTTTATTAAATTTAAATATTTTTAAATTCTATCAAAGCTCGAGTGCTGACTCAAGCTTATTTATAGTGAGATAAACTCGAGCTTAAATTCGAGCCTACTATATATCTGACTAGCCGAAGTCCATAAGGCCTACTACTCTACTTGTTTAAGTCACCGGGCCCACTTCTGCGCCTCGCTTGTCGGTTCCACTTCTCCTAAGTCCCGTCACGGCCTATACATCGTCACCGACGACGCTACAGTCGTGACGGTGACCAGAATCGGATGAAACCGACGGTCGTGATTTGATTAAGCGCGGAATCGGCTTATATTGTTCTCGAGATGATCCTGGTTGGATTCAACGGTTCTCTGGACTGATCAGTCGAGTCGTTTTGGATTTTGAAAGTACGGAAAGGTTTAGAAGCAATTTATTATTTTATATGAAATTGTGCTATTTTTAAAATAAATCACAGTTAAAAGAGGATTTTAATAACCAGCCATGTCTATAATCAACCAAACAGAAAGTAAAAGGACTTAAATATCTAAGCCGTCTCTAGTAGCAATAATTTAAAGCAAATGTCAAATATGTTTTTATTTATGAATTTAAGCATTATTCTTATTTATAACATATAATATTTTCCTTAATTTTTTTTACAAGAATGAACACTTGCGGTCAAGGATTAAAATAAAGTTATTTTTTTTCTTTTTTGAACTTTTTTTCCCTTTAAACCCCCCTCAAAACTACGAGAAATTATTCTGTAAGGAGATCGGACGTAACTCTACATTCGGAGACCAACCAGCATGCGTCACATCAGCGATATCAAGAGCGGTAGCGAGCAAAACTGAGCCGCGACGACGTTGCTCATTCTAACTGGTCTCCGGATTTTGTTCGGCATCTGCATAGAACAACTTTTTTCAAAACTACACTTTCCAAAGATACTTTAATTAAGCTCTCTATGACAAAAAGATGGGAATATGAAATAGAAAATATGGGATAATATGTTATACCAATTCCAATATTTAATTGTTGATAATTCTAAGTTAATCATAAAAGGTGTGTCAACTAAATGAATAAGCACCAAGTAGTCACTTGAGTTACTTGATAATAAAGTATTAGTTAAAAGAATTTGTGATTTGTTAAGTAAATGCTGAGGAAAAAAATATTGATAGGAGGGTTTTTTTTTTATTGTAGGGAATATGTTATTAAAAGAGACAAGAGAAGAGGCCTGATAGTGTACGATTAACAAAAATTATCTCAACCCATATAAACTAAAGCTTCATTTGGCACATCTTTCTTATTGCTTTTTAAAGCAGTCTTTTATACATTTTTTTTTTGAACTGGAAATTTTTTGTACTAAAAGGTTGCTTCATGAAGTAGTAAGAAAGTTGCCCCAAATGAAGCCTAAATATAAGAATTCGTATCATTAATGTTAAGTGAGATAGAACACCTAAATTGATTAGTCAACCAAAGAAATTACGCTAATAAAGGTTAATTACATACTGTGACTTTTCTAGTAGACATTCTCAATAAATATAACATGCATGCATTATGATTTATCCAAGTTAACATTTAGATAGATTACAAATGAAAGACTATGATCCTATTATCCTAATAGAAAAATTTATACTTTAAACTGGATTAGTCCGCAGGACAGGATTAATCATTATAATCAAGTGAGATGACTAATCAAAAAGGAGCGTGAAAGGGCTTAAAAGGAGTGATAAATAGAGATTAAAAAAATATTGAAATAAGGTAGCAACAATCTAGTTAGGGTCAGATCCAACATTTTATTTTTTTAGCGTGGGCAAACTCTTGCAGTGGCAAAGTAGCTCATTTACACTCTTGCAGTGGCCAAGTCTTTAAGGCAACAAGACCACCTTGTCTTCTTTCATATCTCATGTCATTGAACAGATGTTCTTTCTTCTCCAATGTTCAAAAACTGATGCATATTTTATAAAAATATGGATAATTATGTATATTTATGGTTCAAAGGGTGATTTATTTCTTAGATGTGAAAGAAATGCGGCCTAATGGAATTCTTTAAGAAGATGACTAAGATAGCTTTATACACCCGATGAGAAATGTTAGCATTTTTGAGAAATATCCTGTTATGATGAAATGAGAACTGGGCTATCTTACACTACCAAAAAACGAGAGTTTTCGCAGCGGTTATTTGCACCGGTTTTGAAACCACTGCGAAAACCAATTTTGCATCAGAAATTTTAAAGTCATTGCAGCGGTTATAACCGATGCAAATTGCACCGGTTAAAACCACCGGCAAAGCCTAGCCGTGGATTTAAGTGACCCGAAGCCCTAATTTCTCCATTCGATCTGTTTCGCGCGATTAGGACAACGGGAGCTGCGGCGAAAATCTCCTCCGCTTGCGAATCCTGGCCGACTGTCTTCGATCCTCATCACTGTGAGTCTCTTCCCCTTCATCCTCTCCTTCTCTTTTTCTTCTCATTGTTTTTCTTCATTTTCTTCTTGTGCATTCCTTAGGTTTTAGGTTAATCGAACACTATCCGTCGCCTTGAGCCACGCACGATTTATTCTTATGCAACTTGTAGATATTGCTCTAGTTTTTCTACATTAGAGATGCCCTAATTGAGTTGTTGTTCAAAGATGGAAGATTCAGGCAAGTAATAAAATTATCAAGTTATTGTGCCAAATTTATAATAATCACCTAGTCGGGTGCATATAGAGCTCCTGCCAGCTGTAGCTCCTGATAAGAGTTTAATTTGTGCAAAAATTATTAGCCTTCATATATCTTAAGGGAGGTTTTTTTGAGCCATCTCCATAGGAGCATTATCTGGCAATCATTAAATGTATGAGAAAACAATTACTTCAGTTTAATTTTAGTCAGTCTTTCTTGTTTCCTTTTGGACCTACCTAAAATTATATGATCTTCAGTGGTCCTTAACAAGTGACATTTTGGGAATCATTAGGGGTGTACATTTATCAGACAAAACCTAAAAATTATGATTGCTTTGGTTCAGTTTTTAAAACAATCGATTTGAGAATGTTTGGCTTATTTTGGTTTATGACTTGGGATTGGTTTATTCTTCTACAAAATTTAACAGACCTGAACAAGCATTGCAGTGCTAGATGGTGGCGTTGTAGCACTACACCACTTTTTATATTAAATATAATATTAAATTATCTATTCCATTCATTCAAAACCTTTGGCAACCAGTGTTTCAGGGAGGAGAGGGATTGTGAGATGAAAGAAGGATTTTTGAGCCGCTTTAAGTATTTTTAGCCATAGACCTAGATGTAAAAGTTGACTAGATCAAGTTAGGTCAGATTATTCCTATCTCAGTTTTAAAATATATATAATTTCTAAATTTTATGATTAAATTTATATTTTTATTACCAAATATTGCATTGAAAAATTATCTCAGTGTAACTTTTATTTGTTATAGAGATTGAAATTCTAAACAATTTGAATATTTATTAGAAATTTTACACTAGGGGTATTCAAAACTATACAATTTTTATTAAATAGAAATTAATCTTACTTTTAAAAAAAGTGTTATATTATGATTAAAGTATTAAAATAATATTTTATATAATCTCTCTTATTTTAGTTAAGTTTTGAAATGGTTTATTTTCACGTAGTTGGATTTTTTGTTGCCTACTGTTATAAAATATTATGCAATTATAAATTGTACATAATTATGCAATAATCCTATAAAATTTTATCTGGGATTAGAGAAACCTGTGATATGAAATGATGGCTTATGGACTTCCATCAATAAAGATGGTTTTATCTGTTTGTGTTGATGATGGCTTATGGACTTCCATCAATTAGGCATTTTAATAAATTTTATTGGAATACAAAGCATATCGTCGTATGATCTATATTATTTGTGTTGATAATATAATCAAATCACTACAAGAAAAAAGGACATTATAGATTGTATATTAAGTAATGAAATAAAATTATATTGTTCATCTATTATTTTGTATATGCTTATTAAATATGTATTTTTTGAGTGCTTTACAGGCTTGATGGATAAGAGTTGGATGTCAAAAGCAAAATGGAGTAGTGATTATATTGAAGGTGTAGATAATTTTTTAGAATTTGCAACACAAAGTCAAAGTTCAACACAAAAAAATTTATGTCCATGCAAAGTATGCATTAACAGATATTTTCATTATGTAAAAGAAGTCAAGTTGCATTTACTCTCCAAAGGAATTTTCCCTGGATATGTTGTTTGGAATCGACATGGAGAGGAACATGCTTTTTTAGCTGAAGTTACAAGATCAGATACATGTACTGATACTAGTAATGTTGTTGAAGTACAAAGTCAAGGCGAGCTGCACAGAACAAATGATATAGAAGGATTGTTAAGGGACACATTCTGCTCAGGCAATGCCAATTTAGATGATGAACGTAATGAAAATAACATAGATTTGACAAATGATGAAGCAATGAAATATGGTGATTTATTGCTAGAAGCAGGAGCAGAATTATACCCTGGTTGTAAATCATTCACGAAGTTATCCTTCATCTTACATTTATTTCGCCTAAAGTGCTTACACTCTTGGTCTACAAGATCTTTTGATCAATTGATTGAGTTATTAATTGAAGCTTTCCCTGATGGTTCACTGCTACCTAAGAATACATATGAAGTGAAGAAGATAATGAAAGTGTTTGATCTTGGATATATAAAAATAGATGCATGTCCAAATGATTGTTGTTTATTTTAGAAAGATAGATCTATTCAAGAGGTTTGTCATATTTGTGGTTCTTCAAGGTGGGCAGGGGCTAAAAAAAGTTCAGCTAGAGGAAAGAAAAATCAAATGAAGTCTGCTAAGGTTGTTCGATACTTCCCATTGATTCCTAGGCTTCAAAGATTGTTTTAAAACAAAAAAATCTGCTGAAGAAATGATTTGGCATGCCAAACAAAGAAATATAGATGTGTTGTTACGACATCCAGCTGATGGAGAAGCCTGGAAATCCTTTGACTCTCGATATCCTGATTTTGCTTCAGATCCACGTAATGTTCGTCTCGCTTTAGCCAGTGATGGTTTTAATCCATTTAAGATTATGAGTAGTACATACAGCATTTGGCCCATACTTTTGGTTCCTTACAACATGCCTCCTTGGATTGCAATGAAACAAACGTCTTTCATTCTATCTACTATTATACCAAGGGAGAAGAGTCCAGAAAATAATATAGATGTCTATCTCCAACCACTAATAAATGAGTTGTCTGAACTATGGCATGGAGTCATATCCTACGATGCAGCATCTGGACAATCTTTTAACTTACGAGCTGCATTAATGTGGACGATCAATGATTTTCCGGCTTATGGTATGCTTTCTGGTTGGAGCACTAAAGGTAGATTTGCTTGTCCTTGTTGTGCTGAAAATACAGAGTCTTTATGGTTATATAAGGGAAAGAAATTCTCATATATGGGTCATCGGCGTTGGCTACCAGAAAATCACTTATTTCGTCGACAGAAACAGTACTTTGAAATACAGAAGAGATCCGTAAAGCACCTAGAAGGAATATTGGTAGTGATATTTTACAAAAATTACAAAATGTTCAGTTTCATTTGGGCAAATCTAGAAGCTTGAAAAGAGGGCGTAATGTAGAATTCAGTGAGGATCATATTTGGAAGAAAAAATTAATTTTCTTTGAGCTACCTTATTGGCAGTATAATTTACTACCACACAATCTTGATGTCATGCATATTGAAAAAAATGTATGTGATAATTTCATTGGTACTTTACTTGATCTTGATAAATCTAAAGATAACTTACAAGCACGACAAGATTTAGTTGACATTGGAATCAAAAGTGAGTTGCATCCACAAATTCTGAAGATGGTTCTTATTTTTTGCCACCAACTTGCTTCACAATGTCAAAAAAAGAGAAACTGATGTTTTGTCAAGTTTTGAAAAATATGAAAATGCCCAAAGGTTATGCATCTAATATCTCAAGGTGTATTAATGTTACTGAATGCAAGATTGTGGGCTTAAAAAGTCATGATTGTCATGTGCTAATTGAAGAAATTCTACCCATTGCTTTGAGGTCATGTTCTCCATCCGATGAAATTATACATATTATAGTGGAGATTTCAAAATTTTTGAAGTCAATTTGTGCCAAGGTTATCAATCCAAAAGATTTGGACATACTCCAGAATAATATTGCAATAACATTGTGTAAAATGGAAAGATCAATACTCCCATCATTCTTCACGATCATGGTTCATTTACTTATCCACTTGGCCGAGGAAGTCAAATTAGGTGGTCCGGTTCAGTATAGATGGATGTATCCGTTTGAGAGGTATTTCAATAGTAATTTCTAATTCAAGTTATTATTGTACAACTTTATATAATCTCATAAAGGTTTTATTATTACAGATTTTTTTATAGTATTAAAAGACTATGTGGCTAACAAATCACAACCTGAAGGTTCTATTGCGGAGGGTTATATTGCTGAAGAAGGGATAACTTTTTGTTCTAAATATCTTGAGCGGTCTCAATTTATGAATAAAGCCGCAACAACACCTGAGGCACAATTAATTTTTAAATTTTCAAGTGGTGGTACTCCCTTGGGAAAGGTGACTTCATTCACCTTAGATAATAATTCTTTGGTTCAGGCACATAGATATGTTCTCCGGCATTGTGATAATATTGAAAGTTATAGAGAACTTTTCAAAGATAGAGAGAAAAGAAAGCGACGCGGACATACACATCTAACATATATAGATTTAGAGAGACTTATCAATGAAATATTTCACGAGTGGTTGCGTGATACGGTACACTTTATTCTCAAACTTACATTGTTATTTAATATTAAATGTATCATGATATAGTAACTTAATTTTTTTATTCCTTGTTAGGTTTCAAGTTCTAATGATTTGGAAATCTCAGAAGAAATCAAAGCACTGGCTAAGGGCCCCAACAAAATTGCAAATAGATATAAGGGTCTTCTCATCAATAATTATATTTTTCACACAAAAGAACGAGATGAAGGCAAAAAAATACAAAATTTTGGTGTTGTTAATACAACAGAGATTGGAAATTTTAGCTATTACGAAAAAATCCAGGATATTATTGAAATTAATTACTCTAACATATTCAAGGTGATATTATTTAAATGTGATTGGGCAAACACAAGTTCAACAGGCATAAAACAAGATGAATTTGGTTATACACTTGTGAACTTCTCAAGGCTTATTCATACAGGTCAGAAAATTCAGGATGATCCTTTTGTTTTCTCTTCACAAGTGGAGCCTGTATTCTACATTGAATATGCTAAAAATCTGAATTGGAATTTTGTTGTGAGAGTTAAACCACGAGATGCATTTGATTGTAATATTTCCTTATCACCAGATGTGCCAGAGACCTTCATTAATTGATTATAGAAGAAGAGATATATGGAAGAGAAGATGGAAGGGATGCTGATGATATTAATATTATTATTTTATTTTTGAGTATTTTATGACATTTTATCGTTAGTTGTAGACCGTTTTATTTGAATTGTAGTGTCTTCTTTACCAAATGCTCATGCTCTTAATGATATATTGGATGGATTTGGTGCTTCTTTTGGACTACATATTAGGAACAATAACCTGAACATCTTAGGTAGCACTTAACTTGAACAGTAACCTTCTATTTTTTTCAGTCTTTGTTAGAGCATCTGAAAAACCCTAAGAAGCCAATCGAGAAACACTTCAAAAACTCACTGGTAGTGTCTCATCTAGTACTTTTTTTGATCTCTCCCTTGCACATCTTATATATCGTACCATTTTTCATAGCGCACTTTAATTTTTTTTTCATTTATTGATGTAGGTATGTTGAAGAAAAACCACCTCTATGCCTACTGAAAGCATGCGCTGAAAAAACCACTTGTGTACATTAAGGTTTAATTCTACATCATCTTTTTAAAATCAAGTTCCTTTTTTGCTTCCTATGATTTTCTTGAGGTTACATTTTTAGCTCTTATGAATGCCAAGCAAGTTAAGCATCCATTGATAACGCAGTCTTGTCGGTATACAACATATAGCTCAAAGATACTTCTATGTTATTAATGATCATATGTTGTTCTACATTTATATGTTATTAATGATCATATGCTGTTCTACATTTATATGTTATTAATGATCATATGCTGTTCTACATTTATATGTTATTAATGATCATATGCTATTGCAGGAAATGGCAGGAGGTAGTCGTTTCAGACAAGCAAAGAAATCAGTTTGCAGAGGTGGATCAAGTAGAGGAGGATCAAGTAGAGGTGAAAGTAGTAGGGAGACTGAATCAATCATACCTTCTACTCCGATACACCCAGATTCACAAGAAGAGATTGAGTGCAGTGGGACACAACAGGCTTCACGACATTCATTTTGTGGTGCAGCTCCAGCCCCACAAGAGGGGGTATGGCTCATAGGTATGATTTTCTTTTTATGGCATTCATTTTATTTTAAATGAATTGTGTAGATGAGCAAGGACCTAGCATGTTTATTCATGCTTATTAATTTATTTTGAATTATGCAGATGAGCAAGGAAATCCTTTAAGGCGTAGGGGGAAAACAACATGTGCTGATATACAGAATATGCCGCCAGGGACACGAATTCATATAGAGGTAAATGAAAATAATGTCCCTTGTAACATACCTGAGTCGACTTTGCTAGGAACATATCTTGGTGTTGTTGCAAGAGACCCTGTTTTGGCTCCAATAGCATTCTCTGATTGGAGAAATAAGGGTATGGAGCCATTCAAGAAGAAGATGTTAGCTGAAGTTGAGGTATATATATTTCATATCAAATTTAAAATTTTTATGTTTTATATTATTAATCATATCATATTTGTAACTGCAGTCTAAATTTGAGTTTCCTGGTCATATGCGTCATTGGATTCTTCAATCTCTTGGTGTTAAATGGCGTAATTATAAAACCACCTTAAAGGCTGAACATTGGGATAGTAGATCAATTGAGGAAATTTTGGAGACAGTTCCAGCTGGAGTTGATCAAATGCAATGGTGTCAACTTGTTCACAAATGGTCAAAGCTGGAGGACCAGGTAAATATTGTAATTAAGTTTTAGTTTTACAAATTTATTATTATTTTAAAATTTGGAATGTAATATTATCATGTATCACAGGAAAGAGCTGCGAAAAATTCTGCCAATGCCAAGAAACAAACTTGTCCTCACACAATGGGTCGTGTGAGTTCAGTGCGTAGACAAAAGGAAACGGTATAAAATTAAATATTTATTTATAACTACTAAATGCTTTATTTTCAAACTTACATTGTTATTATAATTTTTTTGTAGAATATTAAGGATAGATTACAATTATGGAAAATCAATAGGATGCACAAAGATGGGACATGGTCATCCGAGGACGCTATGCAGCGATGGGTACATATATATAGTTATTACAAATTTTTTTATAAGTCATTCTTCAATATATTTAAATATATGTCTTTGTACTGTAGACGCAGGCATGCAATCTTCTTGCCAAAGAAGGACTTACACCTGAAGAAGGAAATATTGAAGAAAATGAGAGAGTTTTTGCTATAGTTATGGGACCAGAACATTCTGGTCGAGTTCGTACCCAGGGATTTGGTGTCACACCGACTAGATACTTCCCTCAAAGCAAAAATGAAGAAGGTAGTGGTAGTGGCAGCAGTTTTGGACAGATAGCTAGTCTTAGAGAGGAGTTCAGATCATTTCGTGATAATCAGGCGAGATAATTTAGCTCATTTCGAGATGAGATGAGACAGTTTGTGCAAGAAGTTCAAATGAATCATCCATCCCATGGAGGATCAGAAATTGTATAATTTTTTTTTTTAAAGTTAAATGTAAATTGCTTGATTATTATTATCTCATTATATTTATATTATTTTCAGGGTGGAAATGAGAATTCATCTGATGCCTGACAGTCTGCTGATGAGCATTAGTATTAGATGTGATGCTTTTGGTTATGTGGATATCTTATGTAATTTCAAACTTTAGTTGTTTTGATTTTGAAACGTAAGATTGTTATTTTGTGTTCATTTTCTTGTTATATATAAAAAATAGTGTTCCTTAGTAATCTTTCTTGAGTTTGACTTGGCATTTAGTAATTTCTTATTGTTGAAATATTCATCATACTCAATGATCTCAAAATGCATATCATATGCTACTATGTTACCTAAAGTTATTTCATAATACATTTAAATAACAAACATATAATGCGACTGTGCATTTTACTTCCTGCTATCTTCGTTCGCCATTAACTTGACATCTCTGCAATGTAACTACTAAAGGGTTGTTTAGTATTTTACTTACTCTATTTCTCTTGTTATAAGTTTTCTTCTATATGCTATAGCTTGCTTGTATTTTTGCAGGTGTAGTGACTTCAACATGGCTAAACAAATTTAGCTCTAGGGTGAACCGCAAGGTTTCAGAATAAAAAAAAAAAAAATCTGTGCTTTCGTGGCGGTTATAACCGCCACGACACTCCAGAAAACCGCCGCAATTTGTATTTCGCTTAATTTTATGGCGGTTATAACCGCCACTATACTCCAGAAAACCGCCGCAAATTTACAATCAGGACGATTTCGCTTTATATTGTAGCGGTTATGACCGCTACATGGTTGTAATATTGTAGCGGGTATAACCGCTGCAAAAATATGCATGCGTAAATAGCTTCCCCGTCGGTCATAAAACCGCTGCGGAAGGCCGTTGCAGCGCATTGCAAACACAGCGATAATGTAGCGATTCTAAAACCGCTGCAAAGAAAATAGTAGCGGTGATAACCGTCGGGAAAGAGCTTACTGTGTGGGGCAATTCAAATGTGGAAGTGGTCGAAAGTGGGTTAGCTCTTCAAGGAGGGCATCATCATCGATGGTGACTCGGGGACGGTTTGCTAATAATCCAACAAATGGTAGAGTGAATGGGCATCTAGATGGATTGAAGCTGGAAGAAAATTAAAAAACCACTGGCGCCAAATTAAGAAGCCTATGAAACCTACCATGGGACGGGAAACGTCAAAGGCTGTGCGTGATTCCAGATGAAAACCCATGAATCTAGTCTAGATTTTATAGATCCATCAACCACATATGAAAAGAAGAGAATGAGATAGTCCAATTATACATTACCATAACTACTCAAATGGATTTACAATCCTATCTAGATTAGGTTAGCCACTTCCTAGTGTGCTATGACAACTACCAATATGTAATAATTAAAATCATGCACATAATAGACAGCTTTATCCTAGATAACATGATATTCATGCATGTTATTTACTCGAAAGTGATAGATTATAACTACATACATTTGATTTTCCATGATATGAATGTAAGCTAATGCTTGGGGCTTTTGATTGCTGGGAAGCCCAACTTTATACTTCAGCAAAGAGATATAAAAAGAATTATTTTTTAATTATAAGTGGGTATTGACAACTTTAATTAATAAAAAAATCTAAATTAATTTTAAAATTTATTATTATTTTATTCAAATTGATAGAAAATATTTTATCTAATTAAGAGCCTATCAAATTTGTATAATCTTTAGACAAATCAAACATAACAATAAGAAAGAAAAAAGTAAGAAACTTATAGAATATGTATATAAAAGTAAATTTAGGGTATTATTGGGATCATTTTTTAGTCCTTTTAATATATTGGTGAACCTGGTTCAAAAAGCCTTGAGATCATGCAGTCCGATTAGAAATTTTAGAATTTTTAGCTTTGGGTGATTGTATAGTATAATACATTATTATATAGCATAGTTTGTTGTGATCAATTTTTCTTGTTTTTATGCACGACCCTAGTGAGTTATGAACTGTGCTTATAGTTGCATTGGTTTTGAGTTTTTTTAATTTTTAATCTTATAAAAAAAATGTTTAAGGGGAAGTGATTCTTATTGTAATAAAATAAAAGCTTTTAGTTCATCATTTTGTGTGTCCTATGTTTGTCTAATGAACTGCTATTTTTATGTGGGCATAGAGACATAATTCTATTCAAAATATTACATTAAAAAATGCATAAATTACAGAATATGTCATAATGTAAAACTTTCATAAAATAAATGAATACTAATTATGTCACTTTAAACATGTTATAAATGATTTAAGTCTTTCAAGTATGGGACGAACATGCATGAAGCTGTTGGCCAAATAATTATAGTTAGTATAAAATTTTATTTAAAATTATATTAAATTTATATAATAAGATTTTTTTTTTTAGTTTTACCTTATTTTAAATCAAATTTTATTTAAAATTACTTTAAGCAAGTTTTAGCTCTTATGATTTCTTTCCTTGTTGTTCTACATTTATATGTTATTAATGATCATATGCTGTTCTACATTTATATGTTATTAATGATCATATTCTATTGCAGGAAATGGCAGGAGGTAGTCGTTTCAGACTAGCAAAGAAATCAGTTTGCAGAGGTGGATCAAGTAGAGGAGGATCAAGTAGAGGTGAAAGTAGTAGGGAGACTGAATCAATCATACCTTCTACTCCGATACACCCAGATTCACAAGAAGAGATTGAGTGTAGTGGGACACAACAGGCTTCACGACATTCATTTTGTGGTGCAGCTCCAGCTCCACAAGAGGGGGTATGGCTCATAGGTATGATTTTCTTTTTTATGGCATTCATTTTATTTTAAATGAATTGTGTAGATGAGCAAGGACCTAGCATGTTTATTCATGCTTATTAATTTATTTTGAATTATGCAGATGAGCAAGGAAATCCTTTAAGGCGTAGGGGGAAAACAACATGTGCTGATATACAGAATATGCCGCCAGGGACACGAATTCATATTGAGGTAAATGAAAATAATGTCCCTTGTAACATACCTGAGTCGACTTTGCTAGGAACATATCTTGGTGTTGTTGCAAGAGACCCTGTTTTGGCTCCAATAGCATTCTCTGATTGGAGAAATAAGGGTATGGAGCCATTCAAGAAGAAGATGTTAGCTGAAGTTGAGGTATATATATTTCATATCAAATTTAAATTTTTTTTTATGTTTTATATTATTAATCATATCATATTTGTAACTGCAGTCTAAATTTGAGTTTCCTGGTCATATGCGTCATTGGATTCTTCAATCTCTTGGTGTTAAATGGCGTAATTATAAAACCACCTTAAAGGCTGAACATTGGGACAGTAGACCAATTGAGGAAATTTTGGAGACAGTTCCAGCTGGAGTTGATCAAATGCAATGGTGTCAACTTGTTCACAAATGGTCAAAGCCGGAGGACCAGGTAAATATTGTAATTAAGTTTTAGTTTTACAAATTTATTATTATTTTAAAATTTGGAATGTAATATTATCATGTATCACAGGAAAGAGCTGCGAAAAATTCTGCCAATGCCAAGAAACAAACTTGTCCTCACACAATGGGTCGTGTGAGTTCAGTGCGAAGACAAAAGGAAACGGTATAAAATTAAATATTTATTTATAACTACTAAATGCTTTATTTTCAAACTTACATTGTTATTATAATTTTTTTTGTAGAATATTAAGGATAGATTACAATTATGGAAAATTAATAGGATGCACAAAGATGGGACATGGTCATCCGAGGACGCTATGCAGCGATGGGTACATATATATAGTTATTACAAATTTTTTTTTATAAGTCATTCTTCAATATATTTAAATATATGTCTTTGTACTGTAGACGCAGGCATGCAATCTTCTTGCCAAAGAAGGACTTACACCTGAAGAAGGAAATATTGAAGCAAATGAGAGAGTTTTTGCTATAGTTATGGGACCAGAACATTCTGGTCGAGTTCGTACCCAGGGATTTGGTGTCACACCGACTAGATACTTCCCTCAAAGCAAAAATGAAGAAGGTAGTGGTAGTGGCAGCAGTTTTGGACAGATAGCTAGTCTTAGAGAGGAGTTCAGATCATTTCGTGATAATCAGGCAAGAGAATTTAGCTCATTTCGAGATGAGATGAGACAGTTTATGCAAGAAGTTCAAATGAATCATCCATCCCATGGAGGATCAGAAATGGTATAATTTTTTTTTTAAAAGTTAAATGTAAATTGCTTGATTATTATTATCTCATTATATTTATATTATTTTCAGGGTGGAAATGAGAATTCATCTGATGCCTGACAGTCTGCTGATGAGCATTAGTATTAGATGTGATGCTTTTGGTTATGTGGATATCTTATGTAATTTCAAACTTTAGTTGTTTTGATTTTGAAACGTAAGATTGTAATTTTGTGTTCATTTTCTTGTTATATATAAGAAATAGTGTTCCTTAGTAATCTTTCTTGAGTTTGACTTGGCATTTAGTAATTTCTTATTGTTGAAATATTCATCATACTCAACGATCTCAAAATGCATATCATATGCTACTATGTTACCTAAAGTTATTTCATAATACATTTAAATAACAAACATATAATGCGACTGTGCATTTTACTTCCTGTTATATTCGTTCTCCATTAACTTGACATCTCTGCCATGTAACTACTAAAGGGTTGTTTAGTATTTTACTTACTCTATTTCTCTTGTTATAAGTTTTCTTCTATATGCTATAGCTTGCTTGTATTTTTGCAGGTGTAGTGACTTCAACATGGCTAAACAAATTTAGCTCTAGGGTGAACCGCAAGGTTTCAGAATTTTTAAAAAAAAAAATTCTGTACTTTAGTGGCGGTTATAACCGCCACGACACTCCAGGAAAACCGCCGCAAATTTGTATTTCGCTTAAATTTATGGCGGTTATAACCGCCACTATACTCCAGAAAACCGCCGCAAATTTACGATCAGGACGTTTTCGCTTTATATTGTAGCGGTTATGACCGCTACATAGTTGTAAAAGTGCAGCGGATATAACCGCTGCAAAAATATGAATGCGTAAATAGCTTCCCCGTCGGTCATAAAACCGCTGCGGAAGGCCGTTGCAGCGCATTGCAAACACAGCGATAATGTAGCGGTTCTAGAACCGCTGCAAAGGAAATAGTAGCGGTGATAACCGCCGGGAAAGGTGAAAATTTGTGCTGCGAAAACCTTATTTTTTGGTAGTGCATACACATGATGCTTTTCCAAACTTAAATAGAGTTTATTTCATGTAAATAGAAAAAAGCTAGAACGACGTAAATAAACCACAAAATTTATATATCACATCATAGGTATAAAGAGCGCACAATACTTAAAATTTTACAACATTGCCTAATTTACCATTTTTTTTCTTTTAAATATTTGTCATATTACTCTACAAAATAAAAGTGCAAATCAACATACGACTTATATATGTAAGAAGAATATATTTATATAGTGTAGAAAAGTAACCAAATTAGCTATGTGACAACTAAGAGCATCCTAAAAAATGCAACTGATATGCTCGTGGAAGACCACGTGTCGAGAGATATGGAGTTGATTAGTTTTAAGGTTGAAACATCGACATCCTTTGTGAGTGGTGGAGCAGCCGAGGAAGATACATTCTTGGAAGCGAGGAGCGGTTGTGCGAGGGGTTTAACCCATGGGAAGAAAAGATTGCGGAAGGTCTTGAGGTGAGAATAGGAAGGGAAGCGACCATAGAAGAGGTGAAATGGTATTTGAAGGTCAGGAGCATTGGTTGGAAGATAATTGATCAGATAATAAGATGTGAGAAGTGCTTCAGCTTAGAATGTATGTGGAGGATTGGCAGCACGGAGTAGGGTGCGGGTTGTGTTGAGAAGATGACGGTGCTTGCGTTTTGCAAGACCATTATGTTTCGGTGTATGAGGACAGCTTAATTGTTGAGTGATGCCATGCTTGTGAAGGAATGAGATGAAGACAGTGCTTCTGAACTCGCCGTCACCATCAGATCGTAGAGTTTGAATAGGAGAATTGAAGGTTGTTTTGTCCATTGTCTAAAATTGCTGAAATTTCGAGAAGGTTTTAGCCTTGGTATGCATTAGAAACAACCAAGTGAAACGAGTGTATTCATCTATGAAAACTACATAGTAGTGAAAGCTGTTTAAAGACAAAATGGGAGCTAGGCCCCAAGCATCGGAATGTATTAACATAAAAGGTTTGTTTACATGAGATTCACTTAAGGAGAAAGGTAACTTGTGGCTTCTCACAACATTACTGGAGGTGCAAACAAAAGAAAGAGTGGGAGTATATATAGAGGAAACTAAATTAGCTAGGGCTTGCAAATTTCTGATGTTGAGGTGGCATAAGTGAATATGCTAGTGGTTGGAAAAGACAATCACAGTGTGTAGAGCTGCTTGAGGTTTGACAGATGGCATGGATACATAGTAGAGACCGTCTCAACTAAGTCGACAGAGAAGAGTTTGATTATCCAATAGATCCTTGATAAGGAAAACATTAGTGTCTAAAGAGATAGAGAAAATATTATCAGTGGTTGGTTTGTCGATTGAGAGAAGATTGTGGGAAAGAGAGGGAACATGAAGTAGATTGTGTAAACGAAGGTTACAGTTGGAGTCTGGAAGTGGGAGAAGTCCTTGGCTGGTGTTTTTGATCAGTAATGAGCTACCATTGCAATGGAGATTGAATTTGAGCCGGTGTAGGATGTTGTATAATGAAGATTGCTGATGTTTGTGGTAACGTGTGTACAAGCTCTTGAGTCCAGGACCCATTCATTGATTGAGGAGGACGGTGGGTTGGCGAGAAGTGCTCGATTTCTATTTGTAGAGGTTGGAGCATATGCTGGATTATTATGATTCCAGCAATTCAGAGCAATGTGTCCAAATTTGTCGAAGATTTGACATATGGGACAATTGACAGAGGGGGTGGTAGGATGACGACCTGAAGGTGTGTTGATTGTTGTCCTAAAGGGAGTTTCACGACCTCGATATCCTCTCAATTGAACTCAACCATGAGGAGTAGAGGGGTGAGATGCATATAGGACAGTATGTTCGAGTTGTTGAGCAGTATCCATACAGAAATCTGATTGTTGGTTAATCTCTTCACTACAAAGGAGTGAGTAGAGCGCGTCCTGACTAACGGGTATTTGAGATGTGTGGATGGTAGTTTTAAAGGGATTATAGGACAGGGGTAAGCCATTCAAGGTTTACGGGATGATGTATTTTGGATATATGCAAGAGCTTGATGTTGCTATGTTATCCACGAGCACCTTGATCTGAGCCAGGTACTACAACATCGTGTTGTCTAGCATCTTTACATGATGGAGCTCATTTTTGACTCGGATGACCCTAAACTGATTGGTCAGTTTCAGTTGTAAACGGTTCTAAAGTGTTTTCCATATCTCCATGGCAGTGGAGAGGTACAAAATATAGGGTAACACAGATGGAGATATGGTGGATAAAAGGGGTAGAGACCAAGTTTTGATCTATGAGTTGCCAGAGGTGATGATATGTAGGGTTGGTTTCAGCTATTGTAGATGAAAGTTTAGTGACGTGGCTAGTGAGATATCCATCAAAACCATTTGCAGAGAACAATTTAAGAATTTGTATCTGCCATATGGGATAGTTATCAGCTGATTGGGCACAATAGATTTGAGTTTGGTCATAAAAAATGTAAGAGAGGCCGAAGGAATGGTGAAGTCGGTCAGGGCTGCCGATAGAGAGGATGCAGGTTGAATATGAGAGGATGATTCTTGATATGTCATTGAGACGAGTGCGGTGAAAGGAGATTAGTACCTAGTCTCTGATATCACGAGAGCGTGACTGCATTGTTAGTTAAGAGAAAAATTGGAAAACATAAGAATACCAGAGGAAAAGATCTTAGTTCATCCTGTATTCATCACATCATATTACATAACTACAATAATGGTTCTTTATATAAGTAGGTAAAGCAGAGATTGGAATGAGCATAACTGTGTAGTTGTTATTGCCATACGAATGTCAGTGGTAGTGGAGACTACATTGGTTGAGTAGTGGTAATTGGATAGAAGTTGTTGCTTGAGGTATATCTTAAGTGGTCTAATAGTAACAACTCAAAAATGTTAAAAGTAAAGATTTGAACTTTTTAAAAGTTAATATTTAAAATTTTATGTTTTGAATTCATTTGCATGCATTTGAAAGTTTTTAATACTTGAAAATGGTTGTGTTCTCTAGAATGAGTCTCAAGGGCATGGAGCAAATTTTAGCAAAATTTAAAATATATTACTATTTAATCGCCTAAATGCTGGGTGCCAAGTGCCTCAGTGTTGCTACAATACTAGACACTAAATAGTGACATTGCAACGCTCTGATATTTGTATTTTGAAGAATGAACTAACACCACAGTGCTAGGTGATAGTGTTGCGCGCAGCGTTAGGCCATTACCTTAATTTTTATATATTATAAAATCTAATATTCCGATTCATTTGAATGCTGAGCAAGTCGAACTAGAGTGAGAGGGAGAGGGTTTTTAGAGATTGAAACTCCAATTTTAGCTGCTTTAGGTCATTTTCAGCCATCTAGCTTGTTGGAAAAGTTGTTCGACCTAGGTAGGTCACATTATGTCTTTCTCTATTTTCAAAAAATTGAATATTTTTAGAATTATCTTATTAAATTTTTATTTTCATTATTGAAACATGTGGATAACTTTGCACTGGTAAAACTTTTAATGCCTAATTTTTTTATATATTATTGAGATTGAGATTATGAACATTTTGAATATTTTTTGAAAATTTTCTACTAGGTCTTTTAAAATTTATTGAATAGAAAATTATTCGGACTTTAAAAAATACTACTTTAGTACGATTAAAATCTTGAAATAATATTTTACACAATCCTTAGTAATTTGGTTATATTTCAAACTGGTACATTTTTATTTAGTAGATATTCTATTTAAGCATATTGTTATACAAACATTGATATTAAAAATTGATAAGTGATTGGGTAATCGATGACTAGTTTACTAATTCCTCCATTATACTGACTTGTTGACTTTCGTATCATACTACTTTACTGTTTATAGATTATACTGTTATTGTATATAAGTTTTATTATTTATGTATTGATTCTTCATCATATGATTGTTACTATTATGAATTGACTAACGATATGCAATGGCTTGTTTACCGTGCTTTGAATTCAATTACAGAATTTTAGTGTGACTTGTTGGGTTGTTTAGTTCATTATATTTAGTTTAAATGAATTCAAGTTAGGGCCAAGGAACATGGTGAAAGATTGATCAGAATCTTCTAGGTTTTATTCTGATGTAGTTATTCTTTTGTACTCAGGATTTGGATAAACATGATATGATTGTATAATTTCTGAGTATTGTATATGATTTTTGAAGTATGAATACAGATATGCATTGATGTTTTAAATTATAAATTTTTTTCTAGTATTTATTACTAATAAATTATATTAGATAGTTTTATTTGTTGTATAATAGAAGATAAAAGAAAGGATTCTTCTAAATTAAATTCTGGGGTGTGACAAAAAATCACATAGAAGAATATGCTATGCATTAAGAAAATTATATAACAAAACATTGATACAAATACACCCTACCTTATGTCTAGGTTACAACACCTAAGTGCATGTAAAAAGCCTAATAGATTAAGAGTTAACTAGTATAATTATATTAGTTTATTAAATTAACTTTTTCAAGGGATTCAATCAAACCAAAGCCTATCATCTCAATATTTTATTTTTAAGGTTTATTATTTTTACAATAAATCTTAATAGGGTTGAAAGTGGATAGAAAATTAATAAATAGATATTGTTTCTATAAACCTTTAAAATACTTGAGTTAAGATATTTTAAGAAGTTTTGGCTTAATGTATAATTTAAAGTAATCATGTTAATATTAAAAATTAATTAAGGTGATATGGATTTAGTTATTTATATATCTAAACAGTCATATGTGTATTAGTTATGTTAGAATAATTTTCATTATCAATCGAGCTGTCACCCAATAATGATAGTCAACCTATTATAATTGTAGATTAAGTCCGAATAGTGATAGTCAACCGATTATGATTACAAGCTCTCTTGAAAAACCAAATGGTTGACCTACATAGTCAAGTAGTATTTTAGAATTGGAAAACTTGAACAAAAAAAAAAAAAAAAACTTACTTTTAACCGACCATTTATCAAATGTGATTATTATTTTTTTAAAAAGAATTTAAATTTTTAAGAAAATCTTTAATTCTAACTTAGCTTTGTAATAGTGCATCTTAATTAAAATAAAAGAAATACATAGACTATTGTTTCTAATTTACTACAATAGTGTTTGGAGCAAATGTCACTTTCTCACATCGAAGTAATATATATATATATATATATATATATATATATATATATATATATATATATATATATATATATATTAACGACTTATTTATAGTAGGGCCATCCTCTAATTCTTCAACAGGAGCATTAATTACATAGCATGTGCAAAGGCCTCAACCCATATGTGCATCTTCATTCGCTTCGATAAAGCCAATTTTTTGACCATAGCTTTGTTGCATTGATCCCATGCAGTTCTTCCAACGCGTCCCCACCGTTTCCATGCTTAATCTGTTAATTTCATCATTGCTTAGTAGTTGTTCCAAGCATTGTCATTAGCTCTCTCTCTCTCTCTCATCATTGCTTAATCTGTTAAGACGAAGTACACTTACAATTTATAGCGTCTGTTCTTCATTTTCTGGAAAATTTGAATATTAACATCATTGTCAATATAATCTAATTTTTTTTAATATAAGCGATTAAAGTATCGTTCGTCCACTGATCTTTTATTCAATTGCGTAGTTGATTTTTTATGATAGCCATTGCAAAAAATGTCTTTTCAACTCCTGGACTTTAAGTGTGGACAACTGGATTGAAGACAAAATGAGGAAGCGAATATGCAAAAGCACGGGTACGAGCTGCCAGACGCACCATTTCGAGATTAACAGCCTGCTTGAAATCCGAATGCAAGGTTGCTGCCGGCCTGACTGGACGGACTGGTGAAGCCGTGGAGGCCTAAGGCAGAGGCGACAACGAGATGAGAGCTTCCCGCATCGCGCAACTCACGAGAGCTTCTAAGGCTAATGTATTAGGGCGAGCAAATGTCGAACCCCCAAAACGCCAAACCGTGGTATGGTTTTTTTTTTCGCAGAATGGGCAGGTGTCCCCTGTGGGACCCCGCCTCCCTCCGCCGCTGACTGAGGCCACCAAAATGAATATATATGTATAAACTTAGGCTTCATTTGGGACAGCTTTTTTACTGCTTCTTAAATCAGCTATCTAATACAAAATATAATTTTTTAGATTAGAAAGCTTCTTTAAGAAGCAAAAATAAAGCCACCCCAAACAAAGCTGACTTGATTGAGATAACTTTCTTATTGCTTTGTTTTTCAAACCGAACATTACTTTTGTTTGGTCATCATCTTTTTTATGCTTTTAAAAGAATTTTGTACTAGGTAGTTGCTTTTTTATAGTAATTTTAAAGAAAATTAATTTTTTTTTTTTACAATATCTTTAGAAAGCAATAAGAAAGCTGTCCCAAATGAAACCTTAAACACTTTAAATTTCATAAATTGAAAATGTTGGCTGTTCATATCTTCTGGCATTATAGATAAGAAATCCTTATTATTCTTTCATATTAAGAGATAAATGAAGAGGTCTTATGAGATAGGACCAATAAGACTAACAAAACTATTGCAACCTATACAAAATGCACATAAGAATTCACGTTATCTATGTCAAGTTAAGTCAAGTAGATAATATTGGTTGATTAGTTTTCCCAAGAGAGTAAACTACTAAACTCCTTAAGATTAATTATATTCAAAGACAACTCTATGACACTAATAATAAATGAAAATTGCATGTATTTTAATTTTCCAAGGTTAACATTAAGGATTGATAATGATTAATAGTTTGTTATCTTAATAGGATAATTTATGCTTTAAAATAGGTTAGTCCATAAGGCAGAGGATGAAACACAACAATCTAGTGATGGTTGTCTCTCCATACAAAAAAAGTTTTAGATAATAATCTTTTAATCATCAAAAAATTTAAATCAGTGTGAAATGTTTCAAAAGGGTGATGAGTAAAAGGTATGGATCTAGAAAATTTTAAAAATAACTTAGACATGACTTCAAGGGCTCACCATTATAAGTTATCATGCTTGAAATTAGGGGTGTCAATTTCAGGTCACGGGTCGGCTTCGGGTCAAATCCGGAACTGACCCGGGTTCAATCGGGTCGACCTTAACTCGACCCGGGTAGGTAACGGGTCGAATATTCGAATCCGGACCCGCCCCAGCGGGTTGCCGGGTTGACCCGACCCGATACGGGAAGGAGACCAGCGCGGACAGGTCGAGGTCAAGAGCGGATGCCGACGGCGACCGGGACGCGGGCTGGCTTGAGCGGCAGGTGCGCGGGACGCGGGCGGGTGAGCGAGTATGCGGACGCGCGGGTGCGCGGGACGCGGTGGGTGCGCGGGCACAAACTCGCGCACGCAGGCAGCCGCTCGGGGTAGCCTCGGGCAGGCGGCTGACTGCTGGCATGCGAGGGCAGTCGCGGGGTAGGGGTAGGTAGCTCTGCGGGCAGTCGGGCTGGTGGCAGGCAGCCTAGGGCTGGTCCACGGGCAGCCGGGCAGTCATTTTAAACAGGTTTCTGGGTTGACCCGGCAACCCGTCGGGTCAAACCCAACCCAACCTGTTTTTTCAAACGGGTCGAATCTGTGAACCCGAACCCGACCGATTTTTCAAACGGGTTGGGTCCAACCCGGATTTTCCGGGTCGGATTTTCGTGTCGAGTCATATATTGACAGCACTACTTGAAATCACTTAAACATGAAGATAGTCAACATATTCCCTGCAAGCAAGATACTCTATCAACAAACATGAATTATGTTATCCAATATTAGCATAATCTCAATTCATAAAAAAAGAAAATTTAAAATTCCTAGAGACACTAATTCTAAGAGGTGGATTGATAATATAAAGAGCTTATAATCCTTAGAGGTATAGAAAGTGACTACAGAAAGAAAGAAAATGAGATAGTCTAGTTATAGACAACTAGGGCTATTCAATTGGATTTACACTCATGAATATATTAGAACTCTTAAGGTCTCACATGCTAATATGACCACCAAGAAATTTTAACAGAAATGATTCTATAAATAAAAAATGTATCCTAAGGAACATGATAGGCATTAGGGGTGTCAATATTTGACACGACACGAAAACCCGACTCGAACCCGACCCGAATAATCCGGGTTGGACCCGACCCGAATGCAAAACGGGTCGTGTTCGGGTTCCAGAAATCGACCCGTTTGAAAAATGGGTCGGGTTCGGGTTGACCCGACGGGTTGCCGGGTCAACCTGTTTGACCCGAAACCTGCATGCCGCGCTTCGCCCGCCGCGCTTCGCCTGCGCCCCGCGCTGCCGGCGCTCCGCCAGCGCGCTGCTCGCGGTCGCGCGCGGTCGCCCCGGCGCTCCGACGCCCCGGCGCTCCGACGCCCTCGCGCGCTTCGCCCGCGCTCGCGCGGTCGCCCCGCGCGCTTCGCCCGCGCTCGCGCAGTCGCACGGTCGCCCCGCGCGCTTTGGCCGCAATCCGTTCCGTGTCGGGTCAACCCGACAACCCGCCGGGTCGGGTTCGGGTTCTGATTTTCGACCCGTTTGCCTAACCGGGTCGGGTTAGGGTCAACCCGTTTGAACCCGGGTCAGTTCCGGGTCCGACCTGAACCCGACCCGTGACCCGAAATTGACACCCCTAATAGGCATGCAATTTATTTGTCCTATACACTAATTTGGTTTGCTATGCACCTTATCTAAGAGGTGCAAAGTGAACAATTTAAAATTTGAAATGTTGGCACAAAGCCTTAATTTCAAGAAAGAAATATTTTTCCAATATGATTTTAATATTTACTATTTAGTATTATTATTGGTAGAAAAGATTTTATCCTAAGAGTTCACTACTTTTTTATAATTTTTGGACGATTCAAACACAACGATAAGAGAGAGAAAAATAGGTAAGTGGCAAACTATGGATATTACAAAAATAAACTTAAAATAGAAAGTTATAAGGGCTAAAATGATGAAGTATAGGCTCATGTAGCAGGATAATATGCATATACATGCTCAAAATAAAATAACAAAGCTATTAAGGTTGTATAGAAGTGCTTAGACACTTGAGTCTATACACAAAATAGAAACAAGGTAGAAGCATGGGCATCTCTCTGCTCATGGTCCTTTCCACCTAATTCAAGCTTGTTAAACTTAGTCATATCTAGTCATTGGTGCTGCTAGATATGGATTAAAGAAATGTTCTAGATTTAAATTTTTTTCTTGTACTTCATTCCTCATATAAAGTTTAGGGTTTTTAAAATAAAACACATCTTTGCATGAAATAAAATAAACAAACTAACCATATACTAATTATGAGCATCCTTATTAGTCACACAGAGTTGTATGCTATGCATGAAAAGGATTCTCTAACTAAGCATTGACCTTACAACGCCCTCTCTTAAACTAAGGGTCTAAGAGTTTTGACGATTTAATACACCTAAATGTGTGTAAAAAAGTCTCAACGTAGTAAGAGATAACTCAGATGATTATGATGGCTTATCAAGCTAATTCAACACAAATAATCTAATTAAACTAAGGCCTATTAGGTTTTTGGATATATAAAGTTAAAATGTATATTTGATTATGTAGAAAGAGGTTGAAAATAAATAAATATTTTAATAATTATTCAAAGATAGGAATTAAAGGGTTTTAAAAAACTTTGGCCCTTTATATGGCCTAAAGTAATCAAACTAATTTTAAGAGAATTAATTAATGTAACATATCTTAAGTTGTTTGTATTTCTAAATAGTCACATGGGGTCTGATTTTGAGAGAATGATTATAATTATATGGTGAATTATTGCCTAATAATGATAATTATTATATCATAGCCACTGGTCAAGCCCTAAAATAAAAGTGTTAACCATTTTATCCAAGTGTTAACTAATCTCATGCATATGCATATGCAAAAAATGAGGATAGATAGTTATAATCATCATTTATGTTTGAAATTAAGTGTTTGAATGTGATATATGCATTGAAGGATAAAAAGAATTTTAGAAATTTAAAAAGAGCCCCAATTGTCTAATGTGTAAGGTAAATATAAGAAGAGATAATCTGCTACGAAGAAAATAAATAGTTTAGTGCATATGTATGCCCAAGATAAAAAGTGTTAAACATTAAGGTATAACTAAACAATAGATTAATTATTTAAAAGTGTATTACAATGTTGGGATATAGCTCAACCAAATGTGGCATTGTTAAGTTCTTGAAGGAGATTCCTAAATGGGAGGCTACTAGTTCAAAGGTGAAAAATTCATAAGGGTATGAACCTATTTAAATTGATTTAGCAAAAGTGTATGTCTAAGATAGGGGTGAGCCTAGTCAAAGCTGCATAACTATATGAAGAATAGAATTGGTATAGAGAGTGCGAGTAAATCAAATGAAGATGACCATATTAAGATAATATAGTCAAAATAATATGGCTGCACTAAAAATAGGCATGACTAAAAAAATATGCCCTACTCCAAAAAGTTTTCTAGTTATGATTGGGAGCATGAGTAGCATAGTGAAAAGTGTATGATTATATTAGGAATAAAGTTTTTTAAAAGAGAATAAAGAATTTCAAGTTATTTTCTAATCAATAGAACATGACTAAGAGGATAAATAGTATAAAAAACATACCTATACTTAAAGTGCACTTGACCAAAAGAGTATGACTAAATTCAAGATAGTTTTCATTCAAATATGAATGACTAAGACAATAAACATACAATCAAAAGGGTGTGATTTTACTAGGAGTATACCCATCCAAGGAAATTGGTCGAGTCAAATGGAAGCCTAACTATGAATAGATAGCTATACTAACAAATATATATGAAGTTAAGATACGAATCAAAATGATGAAATGCATGTTAGTGATGCAAATAAGATAGACTAAAATGGTCTTTAGAAAAAGCATGGTTATTTAACATACAATATAGGTTGGTCTTAAAAAGAGCTATGCAAACAATCCTTAAATGCTATAGAGGCTATCCTAAAATGTGTAGTTCATCCACTAATAATGGTTATTTAATGAGTTTGCTCAAAAAGTGCAATCTTGGGATTGGCCCATATAAATCAAGCATAACTACAGGTCATAATGTTAAAATAATTTAATTAAATTAAGAGGCAAAGGTGAAGTGTAGTGACCATATGACACCAGACAAATAACTACATGCAACAAAAAAGTGCCAAATATATAAAAAAAAAGAGCATTATAAGTGAAAATAAATGACTCGCCAAAATACAAGGGTATCAGCCACTAAGCATCACCTAAGAGTAAACCAACCACCCAATATTGTCACATAAAATTTACATAACAAAAAAAAAAACTAATTTTTATTAAATGAATCACATTATATAAATTAAAAGCTTATTTATATGCCTTCTTCAAGATTAGACAACTTTAAAAGTTTTTGGAGCCAATAAAATATTATTATATCCAGTGATGGCTTCTCCTAATATAAAGATAAAGATAAAAAAGAGAAATTAAATAAAAAAATTAAAGGTTAAAAAAATATAAGAAATTCATATTTACTAAAGAAGGTAAATAGAGTAGTTTTAAAATCAAGTAATTTATGACAATTTATTTTCACGACTGGTATGGCCCACATACCCATTAAGGATTTTAAACCAAGTTTTTTAATTATTCTTCAATGAGTTTAAGGTGATTATGAAAAAAGGTGATTATGAGTCATTCATGTGCTTACATGAAAATTTGTGCATGATGATTGACCTAAATCTGGATGTAGTGTCTTAGTTTATGACCTTGCCCTTCATCTTTATCTTTGTTCTAAATCAAATCAGCCAATCCTCAATAAGTTTATTCTATAGGGTTAAAGTCTATGCACTCGTCAATAAGATCAAAGTCAAGCTTCTCTATGTTTTCTTTGTTATACAAGTGTCCTCAAAAGGAGGTTAGCTTTTCCATCTAACAACAAATGTATATAGGTGATGTGCTTACTAGTCAGGAGAGCACTTCATAAATGCTACAATCTATATGAAAGAATTATGGGGTATATATGAGAAGCTTTCAATAGGACTATCTTTTAAATCTTGGGCTTAACAAATGCCTAATAAAATAGTATATCCTCAATATATAAAATAAATTTATGTACATGTTAGAAAGAAATTGAAGAAAACAAGAATTTTATCTATGTTTTTTAAGAATTTTGAATGGGTCATAAGGCTGAGAATGAATTTTATTATATTTGATGGGATAGTGCTCATAACAAATTTAAATAAAGATATAATTACCTGTATTATCTTCTTTAAAAGAACATTTATAATTTACTGCATTTACCTATCTTTTATTATTTTATTACATTTTTATTTACTTATTTATGTATAACATGTGTGTAGAGATGAATGAAACTTCCAAAAATAAATGAATCAGAATATCTACTAGACAAGTGATTTATTTTGGTTATAGCCATAAATAACTTTGAAAAATATTTTTAGTCATTCTAGAGTAGGTAGATGTATATACCAAATGCCAATAGTTTTATATTACCTAGTAAACATCTTAACAAGTTGTCTAAGGATTTATTAATAACTTTTTTCTAACCAACTATTTGGGGTGAATTATAGATGAAAATTATAATTATATTTCAAATAATTCCTCTAGTAATTTAAAGGAATATAAAATAAATCTAACATGGTTATATAAAGCTTTTATTGATGGTAACCCTTGTAATCTAATAATTTTCTTGAAGAGAATTTTTCTAGGTTGCACGCATCATTTATTTTTAACTAGACAAAAAGTGCGTCAATTTGAAAATTCTATTAGCTACTACAAAATTAAGTTTGGCAATTATAAGCACAAGCTGAAGTCAATGGCATAATATAGATGTCTTAATGGGGATAACTCATTAGGTAATTCTTTGAGGTCAAGTCAAAGAACTCAAAAGGAGATTCGAGACTATGGTAGGCGTGTGAGTAATTAAAAGGGTGAGGGTGATAGTCTTAATATGTAGTAAGTTTAATGTGGAGTCTAGATAAATTTTGTTTCTTGACTTTTTGAAATCTAAATGTTCAATATGAATTCCAGTAGGAGGAGGTAGGTTGTTAAGGGATATATTAATTTTTCATAATACATATAAATAGTAAAGTGATTAATTGAATCTAAATATAAAAATCTTGATAGAGTTTGGTTGTCTTTATTAGTAATTAAAAGTTTCATCTCATGATAGATTTTATGTAGAGAAAATGCAACCTTATTCTCTTATAATTTGAAAGGGGGAAGCTTGGTGATCTTATTTTTAACTTTGAATGCATAAATATTTCAAAATCATAATCTAAGGTCTACTATGTTATGGGCTATGCTTATGGGTAGAACATCACAACATATCTAATTAAATATCTAGAAGTACTATATATAGTAATAGATAGAGAGGTTAGATTGACCCAATTGATGTAAAATGACTCAAATGGAGATTTTGATTTTAGATTCATATTGAATAAGGGCATCAGTAGAGATAACATTTATTACACTCCCACAATCAATAAAAATTATTATCTCTTCCCATTACATGTGGTTATCATTTAAAAAAAATATTATCTTGATGCCTGTCTTTCAAATTTTATTTAGCTACTAAAAGGAATTTTATAATAGCTATGAGTATATTATCCAAATTACCTTTATTTTTTAAAGGAAGGTGGGTCATTATCCAAAAATTTCTCATAATTTTAACTTCATGGGACTTAGGTTCCTCTAAAAATAAAATGCTTAGTGTGCACTAGATCTACATATATCATGTTTATGACATTTAAATTGAATTAATGTCATTGCTGCTCTTATGGCATGGTTCAACGAGTGAAAAAAGATAAGGAATAAGGCTTAGAAAAGATAACTAAGGACTCACTAAAATCCTACAATATTAGAAATCAAGCATCTCTAATGAGTAGAGTACCCACCAAGCCTCTTTTCATATAAAATTTACACAAGTAAAAATAATTTTATTTAATTGATTCAAAAGAAAAAAAAAAGTAATGTCAAATTTATAGGAATTTTTCAAGCCTAAACAACATTGAAAGGACTTAGGAGTAAATAAAATACTAATAAATGGATTATTAGCTTTTCCTAATATAATGTGAAATAAAATAAAATAAGCTTCCAAAAATATGAAAACTTGGATTAGCTAAATAAGCCAAGTAGAGTGATCATAAAATCAAGGAATTTATAAAGACTTCTACTTCTTTGATTAGTATGACCGATCTACCCATCAAGAATTTAAATTAAGAAGCTCTAAAGATTTTAAAGAGATCATAGATCATCCACAGGATTTCCTAGAGGGCTATGTTTGATAAATGGTCAAAATCTTGGTGTACTACTTTAGTTTGTGACATTTTCCTTTACGTTTCTCTTGGTGCTACATCACATAGTTTTAAGCTTTTAAGATTGGTTGCTACAAACTCATGAATTATTTACACTTAATTATCTAAGATGCTGACTAGCATAATGCAAGATTTATTCATTATTCTCATGTTTTTTTTTGCCAAACGGGTAGCAACAAAAGGCAAGCTTCATTAGATTGTTTCATTATGTTTAAGACGATACTATTTATTAGAATTCTATAAAGATATTTTCATTAAATCTAAGAAGAAGTCAATATGTAACTTACAATGTCTAAGCACAATATAAAGGTATTATTTCAATATGTTAAAGGGGCGAACGAACAAAGCAAGCAAAATGAGAAATAAAGGAAATAGAATTATATTGATTATCGTACTGAGTACATATACATGTATATATAGAACTAACAAGGGTATATAGACACGTCATAACAGATGACGTGGACAGCTCGATAGCATGTCCCCGCAAACTAATCATTCATCTGTTGAATGTTAGCTGTTTAACCGACTGAATTGATATGTACAACTTTGATCTAGCCGGAGTTGAGATGATGACAAATAAAATGGTAGTCAATCTCAATGTGTTTTGTTCTCGCATGAAAGACTGGGTTAATTGCCAAAGCAATCACAGGGATGTTATCACAATGAACAACGGTGGGAGAATGCTGCAGAATCTGAAGTTCTTGAACAAGGCGACAAAGCCATAGTATATCTGAAGTAGCCGATGATAGTGACCTGTATTCAGACTCTGTGGATGATTTTAGATGGTAACTTGCTTTTTGACAAACCACGATATTTAGTTATTGCCCAGGAAAGTGAAAAAGCAGGATATAGATTTCCGGTCGTTCGAGTCTGCTGCCTAGTTTGCATCTGCATAAGCTCAAAGTTGAAGGTCACCTTTGGTTAGAGGAAGTATGAATGTTAGTGTGCCTTTGATGCAACATAGGAGTCTTTTGAGTTCTTGAAAATCTTGAGTGGTTGGAGCGTGCATGTGTTGGCAAATAGAGTTGGTAGTGAATGTGATATCTGGTGGAGTGATCGAGAGGTATTGGAGTGAGCCGGTGAGTTTTCGGTAAAGATTTGGATCGGAGGACAATTGATCAGAGCTGGTTCGGTGTCTTGATTTCGGTATGATAGGAGTCTGTGTTGGCTTGCAGTCGACGAATCCAATCTAGTTTAAGAGATTTGTGGCGTAGTGAGTCTAAGTGAGATAGAATACTGAAGTAGTGCGCATAACCTGTATGCCAAGAAAAAGGGAAATTTGACCAAGTTGTTTAAGATCAAATTGAGACTTTAGTTTGGTGAGGAGAGATTGAATTTGTGTTTGATCATTTCCTGTAACAAGAATGTCATCAACGTAAATTAGTATATAAATTTGAGTGTTGTTTTGTTGAAATAAAAGTAAAGAATGATCAAAACGACTGAATCCAAAGCTGAGTTGGAGAAGAAAGTTAGTGAACTTCTGGAACCATTGGCGTGGTACTTGTTTGAGTTCGTATATGGATTTGTGAAGTTTGCATACCAGATTTGATGATTCATCATCCACAAATCCAAGAGGTTATTTCATATAAACATCGTCCAGAAGATTGCTGTGGAGGAAGGCATTTGGCACATCTAGTTGAAGCATGGTCCAGTCGTGCTAAAGAGCTAATGTGAGAAGAACATGAATTGTCGACATTTTTGCTACGGGACTAAAAGTTTTAGTGTAGTTAACGCCAAGTTGTTGATTGTATCCTTGAGCTACCAGCCTAGCTTTGTACCATATATTTGAACGTTGGGAAGACATTTTGTTTTAAATGTTCATTTGCATTCGAGGAATCAGTTTGTTGGGAGGTGGAGGCATGAGGGACCATGTGCCTTGACGTTGAAGTGATTGAAACTCCTCAGACATAGCTATACACCAGTGTTGTAATTTGATTGCTTGGGAGTAGGAAGTGTGAGTATTAGAAGAGTTATTAGTGGCCGAGAGAGTGAAGATATGTTTGGGTTTAGTGATCTTGAATTTGAGGTGAGTTTGCATAGGATGATTAGGAATTGGAGTGGCCAAGATTGGATTGCTATTAGCAGAAGATGTAGACACAGCATGTGCAGGAGTCGGTAGAGGAGAACTAGATGAATGTAGAGCTGGTGCTTGAGGTAGTGAAGCCTTGCTATTGGAAGGTACAGGTATATGAGTGGGAATAGCGGAAGGAATAAGAAGAGAAGGGGTTGTGTAATGAGTATTGACAGAAGATGGATGAGCAGAATTTTGTGTAGAAGATTTGAAAGGAAAGATGGTTTCGTGAAACACAATATGTCGAGAGGTATGAATTTTTCCTGCAAGCATGTTGTAGCACCAGTAACCTTTATAAATCGAAGAGTATCCGATGAACGTGTATTCCTAGGAATGAGGAGAGAGTTTGTCAGATGCATAAGGTTGCAACCAGGGAAAGCAGAGACACCCAAAAACACGAAGATGGGAGTATGTAGGAGACTTTCCATGGAGAAGATTATATTGAGTCTGAAATGAGATGACTTTAGATGGGAAATGATTTATAAGATAATTAGCAGTGGTGATAACGTCAACCCAGAAAATGTTGGGAAGGTTAGAAGCGTGAAGAAGGGTTTGAGTGAGTTCGAGGAGGTGCCAGTGTTTGCATTTGGCAGTACAGTTTTGTTCAGGAGTATGGGAGCAGCTTATTTGATGAACAATGCCTCGTTCATGAAGAAAATTCCTGAAATTGTGGCTAGTGAATTCACCACCCCCATCGGATTTAAAGATGCAAGGTGTGGTATTGAAGTGATTACGAATGAAATTGTAAAATAGCTAAAATTTCGCATACACTTTCTGTTTTGAGTGCATAAAATAAATTCAGGAAAAATGAGTGAAGTCATCAATGAAGACAACATAGTATTTAAAACTATTTAAGGATTGTTGAGGGGCTAGTCCCCTAACGTCAAAATGAATCAAATTAAATGGATGAGAGGATATGGTAGCGCTTTTATTAAATGGTAACATGTGGCTTTTGGCCACTTTACAAGATGAACAAACAAACTTAGAAGATGCATTGTAAATTTTCGGATTTCTTTGAGCAAGAATGGAAAGAGATCTTTGATGAGGATGTCTGAGTCTTGCATGCCAAAGGTTCAGAGACGAAGTAGTGGCATGTAAGGCAATCTTGGACTTGGTAGCAGGTAGCTGAAATTGATATAGACCATTATGTAGATGACCAACAAGAAGTGGTCGATTGTCCTTGGGGTCCTTGATCACAAAACCGTTAGCATCAAAATGAATTGAGAAAAAATTCTCTTAAGTGAGTTTGGAAATAGATATTAAATTATGTGTTTGAGAAAGAACGTGAAGAAGATTATTTAGACGAAGCTTATGAGAAGTTTCCGATAAAGGTAACAAGCCTTGGCCGGAATGTTGAATTGGCAAGGAAGTTCTATTAGCGATGGAGACGATGTTGAAGCCCACGTAGGAGGCTGATTGATACAAGTTGGTGTTGTCAGGAGTCAGATGTGTGGTGGCACCAGAATCTAGTACCCAATCTTGCATAGCGGGGGTAGGTAGAAAAACGTCGATGGCCTCGACCCCGAACAGAAGAAGGGTTGTTGGTATAGAGAGCAATCAGCTCATAGGAAGAATTTGAATCTTGGAGATGTTCTTGTTGGAGGTTAATCTCTTCACTACAGAGAAGAGAGTAGATGGTGTCAAGATCGATGGGATGAAGGGAGGTGCGAATCGCCGATTTGAAGGAGTTGTAGGTGGATGGTAACCCATTGAGAATGTAGATAATAATGTCTTACGTGTCTATCTGCGAACCGGAGGTGGGGATGCTATCAACTATAGTCTTGATTTGAGCTAGGTATTATTGCATGGACAAAATTTTCATCTTGATGTTGTGAATCCCGTTCTTGAGTTGAATAACTCTTGAACGGTTTGTTGGCTGGAGGCGACGTTCAAGAATTGTCCAGACCTAATGGGTGGTGTTGGTGGAAAGCACGTAAGGAATGATCGATGGTGAAATGGTAGAAAAGAGCATAGATATAAGATTTCTGTCGATCAAGAGCCATGGCTTGTGACCGGAGCTCATAGAATATGCAGGAATATGGATTTCTCCAATTAAGTGTATGGCGAAACCATTAGCCGTGAAGTGCTGAAGCAATTAAAGGCACCAAATCGCATATGTGTCGGAGGTAAGCGGGTTGGGAACAAGATTATTGATATTTGCAATCAAGAATTTAAGGGATGGTGGAATAGTAAGATTGGAAAGAGAAGTTAAGGGGGTAGAGGAAGAAGATGTGTGAGATGCTGCCAATTCTTGATCTGCCATGGCAAAGCTCTGATACCATGTAAGAGATGGAGAAGGGCGAACGAACAGAGCAAGCAAAATGAGAAATAAATAAAATAGAATTATATTGATTATCGTACTGAGTACTGTTACATGTATATACAGAACTAATAAGGGTATATAGACACATCATATAAGATGACGTGGATAGCTCAATAACAAAAGTATCCAAAAAGAAGAATTTTTGGATGCTTTGCAAGGGGAGTTCTTTTGCTTCATTAAGGAGGAGGAAATACTACTATTTCTAACTATTAAGAAAAGTAACTCTTAGTCATAGAAATGATTATTTCTCATTTGGATTACTGGAGTGATATTAGTATCTCCATCATATCTAGCCCACAGCTTTGTAGTGGATGACTATATTTTCTCTTAATTAGATAAATTGGTTGTCACAACTCAACCCGACTAAGATAGGTCATATCGTCTTGAGTTGTGACGGGCAAATCTCAAGATCTAATTTTAGAATGTTTTATATTCTCTTTCAATATTCATTTTAAATAAATAACAGACTACAAATCTATTAAAACATACAAGTACTAAAATAAACCCATCCACAATATTTCTTTTATTTCTTCAAAATATATCTATGCTATAGTATATGGCTACAAATAAAAGTTGAATAACTAAATAATAAACTACCCATGACTGTATACAAATCAAAACAAAGAAATACCTATAAACTCAGATCTGATACTAAATTGCTAATCAATGAACTTATTCCCTTTCCCATATCCTAAAAACTAGAAGCAAAACCCTAGTAAGCTACAACTACTAAGTAGGTCACACAAATCAGTCCAAATTTCTAAATTCTTTTATTAAATATTTTTGTTTAATCTTTAAAATTAAGCAGTTAAATGCAGTCTAATAAATTACAATATTGAAATGTATAATAAGAGGATACCAGTTATCTAATTATTTAAATAAATTTATTTATCAAAATATATATTGTATAGCAGTTCATATCACAAAGCATTTCATATCGCATATCCCAATCCCAAAAAGAATCCTTTGTGTCCTTAACTATATATCTAACTTTAAGAGAAGTTAAATCATTCGTGCACCTTTTTTAAAATTTTAGATTCTTTGATCTATATGTGGTCAAAGATACAGGCTTACCTAAGCTAAACCACATAAATTTTGATACTTTATTTTATAGTGCTTTCTCTTATGTATAATTTTTTCATTGTTCATCATGCATTCTCCCATGTTAAACTATAATCTATTCTTAATAAATGCTATCATGATGAGGCCATGAAAAAGTATGATAGACATAAGGTTTAAGATTAAGAAGTTTGATGGATCAAAGAGTTTTAGCCTTTGAAGAATTAAAATGTGCGATGTACTTATCAAAAAAAGATTATAAAAGTGCTTATAAATTATATATGTTTGAAACCAAGAGTGGAAATGATAAGCTAAAAATGGATGAGAATGATCCCTCATAAATTAAAATGTTTTAGTATATAAGGGGTTTATAGAGGTCTTAAAGGAGATAGCTATAGAAGATTTTTGGTTTAAATTAGAACCTTTATATATAATCGAAAGCGTCTCCAACAAACTATATTGAAAATAAAGTTTTATTTAATTCACATGTCAAAAGGAAAAGCTATGAAATCATATTTAAATTAGTTTAACTTAATCATTTGTAACTTGAGAAATACTAATGAGAAGTTTGATAGTAAATATCAAGCTTTATTGCTATTATACTTTTTACCACTCTCTTAAATTTCTTTCTAGCTACATGTTATATTATTATGAATAATAAGCTTAAAAGATATTAAGAACTCTCTCCTTTTTTTGAAGGACATGATTTCTAAATTTAAGGGGAGCAATAAACAAACTAAAAGTTTACTGCAAGTTAAAGCTAGATCCTACGAGTGAGAGCTCTCTTCTAATTATTGCATGAGTAAATCTCAAAATAAAATTAAGTAGATTACTTGTTATTATTATTAGAAGAAAGATCACATAAATAAAAATTATTTAACTTTGAAGAGAGTGAGAGAGAGTGAGAGAGAGAGAGAGAGAGAGAGGAGGGGGGGGAGAGAGAGAGAGAGAGAGAACCACATGATGAACACCAAAAGGATAAGGAAATTGGTGTACGTATTGTTATAGGAATTTTTTTTTTAACATAATAAATTTTAAACTTAGCTTTTTTTTAATCATATATATTCTAATTTAAATAAATTTTTTTTATTTATAAGCCAAGTTCTAGTGACTATATTTATATATGAAATGAAGCTATATGTAAGGTTGAAGGTTCAAGAACTTTGAAATTTAAGGATCATGGTGGTTTAACTATATCATTATATAGACTTAGGTATGTGCTTTATTTAAAAGAGGATTGAATATCCTTTAGTTCCCTTAGTGTTACAAGTATATAAATTCTCTATTGCTAAAGTGTGTTGTTGTCTTAAAGGAGACTACAATTAATGGACTTTGTGTGTCGCAGAGTGCAATGTTATATGCTGATATATAAGATTCAATAACTATGGAGGTAACTAGTATTATCAAGAATGATACTAAGTATATGACATCTTGTACTAAATAAGTGGAAGCTATATCATAAAATCTATTGCTATAGATTATGAAAATATAATGCAAATAAGTGTTTTGTCCTATTATGCTTTCAAGGACATATAGCCATTGCATGATATATAGGAAAATTTTAGAATGAAAGAGTAACACTATATCAAGGTAAATTTTGATAAGTTTATTTCTTATGCGTTGAACTATTACAAAATATCAGTTCACTTTTGTGACTGGTGACAAGGGAGATGTCTTAAAAAGAAATGTTTAAACACTATCATTAAGCTAATACATTAGAAATTTAAACTCCAAGTAAGAGATTGTTAAGTGCAAGTCAAATTTTATTAATTATTTTGGATAAAACTTGATCTTGATCTTTTAATATTGGTGGCTACCAACTAAAGATTTATTCACACTTAACTTTCCAAGTCGGGGGCTAATCTAACTCATGGTCAATTCTTTCACATTTTTTTCTAAGATGGGCGCTACCAGAGTCAAGTTTGTTACCACCGTATTTAATCACTATATGAAGAGCAAATTGCGTTCTGTTGAAGCATCCCATAGCAAGAACGAACCAACAAAGATAGGAGAGGAAGATGAAGGGAGAGAGTAGAGGCAGTCTCACCCAAGAAAGAATGGAAAAAGATTTTGTTTAGTCCTTGTAAGGTGAGTTCATCAACTTCATAAAGAAGGAAAATTTATGACAATTTCAAGTTCCAACATAAGAAAATGTCAGTCATAGCGAGAAATAGTCCTCACAATAACGAGGAGAAGATAATAGCAAAAGTAACAATGATATCTCCTTCACATCTATCTCTAATTTTTGTAGCATGTGATTATAGTTTCTTTCAACGAGACAAAATGGTATCTTTATCCATATTTCGGATTTTATATGAAGTGTGATTATTCATATACTATTTTAGAAGTTTAGAGAATTATATGCTTTTCGTATGGCTATAGATGTGGGATTACTTAAACTAGTCTATATAAATTTTAGTATCTTTTATGACATTTGAGCTCTTTTACAATTATTTTGTGGCACTCATTTGGAAAAGCTTTCTTACTGTTTTTTATGATAAATTTCTTGTACAAAAAATTTCTCGAAAATAATAAAAAAACAAAATTAAAAAGTTGTACCAAATGAAGCCTAAATTAAACATAAATTAATAATGCAACCTTCGAACTCAATTTGATAAAATTAAGAGATTATTTCGGATGACTGCAACTTTTAATCCTGCAACTTTCATAAAAAAAAAAATAGCATTTTGAAAGCTTTTTACCACAAATATTTATTGAAAGCGGCGAAAAAATATTTTACGAATAAAAATTATATTTACAGTCTAAAACAAAAAAAAATAAGAAAGATGTCTGAAATGTATTCTAAATAAAATAACATCATTAAAATATGATTGTAATTCAAAAAAATTACAATAATGAAGAACAGCCAAAACTCAGAGGCACGAATGTCAAAATAATTATAATTGAATAGCTTCATTATTTGTAGCCTCCAAGGCAGTAAAGGACTTGAAATCTCTCTTCATAAAAAGGGTACAAAGGCAAATGATGAATGTTCTTCTATGTTCAAACTTTTATGATTTCTTTGGCGTGAAAGAGACCAATCAGCAAAACATTTTAAATACATCAACATCAGTCAATTTATTCGTGCTCACTTGGCACATCGCTTAGATAATCGTTCAAAGGTGTGGTCTTTGAATCTTTTTATATTTCTTTAAAAATTTTCTTTAAAATCATCTGCAAATAGTAGAGATTATTACGTGCGGAATCCGAACGTAATTTTTCTTCCAGACTTCAATCACGTGAAGACACGTGAATTTTCTCTCTCTTATACACATCCTCTGTATGTGAAATATTTGTTATGTAGGTATGAATTATTCAAAATGTTAATATCTATATCTAAGAGGATCAAAATTGTAGAAATGAAATATATTTTAATTTCACAAAATACACAATGAACATAACTTTAAATTTTTACTCTATAGATATATAAATAAAATCTTCAAAAAGATTAATTTATTTGGTATCCAATATAAATAAAATCAAATCATTTTAAGATACCAAATATATTACATTCACATGTGCCTGCACCCTTGTAAGCTCAAAGTCCAAGATAGCGTTAAAGTAAGCTATTTTGATGCAAAGTTGTTCATAATTGTTGGGATTCTGCTTACCTTTCTTCCTTCTATATTTTTGAATGCAGTATGGGTGGTTGGTTGGCTTGTAATGGTGGTGTTATTAGTATTTTTTTTTTTTTTTGGTAAAAAGAATATTATTTTAATAAAGAAGATATAATGATTTGATGGTGTAGGACACATTTAGTTTGTTTTGATATAGATGTCAGATTATTTATATCAAATGATAATGTAAAAACTCCTCATACAATCTACTTTAGGGACTATTTATAAAAAAGTATAACTATGCTTATATTCATAAAAATTGAGGCATCATAGTCTCAGTATACATATAAGTCATTGACATGATCAAAGAAAAGGGTCTTGCACCAAGCATGAAGATTAGGATCATCAATATCATCATCATTAACACAAAGTTCCAAACACTAGAAATTTTATCATGCTCCTCCTGAATGGCAAGTAATATCACCAAAGGGTGGATAGACCGTCCATCTTATGTAGCAACCCAATTCTACTAAGGTTGGGCTTAATAGGAGCAAGAGATATCGTGGCAACAGCTATAATGATACATTATTTGATCATGAAAATTCCATGTTTGGTTGACCTATCAGAATTAGAAAAAATCAATTACCATATCCACTTATCATCACTGTATCATTAAAGATCATTTAAAAGCATGAGCCATTATTAAAATATTATAATGTTGATGATTTCCACTAGACCTGTCAATTTCGGGTTACGGGTCGAACCCGACCCGACCCGTATATGACCCGGATTTATTCGGGTTCGGGTCAACCCGACCCGGTTTTATAAACGGGTCAGTTTTCGAAACCCGAACCCGACCCGCTTCGGGTTCGGGTCAACCCGACCCGATCCGTTTAGGGCGGGCTAGCGACGCGGTGCAGCGGCGAACGACGGCGCGACGCGGTGCAGCGGCGGGCGCGAGCGACTTTACGCGGTGAGGGCGGGCTAGCGACGCGGTGCGGCGAGCTAGCGACGCGGTGCGGCGGGCTACTGACGCGGTGCAGCGGCGGGCGGGCGGAGTGAGTGACGCGGTGCAGCGGGCGGGCGAGCGACGCGGCGGGTGCAGCGGGTGGGCGAGCGGTGAGGGCGGGCTAGCGACGCTGCGACGCGGTGCAGCGGGCGGGCGCCGGGCGAGCGACGCGATGCAGCGTGCGGGCGAGCGAGGAGCGACGCGGTTTTCGGGTTTTTTAAAATAAACGGGTTTTCGGGTTGACCCGGCAACCCGTCGGGTCAACCCGAACCCGACCCGTTTTTGCAAACGGGTCGGTTTCTCGGACCCGAACCCGACCCGCTTCGGGTTCGGGTCAACCCAAACCCGAAAATTTCGGGTCGGGTTCGGATCGGGTTTTCGGGTCGGATCCAATATTGACATGTATAATTTCCACCAAGAATTTGATCATCTGGTTGAGCTAATTCTATCTGAATAAATATAAAGAAGCATGTGTCCATCACTCCTGTAATGGCACTGAAAAAAAAAAATATAGATTTCCAATATCTGTGTGATTAGTAGAGAAAAGCCATCAAACCAGATTGTCATTCAAGTTGGAATGGACTACTGTACACCTTTCTATAAAGGCTCTCATAGCTTAGTGAGCGGGGCTGAAAACAAAAAGAAAATTTGTGAATTAGTCACCCATTTGGTGAAGGGTCAACAGTTTCATTTGTGGTCACCTAAAGCATTTTAAGTTTGTTGCTAAGCATATTTTCCCTGCTCTTTGCTAAGTGTCAGTTCTTTCATTTTTGTTGAGTCCCCGCCTATTATAAGTAAACTCCTTTTACACTCCATTTTTTAGATTTATTGTGCAGGTGGGCTACTTTGCCCAAATTTCTTGTGTGGGGCAGTATGGTCTCCCTGTTCTCGGGGTATTCCTTTAGATCATTCAATGATATGTATTTTGCTACTATAATGAAAATAATAGCCTCAATATCAAATATTGCCTATTTTGTAGGCTGTCTAGAAATATTCCCATTGCCTCAACATTAAGATGTGTGTATGCACCCTCGCAAAAAATATGCATCTGCCCATCCAACATCTGCAAAGTAGATCTAAAACATGATGCTCAATTGTTCATCATTCAATCATTGGCCTAATCATTTAGATTATGCATTTGTTTATTTGTATAATGCGTACATTTTCTCCTCATGTTTTTCTCCTTTACCCATGCAATAATTAATATTGTTATATGGACCAAGGATACTCTGAAAGACATATTGAGTATATATATAACTCAAATCTTTTGTATCATATACTCTACACTAAGCAGGGGGGTCAAAATTTGTATTCGGGTCAGGTTCGAGTCGAACTTGGAATTGACCCAAGTCCAATTCAACTGTTTCAAACCAGACCCTATTTTATAGACAAATAGAAAATTTAGATTCAGAATCCACTTGTCAGGTTACCTGGATTGCGGACTAGGGCGAACAACACATGTGTCGAGCGGGACTATGGGCATGGGCAGAATATGCCAACATAGATGGTGAGCATGTGCGGGACTGCAGCTTATAGATGAGGTTGGACCATGTACGAGAGCTCGATTGGCAAGGGCAAGGTCGCATCACCATGAGTGAGCGATAACATGAGTGTGCTTTGTGCGAGTGCATGCTATGTGCATAATTTTAATAATTCAATTTTTTAAAAATAATTGAAAATGAAAACAAAATTTAATTTCTATTTGAACTAGAGAGCAACGACATCAGACATAGAGGTTATCATTTTCTTTAGTGCTTGTAAATAATTACAATTATTTTTTCTGTGAAGTAGGAAAGAGAAAGGGAAATCAAATTTTTTTATCTCCAAATCACTTTGTCACTATTTAAAAAAATATTCAGATCGAAGTAGGTGATTCTAATTAATCATATCTCTATTTTCAAATATTTGTTTTAGCTAGTGATTTCTCCTCAAAATAGATTTTATCATATGTTAATAGTTTTATTCACTATAAGAGAATCGTCCATTAACTGCAGTAATTTTCAACGATTTGTAAAATTTTCAACTATTTTTTTATGGTTTATAAACCGTCGGAATAAATCGCATAGGAAATGAAAACTGACGGACAAATTTTCTAGCCATTTTTCGGCGGCTAAAATAGCTAGAAATTAATGAATCCAAAACCACAGGTAAATCATCGGCGACAGCCGGTTTATTACCAGCGGTAAAATCGTCGGTATGTCCACCTACTGCTACTTCGTTGGTTAGCCACCCGATTATTATCGGCAATAAATTCAAGCCGTCTGGTATCGAAGTTTCCGGCGGCCAAACCGCTAGTTATCTGTTGCTTAGACCAGAGACAAAATAAATAAATAAAAATTGGTGGTAACTTCAAGCTGTCCGGTATTGAAGTTTCTGGCTGCCAAACCACCGGTTAGCAGCCAAAAACCTGCAGCATTTGCAAAAAAAAAAAATGCACCAATTTTCAGAATTACATGCACATAGTTCAAAACATATATAAAACAATTTTGATTTCTAAAATCAATAGAACAGTTCATATGAAATAATAATACATAATCAACATATATATATTTACACAATCTACAATAAATAGAAATAGTTCTTTAAACAAATAAGAATGTATATGTTCCAAAATTATTATAATATATAAAATCCACAATCAGATGTTCCAAATACACCAAATAGTTTTTCAAACAAATAACAATAAATAACAACACTAATCATCCTCCATGTACTCGCTTTCCTGTGATTTAGATGTAGGCACTTGCTCTTTTTTCTTTTAATTTTTAGCTCGATATGATCGTAGCTCCATCTGCATCTCATTTTGAATCTTTCTTATCTTCTCCATCTTTCTTATTAGGGCAGTAACTCTCCACATAACAATTTTTTCAGCTCCACTAACATCATAAAATGCTTAAGTAAATGTACCCCCCCATAAGCATATCCCTATAAACTTAAGCCATAAACCCTCATCCTTTGCCTTCCTCCAACAACATCTGACCACTTGTGATACTCATAATACTAGGTCTATTCTGAAGATTATCTCTAACCAGTAGACTTCTGACTTTTTCGAGGTCGTATAAAATCATCTTGTGAGAATTAATTTTAAAAATAAAATTTCTATTTATTTTGTATTATTACTCAAAAAACTATACTAAACATGTGAGCTTATCTAGCATTCTCATTAACCCACTGATGATCAGCTTGATGTTGGTGAGTCCTCATATGCAGCTCTAGTGGTATCGCCTCCTGCCCCAGAAACTCTTTCTACAAATAAAAAATATAGTTAAAATAATATACCTATATTTATTAAACTAATTGAAATAATATTTTACTAGTCATTGTCTATGTTCAGTATGAGGCATTGATCCACTAATATGAAGAGAGCTTCCTAAACTCCCACAATCAGATGCTCTATTTTGTTTATTCTGCTCTCTCTCAATTTATAAACTCAGGGTTTGCCTAAGCTCTGTTGAAATTAACACATGCTCTCTCGCCAATCCATAATAGATGCTGCCAAGACTTTTTGATATAATTCAAATTTAATACCTCTACTTTCCTAGCCGGGTCATCAGAAGGCTGCCATTTTAAGCGACCAAACCATCTAAGGTTGTTTATCTCTGCAAAACTTAACTTAGTAGCACTCTTCTCTTTTAATGGCCAACATTCGGTACCATAAAGCATTAGAGGACTCACCACCGTCTTATAGGATTTTTCCTTAAGTTTAAGGGGGACTTTTCTATCAAACAACATGCTTGATTCATTCCTCCACTTCAACCATCCAACTTAATTTCTGTTGATAATATCCCTATCTATTTCACCTTCACTCTGAAGATATCCAATATATTTAAAACATGTACTCTTATTAATGACTTAATCGCCCAAAGTCATAATCCCCTCACTAAGTGTATTACTACTAAAATTACACTGTATATATTCATATTTTAGATCTATTCAAGCAAAAATCTTTAGACTCTAAGGTTAACCTCCATAATTCAAATTTACCTTCAACTCCCTCTCTAATCTTATCAACAAGAAGAATATCATCAGCAAAAAGTATAAACTAAGTTACATCCTCTTACAAATGTCTACTAAGAACATCATTGACTAAAGCAAAATGATTTGGGCTTAAGGCTTTCTCAAAATCAACCTTTTATTCAAAGGTTGATCTCCATAATTCAAGTTTACCTTCAACTCCCTCTCTAGTCTTTTCAATAAGAAGAATATCAACAACAACAACAAAAATTAACAAAGATACATCCTCTTGCAAATGTCTACTGAGAACATCCATGATTAAAGAAAAAATTAAGGAGATGCATGGAGGTGATCACCTTTAGAGGCATCCGACGGCCAGAGTGAGGGTGTTGGGGGCGAGGTGCAGGGGGCATTCGACGGCCAAAGTTCTGTTGACAAAACGAATGAATTTCGTCCAGGGCAAGGGCGAAGGTGCAGGGGTCTGGAACGAAAGAAATGGGAAACGCAAAGAAATGAGGAAGAAGGGTGGGGGTGTCCAATTTTAGGGGCCTTTCCGGAAGTTTTAATTGCTCAAAAAAAATTCACTTAAAAATGGTCTCTAAACCACCGGTAAAAATTGCCACCTAAAGAAAATACATGACATATTTATGGCTGTCAATTGACCGCCAGAATTTTCATCAGACCACCAGTTAATAGCTATGATCATACCACCGGTTTAGCCGCTGGTAGTTCTGACTGTCACATGACCACCTGAAATATTGCCAGTATTCAGCAAATTTCCTATAATTATTGAACTCTTACTGCTCAACTTTTTGTATGTTATCATCTTTTTATTTAAGTATACTATTAATACAACTATTCAGAATGAATATATATATATGATTGGATAATAACTGTTCGTTATTGCTTTTATTGTAATGTGTAAAAGACATGTAAAGACTGATTGACCTTTGGTTGAGGATTGATTGAGTTGTACAAGATGATAGACCTACATGCTTTCTTTTAAATATAGTGGTTAGATTTTATCCTCTACTAATTTATGTCATACGATAATACAATAATTGGAAGTTATAAGGAGTTTGTACTATACTTACGAGCAAAGATTTACAATTATGTTTATTGAGCCAATGGTTATCGCCTATCGATTACTGATTATTGATTACTGTAAGATAGAACTTCTTAATTGTTTAAGTGTGACCACCAAAGAGCATGTTACATATTCATTATTATTATACGTCTTTACTGATATTGCATTAATATACTGTCACTATACATATTTACATTTACTACATTACTTCAGTGTTACTTCCAACGATTTTACTAACGACAATGTATTAATACTATTACTGATATGGGCATTAAAATATTTTGATATTACTAGTGATTCACGGTTGTTATTACTGTTATTGATTCACTATATTAATATTGAGCATGCAATATACTGAGCACATGATATAATGAGCATATAATTAAGATAATGTTTTGATATTAATATAGAATAATTGGATAACATGTGTCATACTACATTAATATGATTCCAACATTTTTTATCGATGTTTTGATTTTATCGCTTTTTATGATTTTTTTACTGATTGATAATACTGATACAACGATTGTTTTATCAATTCGACACCCATATTAATTTACTGGTTTCCCCATTATACTATTTTACTACTTTACATACTTTACTATTACTACAAATAAATTTTATTATTTCTTCACTGATTCAATAATCATATGAATGCAACAATTATAGTTTTATTGTTGACATGCATATTTCTCATTTATTGTGCTTTGAGTTCAATTGTAAGTTTTGGTGACCTACTAGGCTTTTATTCTCCTTATGTATGATTTAAATATTTTCAAGTCATGGAGTATCACGAGTGTGAGTCTAATCAGGATTTTCGAGTTTATGTTAGCTTATTTTTTTCAATTAGTAGCTATTCTTTTATACTCATGGCAAAATAAATATGTTATGATTGTATATATCATGAGTAGTGTACATAATTTTTATGAAATAAATGTTGATGTATATATTGATATTTTGATTGACAGTTTTATTTATGCTAATATTTATATTAATAAAAGAAATAAGGTATCAGTAGTTGGGTAAATTAAAATATAAAATAATAATTATTCCATGGAGGCAAGTTGCCTGCAGGGTGTTGTGCACATGTGTGTGATGTGTCTACATGCCATCTGGTGCCTATGTGCGGACGAGTCAGGCGATTACTGGTTAAATTCGGGTTAGCGGGTTGACACAGACCAAACCCAACTTTTCGAATAGATCAAAAATTGTAACTCGCACCCAACCTATTTGTTAATGGGTCAACCCAAACCCAAATTTTTTTGATCAGGTTTGGATCGGGTTTTCGTGTTGGGTCAATAATTGGCACCCCAGTATTAAGGACCCATCATAGTCAAGAATTAGGGGTGTAAGTAAGTCAAGCCGACTCATGAGCTGGCTCAAACTCGACTCAATAAATGGCTCATGAGGGGAGCTCGATGTGATAATGAGCCAAACTTGAGTCAGCCCTGAATCAACTCGTTAGATCGTGAGTCTGCTCATTTAAAAATATTAATATAAAATACACTTAAAATATATTAATATTCATGATTTTTAAGTACAAACAAGGAAAAAATGTTTTTAAATTATATCTCGCATTTATATATTTAGTGATTATTCATTATTTTTTGAATTTCTTATTTTTATCATTTTATTATTATAATTGTTTGAATCATAATCATTTTCTCTCATTCAAAATAAAGGAGACAGCTCAAAGTTGTAGAATAAAGATCGAGCTCAAGCTCAAACTCGATTAGTTTATCAAGTTTAAGCATCGGGTGACTCGAGCTCGGCTCAACTCCTTTACACCCTTATTAAGAATACCTTTTCCTTCAATTTTAAATTCCAATCCTATTAAGTTGTTCGGCCCTCTTAAACGAGTAATTCACAACCACATACCTAAATTTAAAGGGGAAAAAAAGAATTAACATAAATTAAGGGGTTTTATTAATGAATAAAGATAACTTAGGCTCCCACTACACAAATATTTTTGACATCCTTAAATGGCTAAGAACCACCCTTATGCATTTTATTAATCTTCTATAATTACAGCTGATCGCTTCATGATAGATTAAACAAAATTTTAATAAATTTCTATAGTGATAATTAATAGATTATTCATAATAGAAATTAAAGAAATTAAACAAGTTAATATTTTTTCTAACTATCATTAAATCGAGTTCATGTGGCCCATTATCTGAGGGCATTTTTATTTTTAATTGGTGTTCCAAAAAAAATTTTCAACTCTCCCCTATAAAATGAACTTGAATATTTTTTTTTTCAAAGCAATAATAAAAAATTAAATGATGATAATTACTTTTATTGCATGTTTATATTTACTGTGAAAGTAGCTGACATTACTATATTAGATTAACCCACCAAATGCAACATGCATAATTTATTCTATTAGCCAATTTTCTTAGCATTCGGGCTACGGGTGTCAAAACTTGACCTGATCTGAAATCCGATCTAAAAATTTTTGTGTTCGAGTCAATATGTTTTTCATACGGGTCGGGTTTGATTTTTATATTCCAACATATTTATAAAATCGGGATGGATTCGGGTTGACCCGAAAACCTAAAAGCAACCTGAAATGACCCAGATATGCACATTTCACCCGCGTACACAGCCTTGCTCCTGCTCTGCAAACAACGCACACAACCTCACTCTCGCTTTGTCTCTCCCGTGATCGTGTCTGCACCCAACACTAAAGGAAAATCGATCATTACCATCGGATTTTCTGGCAGATTTATATACACCAGAAAAGGCAACGAAAAAATCGGTGGAATATTCGCCAGTTATTTTATGGAGTCATTTCCGACAAAATGTCCGTCATTGAAGAATAGGCGAATTATCCGCCGGTTTTTCATCAGAAATTTAAAGGTTTCAGGCATAATTTTCGCCGGTTATTACCGACAAATATTATGCATGCTTACTTAAACTCGATGAATTTTTTCCGTCGTATTATCCGCCGGTAAATAACTGACGAATAATCCACCGAAAAATTCGACGTAAATAGAAATACCCCAATTTCACCTCTTTCGTCGTCTTTCTTCTTATTTCTCCCCTCGGTTAGGTTGTGTCGTTTAGGTCGAGAGCTGTCATGCGTCTGAGAGCTACCACGAATGTGTGACCCTCGCCGACTTTCGCCATCGGACTTGCACCCTTCGCCTCCATCGTCAGGGACCTTTAGTCGCGGCCTATGGTAAGAGTTCGCTGCCTCCGCTTTTGTTAGGGATTTCGCACTAGACATTTGCAAGATAATAAACCTTGGTGTATGCTATTGTTTAGGTTTTCGATGTTCTCACTAGACATTTGTTATAGATGTATCTTGGTATATTTGCTTTTGAATGGTTTTTGTTTAGGATGTTCTCACTAGATATTTGCAAGAGAATAAACCTAGGTGTATGCTATTGTTTTGGTTATGGATGTTCTCACTAGACATTTGTAAGAGAATGTACGTATTTTGGTATATGCTTTTAAATTTATTTTGTTATGGATGTTCTCACTAGACATTTGCAAGAGAATGAACCTAGGTGTATGCTTTTGCTTTTTATGGATGTTCTCACTAGACATTTGTGAGGGAATTTATCTTGGTGTATGATTTTAAATTTGTTTATATATATATATATATATATATATATATATATATATATATATATAGTGTATTTTTAGTTGTAATAGACCTAGTTGAGGGATTAATTGTGACTTTGGAGTACACGTTTTAATTAATATCTTTGATATATTTATGATAAAATAGATAAGGTTTTTATTTGTAGAATTCAAGTTGGATGGTGAAAGTAGAGGAATGTATTGGGCATTGTTGTGTGATAGAAAAGTCCCCCTCTCATTAAGAGTCCATTTTAAGTTAAGTGTTACAGAGTTGAGGATGCTCAGGTGGATGACTAGTGGATTTACTCTTATAGACAGGTTACGAAAATAACATATATGTAAAAAGGTTGGAGTAGCTCTAGTGGAAGATAATATTAGAGAGAGGATCTTTGGATGGTTTGGTCACATAAAACGACGGCCTTTCGATCACTCTAAGACTCTTTGTATTTTCCATAAACTGAGTCCTTTCGATCACTCTAAGAGTCGCTTCGTATGCCATCTATATATTTTCCTTCAAAAAATTGTTAGAACATTATTTAATATATACATATTTTATGTAGGTTATACTATGGATATCAAAACTTAAAAAGTTGGATGTATAATCGTTTGACACAATGATGAAAGACATTAACGGATGAGTTCATTAGAGGGGTGAATTTTTTCACTTTGACAGCTTCTCAACTGTCCAGCTTCATCTCAGATGAAAAGTTTTGTTGCACATGTTTTAAACATAAAAAATCATGTGCACCTAAGACTAGATGACATAACTGTTGATCTATACTGTCGAGGCTTCATGCCAAAATTTTGGTATTGGACTTTTCATGGTGAGTATGAACAACATTTCGATTCTATATGCGGCCATCGATAAGTGCTAATATAATGAGGAATAAAATATCTGACCTGTTTTTGTGAACTTAATTCATGATGCAACTGGAGCACAATTTGAACAATATACAAATGAGTCGCCTAATAAAGAAGTATAAAATTTTTATGATTCGTTGCATGCTTCCTAACAACCAATATGGAAGGGGTGCACCACTCACTCAGAGTTATCCATTGTTGTTAAGATGTTAAGTATCAAGACATAATATAATGTCCCCGTGGATATTTTTATAAATTTATTGGACTGCTTAAAAAAACCAATTAAGTAGATAACATAATTCCTACAGATTTATATCAGACTAAGAAGTTTGATTCTAAGCTTAGTTTGACATACATAAAGATATATTTTTGTGTCAATAGATGCATGTTATTCTATAAAGATGATCAATCAGAGATTGCATGTCTTTTCTGTAGTACACCAAGATTTAAACCAAAATCTAGCAAGAAAAGAAAGCTGAAGGAAGTACCAGCTATTAGGTTGTGATATTATGTATAAATTGCTTAAATGTTTGTTAACTTTCATAGGAGTATACAAGACTTCGAGAGAGCCAGGTAGCAACTGGTGAAGGTTCTTCTGGTGGAGAATATTCTGACTACCACACTTGGTCGCAAGCGATATGATGAATGCAGTACGGCAGAGTATATTATTTAGGCTTGCAGGCCTATACATATGAGGGGCAGATATCTGGTGGCTCCATTTTCTCAGCTAATACCCATGAGTTTTTATATAACCAACAGATAATTGCCCTTACAGCCGAGCTAGAGCAGGTAAAGAAAGCACAAGGTGGTTAGCAGATGCAAATGCAGCAAGCTCAAATGTTAGATGAAATATGAAAGATGACGGAGCAAATAAGTGGGAAGAGTACATCATCAACTGAGGAGGAGATTGAGTCAGAGGTTATGTTATTTATTTTACTGATGTGGAAATATGTATTTATGTGTTTTTAGTTATTTGTTGTATGGATATCTTGATTTTTGTTATTGCTAGATATTTGTTGATGATACTCTTCTTATTTATGTTATTGTGTACATATTTATGCTTAATAATATAATTGGTGATATTTTTTATCAGAATTAGATGTATGAATGAATATAGTGTTGTATTTTTTTATTCATGTTTAATTGTGAAAATCAGTTTGAAAGAAAGAAGGTTTTTTTTTTTTATGCTAGAAGTTTCTGGTGAATTTTCCGTCGGAAACACTACTGGCAATACGATACGACAACGTTTTCGACAGAAATATGTGCCGTTATTTCAGGTGGATATTACGACAGTAAATAACGTCAGTAATAAGAGGGCGCTTTTTTAGCGGCGGATAATCCGTCGGTATTTCCAGCGTATCTTTTACGACGTGAGAATTATCATCGGATCCTTTTGCGTCGAAAATTCGCCATAAAGTTTATATTTATGGAGGATTTTTATTATTATCGACGGATTTCATCCGCTGGTAATAACACATTTTTCTGTAGTGCAAACAGTCTGTGACGGCCAGACCGGTGCACATAGCCTGGCTCAGTGTTCGCCTCGCCTCGCGCTCGCCTTGTTCGTGCCGCTCCACACTCGCTTGGCCTGTACGACCGCACCATCCTTGCCCCATCCCTCTTGCCCTCGCGTCACATCTACACCGCACTCAAAGCTTGCCCAGCTCTCACGAGCGTGTCCGTGTCTGGCCGGGTAAACCTGGTAACCTGAAGGGTCGGGTTCGAGTCAAGATTCCGACCCGTTCATAAAATTGAGCCGGGTTAGGGTCAACCCATTTGGACCCGGGTTAATTACGAATTCAACCCGACCCGATAACCCATTTGACACCCCTAATTTAGGCTTCAAACTACTCTAATAATTAATGATAAAAATGAAGGATTCATATATATTACTTTATCTCTATTAGTATCCTGATTTGATGATTTTATGTCCTGTTGGGCAAATTTAAGAAAGAGATTGTCAACGATATGGGGTCCCTAGCAATCATACACCTGGAAGCATGGACTCTATGATATTATAGGACATACAATTCTCATTTCTCTCGATATGTAAATATACGCCCAATGCTGATCTATTAATATTTACATATAAAGCAGCTTTCTTACTGCTTTCTAAATGATTTTTATCACAAAAATTATTAGATTTTAAAACATTTGTATTAGAATCTGTTTTAAAAAATAATAAAGAAATTATCCCAAATAAAATCTTAATCATGTGATTATCATACTTATTTCATAAAATCTATGAAGACTCGAAACTTTTAGATTAATCCTCTTATATGAGATCAAGATCATTAATTATAAATGTCTCTCTAATAAACTTCTTCGAAGTCGAAAGTGGCATTTTAGAGTAAGTTTCATTATATAAATACCTCTCACAAGGCTTTTAATTTAAAAGATAAACTAAAACCCTTTCCAAAGACACTTGAATAGCTTCGAAAGACTTGAAAAATCTTACACTAAACTTAGTGGTTGATTAACTCAATTTTTAACTATAGTCATCAGAGTTCTTTATGGCCTAGTCAATTTGATGCAACACACAACTCTCCTTGGCCTATTGGTTGAGAGCTTAGGCTTCCAACCAAGAGGTCCAAGATTCGAGTCTATGTGTATGCGTTGTGTGTGTGAGTTTGCCTTAATTGACCTAAATGTCCCAAAAAAAAAAAATGATGCAACAGAACCTCATGATGTATATGCCAGTAACAAGAGCCTTGCTGTAAGTATGAAGTTTAACATATCAATATCATCCTTCACAAAGTTCAAAGCATCGTAATGGATTTCAACATGACCTAAAAATCAAGTGCAGCTATCCTTCTATACATACTTTAGCAAACCCATATTGTTGTGGAAATAGGTAATTTTTGGTCGCCCCTGGGTCATTCTGGTCGTGTCGGGTTGACTAGATCCGAAGTGGCTCGGGTCCAAAAAAACTGACCCGTTTGCATAAGCGGGTGGGGTGCGGGTTGACCCAAATAGTATCGGGTCAGTTCTGAGTTTGACTCGAAATTGACTCGTGACCCGATATTGACACCCCTACTAGAGTGCAATATTGACAAATAAAAAATGATATTTTATGACTATATGATAAACCATTAAAAGAGAAGCATAATACTAAGTTAAGTGTGGCAGAGATAAGGATTCTCAGGTGGATTAGTGGCTTTACTCTTAGAGATAGGATAAGAAATGAGCATATACATGAAATGGTTGGAGTAGCTCCAGTAGAAGATAAGATTAGAGAGAGTCGCCTTAGATGGTTTGATCACATAAAAAGGCGGCCTTTCGATGACCCGGTTAGGCGAGTAGAGGTATTAGATTTGACTTGTGTTAAGAAAGGTAGGGGTAGACCTAAAAAGACTTGGTTAGAAAATATTAGGAATGACCTTTCTTTATTAGATTTAAAAGAGAATTTAACTTTTAATATGGCACAATGGAGAAAAATGATTCATGTAGCCGATCCCACGTAGTGGGATAAAAGTTTGATGTTGTTGTTGTTGTTGTATGATATCCAACTTTTAAATTAAGAAAAAAAAGTGAAGGTTATATCTTAAATAACGCGTTATTTTGTACTCTTTAAGAAAATGTTTTATAATTTTTTAGGAAGGTGTTGCGACGTTGAAAAAAAATCAGATTTCTTGACAAGAAATTTTGATGGAACCAAAAAAATGAAAAAGATCCGCTAGCCCAAGTTTGACAATGCTGACTCATAGAAAAGTTAAGGCCCGATTATATAAGGATATCAGATTAGACGGGCCAGAGAAGGCCCATTACCTGGAAGCAGGCTCTATTTATATAGCCGCCATGTTCTAATTTTCATTTGATCAAAAAAGGAGAATCAATTCAATCTTTCATTCAATGAATCATAATATGCAATTTCATGCATGATGTTTTATCCTTATTAATATAGATTGAAATAATTATAATAAGATTTATGATATATATATATATATATATATATATATATATATATATATATATATATGAACCATCTGAATTTTGATGAAATATAAGATGATTTGAAGCCAAGAAATGATTGAGAAGAGGTTGAAGGGTGTTCATCAAATGATTGAAAAGGTAATGATTATTGTTAGAAGCTGCAGACACTAGCTAAGGTAACCTTTATGTGGCATGTGTATGTTGTGTGAAGAGAGGCTGGTTCAACCCTTTGAACTAACCCAACTCAATTATTTCTTAATGTTATAGGTAATTTAGGTCGTACACCTTCTCCAATTATGATAATTTGGTATTATTTGAAATCATGAAATGATTTAGTCATTTTGACTATATATTTGGTGTAAATTCATTTTTAGAGCTACAGGTTAAAAATGATAATATGATCACTAACTTAATAACATCCAACATTTAATTTATTTTATATCTAGTTGAAACTTAAAAATCTATCAAATTATATATAGAATGAACCTAATTGAACATATTAAACTAAAAAGGAAAGTGAATGATTTATTGAGAAAAAAATTCATATAAGAAAGAATAAGTCCTTATGCTATCTCGTCCATACACACCGCTAAAAAAGATGGCACATGGGAGATGTATGTTAATAATAGTCATAAATAAGATGACAATGATATGTAGCAAACACATAACTCATATGACGATATGCTTGAACTTAATTATGGAACTGATTCTTTTTTCTAAAATTAACTTTAATACTGGTTACCATTAGATTTGGATGCAATTTGCAGATGAGTGAAAAATAGTTTTGAACACACCTTTTGGATTAAATAAATTTTTATAATCTTTTTAGCCTCTATAATGCCCCTAAACATTCAACAATTTAATGAACAAAAAATTTTTAAGCTTTTCATAGAAAAATTCATAGTGATATACTTGGATTATATCTTGATTTAGAATTTTAATGAAGTTATGCAATCCATCCATATTAATATTATCTTCAATAAATTAAGCAACAAAAATATTATATAACTTAAAAAAAAAAAAACCTCTTCTTCAACCATTGTGAATTAATCTTCCTAAAAGTTATAATATTTAAGGTTCAAGATATATATCATAATATTAGCCAACCCCAAAGACTATCACTAGTGTTAAAAGTATTATTGGGCTACCAGTTTCTATAGAAGATTAATAAAAACTTTTAATTTTGAAGTGGCCCCAATCACTAGCCTCCTTAAGAAAGAAAAATTATGTTAGACCTTCATCAAGTTAAAATCCTATGTCATCTCTCCCTAAAACTTAACCACCATTTTCTTTTTCTAAATTATTTAAAGTAACATGTGGTGCCTCTAGAATTGGTATAAGAGGAGTTTTAGTCTCTTTAGTTGGAAACCAAATAAGGTAAAATAAATATATCCCATATGTGACAAATAGTTTCATGTCATCATCTAGCTCTTAAGGCTATAAAGACACTACCTATTGTTGAAAGAATTCATAAAAAAAAATGGTCCACCATACCTTAAAATTTATAAAACCTAATGAAAAATAAACCATAAGCATAATAAATGAATAGAATACATCCACGTTTTCAACTTCATTATTAAAGCTAAGCATAGATTAAAAATAAATCTATTGATAACCTATCTAATATAGTATTCACTCTAACTTCCTTAGCAATTCAAATCCCTGATATTGATAGAATAAAAGATCACTACTCTTCTTATTCTTGTTTTTGTAACTTATATAATGAATTAAAGGATGTCATTCATTTTGACACACTTTATTGCTTAAATATTGCTACATTTCTAGGGAAAGTCATTTATACATCCCTAAATGTTCACTTAGATTTTTTTTTTTTTTTTTGAAATTTTTTTATTCTTTACTTACACTCAAGTTGTATATCTAACAACAGCTCTACTAGAGCATAGATTTTATTGATCTTTTATTAATTGTGATGTTAAAAAATTTTTACTATGATGCTACACTTACAAATTAGCAAAGAAACTAAACAATAATATGAAAAATAACTAGCCCTAAATACACCTTATAGACATTGGGAGGACATAATTATGGAATTGCCTTAGGTCTTCCTATAAAACCTATAGATCGTGATAACATTTTTGTAGTGTTTGACATATGTTTAAATATGCCATACTTTTTTCCATATTCTTAAAGTTGATTCTAAATTACGAACTATTTGGCAACAGGCTTTATGCAGGATTTGAGTAGGATTTATGCGTAGCTGATAGATCTCACGGTGGAATAAATCCTCTGTTTCTCTCTTTTTGTCATAAATCCTATATTTACTAAATCATGGAATTCGCTGAATTTAAGGGATTTGGTTGAAGGAGCACACGAAAGGGAGAAAGCTAGTTACCTTCATAGTGAGCGAGCTCCCGTCACTACTTATATCTACTATACCCTTAGTAAAACCTAAGCTGAATTGAACAAGAAACTGTTAAACCTATTACATGCTTTTGATACTTGTTTACATTCATATGTTCCTATCATTCTTTTATATAAATAATCAATATGGTCATGATCAATAAAACTTAGATGTTGTTCTACAAATACTTTTTCCTTTGAAAATTATATTCAAGAATACATTTTAAACATCCATTTAATAGAATAAGAATTTTTTAAATCAAGTGAATGTTATATTAATCTAGTTAAATATGCATCTGATTCTTCAAAATATTTGTCTAATTTGGTGTATCATTCTTATCAATCTCTATTTCATCTCTTTTTACTTTTTTTTATTCAAATTTTATCATCTTCTTCAAAATTATTTATTCTAGATGATACCTAATGAAATACATCAATGAATATATGAATGAATTTTATATGATTCTTTACTTAATATTTTATAATTTTTATAATAATAAGAATATCCTAGAAAAATATCTTCATTTGATCTAGTATTAAATTTCTTAAAACTATCTCTCTCATTCGTAAGAATAAAAATCTACAATAGTGAAAAAAATCGCACAATATAAAAAAAAATCCTTATAATAGATTTTGAATTAGCTAACTTTTGTAATAATCTAAGACTTGTTATACTAAAAGATTGAGTAACTCAACTATAGTTCAACAAAAAAATAGTTAATATTAACTCATATTCAATAAATAAATAATAATGTTGATGTCGATAAGAATAATAGTTATTTTATGCTAAGAAGTTTTATTGTGGTAGATAGGAAATAATTTATATCTTATCTTTATACAGAATCTGGCACACGCAAATAGAAATATTAAGAGACACTAAAATTTTTAATGTGGAAAATAAAAAAATAGGCAAAAAAATATTAGGGTCTAGCCTATTTGCAATAGTTCACTTTATTATTAAATACATAAGAGTATACTCTTAACCATAATTTAATATGGCAAGGTTATATAATTGAGAACAATTATATGATTGATTTCTTATGTAGGTTGGGTTTATAGAAGAAGTGGTGGAAGGGGATGATCATACAACATCAATCAAGTTATATATGATAATACACAAAAGTTGGGCATCCATGGTCTCACCACTAAAGTCAAATGGTGGGGTCGGGTGTTATTGATCACCCGGTGGCGGTCAAAAGTCACTTGATGCATGGTGGTGGCAATTGATAATGGTGGTTATCGGCAATGTAACATAGTTGTTAAGATTTCTTAGCTCACGAGCCTCCCTCATATAACAAATAATGGAGCCTTTTTTATAGCATGTAAGAAGGTATTTAATAAATTTGTCCATAATAAAAAAGAATCCATCAAGCGGGTGTGTATTGATTCCTTTGGTCATGGATTATTTATTCATTATTTGAGTACTTTAGTGTTCCCTGAATTGATTAATTTTAAGCTTGTTCAATTTGTTTCATCAAGACGTTCGATTTTGATAATAAGCACACTAGATTTAGAGATCATTTGGTTCTACAATTTATGTCCTAAAATTTTCATTTACGCTTAAGCCTTAAAGTACTTGATTTGAACTCATTTGGAGTCGAATTAGACCACTCGTGGTATCATTTAATTTAGTTCATATCATCGAGACATTCAGTTTAACTATAAATTTATCGTAATTAGAATTCACATATTGATCCTAAATATAATCCTAAAAATTTTTAACTCAAATATTAATTTAAAAAACGTCTTAATCAAATGAATTTTCTGAAATGATATATATTACTAATTAATAATTTAAATTAGGGTAATATTCGAGATATTTTACACCAATAGATTTTATCTGCACGGCGTTATAGTCGTGACTTAAAGACTTTGAACATGCTTTGATGAGAACCATGCAATAAAACAGTCAACGAATGCTCCGATCAGATGGATCCACGAGCGTCTAGAATTTCTTCCTTTTTTTGTATTCTTCTATATAAATATATATAGTTTATTCCAAGTCAAATACCAGCTCAATCTCTCACGCTTTGAACTCTTCATCTTTCAACTCCTCTATTCCCATTCAATCACGCACCATTCTATATATCCACCTCTATATGAACCCCTAACCTCTCTTCATTTAACTCTCTCTCTCTCTCTCTCTCTCTCTCTCTCTCTCTCTCTCTCTCTCTCAAATGGGTTCAATTTATCAATACATCTCTCTTCTCATCGTCATCTTCTTCCTCACGAGCTCTCAGCCATGCATCATCCTTCAAAAAGAAAGCTTTTCGGCAGAAACTTCAGCCGGGGACTCAGCGGCGACAAAGGTGGCGACGATGAGGGAGGAGATATACCGGCCGCTCCTCCTTAATCTCCTTCCCAGGGGAAATTTTCCTCGCTCTGGTCCTAGTAAAGGAACTAATGAGTATAACAACTAGCTCAGTTACTAAGTATATTTTATGTATAAGTTCAAGTTGAAGTTTAGAATTGGATAAAGTTTTGATCGATGCATGCTGATTTATATGTATTTTTATTTGTAATAGGAATTGTGTGTATAATTATAGAGATATAACAAAAGAAATTTTTTGCATTGGAGGCTAATTGAATAATTTATATGTCAGAAATGTCTTAGGTTTATATTTGAGACGGCTTTCTTATTTCTTTTTAACGCGATTTTTTAGGACAAAATTTTTTTGAGCTAAAAAATTATTTTAAAAAGTTGAATGAAAGCTGTCCCAAACGCTCATTTCTTAATCTTACTCATTATTTTCTTTAATGTCTACTTTGGCAACCAAGATGATCTATAGCCAGAAGTAATATTGATGCATCAGCTCAATTTCTTATGTGATCGGGTAATAAAACATTTATTAATGTTCTTAATTTTTTTGGATATAAAAATATGTTAGAACTTCCGAATTAATGAAAAAGATACTTAGGTTTCACTTGGGACGATTTTCTCTTGCGTTCTAAAACATTTTTCTAGTACAAAATATTTTTTAAATTTTTGTACAAGAAAACCGTTTTAGAAAGCAGTATGAAAGTTGTCCCAAATGAAACCTTAATTTTATGATAGGTAAAAGTAGGGGTGGGGAGGTCATAAAGATAAGAATGAGAAATAAAATAATGTATTTCATTTAAGGAATTTCTTCTGAAAATTTATAAAAAAAAAGTGATTATTTTCTTTTATTTGTATTAAGATTTTATTTAGAGCAGTTGTTTCTACTTTTTATTGCTGCTTTCTCAGCTTTAGTTTCAGAAATATTTTTCCTAGAACAATTTTTTAAGACAAAAATTTAAGAAATTAAGCAGTAAAAAATTGTCTTTTATGTTTCGTTTGGGACAATTTTTTAACTACTTTTTTAAAGTAGTTTTTTAATAAAAAATTAAAAATTTTTAACTAAAATTTTATTAGAAGCAGTAAAAAAGCTCTTCCAAACAAAACTCACACATTATTTTTACGAACAAATTTTCTTATCATAAAAACAGTCTAAAAGTTGTTCCGAACAAAGCCTAAAATTTGTGCATTTGTTAATATAAAATCCTACTAATTATTCAGATTTTTAGACATTTATCTTAAAGCACCGATAAATAATAAATTTTCTTATAATATAAATTATTTTTTATTTGAATTCTTCTCGAAATAACGCAGAATATTTGCTCAAAATAAAGCCCATAAAACTTAGAAATCACTCCTCCACTGTTTTAAGCTTATCTAATTTATTTTATTTAAATCAAAATTATTCTAAATTAATTTTAATTATTAAATCATGACGTTAAAATGTGGGATAGAATAAAGATTTCCATAATTTTGAAGAGAAATATTATGAATTAATTTTTATATTGAAATGCGGGGCCCATCGGGTCTGGATTTCTTTGTCCCGATCCAAAATTACCGGGAAAGCTGGCCTCGTTCGCATACCATTTTCAACGAACGTTGGTGCCCGGCATTGGGCCATTGACCAAACCTGTTGGCTGATATCGTCCGCATTGATTGAGCCGATTTAGGTTTAGTTTTCAGGGTTGTTTTTCACACACCAAATGCTTTTTTTTTTTTACTTCTTTTTACTTTCAGAATTTTTTATAATTAGATTTTAAGTCCAATCAACCCACCAAATGCCCAATCACATTCACAACAACTAAACCATCATATAAGGAGGAGAGAGAAAGTCTGTCAGGGTCTTTTTGCCTGTCATTCATGTTACGGATTTTGTTATATTAATTGTAAGTGATTAAAGTCGTATTCTTTTTTTGATGATTTTAATTTTTACGGATTTCATCTCTTTAAATCCTCTAAAAAAACATTCTCCTGATTTTATAAGCTTTTACCGAGTAACTTTTGATATGTTATATATTTAATCATTCTTAACTATTTGATATGATTTTATTACATTTTACCGATTAAAAATATGCAAATTAACTTTTATGTAAAAGAGTAGAGAAAAAGATATACTGGTAATATGGTTGAAAGCAATATTGTACTATGTTTTGACATATGATACTGAAATGTAATATGCAATGAAATGATTTGATATGATTGAGTTATGCAAAAATGTAATATTTCAATTAGTCTGAATCTAATATGATGTATTAAAATGATGTAATGATGTATTGATACCAGATATATGATATGATAACTTAATGTGATATCCTTAAGATCTACATGGTTCACTGATTGGACTCAATGGATGGGAGTGATAAGGAGCTGGAGATTGATTGGAGCTATAAGAAGTTGAGGCGACTATCACGTGATTCAAGGAGAATTATAATAAGTTTATTGATTGAGAGTCATAAGAGGCAACTTATCGGGGTCATAAGTGCAGGAGCAAGATACTCTCATTGAATATCTTATTAGTGATATTATTTCTGATTCTAACATTGTACTGACATTACAACTGACACTGATAATACTATTTATTGTTATTGATATTGATATTGGCATAAATATAGTCGATTGTTATTGATATTGTGATTGATGATGTAATGGCTTTAGATGTGATGGAGTATAGAATGATAAATTAATATAGATAATAAGTATAGACATTCATGCATAGATTTCTGTATATAATTTATAGCATATTATTCTCATTTATCTTGCATTGATTTTAGTTATAAGATTTTGATTATTTATTGTTATATGTGCACAATATGTGATTTTATATATTTTAAGGAAGGGGTAATGATCTTATGATATGAGACTTCGGACAACATGCATAATTCTTTTTGTTGATCATAAGAAATTAGTAAGCTCTAGTTAAATAACTAAAATAAAAATATATGCAATTCTTCTAATTTAGATCTTGGAATATGACAATATCTCTTCATTGACCAGTCCACTTGCATAAGACAAATGGTTAGACCCATATTTGATTCCCCTTATAACTCCAATTCTACTTATAGCTAGCTTCCTTGATTATCCCACACCTACAAAAGGAAGATGAAGTAACAAAAATAGAAATAGAATATATAGGGCCCTTATAACATTAATTGCTTATAGTGCACTTTGACATCTCCCACATCAAAACTTCCACCATGACATCATATATGTATGCAAAACATCTCGATTCATTATATAATTATAACTATTAACATGAACATGAATACGCATGAATTGTCATATCTACTATATTTTAGGGGTAATACATGTGGAATATATATATATATATATATATATATATTATATATATATATATATATATATATATATATATATATATATATATATATATATATATATATATATATATATATATATATATATATATATATATATATATATATATCAATATTTGAAAATCATTCATAAGAGATATTGTCAACAACGTCATTTTAAATAATTTGGTAAACTATAGTCGAAGTCATAATCAATTGATAGAATTTCACTTTCATACTGTCAAAATGGTCATAATAAATTATTCTACAATATACCATAAATTAAATGGTAGAAAGTTTCTTAAACTTAATAAAATCACATCTCTTAATCTATATCTTTCAATATGAACATTGAATTTAAAATTTGAAATAGGATATTAGAAGCCTACTACTAGCTAAATGTTTTACTTAACAATACTAATGGATGAATAATACAGCTTTGCCTAAAAAATCTCTCTTTTCTTTCTCTCTAGTTCTCTTTTCCTTCTTTGACAACTAGGGTGAGGTGAGGGAAAATGAATATGCTTTTTAGATATTTATATATAAAAACTCATTTATGACACAACTTCATGACGTTCATCTTCCCAACGTCATAACGCTCTATCAAATATCTGAGATACTCCTAAATAGAAAGATCACACTACCAAAAAATAGGGTTTTCGCAGCATAAATTTTTACTTTTCCTGGCGGTTATAACCGCCTCTAAATTATTTGCAGCGGTCATTAAACCGCTGCAGAACCGCCGTGTTTGCCTTCCGCTGCAATGGCCTTCCGCAGCGGTTTTAGGACCGACGGGGTAGCTTTTTGTAATGCGTTTTTTTCGCAGCGGTGATTAATTTTCTGATGCAAAACGGGTTTTCGCAGCGGTTTTGTAAAACCGGTGCACAAAACCGCTGCGATAGGTCGCGTTTTTTGGTAGTGTCAACACCCTCACCAACGCCACTATGCTCCTTAAATTATAAATCTAATATAGAGAGGGAAGCATCGATGCATTGTCATGCATAATGCTTTTGCGCTTCCTTAGCCAAATTTTCTTAAATAGAGAGAAAGCACTGCAATGCTTCCACGTACAGTATCGCAACACTTCCAAGGAGCTTTCTCCACTTGACTTTCTACCCCTTTCTAATTTAACCTCAAACTTAGGGGTGTCAATATTTGACATGACCCAAAAATTTTGGGTTAGGGTCAACCCGAACCCGAAACGGGTCGGGTTCTGGTTCAGCATTTCGACCCGTTTCAAAAATCGGGTCGGGTTAATCCTTTGACCCTAAATTGACCCGATTTTGACCCGAAAACCTGATTTTGACCCGGCAACCCGAGATTGACCCGTTTTTTACCTGAAAAGAGGAGATTGACCCATTTTTGACCCGAAAATTAGTCATTTTTTTGTTGGAAACGGGTCATTCGGGTCGTGTCGGGTTGACCCGGACCCGAGGCGGTAAGGGTGCACTCGAATTTCTTACCAGGTTTGGATTTCATTAACATGCTTCTATAGTAGCAGTTATTACATTCTCCCATGCTTACATAAAATGTTATCCTTAACATTTACATGCAAGTGTTTAAAACAAATCTGGATATAGTTGTCTAATTTCTGCTTCGTTGATCTCCTAGTTTGAATATATTTATAATATATTCTTCTACTAAACTTTGACTATATATCAAATTTGTTTATTTCTCAATTGCTTCACATAATAGGCCAGAATACATTACAATTCTTCCATTTCTGTCATATTAGGTTATAATCAATTTCAGCATTGGGAACTCTCTGTTCTAGATCAAAGACCCGCCTTCTTAGTATTGATACATAAAATACATTATAAATATCTAACATGTGATCAGACCGTGACAACATATAAGTATATTTTAATTTTCAATCTTTTCAATAATCTGGTTATTAATATTAGATCACATCTTTGAAATAAAGATATCTCTATGATTAAGGCTCAATTACAAGATTACTCTAAGAAATCATACAGTTTCATATTAATTTTAAAATATTTATGTAAAAAATTAAAAGTTAATTTTTATTCTTTATAAAGCATAAGTTAAAAAATATATAATTTTGTAATTCATACTGAATTTTATACTATTAATGAACATAATTTATAAAATTGGTTGAAAATACACATCTTTGAAACATGGATCATTGTATTAAAGTCATGCATGCATATGTCTCATTTAATAATTTTGCATTTTTAAGATCAAGAAAATTGCATTGTAAATTTTAGTGATAAAAACATAAATAAAAAATTAAAAATGTAAATAAATAAATTTAAGTGAGGTCAAATCCTTCACAACGGCCTTCTTTGTTGTGCTTCTAGTTCTAGAGTTCTAATAATGATTGCGATGGTCATCTTCCAATTATAGTTTTTTTTTTTTTTTTTTTAATGTATGGTAGAATGTGGATTCTTTATGTGATAACAATGGTCCAATTTTGCGGCAATTTAAATGAGTAAAGATCAAATAAAGAGAGTGGATCATGCAGCCTAATAGTATACCTAACATGGCCACGTGCATAACTTGGAAGGGTATATTAATGCACTAAAAAAAAAAATTTTTTTTATTTTTTATTTTTTATTTTTTTAATTTTTTATATTAATGCACTCTAGATGAAGCATATACAAGTAGAAGTCTCAAAATAAATTAATGGACTAGATTCGGATCCAAATCGAAAATGACATGATCTCAACTCAATCAACTCAGTTAAGGAATTGAGGAAGGCTTCCAAACATTGGAGTCACGCGGAATGCCCTAGCCTCTACTACGCCGCCGCCGACTGCCGTGTCTTCTGCCGAGCCCGCACCTTGGCCTCCCGCCGTCCAGCACCTGGCGCCGGTGGGTTCTGGTTGCTCTCGCGCTAGGGTGCCGCAGACCTTACGTCTGCGGAATGGTTTGCTCTGCTGCTAGGGCTCCGCCGTTCTTCGACGTGGTTTGCGGTTTTCTCTCCTTTTGAGGTGCAGGTATCATTTTTTCCTTATGGCGTCTGTTCGCCTTCGCGATCCTGATTTTTTAAGTGGGGCTTCGGCGCCTCTTTCGTTTAAAGAGGCTTTATCTGGTACTTCGTCTTCCTTCCCTGAGCTTAAGGTTTCTTCACATCATGGCTTACACCGGCTTTGTTAATCTCCGAGTAGGAGGTGCGGTCGCTTGCTGCACCTTTCGAATTTGCTTTGGTTGGCCATTTTCAGGGTCAACGGCCTTCAGTTGATGCCATTCAGAAGTTTTGCTTCAATTTAAAATTGTTAGGGGATTTCTCGGTTACAGTTCTAAATCATCGGAATGTTTTGATTAAATTGGTGAAAGACTTTGATTATTGCCGGATTTTCTCTCATAGATCTTATTTTGTTCAAAATTTTTATATGAAAGTTGTAAAATGGTCTCCCAACTTGGATGTTGAGGTGGATTCACCAATTGCGCCTATCTGGGTTTCCTTCCCCCTTCTTAGGCCTCATTTATTCTCTCCTAGAATTTTGTTCGGTTTAGGTTCGATTTTTGGTCGTCCTCTTAAGTCGGATTTGGCGACTGCATCCGGCTCCCGTCCGTCTATGGCTCGTATGCTTGTTGAAATGGATGTTACTAAGAAACATGCTGATAAGATTTGGGTTGGTTCGATGGAATCGGGCTATGTTCAGATTGTAATTTTCGATGATATTCCTCATTTCTGTTTGCACTGTAATTCTTTAGGTCATCTTAAGGATTTATGCCCTATCTTGCATCCTTCTCTTAAAGCTCCTAAACCTGTGGTTGCCCAGTGCAAGAAGTCGGACTTGAATGCCCCTGTATCTAGGGAGGATTATGGTGTGCTAGATGCTGGTGTCAATATTTCAGATGCTGCTGATATTGTTTTGTCACCTAATGCTACTCCGTTTATTCCCTCGTGTGGTGGACGATTTTGGTCATACGGAGGTGATTGAGGCTTTGCCGGCTGTTGATCTGGTGCCAGATGGTAATGAGATTTTGGTTTCTACTCCTGTTATTGTTGCGCCTGTCTCTACTGAGTGTGGTAGGGGGCCTAGTGGGTTGGTTGATGGTGATTCGCCTGTTTTAGGTGTTGTGGGTGATTCTGTTCAGCTTCAGAATAGTGTTATGAATGTGGATACAAATGTATCTGGACAGGTGGTAAATTCAGTTATGGAAGGCTTGTTGGTCAATTCTCAAAATTTAGTTAATGTTCCAGTAAACTTAATGGCATCACAAACTATAATGTACCAGGTGGGTGGTATTTCCGGATTGGATGTTAGGTCCCATGGTGATTGGTTGCATAATTCGTCTGAATATGAATCTGATTCTGAGTCATATTCAGATCCTGGTAATGAGTTTAAATTGGCTCGTGATCGACCTCTTACGGTTGCTTCTCGTGGGAAATTTTGGACTAGAGGTGGGAGAAGAAGATAATTCTTTTTCAAGGTTGATTGTTTCTTGCATTTGATCGGACTGCTTATTGATTGGATTGGAAATTGTTTCTTTTGGCAACCTTTACTGGATGATCCTAGTGCGGTTTCGAGGATGTTGGAAGTCTCGGCCTTCTCAGAGCCCTCCCATTTCCGGAATTTTATTTTCTGTTTTATTGTGATTGTATCTTTTATTGTGTTCTTCTCTTTCTGTTTTTCTTTCTCCAGCTATTGTAACCCCTTCCTTTTTAGTTAATATAACTAATATTTGTTCAAAAAAAAAAAAAAAAAAACTCAATCAACACAGTTCAAACTTGACACGTTCAATAAATAGATCAAAAATGTGGATCCAAACCAAATCCACTAGAAATGAGGATGGCTTGAACCTGTCCTGATAGCTCGTTTTTACTTTAATAAAAAGTTTTGCCTTGCCAACTGTAGAGTTTTGGTTAGCTGATCAAAATTTAAAAAAAATATACCAACAAGCAAAAGATTTATAAAAAAAAAAAAAAACATTTTCACTATCAAGATCTTGAGTTAATCTGAATCTGATCTGCTAATTAAGCGGGTTAAAATTCTCAACCCTAACCTGCTGTGCTTATTAAACTAGTGAACTTGAACTCAACTTTATCTGGTTTGATTTGTGTCGAGTTGTTGAGTTGATTCTTTTATAGACACTCGTATTTACTAAGCCTTTCTTTGGGGCAGCTTTCTTACTATTATAAAGCAGTTTTCTAGCATAAAATTATACTAGCAAAAAGTTGCTTTATAAAGTAATAAGAAAGCCGTCCCAAATAAAGCCTAAATCTCTTTGAGTGATTCACAATTTTAAATAGGTATAATATGAGATTTGTATATCCAAAATATTAAAAATCATATATATATATATATATATATATATATATATATATATATATATATATATATATATATATATATATATATATATATAATCAAGGGATAAGAATTTTGTAGTTGCATAACATTTATATTTATAAGGAATAGCATGAGCGTAATTTAGACTAATCAAGGGATGGTTGGCCGTTACATTAAAGAAAGATTTTAAATCACTCATTATATACAAAGATACAGTAAACAGTAATATGATATGAAATCGAAATTTTATATTTTATGAGGAAAGAATATGCGAATAATAACTCCAATATATTACTTTCTCTATTTTTTTTTTTCTTATTGAGGTGGGGTAAGAAATTGTTAATGGAGAAATTAATGTATTTTTATTTCCAAATAAATCTAGTTATCTATTGTTTGGATTTGAGCTAACATATGAAATTACAAAATTACCTAATAAATATTAGCCATAAAATGAAGAGACAAGAGAAGTGACTCTTAGATATGCATCAAAACTTCTTAGTGTAATGCCAATTGCATGAAATTGTTGGGAGACTTCACCCTCTTTTATCGAGTTATAATGCGTCTTCATGTAGAAGGTTATAAATAAATCATGCTTCGTTTGGGATGGCTTTCTTACTGCTTCTTAAAGCGGCTTTTTTGTACAAAAAAATTTTTGCACTAAAAAGCTGCTTTAAGAAGCATGAAGAAAGATATCTCCAACAAAGTCTCAGTCTATTTAACTTATGGTGCTAAGTGTAAATTAAGCTACTAAGAAAGATGAGAGAAATCGAAACTAAAGAAACTGTGAACTGGAAGCCACTGAAACATTTCTATTTCATTTTTTTACTACATTACAAATGAACATTACATTTATATGTATAACTAGAATAACATAAATATTAGAGAAATCGTTCTTCCGCCTAAGCCAATCATGGATGACTTGCGAATTCTCTATAACCACAAGTGGGTTATGTTTTGGTGGTATGCTGACTGCTAGAGCATGTTAACAGCCCCCCCGCAAGCTGATGATGCTGGAGAGACCATGAGCTTGGCTCGAATACATGCGAACCGAATACGAGGAAGAACTTTGGTGAAAATATCAGCAATTTGATTCCGAGTATTGATATCGTGAACAATAATAACATAAGACTTTATGCAATCACGGATAAAATGGTAATCAACTTATATATGTTTAATACGTGCATGAAACACGGGATTGTAAGTGCAATATTCGAAACATTGTCACAATCAAGAGATGTGGGAGCTTAAATAGAAAAATGAAAATCAATCAATATACGATGAATCCAGATAATATCAATAGCAGCAGTAGCTAAGGCACGATATTCAGGTTCTGTTGAACAATGAGCAACCGTAGGTTGCTTCTAACACACAAACAATGGAGAGTATCTCTAAGAAATAAACAATAGCTTGTTGTTGATTTTCTATCTAGTTGATTACCAGTCCAGTCTGAATCAGCATAAGCACGTAAAGTAGTGGAGGAGTTCTTATTGATTGTAAAACCAAGCTCTATCATTCCTTTAACATAACAAAGTAGGTGCTTGAGTGCTTGAAAATGATGTTGCATAGGAGAATGTATAAATTGGCACAACTTATTATCAACATAAGCTAAACTTGGTCATGTTATAGTTAAATGTTGCAAAGCACCTACTAGATGTCAAAAAAATTATGGATTTTTAAATAGTGATAATGAAGCATTATATGAAACTAATTTGAAAGGAAGAGGAGATACAACTAGATTACAATTTTCTAGACCTGCTCAATGGAGAATGTCCCAAGCATATTTGGATTGGTTAAGATGACAACCGGTAGATGTTGACATCGCTTGTATACCCATAAAATAATATAAATTGCCCAAATTGCGTAGCTGAAATTATTGGTGGAGATTGTGAAGCAAGTCATTAATTGTAGTCGAGCAATTTCCTGTTAGCAAAATATCATCAACATATATTAGGAGATATATGAGATGAGAGTTATGATTGTAGACAAGCAAAGAGGGATCAACATAGTGCAAAAACCCAAGGTTTGCAAATGTGTAGTAAGTTTAGCAAACCATTGTCGAGGAGATTGTTTAAGGCCATAAATTATCTTATGTAATCGAAAAACCTAGTTTGGGTGCTGAGAGTCTTTAAAATTAGGTGGCTGATAAAAAAAATAATATGTGGTTGATTCATATAGACAACCTCATCTAAACCCCAATGTAAAAATGCATTTAAGACTTACAATTGAGTAATTTCCCAATTTCTTTGAACAGTTGCATTAATGAAGATACAAATAGTTGGAAATTTCGCCACTGGATTGAAAGTTTTGGTATAATCTATAACATACTCTTGATGATAACCTTGTGCTACTAGGAGAGCTTTGTAGTGAGCTATTGAACCATCTGAATGCTTTTTAGTTTTGTAAATCCATTTGCAACCCAAAATTGTTTGAAAAGCTGGTTCAACAAGATGCCATATTCCTTATTATTCTAAAGCCTGAAACTCATCAAACATAGCATTACGCCAGCATTGGTGTTTAATGGTAGCCGAAAAACAAGCCGGATCATTATTCTCAACAAGCAAATGTTGAATATTTAACATTATTTTGGGTTTAAGCTTCCATGTTTGCATACGAGTCAGCATAAGATGTCGGGTAGGCGGAGGAGGGGAGAAATGTAGAATTAGTACTGTATGTGGTGATTGAGAGGAAGACTCAGTTAGATGAACATAAACTGTTCGGATTAGTGGAGATTTAGGCTAGGTGATGATTGAATGTTATTTGAGGTAGTGGAGTTTAGTTGATGGGTTGTATAAGGGACTAAAGTTAGATGAGGTGTAATAGTATTTGAAGTAGAATTTGAAGATGTAGAAGTCGTATGTCTAGATGACATAAAAGGAAAAACCTGCACATGAAACTAAACATGGAGAGAGATCAGAATTTTGTGGTTATGGGTGTGATAACAATGATATCCTTTATGGTTGGATCTATATCCAATGAAAACACAAGCTAAAGATTTAGGAGCAAATTTATGTGTAGTTGATGGTTGAAGTCATGGGTAGCACAAACACTCCAAAACTTTAAGATGAAAATAAGATGGAGGATAATTGTATAAAAGTAGATATGTAGAGATAGAATTTGTAGTGAGGAAAGGAAGATGGTTTATTAAATAGGTAGCCGTTAACACATATTCAACCCAAAAAATTGTGGATAAATGAGCTGGTATTAACAGAGTATGAGCAGTTTCAATTATGTGATGATGTTTGCGCTCCGCAAGGCCATTTTGTTGTGGTGTGTTTGGGCAACTAAATTGATGTAAAATACCATTTGTAGAAAGGAAATTTTGAAATTACAAGCTTGTATATTCTCCACCTCCATCATAACGAAATATTTTAATATGAGTAGAGAATTATTTTTCAACCATGGCTTTAAACAGAGCAATTTAGAGAAAACATTAGCTTTAGTAACCATTGGATATATTCATGAGAAATGAGAAAATTCATACAGAAATAAGAAATAATATTTATATCCATTAAAAGATAAAACTGGGGAAGAATCGCATACATCAGACACTACAACCTAAAAGGGAGAAGTACAAGTAAAAGTAGAACTAGCAAATGGTAATCTGTCTCTTCGCTTATTAACACGAATGATATACATCAGTAGAAATAGAAATATTTAAAGAATGAAGTAGAGTAGTATAGTCAATAAAACGGCTTTGTGAGGATGTCCCAATTGAGTATGGCATGGAAGTGAACGGGCAGTAGTTAGAAGAGCTTTGGATGAGGAAATGGATGAAATTGCAACAAAGTAAAGACCATCATGGCATAGACCCAAAAGAATCGAACGTTTTGTTCTCCGATCCTTTATATTGTATCCATGTGGATTGAAAGAGATACACTACAGGAAAACCCGTCCTTACCGGCGGACTAAATCCGCCGGAACACATAGATAATCCGACGGAACTATAAGTTTCCAGCGCACGTTTCGGCGGAAATGCATACACCAGTTTTGGTCGCGTTGATAAATTTTTTCCGACGAATGTAATGCACCGGAAAACTTTCCGGCGCACTTCCCGACGCATTACCGACGTAAAACATCGGATTGGTGCCGACGATTTACAACCGATAAATTGCTGCGCCATATGCGCCGGTAAGTTTCTGTCGGATTTTCCGCCGGTAAGTACCGGCGGACAAAACGCCGCAAGGTTGCCGTAGACAACCCATGGCTTTGTTTGCGGCGCAAAGTTGTCGCCGGAAATAAGCGACGGAAATCGCGCCGGAACATGCGCCGATAGTTGTCGACGGAAGGAATACGTCGATATGTCCGATACAATTCGTTGTATCGTTCATTCCGGCGGATTTCCAGCGTACAATCCGCCGGAAAATTGTAGCATTGACAAAAAAAAATTCCTTCATAGCCAACAATCAAATTTCCACACCTGCAAACCTATTCAAATATCAATTCCACAACATTTCAATAGTAACATTTCAACAGATCAACATTTTATAACAAATTCACAACAGTTTATAACATTAAAAGAAACTGTTCAATAGTAACAATCAACAAAAAACATCAGATTAAAAGAAACTGTTCAATAACACATGTTCACAGAAATAAATAAGTTCATGTAAACTAAATTAAACTACTCTGACTCCGTGGACTCCTCCTCAGGTGGAGCTACGTCTTTTCCACTCAGCTGATCCCTCATCTTGCGCATTTCATCCAACAACTGATTGTGTTGCTCCGTACTTATTTGAATCTGTGCTTGCAGCTGAGCTTGAACCTGTGCTTGTAGCTGAGCTTGCCAATCAGCTTGTGATTTCCTTACTTGTTCTAGCTCAGCTTGAAGAGCACTTATTTGTTGAGCTTGTAAGGAGTCATGAGAACTGGATGCGAAGCTGGATGCAGTAGAGGAGGTCATCCCCTCGTATGCCTGAGCTTGCGCACCTAAGCCATATACTCTAACATGCTGCTTTCCTCCGACGGGAACATAAAGAATATTATGAGAGACTTTAGGAACATGAAGTAGAGGTGAAAGATATGGCTTATGCTTAGGGGTAGGAAGGATTCCTTGACCAGTGCGAGAAATAAGAAGCGATTGGCCATTGTCAACTTGAATTTGCTGCAAGTCATGATATGGCTGGGAAGTTAATAGCCGATTAGCATCATTAGTAATAAGAGATGTTGCATCTATGTCCAAAATCTAGTATGGTAGATGAATTGTTTTGATCAAAGATTTTAGCTATAAATGCAGATCAATTGCTGCTATTGTAATGAAAATTAGTGTGATGCCATCACTTCACAGCCGAGTGACCATGTTTGACACATATTTGGCATTCTATGTGAGTTGAAGGTGCTTGACCACTATGAGATTGGTTGAGCTACCCGCGACCTCGAGCATATCAGAATGGTTGTTGAAATGAACCTCGACCAGACGATGTCGCAAGAGCAACTGGAGCTTCAAAAATTTGAACAAAATGAATAGCTCATGTAGCTTCGTTCTCTAGATTCATCTCTTCTCTATATAATAGAGAGTAAAAATCATCTAGGCTGAGTGAAAGAAGATTTGTACATATTGCCATTTTAAATGACAGATATGAGGCAGGCAAACCATTCAATGAATATATGATCACATCCTTTTGTCTCAAGTGCACAGCCAGTAGTAGTAAGAGTGTCTACCTTCAATTTGATTTCAGATAAATATTGTTTCATGGTTTTATAGGTTATTGTAATGTTATGAATATTTATTTTAATCTAAATGATCCTATACCGATTTGAAGATTGTAAAACCAATAATTTGCCAAATTTCGAAGAAAGAATCTAGATTAATTACATAAGGTAGCAAAGGTGCCGAAACTTTGGAGTTGAGGGCGGCAGCTAAATTATGATCGATTAACATCCAGGTGGACTAGAGTGGGTTAGGGCTTACAAGATCGATTTTGAAGTTATTTGTTGGGGAGAGTGACGAACTATCCCATCTAGATAACCTTCAAAACCATTTGCGCGGAACACCTTCAGGACTTGCGACCGCCATGTAAGAAGATTCTTTGGAGTAAGTTGAATTGTGATAACATTCTTGATGGTAGACATGAAGATCAATTTGGGGCGGGATTATAGAGCTGCCAACTAGATGAGAAGCATCAGTGATGCTCTCGGCTGTAAAAGAATTTCCTAATTCCATTGGACTAATGACAAGCAAAGCAGAAGAAGAGCCGTGAGGCTTATAGGCGCTCTGATACTATGTAAACTAAGCTACTAAGAAGAATGAGAGAAATCAAAACCAGTTAAAACTGTGAACTAGAAGCCATTGAAACATTTCTATTTCATTTTTTTTTCCCTACATTACAGAGGAACAATACATTTGTATATATAAACTAGAATAACAGAAATATTAGAGAAATCATTCTTCTGCCACGACATGCAAACTCTCTGTAACCGCAAGTGGGTTATATTTTGGTTATATGCTGACTGTCATGGCATGTTAACACTAAGTAAATGGGCAAGTTGATTTGTTGACTTCAATATGCTTTAAATAATCATCTCTCAAACTTGGAATGGCTTAATTTATGCCATTGACTACTTTATTGTAACAAAGTTGACTTCTTCCAGCCAACCCTAGGGCCAAGGAAGCCCATCACATGTTCAAACTCACAGACTCGTTAGTTTGATTATCAAGCTAATTTGAACCCGGACTAATCAATTTCAAGCATATACAAATATTTAGGTCAAATTGAATCAATAAAATTACAAAATGATCAAATGCACTCACATGAGTTGAGATGATAACCATCCAAAAACCAAAGAACAATAAAAATTTGAGAATACAAGAAAGAGCAAGTGTTAAACCCAAAATCTGAGTAAGCTTCAACAATTAAAATAGAAATAGCAGCACTCAAAAGCCAATACATACAAATTCCATATTTACAACATATTTATTGGCAATTTCTTTATCTTACAGAGCTTGCCAAAGGAGAGTACTATTTCAGAACTCTCCCATCTTTATTCATAAAAATGGAAATCTCCACATCTTTCTCACAAAACATTTATCAACAGAACTTTCTCACTTATCATATTTACAAAAACATAGAACAACATCAACACCTAAAAAATAAAACCAAAGATCAAACATATAAATCCAAACCATAAACTCCTATATTTACAAAAACCAGACACGTTGAGGAAAAATAAAAAAGAAGTTGAACTATTTTCCCAATTTCTTCACTTGCTTTTTGGAGGAGGATCTCTTGCTTGATCCATCACAGGGCATTTGAAATCCAATGTTCTCAACAGCTCCCACAGTTTTGAAGAGCCTCTTGTTAAGCTCTTCAACAAGAGTTTGATGCAGCAACTGGCTTCTAAGGTCTACCATTGATCGGTTTCTCAGAAGCCGCCGGTCATCGACTGGCCTCTTTCCGGCATGGGTGGCTGAGGGCCGGCTGGATTCCGGCGGTGGTGGCTGCAATAGAGAACCTTGCCTCTGAAGGTTAGAGTGGAGCATGGTGTATATTCCATGGCTTTTCATGGAGTCATTCCTGGCTGATTTGATACTGCATTCAGCAGATAAGTTTGTTTGGTTAGAGCTCAATTCACAGTCCAGTTCATTTCCTGAGCTGTAGTTAATGGCTGAGTACATTCCTGAGCGCACTGAGCTTGTGTCATCTTCTGTTGATAAGTGGTTCTCAGTTGTTAGAATTAGTTCAATAAATAGCATAGGAACACAAATTACTATATGGAAATTTACTTACATAACACTGCTGAAGTTAAACATTTTGACAATATTTCATTGAAGATATCTCTGACTTTTATAATCTTTACTTAGGCTTCATTGGGACGGCTTTCTTACTGTTTTTTAAAGCAGTTTTCTAGTTTAAAAAATTTTAATTTTTATACTTAAAAGTTGCTTTAAGAAGTAATACGAAAGCCATCCAAAACGCAGCCTTAATCACCATATAATTAACTAAAGACTATCTAAATATATATTACACAAAATTGATCAGAATTTTACAGAAAACACTGTTAAAGGTCAAACATTTTGCAATACCGCAATGAAGAAATCTCTGAAAAAGCTCTCAAAAGTCTCATCTACATCATTTAATCCTCAAAAACTAATTTCATAAACAGGAAAGAAAACAAAAGTATTATTGATGAGTTGATCAGCTCTTACCCTGAAGCCAGTCTGCAACTTTGCAAGGATCGCTGAGCCGGGGATTGATTCCATGATAGTTTCCAGCACTAAATACAGAGCTCTCATGAGTAGAAGTGGGCGAGGAGAGATAGTGAAAAGGGTGGTGGCCATATTCATCATCTTCTTCTCCGAAGTCGTATTCATGGTGGCTATTCTCCTTCCAGTCAGGCACTAAGTTCATGATTTCTCTGGCGATCATACTGGCAATGTCGGCCGGCTTCCAGTCTGTTATCTCGAGCTCCTTCACCATTTCATTCGCGACGTCAATGGGAGTGTCGCTGATGATGTCGAAGGGGAAGTATATGTGCCTCACTTGACCTGCAAATTTAGCATTCTTGCCGATCAATGTTTGAGAGATTAATCGGTTGGTGCAATGAAATCTTTGCTGAAAAAAGCTATAGAAGGGAAAAAAATATTTCACTAAAGCTTAACGGAAAGAACAAGGAGGTTTAATTACCTTGTTTGTCAGCAATCTGAACTTTGAGATAAATGGCGTCATCATCCGGATTCATATTTCCGGTAATAGTCATATCAGTTTGCAGCTCATCAGCAATTTCCCGACCGCTATGACGGCGGCGCTCGCCGGAGCTCTTAGTCTTCACCGCGGGTGGAGCCGCCGGCATCGCCGGAGCAATATGCCGGTCGTCAGATTGGAGGAAAGGGTCAGAAAGTAGCTCCTTTGCCGACGGCCTCTTCGAAGCCTTCTCCAGGCACCGGCCGACGAACCGCCGCGCATCCGGATCTTTTAACTTATAGAATGCATCAGGGAGCCTCCCCTGTAAAATTAATTAAGCTTTGTTTAATATTCTGTTTATTTTAAACTCCTTAATTTTAATTGTAATCATTTGATAACAAAATAATTAAGATGTTCATATTTTTTAGCGAGTTAAGCAAATCATCCAATATTCACCAACAATTAACATAGTAATAATTAAAAAAGAGTTATAATTACCGCTGTAACTTTCTTGTAAATCTGTGCAGGGTTGGAGCATTCGCTATAAGGATATTCCGCCGTCAACATCTCAAGCACACACATTCCAAACGAATATATATCAACCAGCTCGTTATAATCCTCCTCATAGAGCTCCGGCGCCATGAACTCCGGCGTCCCAATAACGCTATGAGCCGATTGAGATCCACGTAAAACTGCGGCGAGGCCTAAATCCCCAATCTTCACCTGACCAAGATGACCATTAACAAATAAATTATCGCATTTCAGGTCCCGATGGATCACCGGAGGATCGTGACTGTGGAGGAACACCAAGCCGTCAAGTATCTGTCGCGACCAGTTCTTTACTGCCCTGATATCCACTCGCCGGTACTTTCGTCGGTATCTGCGTACATGTTCATTTCATCCTCAAGAAAGCCTCAAATGGACGCTACTATAATGAAATGCCTAAATTTAGAATTACTGTACAACATGAAATACATTATACGTACTCGCGAAGGGAGCCGGAGGTGAACATCTCGGTGATGAAGTTGAAGGTGCGGCCGGCGACGTCGATCCAGGAGGCATGGAATTGGATGATGGAGTGGTGGTTCAGTGTGCTAAGGAGATGAACTTCGGAGTACATTCTTTGAAGGATTTCAGGGGATTGCATCACAACGCATAGCTTGGCCTGGTTCCAGGCCACTTCTATTCCATTTAGCTCATCGAATGCTCTGTATCTGTTTATTTCATTATCCCATTCGTCCCCCATGGTTAAGGATATTCATCTATGTTAGTGTTATAAGAAAAATTATGTTGATAAAATTTTTATTTAAATGGGCTTTGAAACCATTGGAAATTTACATACATGCCACTTTATAATATCCTATTTCAATATCAAACACCCTAAACTTTAATATTACATGTATACCACTCTATATTATTTTAATATCAAATATACAACTTATATTTTTTCCTACCACTAATATATTTCTTTTATACCACTTATATTTGACATGAAAATGAACTATGGGTGGTATGTATGTAATATTAAAGTTTCAGGTGTTAAATATATAAATAGAGTAGTATAAGGTGGTATGTTTGTAAATCAAATATAAATAATTCATATTATACTCGTCTTAATTTTTAGAAGCATGCTATAAAAAATTGTAAGAGAATAAGTTAAGAAAGGTCTCATTTGGTATAGTTTTTTTGCTGTATTTTAAAACAGTTTTCTATCACAAAAAATTTAGTTGAATAATTTTTTTTATAAAAAGCTATTTTAAAAAGCAATAAGAAAATTGTCTCAAAATAAACCTAAATATAAAGAAAGGAGAGAGAATATGCATGATGAGACAATATCTTAGGCTTCGTTTGGGACAGTTTTCTTACTGCTTAAAGTAGCTTTCTAGTAAAAAAATTAATTTTTTTCTACTAAAAAGTTAATTTAATAAGCAAAAAGAAAGCCGTTCCAAACCAAGCCTTAGGTTTTGTTTGGGGTAGCTTGCTTACTGCTTTCAAAAATAGTTTTTTAAAACAAAAATTTCTTAAATTTAAATTTTTTTGTATTAAAAAAATTGATTTAGAAAAAAGTAAAAATATTTTCCCAAACAAAGCTTATTCTCTTTTCATAAAATTTTCAACTTTCTTCTCTCTTTATCTTGATCCGTTTAATTACTCAATGAGAAATACTACTGACTATTCTTTTCATAGTAAGGCAGCTTGATTATATCCAGTGATCATAAAATTCTAAAATAAAAAAAAAAAACAAGAAAATAACAATAAGAGTAATAAAATTTTATAAATTGAAAAAAAATAAAATAAAGCATTTAAAATATTCATTATGATTATGAATTATTGAATTTTGTCATTAAATATTCTGTAAATTATAAAATAATTTAATGAGAAGGATACACTGTCTTCATGGCTCCTTTTCCCAGCACCTCATCAAACTGAAAATTTAAACAAAAAAATAAATAAAATCTCAATAGGTGATTGAAAACCAAAGGAATAAACAAAACTCTAATGCAAGAGACTCACTTGAATCCAAACTAAAATTAGTAGATTTCTTTAATTATCATTAGAAGCTTATTTTCATAGCTGGTAATTTTTATAGCTATTGGAGTCCAAAAGATATATCTAGCTGTGAAGGGCTTCTTCTTCCATGCACATAAATGTTTTTAAAAAAATAAGAAATTTATAAACAAATAGAAGTGAAAACAATAGTTTAGAATAAATATTATAAAAAAAAGTTGTACATAATGCATACAAAAAAACAAAGTTTTTAACCACATATTTTTAGATCAAATATATAATTTTGACACAGTTTTTCAAATATTGAAACATTCGAATATTCAAATAATAAATTTGAGAACTTATTCTATGAACTCCATTTTCAACCAGATTATAATTTAAGTAGTGCATTTAAGCAAGACAAACCTAATGATGAAAAGATGTCATTATTCAAGTCGAAATGAAACTGCATTAAGCACTTGGAAGTATAATTAGAATATTTTCAAGGCCATCTAGAGGGACAAATATCCTTAGAATTTTTGTGCTTATACTCAAAACAAGTTACTCATCAAAACGAATCTGATGAGCTAAAAGTTGCTAAATACAGTCAAATATCATTTAAGAACTGAGATGACTAGAATAATCAAAAGGCATCTCTTGAGAATGGTCGTTTGAGTGTCTAGGATGATAAGAGAGTTGACCAAAACACGCCCCTTTAAAAAATCTATAAATATGCATTATTTCTACTTATTTGGGGGAGGATTGAAAAAGACATAACTTTAGGACTCTGAGAATTCCAAGACTATTTATTAGCACTCCAATTCAGGTGCCAAACATAGTCGATGCTTTCCATCAAGTGCCGCATAATATTGATTGTCAACGATCATTGACCTCTGCCAACAGACATTGTCAACCATCATTATACATCAATGACCAAACATGATGCTCGCTGTCCATCATTAACCATTGTTACCTAACATCTCTAACATTCATTATCCATAATCAATAATCATTAACCAATGTCATTGTCTACCTTAACCCCGCTATTGCCACCTATCATTGATTGTAAACTACGTTTTGTCACCTTTAGCTGTTCTACAACATTATCTATGTCCTACAACAATTTATGTCTTATAACACCACCTTCTCTAACAACAAAGACAAACATTTTGCATGTTAGAAATTTTATAATGATAAAGAGAGAATTTCTATGCTCTAACCTTGTATGAAGATCAAATGTATACACCAATAATAGAAATAAAACATTAGCCATTAGAATTTTTATTTGAAAATTTTGAAAAAGGAAAAAAATATTGGGCTTAGCCAAAATAAAATGATTTACTACATGGATAGGTTAAAAGTGTATACTCTTCCCCTCAATTGAAGATAAAATTTTAAAGTATATAATAAAAATTTATATTTCTCTGAATGTGAGGTGAATGTTGGAGAATAGGGGTATCAAAATGGGTATTCGAATCGGGTTCAAGATGAATTCCATTGGGACGAACCCAGAACTGACCCTACTTAACTAGTTCAACGCTCGAACCCAACTAATTAAGCAAACAAGTAAGTAATTTAGACCCGGACCTGACCTGCTAACTCTAGTTGTGAGCATACAACAGGCAAGCGAGGCGAGGGTGTCGACCGTGCGGTCTAGGGGGGTAGCTTTGGGGCAAGGGCGAGAAGCTAGCCTGAGTTGCGCGACACGAGTGCGAGTTCTGGGTTCGAGCGCTAGTTCAGGATGAGAGTGCGAGTGCGGGGATTTTGGGTGCGAGCCCGAGCTACGCGCAACGTAAGTGCGGGTGTGGTGCAGATGCACAGGCAACGAAGTGGGAAGAGGAGGCGGAGCTATGCGATTATGAAAGTCAAAGGCGGGTGGGTAGCCTGATATCATGCCAAATTTGGGCTAGCGGGTTGACCCGGATCCTACCCGATTTTTCAAATGCAAATGGGTCATAAATTGGAACATGACCCCAACCCATTTATTAAATGGGTCAACCCACGTGAACTTGAATTTTTTGGGTCGGTTTCAAGTCGGGTTAATAATGGAGAATGAGATAGTTGGATGGTATTAGTTAGACATTAACTATTGAATGATGGTGGCTAGGTGGAATCAATCGATCGTGCTTGGGGGATGGTTAAGGATTGTGATATTCAAGTGATAGTAGCCAAACAACAACAATCAAGAAATGAAGATTGAAATATGATTGTTGGGGAACAATAGTATATAATAGTAGTCTAGTGAAAGGGTAGTTTAGTAGTGATCAATGATGTCAAATGAGAGTACTTCAAATCTCTAAGCTCTCTAAATTCAAATCCTATTCACATTGATGTTAAAAAAGGAGGTCTATTTATAGTGTTTTGGAAGTAACATTTTGATAATTTTAGTCAAAATTTCATGATACTCCATCAAATAACTCATATATATTGAACTCTTTAATTACACCATTCATTCATCAGTTAAGTGTCTTAGTGGCCTCATAATCATGTGATCTTGCTAGTTAGATTTGCCTTGTTGATAATCTACTTGATTTGACTATAAGCATGTCAGTTTTGTAGATCATATGACCCTTCAATCAAAATCCCAAAAAAATACTTGATTTTAGCTTATTTTGGCCTAAATCCGATCAATTTTAATATAGTTAGGTTCATCTTGTAAAAACACTCACTTTGACCATATGTTTACTAAATTCAATATTATGATAATTATGAATCTAGTTTCTTAAATTTTCAATATAAATAATGCATCATGATTCACACTAACCAAATAAATTTTCTGAAGACGAATCAACTTTCATTCCACAATTTGTGGATAATAATTGATGTTTAGTTATGTAATATGTAACTATAACTCATAGCTAAATATTTTTAAATTCATTAGAAGAATGTTAGCTTTAATTGATTGTACTCCTTAATATACTTTCGTTTTTCTCCTCAAACTTGAAAAAAAATATATATATTGCAAAATTGAATTTTAGATCATACATTCCATAATTACAAATCTACCAAAATCATGCATGATTCCAAAAATCTTTCTTCAATTTATTTACATTTTTTGCATTCATTTTGAAAATTTAATTTTATAATTTTAGGTGTCACAAATTGAAATAAATTCCCCCCATTACAAAGGAATCAATTACATTCCTATCTAACAAGGCATCCATCACATGTCCTCCAATTTCTCACTATTTGAGCTGCAAAATTAGTCCCATCCACTTTGTAAATGCACTATTCAAATAACTTTGAATTATTATATGGGCCCATCCACCTCTTTTACATCCATCATTCCTTTTGGGTGGAACACAAGCAAGAGATCAATCTATGGTGTTATTGGCATTTGGTTCTTTAAGATCCCTTTCCAAGTTACAATAATTATTACCTTTCCTTTTCTCACAAGAGAAATTCCTTTGGAATACCTTGATAGGAATTTTCTTTTATTTTCAAAATATTTATTTTTATGCTAATCTTTTTTTTTTAATCCGATCTCTATCTTATAATCATCTTTATAGAAGAATTAAAAGTCTGTTTGTGATGACGTACTGCAGTGTTTCATAAAGTTGGTTGTTAAGTTGTTGTGGACAAAACAATTTCGCTATTATGATTGAATAAAATAACTTCCCTCCACATAGATTTTTGAAAAGTAACGAGAAAGCATCAAGAAAGTGACGGTCAAACAAAATTATGATTGTTTTCCTAAAAAAACAAAACAATCATAAAGCTGTCCCAAACAAACCCTAAAACATTTACTTATAATTATTGTATAAAATATGATCAAATAAATATGTTCAAGTAGAAAATATTTTTTAGCTGCACAAATACTAATTATCATTATTTTAAAAAGTATTATCAAATAAGCTAAAAAAGTGTGACTATGGGTGTAAGTGAGTCGAGCCAACTTATGAGCCAACTCGAGCTCAATTTGATAAATGGCTCTTGAGCTAAGTTTGATGGGCAAATGAGTCAAATTTGAGCCAATCTCGACTCGACTAGCTAGTTAGATCATAAGCTAGCTCGTTAAAAAATGTTCATATCAATAAACTTAAAATATACCAAAATAAATGAGTTCAAGATATTGCAATACTTAAAAATTAATTCTATCTCCCTTTCTTTATCAATTTTTTATTGTTTATCTTTTTAATTTTTATTTTTTATAATATAATTAAAGCAAAAAAACGTCTAGAAAGTTCAATCATCAAATCAAGTCATTAAAAATATTTGAAATAGGAAAATTTTCTTATTTTTAAAATATTAATTAGACTTTTAATTTTATATGGATAAAATATTATTTAATAATCAACAATTGAGGAGATTTTTAAGGTTAGCTTGTACTTATTAAATCAACATCAATATAAAAAATAAAAATAAAAAATTGATCAAATAAAATTAATTATTCAAAACAAATCAAATATTACACGTAAGGTTTTTGTTGCTTAATGAAGCTGTCGTTATCTATTTCCTTCCTGTGAAATAACGCCTAATCTCAAGCCCTCAAAAGATATTTGCAGAAATCAACAAAGGCCATATTTGTAAATAAAAATTTATATTCTAATAAAAAACAATAAGAATAATAGTGGATTATTTATTATTAATTATTAAAATTAAAATATTATTAACCATAAAAATTAATTTATTAGGTCTAAACCAGCTTGCTAAAAACTAATTTAAAAAATATTAAAAAAAAATTAATTATGTATTTATACATTTTTAATTGCAACTAGCAGGATCAAGGTCTAATATGTAATTAAGTTCAATTATTTTTCTGAGATATTTATGTATATCTGATACAGCTAAGCTAGTTTAATTATTAATTTATGGAGTGGGTATTAATCAATGATGTCATTTATATAAATCAAATGCAATGGTGGAGAAGTTGAAGACCATCTCTATGAGGCAGAGGGTACATATGTAATATAGCAAATTAAGCATAAGGTAATCGGTACAGAAACCTGTCTATTTTAATATAATTAGACGACAGAGAAGATGACTATTTTCGGCATATTTAAAGAGGATAGAACAAGCGAAGGAGCCCCACCATCCTATATAATATAATTATCACCACTAAATTAAAATTTCATTTTCAGAATGTTTTATTACTATTTTCTACAAAGTTTTCTATACAAAATTTTAATTAAAAAAAAAAATAGCAGTTAAAAGCTATCCTAAATGAAGCCCCGATGAAATTATTACGTGCGGTCACCAGATATCTTCCAGAGGCGAATCAGGAGGAGCCAGTTTACTTTTTAACTGTGTATTAGGTGACGTGGTGCATCTTGATTGACCTATGAACCGTCCGGTGACAGAACAAGATAATTTCTACTAACTTAGAGTCTGTTTGAGAAGAGATTATTACGTATCGAGTATGGACATAATTTTTTAATCGGAATCCAATCATGTGAATACACCTAAAATTTTTCTTTTGTACTCAAGAAATAGGCAATTGGAGTCCATACGACACTCCGCACGTAATAATTTTTCATATTTGGGAAGATTTTTTTACTATTTTTTTTCAGACAACAACTATAATACTTTTTTCTCGTTTTTTTTTTCAAAAATTTCTGTGACGAGAAGCTACTTTTTGCAATCATAACAGCGAAATTGATTCAATTTTATAAAATGCTACAGCGGTTCTAAACAAACAATTAGTTTTATCTCTATTTAATTTGTAACTAGGCGTGCATGATAAAATCAATTATGCTTTGATATGCTTTTATACACCTTTGGATTAGAAAATATATATAGCAAAAGAACACCACCTTTTGAATATAAAACAATAGCATAGCCATCACATGCTGATAGCTTGAGCAAATTAATTTAGACGAAAAATGATTAATAATATATTAATCAAAATTTAATTATGATAAATTAATTTTAAATATAAAATTTTACCCTTATCTTATAATAGATTTAATAATTTTAAAATTTATTCTCACCAATAATTTCTTTCTTATTAATTGTTTATGCAATTTCTTCTCTGGAATTTAAAAGAAAATAGGAAAATTTGTCTATACCAATTTCTATGAATTTATATGCTATTAATTGATCAAACAATTAACTATTTCATCAAAATTTAGCACAAAAAAAGCACAAATCATAAAATCAACCCTTCAATCCTTCGCTATGGAATTACTTAGTTTCAATGCAAAAAATTTATCTTCTTAATCAATTTTACTACAGAAAAATTATTCATCACTGACAAATTTCTGGCGGTCGAATTCCGACGGATTATGATGATAAATATATTTCCAAAATTTTTCCAAGCGGGCTTTGATTTATTTTTGACGGATTTTCTGACCGATTTTAATAATTTATGAAGCAATGAATTTAAACTACTAAAAAACATATTTTTCAAGCAGATTTTTTTTACGATGATTTTTTCTATGGATTTTAATAATTTCCGAGGCAATGGATTCATAAAAGAAAATTAAAACAACTAAAAATCATAAAAACAGAAGCAATGAACTTACTCGCCCGTAGCGACCGGTCGGATCAGTCTCAACATAACCATTCCCGTCATCATCGGCGAGCTGCCGCTCTCCCCGCCGGATATCGAACATGACAGACTTTGCACTCAAAGACAATCTGATTAACGAAGACAGAAAATCGAAGAAGAAGAAGAAGCAGCAGCAGCAGAAGAGAGAGAGAGAGAGAGAAAGATCACTGAAGCGTGGAGTTAATTTAGATCCTCGGCTTCCCTTCGTGGTTCTCATAAGAGAAAACACCAAAGAGGAGCCAGAAGAGTCTTGAGTAGTCAATTCTTAGCATTATCCCAGCCATCTCTACAGCCACACCTCTGTCACGTGAGAAGTCGAAGCTGCTGGATTGTACCATTGATTTAACGTCACAATATATACGTATTCTACTTTGCTATTTAGTGTTTGAAGGAGGAGGAAAAGGGAAAAGGGAAAGAGAGAGAGAAAAGAGAAAGGATATGCGTCTTTCTTTCTTTCTCTCTCTAGAGAAAAGAGAAGAACAAGTTGATAATATGTGGTGATCTGAACTTGAAGAATCTATTGCTGTGTTTTGTTGGACTCATGCTTTGGAATAGGTTATAGAGAGAGAGAGCGATGGTCGAGGGCTGGAAGGAAGGAGGAAGAAGATCAGTGAGGGGTAATAAAGGGAGGAAGGGAGAGAGAGAGAGTAACGGCGACGTGGTGGAGATGAGACGGTGGGAAACGGCATTCGGCGGACCCACGTTGGAGGTAGGCTGTTTGTGGAGCTGCGGGGAAAAGGTCAATGTTCTGACGGCGTTAGGAGCATTTCTGGGTTTGAGAGGGACACGTGGCAATGCGTGCGCTAAATGAGGGGTTCCGAGTGTAGATGAGAGAAGTGTGGGACCCTGTCGTAATTTGTTATTATAAGGAAAAAACAATTTGTGTTGGAAATGCCTTATGGGATATTTATTATATGGTTTAAGTGAGCCTGCCAAAAGTTAAATTATTTTTAATATTTTTTAATTAGTCTTTTTAGCCTAACCTCTATTAGGGGTGTATATGGGCCGCTCAACTCTTTTATGGGCTCACAAGTTGAGCTTATTAAGTTCACGAGTCAAGCTCGAGCTCAAACTCAAGCTCATTTAGCTCGAGTTTGATGAAACTCGGCTCATTGGAGCCAACTCGAATAATCATGAAATTTTTTTAATGCTTTTATTGTATTTATTAAATTTAAATATTTTAAAATAGCAATAAATACTAAACATATTTAATAAATTTAATTATTTTTAAATCTTATCTAAACCTCGTTTACAGTGAGACAAGTTCTTTTGAGCTCGAGCTCAAGTTCAAGTCGAGCATATATCTGACGAGCAAAAAATAATATGGCCACTACTCGACTCGTTTACACCCCTAATCTATATCTTCATATATGTAAAACAGTAATTTTTAAGATTACCTCTTTTATATATACAAATAAATTTTAAGAATTGACAAAGTTAATTTCTTATGTGGATAAAATCTCAAAATTGCCCTTCTCATATTTAGAAATAAATTTTGAAGGGGGATCAAACCTATATGGGTTTCCACCCATGGAACCGAGTCAAGCTCAAGTTTTTATTGAGCTCATATATTAAATGAGCTAAAGTTTGAATTTGATGAGACTTGACTTGCGAGCCAACTAGTCTGTCTAGCTCTACATTTGGTGTGCAAGTTAATGATATAGCTGCTAGTTGTAATTTTTTTTTTACTAGTTGTATTTTCATTGATTGAGGAAACAAGGCTGCTATTTATTTACAGTAAATAGAATAATAGGATTGTCTACACCAATAATAAAAAATCTGCCATTTTTTAAGGGGTAGAGGCACTTATAACAGGGTGGCAAAATGGGTTTTCAAGTTGGGTTCAGGTCAAATCTGAAATTGACACACCTTTAATTGTTCTATCCGGAACCCGACTCGATTAGACAAACAGGTCATAAATTCTGACTCGGACCCGACCCACTAACCTGCAAATGTGAGGGCTGTGAGGCAGACGTGCGCAATTGCACGAGTGCGAGCATGTCATGTGAGCAGGGGTGCGAGGATGCGAGTGTAATAACCCATATTTTGACCTAGGTAAATAATTTTTTCTGGAGTCAATATCACTCCAAATCTCAAACGTCTTCGCCATAGTATTTCTATTTTAGTACTTGCACAAATTAATTTTTGGGCACTGTAAAAAATCCTTAAAAAAAATGCACATATCAATATAAATGGAGATTTCAAAATCGTTAGGTGTCCGATTCGCAAATCGATTTCACTGATACTTTTTAAATAAAGTGATTGAGATTATGCTTATTTTGAATATTTATTTGAGATTTTTTATCAAGTCTGACTCCAATGTCAACATAAAGATTAATGTTGAACTTCTTGGCTTCAATGCCCCCTCAATAGAGAATGACCAAAACAAATAATAAATATCTTATGAGGATAGTTTTGATATATGTCATATGAAATCCAGGTGATTTTCTATTAATAATAATTAATTTTGAGTTGATTAATATAATGAGTCTTAGAATGTTATATGAGATAGGAAATAATCAAGGTTTGGGGATGAAAATGACATTGGGAATTTGGGAGCTACAATGTTAGATTGAATTAGTGCTTTTTAGATATTAAAAATATCTAAACTCGTTTGCCAAACCCTTCAACCTTGCGCTTAATTACCAGGTAAGAAAGGGAGAGGAGAAGGAAGGAAAGTGAAATAAAAGGAGAAGATTAGGAGCCCAAGATCCTAAAATCGTTTATCCATATAGTTAGGGGTGTCAATATTTGACACGACACGAAAACCCGACTCGAACCCGACCCGAAAAATCTGGGTTGGACCCGACCCGAATGCAAAACGGGTCGGGCTCGGGTTCCAGAAATCGACCCGTTTGAAAAACGGGTCGGGTTCGGGTTGACCCGACGGGTTGCCGGGTCAACCCGTTTGACCCGAAACGTACAGTCCGAGCCAGCCCGAGTCCGAGCCAGCCCGCGCTCCGCCCGCGATGCGGCGATGCCGCGCTCGCGCGCGGTCGCCCCGCGCTGCCGGCGCTCCGCCAGCGCTGCCTTGCCGCGGTCGGTTCGCAACGGTCGCCCCGACGCTCCCGACGCGCTCGCGCGCGCTTCGCCCGCGCGCTTCGCCCCGCGCCCGCGCGCGCTTCGCCCGCGCGCTTCGCCCCGCGCGCTTCGCCCCGCGCGCGCTTCGCCCCGCGCGATTTTGCGCCCGCGCGCTTCGCCCGCGCGCTCGCGCGGTCGCGCGGTCGTTCCGTGTCGGGTCAACCCGACAACCCGCCGGGTCGGGTTCGGGTTCGGATTTTCGACCCGTTTGCCTAACCGGGTCGAGTTAGGGTCAACCCGTTTAAACCCGGGTCAGTTCCGGGTTCGACCCGAACCCGACCCGTGACCCGAAATTGACACTCCTACATATAGTCAAAAAAATTATCAGGCTTGAGGTAGACAACTTGTACCATATTCCTAATTTTAATTCTTAAGTATTTATAAAGAGATATGACTTTAAATGTATTGTTCTTGAGTTTGAAGAAGGTTGTACCATATAACTTTTATTACATTATTATATTCTCAGTTATGGATAATTTGATTTTAAGAATGTAATATTTTATCGATCGGTTAGTTTTGTATTAATTTTTTATCATTCTAGAAAATTGTGGTATCTCTTAACCTGATCTGTATAGTTAACAAAGTATGTTAATTTAGCATTTTATATAATCTTTGTAAAATTTCTAGAACTTCTGAGAACTTTGTATAAGAACTTGAAATGTGGGGGTTTTTTTTTATAGAAGCTTGTATTTAACTTCTAATTGCTTTAAATTCTTCAGTTACATATTGCATTTGCGTTACCATGCATTTCATGATATTTTGAAGCTCTGTTGTGGAAAAGAAGTATACTTTGAATTTATCTGTTATTGTCCAAAGTGGATACATCTGTGTTTTAGATTACTTTGCTCTGCTTTGGCTCTGAGATAGCTCTATATTAGAATATACTCTACTATGTTTTGACTCTACTCTGCACCTGTCTGTAGCTGGTGGGAGGTGAAATTTGTGAGATATAAGTGACATTGATGTATGTGCAGCTTTTCATTTACTTTCATAGATGAACTAGTATACCCAAAATTGTGAAGTAAATGGTACTTGTATTACTTTATTTAATTATTACATATCAATAGTACATCAAATTTTGTAGTTCAGATTATTTTTTTAGTTTTGTTGAAATCATTTTAATCTGGGCTAGTGTGATTTAATATTTTAAAAGAAATATTCTATATGTACTCTCTGGATGTGTATTCTATATGATTTGGGATGATTTGTTGGCTCTAGTCAAATGATAAATTACAATAGAATAAGCAAATGAATAGTGAAAGTAAGTCTAAATTCCTCATATAGGCATTGAGGTCGCAATAGCTCCAATGCAATTTGGTTCATCTTACTTTCACCATAAAATACATTTTATCTACTATAAATCATTTATTAATACGTTATCTAATTATAAATGCTAACATTTGTAATCGATGATAACTAGTTAAATACTAGTAAAATTATTTAAACTTGGGCAGGTCTAGTGGTCTTTTCTCTTTACTAGATTTTTCATGCACATAAAACTCTAGTGTCTTTTGTGACCTCTTTTTATTGTTATATGTGTTGAATCTTTATAATGTTAAAATGTTAAACCCTCTCACTCTATTTTCTTGAATGTTATGGTAGAATTATTCCTAAGTTAAATCCCATATAATCAACCATAAATAATGTGAAGGTTATGGTGATAATAATATAGCATAAAAGTAATGTTATATTCAAATATATTATTGCATAATATGCTATAAACTTAGTTAAACCTATATAACAAAGTAACAGTGCTAAATAAATGATTAAGCTAATTGAGATTATTTGAATAATAGGTATAAGCATATATAATGAAAAGATAAATTATGTTAATTAGATATGTATAATTACTAAACATAATAGAGATAATGAACTTAATTAAAAAACATAAATAATTTTTCTTAGTTTAACCAACATACAACATTCAAGTATAATAATGATAAACCAAATGTAAAATGAATATATATCTAAATAATAAAAGAAGATGGACATGATCAATATTTATGTGAGTTAACATATCTTATAAAAGTATTATTCAAAATCAAAGTCAGGAAGAAGACAGGTACACCTATCTACATTACTCAATGCATAAACCAAAATTAAGATAAGGTATATATATCCTCATAAAATAAATTAGTTTGAAAGTATATTTAGTTATATCTTCTACTTTAAGTCAAAATTTTAGGGTTTAGTTGAGATATCTTTCGCATTGCTTTTCTTTTAGATTGCAGCTAAATTTTCATTTTGACTATTGATTTCTTGTTGTTTTCTCACTGTTTCTAAGAAATTTTTAAGGCGATATGCTAATTTTTAAAATCAGAGTTAATAATATGTGATTTTAAGATAGCAACGCATTGATTTTTTTAATGAACATGTTTAAAATATCCACGTCAAGTTTCAAAAAAATAATTTTACTTGATCTCAACATCTTCGAAACCACCTTTATAAAATGTTGTGACCATCCCAAACAAATTTTAAGGATTCATTTGGGACAACTTTTTTATTGTTTGGATTTTCAGACTGTAATCATAATTTATATTAGGCTACTACTTTTCAATTGCTTTAAAAAAATTTAGTTTTAGGGAGTTGTTTTTTATAGTAGTTTTCAAAATAATCATTTCTCAATAATCTTTACAAAAAACTACAGTCATCTCAAACAAACTCTTAATCTTAATTGTGTAAAAATTAACTTAAGTTAATCTATATGTATATCAATAATATATAGAATTTTCTCTTATTATTATTATTATTATTATTATTATTATTATTATTATTATTATTATTTGCAAAAAATATAATTAAATTCTAATCATTTAAGTACATTTTTGACAAAAACAACAAATCCATATTATAGCAAAAAGAATTATATTAATATTTTATTTTTACACCAAAAAAAAAAGAAGCTCTACCGAATTTTAGGCCATTACCATAATCTTGACGATCAGTTAGAGCCTAAGCATGCATGATATTGATTCAAAATAGTCAATTGCGTTTCATTGGCTTAATATGACAACACAATTTTTTTAAAAAAACAAGATTAATAATTTGTGATAATAAATTGCAATTGGAAAAGTTTTTTTTTTTTATTGGAGATAGAAAGTCCACAATGGTTAGCTTTATTTATATGATCCATTCAATTATTGCATAAAATACAATTATGATTGACAATAATGCACATTTTTTTACTTGAGAATATTATCTCACATGATAAAATATTTTAATCACTTACCTTATCAAAGTCTTGTTGAATCCAACTTTCACTATCTTTTGTTTGTAAATGATTACTTCTTCAATAACAAGTGAAAATTTTTTTAAAAAAATATGAAAGTGGTTATTTCATGAACATAAGAAATAAATATCAAATAAATCATTAAATAAACTAAAAAAAACAAACTAAATTAAAATTTCGTTAATATGATGTCATTTCGAAGTTAGGGCCTATTTGGGGCAGCTTTCTGACTGATTTTCTTTTCAAACCGCAATCACATTTCATTTTATTGCTATTTTCTTGTTACTTTTTTACTACTATCTAGAAATTTTGTGGAGGTAAGTTGCTTGTTGCAACCAGATCTACTATTATCGGAGAGAAAATAATATATTTATAATGTTCACATTAACTTTCAAAAAAGTTTCTTTCTTCATAACAGCTTTAGAAAAACATTTATAAAAAGTTACAGTCGCTTCAAACAAACTCTTAGGCTTCATTTGTGATAGCTTTTGGCCATTGAGTTTTTGTTGTTTTCAATAAATTTTGTGCAAGAGAGCTCCTGTAAAAAGCAGCAAGAAAATTATCCCAAAAAAAAAAAAAATTAAGTTTGTTCTATTTAAAAAAAGTATAATTCATATAATATTTTAATAGGGTTGATTGATTTTATTTTATTCATATTTTCCATTATCATTACTCTTATGACTATTATTTGGAAATGACTTTATAAAGTCTCATTCTCTCATGAATGTTGCACAAAATGTCAACTTTGTTGGAATGACTTTATTTGTGCAACTTCTATTTAAATTATCTTTTAGTCTATTCATTTTTTGTCTAATTTAATCATAGTAATTTACTTGTCTAATTTAATCATTTAGATTTTATGTCTAAATCTTCAAAATCTATCTTCTATCATCTTATCTTCTAACTTTGAACAACCCCATTTAAATTATGTTTATAATGTGAAATTGTAACTAATCATGTAATATTATATATAATTATTTTAATCCAGAAAATAGAACATAGAATAATAATCGTTTATATAAATTAATATATGTAAACTGAATAAAATTACATCAAATTAATTTTCTCTATTTGACTTTTCGTTGATTAATTAGATTTTATTTTCTATTTTTTTTAGTAAGGTTTTGGAGTTTTTTTTTAATATTTTGATTTGCATAGTCATGAATGCAATTTTGGAATACAAAACTTCATGAGGTTGATTTATCCATATTTAATTTAAAAATATATAATTCCTTCTCAATAAAAATATCTAATAATCGACATGATTTATATATGAATTTATTATTGTTATGGGCTAGAATATATGCGGCGATAGAGTTAAAATTTTTCATCTCAGCGTTGCTCGGATGCCCATCACACAAACAGAGAATTCAAAAACACAATATTTTTTATCTAGAAAACTCTGAAAAAGGGAAAAATCAGGGGCCACGCCAGTTGAAATAATTCCACTAGTACCAACTATGAATCTCATATGCCTTCAATTTATGAACAACTAGCAGTATTGGATTGCTCTAATCAAGATGAACAAATTCATAAAAACACACAATATTTTTTCCTTATTGGAAGACATTCACCAACCATAGATCAACTAATGGAGCTTACTCTACTATATGAGTGGGATTATTTGGTCAATTTTGAAGTTAGGAGATACAAACTAGAGTCAGAAAAAAGTTTTTTTTCCCAAAGTTTACAAATATGTTTTATTTATATATATTCCATAGATAATTTGGTAGAGAAAAATTATAAATTCATAAGAGAATTTCATAACCCTTATTCCTATTAGAAGTTCTAATCGTGCATCTAGGGGTGTCAATTTCGGGTCACGGGTCACGGGTCGGGTTCGGGTCGAATCCGAAACTGACCCAGCACTATTCGGGTCAACCCGAACCCGACCCGTTTTTGAAAACGGGTCAGTTTTCTTGACTCGAACCGGACCCGCTTCGGGTCCGGGTCAACCCGATACGACCCGAAGACCCGTTTAAAAAAAAATGCTAATTTTCGGGTCAAAAACGGGTCTCTCTCCTCTTTTTCGGGTAAAAAATGGGTCTATCTCCTCTTTTTCGGGTCAAAATCGGGTCAATCTCGAGTTGTCGGGTCAATCTCGGGTTTTCGAGTCAATTTCGGGTCAAAGGGTTAACCCGAACCCGACCCGATTTTTGAAACGGGTCAAAATGTTGAACCCGAACCCGACCCGTTTCGGGTTCGGGTTGACCCTAACCCGAAATTTTCGGGTCGGGTTCGAGTCGGATTTTCGGGTCATGTCAAATATTGACACCCTTAGGTGCATCTCTAGTGATCTATTGGTATACAAAAAATTTATTAACTTGCAAGATGACCAATGACTGCCAATGCTTGTCTATAACACTTTTTTAATTATTGGAAGGGATGATCTTTATAATCAATGATCCATATTAACTTACCATAATAGTTTATTCCTTTTGAGTTTATACAACATAAAATTTGTATGTTATGCATAATTCTCTCTTTTTCTATGTGTATGTAAAGGTCGTGCAAGCTAAGATACAAATTCCAATCCATATCATCATAAATATTCTTGTACGAAATGCTTCGACACAATTTTTAATAACTATATCACAACTTCTATTATCTAATTGATCATTAATAAAATATATAATAGAAATAAGCATTGATCATCCAAGGTGCCCTTCAAGGTATGAGTATCAAGCTTGCATCTTCCAAACACTTGATAAGAGCAATTTTGCAAGAAAATATGTAACTAATGCAGTTCTAAAGGATCATATCTATGATATAGAGAAATCCTAGACCAGGATCGTTAATATTTTGCATGAATCTTGTCAACCATAGACTTAATGCCAGGATGTTACGCAAACCCACCTTCCTGATCTACCATAGCCCAAATACCAAACTACTCAAGGGCATCCACAAAGGTTGGAGAAATCTTTGTATTATTCTATTATGGGTAATTTTAAACCCAATATAGTAGGATGTTACATAATAAAATTAACAAAGGGGAATAGAATTATAAAGTTTAATATGAGGAGAATGGTAGACTTTGTTTCTAACTTTCAAGCATAACAAAAATAGTTTTATTCTCTCTCATATGGTACCATCCATGTGAATGCCCAATTTTCCAAGCTCTTGACTAAATAGTTCATCATGAACTAAATACTTATTAATTTCTCTTTCCTCTTTAGGATCTACAAAAAATGTAGGGAATTCCATTATGAAATATTTTTAGATATTCTTCTTAGAAGTATAATAAATCTCAAGAGATGATCTTGAATTTCTATAGATGGTCTTACTTGAGATCTCATGTCCTAGTTCATTATGTGCTTCGTTGATGACCAATATGATAAATAGATTGATGACAGATCATATTAATGATTGATAAAATTGATCACTACTAAGACTGCTAATATGTAAGATATGATATATTATGATTGATTGATTGACTAATAAAGTGTTGATATGAACATATAATATATGATAAAGATATGATTGATATGTATATGATAAGATTATATATGAATTACATGGTATACAAGATATTGATCGATCATTTTGATTGCTACATGTTCATACAGTTATATAGTTACTATTTCTATTCAATGCATTGACTTTAGTTATAAATATTGATTACTTATTGGGTTATGTGCTCATTATATAATTTTTATATATTTTTAGTCAAGGATAAGGATCCTGTGAATTGTGGTTATTTTAGGCTGCATATTCGAGTTTCGTTCTGCATCTGTTGGTCTTCTCTTTCTTTTTGAAGTAATAATATATTATTTTAAAAATACATTATTCTAGTTGATCATTATGATTATTGTATATGTTATTTTAGGGAATATTATAAATATTTGGTGAAAAAAAATATAATTATATTTTTCATTATTTATATTTTCTAAATGCAATTTATCAGCTCTAGTCATTGATTGAAAAAAATAAAAAGATACATTATTTCTTATTTAGATTTTGAGGTGTGACCAAGTGATATCACAATAATGGTTATTATAAGAATTGAAAACCATAACCAGAGCAATAGAATTGCTTTTATATGGGGTAGAAATTGGGTAGTGTAAGGTGCATTGAATTGCATTCATGCAAACGTGAACATGAGTTATATGCATGAATATATGTGGCATATAGAACTGAATATGCATTTTATTAAAAAAATCTTTTGAACTAACCAGGCACAAAAAGAAGAATCCAAAAGGGAAAAAAAAATTGTTTGAATAAGATTTAGAAGCAGCTTCAATTACACATGACAGTGTATTAAAGTTTGTTGGTATGTTTGCACAAATGGTAAGTGATAGATTAGCTAAGCTTGTGGGCCCATCCTCCTGTACAAAGTAATATCATTTTAAGAGCCAGCATGTACTAATTATAGTATTGATAGCTGATATTTCTTGATTACATACAAATGCATCATATATAAATCTTATTATTTTTTCTATGTAATTCAACATTCAACTCATATATAAGATGCAATGATTTACAAAATGATATATATATATATATCATTTCTTCTCTCCTCTCTTCCATTTCTTCTCTTTCTCTTTTCTTTCCTCCCTTGATAAGCCAAATGGAATAAAGGAGGGGAACAGGAATGGTAAGAGTTATTTATATTAAATATATTAAAAACTTGATTTAGTGCCCAACATAGCAGCACCTAATTTCTCAGGGCCACTGTGTTGTATGCTTATCCCAGAGTTATTGTAGAACAAAGATTGAGATGCCGAAGCGATAGTTTCTAGCGCCCTTGTGCTCTTGCAGCGCTATGCTTCATGTTGGATCCGAATTTTTATTTTTTACATGAACTTACGTTAAGACTTATGGGTTATTACAATGACACCCTACATCGCTACACAACTTGTATTTTTCTTGAGCTTTCATAGATTCATGGACTTGAAGTCTTGAATAAAGCAACTTCATTTCGAAACACCTAAAACCTCCTTGAATGTTCTAGACTCAATTTAAAATTTTTTTAGCCTCACTAAAACCTTTAAGCATGATTTTGGACAAATTTGGAGGCTTTTCTGGAAACAATTTTCAAAATTTTTTACATTTAAAGGTTTTTTAATGATGCTTAAATCACATACATATGTAAGATTGTGATGAAAGTGGTTTCTGAACCCGATAAAGGTGCATATGAACTAGAGGTGTCAATATTTGACACGACACGAAAACCTGACCGGAAGCCAACCTGGAAATTTCGGGTTAGACCCGACCCGTTTTCAAAAATGGGTCGGAAACGGGTTGACCCAACGGGTTGCCAGGTCAACCAAGAAACCCTTTAAAATATATGCCTGACTGCCCACGTACCTGCCCTAGCCTGCCCGCCCCCTGCCCACGCCCTACCCGTGTGCCCGCCGAAGCTAACAGCGTCTGCCAGCACGCAACCGATCGACCAAGAATGCCCGCACGGCTGCCCCCGTGCCCGCTGCTGCTCCGCGCGTGTTCGTGCCAACGCACCCGCCCGCGCGGCCACAACAGCCTACTCGCGTCCACATCCAAGTCCGAGCCAGCATCTGAGTCTGAGCCCGCGTCTGAGCCTACCTCCCCGTGTCGTGTCGGGTCCGGGTTTGGATTTCCAACCCATTTTCCTACCCAGGTCGGGTTAGGGTTGACCCGTTTGAACCCGGGTCAGTTCCGGGTTCGACCCGAACCCAACCCATGACCAGAAATTGACACCCCTATTATGAACATTAAGATAGTATACGAGCCTTTAAATTTCTTCTAAGTTGTAATTCTTAAGTGATATTTTTTTAACTAAAAATACTTTAAAATTTACGAACATCAATGTTTGGAAGTAGGCTAAAAATGATGTTATTCATGAAATAAAATAAAATAAAACATTAATTTCTAAATAATCTTGCAAATAAAAAAACACTTAAAATAAAATCTAAGAATATAAAAATTACTTCATGAGCAACATGGAATCTACTTTCAATAGATTTATTGTGGAGGTAGTATTTTTGTGGAGATGAAGTAAATGTAGCCAAAATTATAGAATTCTGAGTGCGTTTAAACCATTAACCACAAAACTTAGGCCAATTGGATCGATCTAAAGGGGCATATTTGCCCTTTTTCTTTCTTTCCTTTTTTTTTTTAATGGGGCATATTAGCCCATTCTTCCCACTCAAGCAATCTATATAGGTTATATTGGCCATGTGAAGTAACGCCGCTGCTGGCCTCTGGTCACCACTTACCTAGTGTGCTTAACTATCTCTCGATTCATCTCCATGATAGGAGAAAAAACCTACCTTTTAGTTATAATGGGGGTATTTTAGATTGAATATAGCGTATTGGTAAAGATTCAAACTAAAACCTTTCAAATGCTTTGCAACCTTCATGATCATGGAAATATGATCTATTTGTGGCATTAGAATGCTCTCTAGAAAGATAATTTGGCCTCAACAAGTGCTCATTGTTCAATTTTTGTTTACAAGGCTAGCCCTCATGATTTTTTCTTAATAGCTTCCATGTTCAAAATGTGGCTTTGTTCAAGATGGCTTTCTTATTATTTTGTAAAGCCGTTGTAGAGAAAGTAACTTCTTAAAGATGTTTTAGAAAGCAGCTTTCTAGGTTTTTTTTTTTTTTTGAAAGAAGCAAAAAAAATAGTGGCATAATAGAAATTGTGGTTACAGTCTATGAAAACAAAGAGTTAAAAAGTTGTTTCAGATGAAAACTATGTCACTCATGAGACAGAAATTATCCCATTTTTATGCATGGAATATTCATACAAATTATGATGTCAACTCTAATATTTATCTCCTAAAATTTTCTAACACACAACGAGCTGGATAATTTTGTCACCATTTTTATTTAAAATTTCTTCGTAGTTTCAATTTAAATTTATTTTTAAAATCTTATTTTCTTTCTTGAAAAATAATAAACCAAAAAAATGAAAAACATACTTCTTGAATCAACAATCTAAACAAATAACTTTCTCCAACACTACAATCTTTGGATGGACATCCACAAAGTCTAATTTTGTGGCTAACAATTTACTACTTGCCATATGGAGTTTCATGGTTTGTCTGAACTTGAAAATCTTTAAAGTTGTCTACAAAAGCAACATTCACATTAAAGATTAAAAATAATAATTGAGAGACAACTTTTTACACAGCCACTTTTGCCTGCTTTTTTATAAGCCCAATATATGGTGACTCTTATTTACTATGAACAGTTGTATCTTTCAGTATTTTCTTAATATAGATCAATTTATATGGAAATTTTTACTGTATTCCACTTTGAATAATTTAATTAAAAATAAAAAAATTAAAGTGTAAACAATGTAGAATTAAAAATTATATATATCTTTATTGGGTAAATTACACTCTGATTTTTAAATATGTATTACATTTTATGTTAATTCATATTCTTAAAAACATTTCAGTTAGACCCTCAATGTATTATCAACTTACACATTTATCCTTTAATAAATTAAACTTGATTAAATTTTTAGTTAACTATCTGATTACAAGAGAAAATAGAAGCGTGAAGATTATGAGTTGTAAAATTATGTAGGTGCTTATTTGGTCAATTATGAGTTGTAAAATTAAAAATAAATTAATGCATGATTAATGATAATAAAAATAGTACAAGTTTGAATAGAATGCTAAGACTGATAATTATCCTATGATTAATATGATTAGATTGCATGGATTGTTGAGTTGGATCATAGATGCCATATATGCACAATTTATCTAAAAACTTTGAGAGTATTCAATGGATGCTTCATTCAGTAAGAATATATGTTATTTGATCTTATAGATGTATATTTGATAGTATCACAACCTTTTCTTCTAGTTTCTATTTAATGAAGAATCTATTTATCTCAGTGTGATTTGCATGGTCACACTGAATTAGATTATGGGTTATATCACATGTAGGTTTATTATCACTTTATAGGAAGATGAGATGCTTTTGGGAATAGCGTAGGTCTTGTACGAGAAATATCAATCACAATACTTTGCAAATTCCCAAGGTCATTCCTCTATACTCAGCTATTATGCTTGATCTTATAATAACATTATGTTTACTTCTTCATATAACTAAGTTTTTACCTACAAAGATAAAGTATTCTAATATTGACTACCAATCATTAACTACCCCATCCCAATCAACTTCTATATATATTATGATATTTTGCTTGTTCGTCTTTTTAGAGAACCAAATGTCCCTCCATGGGGAGAATTTCAGATACCTTAAAATGCAAATTATCACATTCTTATATTACTATGTAGGATTATGCATGAACTGATTGATGATATTCATAGCATAGGCAATATCTCATCTTGTGTGATCTAAGTATGTTAGCCTACTACTAAGTCTTTGATATCTTAATGGGATGCTGGTGGAGCTTATTTAAATGATGCTAAAGAGTTTGTTTGCTATTATAATTTTATGTTTTATATGCTCCAAAATAACCCAAGTGCACGTGCATGTATGAGAGAGTGTCAAACCCATGAGGAAAATAACTTGCAACAACTAACTCTAGTATTATATATTCCAATTGCAGAATTTATCCTACATAATTAAATAAAGGATAGATGATATAACTAATGGGAAATGCAAAAAATAGTGAAGATACACATAATTAAAGTTTTTTTTGGGCTAATAAAAGGGTATAAACCTATCCTTTCTACGCAAATTCATCTATAGTAGTTGTGGATCAGAGCATATGCACCCTTAGATTTTTGTTGAGCTAGTAAGGGAGTAAAGAAAGGGCTATGGACTTTTTACAATGATCATATCTCCATAGAACCTAGAATTCTACTCATCGTATGTCAAGGTATGAAAGCATTCCATCTCAATTCTCCTAATTGTTCTAACATTCCTCCGTTGAAGTAATATGTCAATCTAGATTTTAACTTCATACATGATAATTGCATAAATTAAATGAAACATAAGAGAAATTAAGAACAATCGTTCACATTTGTATATAAGAGTCTACATTAGGATATACATAAATTATTCATATTATAAGTCCAAAACAAAGAGTTTTATCTAGCCATAAAAATAAATTAGAGAAAAACATTTTTCATTCCTTGTTTAAGAATAAGTGCAAATAGAAAATATGAAGAAAATATCACTTGGATTGAAGAATCTCAAATAGATCATACTAATGGACTCTTCCTAGAGTGAATCCCTCATTACAACTTTGTTCTCCACACTCCTTTCCACTCATAAGTGTTATTTTGCTCACTATAAGGACAACTAGCCACTCCATTAGACACAAACTCACTATCTCCTAGTCTATATCATAACATACTATCAGGGCTTTCTAAAGAAAAACAAAAAAAAAAAAAAAAATTATATTTTACATAAACAGACTCAGGCGTCATGGCGCAAGACAGGGTGGTGCCGCAGAACTGCTAAAATGGTTCTATTTTGATGTTAGGTTGACCCGATGCAACATTTGGCTGACCCGGTGCGACGCTTAACTTATCCGCCTTAGAGTTTCCTTTCATAACTGCTCTAATGTGGCGTTGCAAAAAGATGGGCACTGTGACACTTGAACTAGTGATTGAGGTTCATAGCTTTTTAGGCATGGCATGCTATTATAGGAAGTTTGTCAGAGCATTTTCACAAATTATTGTTTTATGATAAGATCGACTTAGAAGGTCATGTCGTTTGACTAAGCACCATAGTGTAAAGAGAGTTTTCAAAGTTTGAATGAGTATTTAGTGTCAGGGCTTATGTTGACTATCCTGTTGGGTACTAAAGGATTCTAGCTATACAACAATACTTCATTGAAGGGCTTGGGATGTGTGTAACAACAAAACAAAAAGGTAGTAGCTTATGCATTCTGACATCTAAAGTCGTATGAGAAGAATTACCTAACTCATGATTTGGAGTTAGCAGTGATTATTTTTGCATTAAAATCTTGTGGCATTATTTGTATGGTCTCAGATGTAACATGTATGTCGACCACTAAAGTTTAAAGTATGATTTTACCCAACAACAACAACAACATCGAGCATTTATCCCACTACATGGGGTAAGCTATATAAATCTTTTTTCTCGATTGTGTACTGTTAAGAGTCAAATTCTCATTTAAATTTAATAAAAAAAGGTAAAAAATATATTTTTACCACAAAGAGTTATATTTAAGGCAAAGAAGATGGTTAGAGTTGATTAAGAATTATGATTTTGAAATTATTTATCAGCCAAGCAGAGCGAATATGGTTGTCAATCCCTTGAGTAGGAAATCAGTATGAGTGGAAACTAGTTTGGTTGCTTTTGAGTAAGCCCTTATTTAAGAAATGAAGAGGCTAGAGTTGGAATTGGTAGGTTCATTTGATGTGTCTGATGGAATCATTTCTTAGATGATAGTTCAGCCCTCATTGTAGGATAGGATTGAAGAAGCCTAAAATATAGATAAAGAATTTGTAAGGTAGTGGATCATATTCAATCTAGAAAGAGATCCAACTTGTAAGTAGATGAAGAAGGTGAAGTTTTCTATGGTAGCAGGTTGTGGGTCCCAAGTAGTAGTGATATAAGGGAGGAGATTTTCTATTAAGCCCACTATTATGGGTATATTTTTCATACAAACAATAATAAAATGTATCGTGACTTGAAATATATATTCTTGTAGTTTGGATTGAAGTGAGAAGTGGTAGAGTTTTTCTCTAAATATGAAGTGTGTCAGATGGTGAAGGTTGAGCATCAGAGATAAGGTGAAATGTTGCAGCCATTACCTATTCCTGAATATAAATATGAGGAGACCACTATGGATATTATTATGTTTTTGATTCTCAAGCCTAGGTAAGGCCATGATGCATTATGGGTCGTTATGAATAGATTGATGAAGTATGCTCATGTTTTTGTCAATGAGAAAGACTGGTTCTATTGATAAGTTGGCTTAGTTGTATATGAAAGAGACCATTAAATTATATGGAATCCCTAAGGTTATCATTTTTTATCTTGATGAAAGATTTACCTTGAATATGTGGAGAGGCATTCAAGAGGGTTTGGGGATAAAGTGGAATTTTAGTATGACTTTCGCCACCAAAAGGATGCGTAGTCTAAAAGGATTATTCCAATTCTGGAAGATCTGTTAAGGCTCTATGTTTTAGATTTTGCAGGAAGATGGGAAGATTATATTTCATTTATAGAATTTACTTATAATAATAACTTCCACGAAAGTATTGGCATGTACCCATGTCAAGCTCTATATGGAAGGTGTAGAACCTCATTATCTTGGGTTGAGGTGGGAGAAGAAGGTTGATTGGTTATGAGCTGGTGGAAAGTGCTATTAATAAGATCCAATTAATCAGGAAAAGGATGGAAGCAGCTCAAGATAGAAAATATTTTTACCCAAAGTATAAGTCTATAGAATTTTAAGTGTGTGATTTTGTGTGTCTGAAAGTTAATTTGTTGAAGGGTGAGAGCATATTTGGCAAATACATGAAGTTAAGTCCTTAATATATTTGACCATTTGAGGTGATTGAGAGGAATGTGAAATTTGCTTATAGGTTATTTCTTCTAGACTATATATATGATATCCATAATATATTCTACGTGTCAGTGTTGAGGAAATGGATATCAAATGTAGATTAAAGAGTCCTAAAAGCTAAAGTGGAGGTGCAACCTAGTTTGACTTATAAAGAAGAACTTGATTTTATTCTATCTTTTGATATTAAACATTTAAAAAATAAATAAATTATGATGATCAAGGTTTAATTGAATCATAGACCAGAGCAAGAAACAACTTGGGAGAAAGAAGATGTGATGAGATAGTTATATCCATACTTATTCTGACTATACTGCATATTTGGAATGGCAAGGATGACATTTTCTATATGGAGGGGAGAATGTAATATCTTTCGTCTAAAATTCAGGTAATTTATCTTAATAATTATTAACTTTAAGTTTATTAGTGATTACAAGTCCTAAAATACTTATTAAGATTATAAATAACCAAGATTTGGGGTATGAGAAGTGAAAATTCAAAATATGAAGAAAAAAAATTGTAGGCACCACGGTGCCAGTGTATGTAGTTGACGGCCAGGCATTGTGCTCTCGGGTTTTTTGACACAAAATAAGTTTTGATTGTGTGTTGCAACGCAGGGGGAGCACTGCCACAGTGTCAGGTCTTAAGTGAGAATATTCTAGTAGAATCTATAATATTCTCTGGGAGCATAATGGTGCTAAAAAAAGTGAGCATTGCGATGCTTAGTCGAATTAGTGAATTTTAAATATTAAAATATCTCAAATCATTTTGTCAAAACCATTTCCACCCCACTATTATTGGAGAATAAGAGAGAAGAAAGAGGAGGAGAAGAGGAAAGAGAAAGAGGAGAGAGAGGATTCAAAGGTCGAAACTCAGGATTCATTCTCCGGGCAAGTTCACGATATTATAGAGCTCGAGGTTGACTCCTAAATCCCTGACTCTTATTTCAATTTCAATAAGTTTATAAAAATATATGAACAATACTGTGTTTTTCCACGGTTTTTTTGAATTTTTTTACTGTGTGATTTTAAATATGTTATTGTACCCTTTCTTATGATTGTTTTTGCTATATGAAATTAAGTTTTTAACTATTAGTTTTTTTTTTTTTTTTTTTTTTTTGGTACAATTTTCTAAATGTATTGTTGAATCTAGGCTTCCTAGTAAATATTGTAATATAAACGTTTTAAACTATTAATGTGAATGTCTCTCTAAAGTTAGAAATTAAAATAGAAAAGTTCAGTGAATATATTATTTTACAAGTAATATGGTTTTTGCTAACAATTCATGTACTTTATGAATATTGCATCAAGTATTATTGCATTACATTTGCAATTTGCATGACATGACATTGGAGATGTTTTATTATGAAAGATGAAAAGGCACTCTTTGTTATGTTATAATGGCCATAAATATACTCTTTTGGCCTTCTTTATATGTTGGAGATGTGGGGTGAATTCTAGCCCTACTTACTAAAATCAGTGTGGGAGGTTAAGTAACGTTGTAAATATTCTTCCGATCCCATTTGTCTGATGCATATGTGGGAGGGATTCCGGACCCACTTGCTATATGCAGGTGTTGGAGGTAAAGGGGGGCATAAGCGAAAGTGGAGCTATAAGCAAGCATCTAGATATGTGCATTATAATCATTGCATTTCACATATTAATTTAAGATATATTTTGAAATGTGCATTAATAAAATCTGAACCTCTGAATTTATTCTGGAAAAGTGAAAGTGAAAGTTCTTATATGTAAGTGAACCTTTGAAAATAAGTATTTTGTATTGCATCTAGAGACTTATGTGAAAGTGGTATGTGGTTTTGAAAGTATAAGTGTTAACTCTAAGATTAGATATATGATGGAACTCAAATAGGTTTAGGCTTTATATACTTGTGCATTAATTATTTTACAAGTCTTTATATTTTTCTTTAATTAATTGTTTTTAAATATTTGTGATGGATGTTGATGCATGTGAGGGTGAAGGAGGGAGTCTGCTGAGCTAGTTATGCTCGCTATTTTGCTTTTAAATGTTTTTGGTAGAGGAGAGGGTTTGGTGGATTAAATCAAGTCTAGAGGAGGATTCGCTTAGAATATAAGGTGTTGATTTTGTAATCCTGTTTTATTATTTTGATATATAGATATTTTGAGCTGGATTGTTATTTTTATGTGTTGATTATACTACTTTTATGTTTAAGGAAATTTAGTAGCTCTGGTTATCTGTTATTGGTGGATGAGTTAATTAGTTTTATATTCAAATAAGTCAAATCCTTCAATTAGATCCTAGGACGTCACAACCAAGGCCCTTCGTAGAAACATATCCTTCGTTTGTAACAAATTTCTTACTGTTTTCTAAAATGGCTTTGTAATATAAATATTTCTAATTTAAAAAATCGTTGTACTAAACAGTTGTTTTAGAAGACAACGAAAAAGCTGTCCCAAATAAAGCCTTAATCACAATGATTTAGTTGCTAAAAAGTTTTTGTTAGCTTTCCAAGGTGTGCTAAGAGAGATTTAGTGACTTCTTTGGCTTAGAAGGCCAGCTTTCTAATGCAAGAAATACACAGACATTGTATTGTTACCATCATAACAAGTTTTGGAAAAGAGTGTTTCAAATTTCATGGATAGTGGATATACAGAGCAGTGCTTCATGATGTCAAGAGAAATGGGTATCATAAGCTGGAGTTTAATATTTCTTATCCGATGGAGCAATATTTCCTATTATGTAGAATTTTTTTTCCTCTAGCAATATGCATCTCTATTAGTTAAGACCAGACATCATAATTGACTCTATTAAGTAGGATTCTTGCATTAAAGGAGTCCTTAGCTCGAACAAGAACTGGACCAGGTTTAGTTTCAATGAATTCACTATTTGTCACCCTTTTTCTTTTCCTTTTTTGCCTTTTCCTTTTTTTCCAAAGTTAGAATATAAAACATTTTACTCGTTGTGCATAAAGTCGATCATCAATAGGATCCGAGCTGTGTGTGAAAGAGATTGGAGATATTGGATCATGATAGTTTATGTAATGGCAGCAACTAGAAGATCGGCTTAGTTGGTAAGTAGGGGTGTCAAATCATGTCTACGGATCGGGTTCGGGTCCAACCTAATTTTGACTCAAAGATTTTGACCCGACCCGAACCTGACTTCAACCCGATTTTGAAAATCGGGTCACTTTTTCAACCCGACCCGACCCGTAAGTAAGGGTTTTGGGATCATCAAGTGTCCGTTTTGCAAACCAACTTCATCTGAATTTTCTATATAAAATAAGTTATTTTATGGATATTTTTCTAAAAATTTTTAAGAGTTAACTTTATTTTTTTTTTTCCCTCAACAAAATTGAGGTAAAAATTTGATTTGTAAATTTTTTATGTTGGTGACATTATTATACATTTTCGAGACACAAATGTATTTTATATCTTTATTTATTTTAGAATAAAATTTTTGTAGTAATCCATCACTACATAAGTGGAGAGGATCAATATCATAGATGTCTCATATGTGTAGAGTATGTGAGAATGTTTTAGAGTTAACTTTTCTATCATCCATATCATACATATCACAACATAAAATGTTCTCTAATGGAGTATCCGCCGCAATTTGTGACGGAATCTACGGCAGCCCACAAAAATGAATTGAAACTGTCTTTTCATTTGAGATTATTACGCCTCATATCTACTGTAGATTTTGTCCGTTGAAAATATGTTTGTGTGCCCATTTTACCTTCGGAATCATATTTGTCACAAATCCGTCGCAAAACAAAATTTGGGACAGATTTCTCAAATTTTGCAGCATATTTTGCCGCTGCAAATAGCTGATTTTTCTGTAGTGAACCTAATTATATACTACATGTATTACAGGTTGATCTATCTTTTCCTCTTTCCCGTAATATCAATTTATTTTCCTTTTTTAAGTAGAAATAAGTCTAGTAGGGTGATTGTGAGTTTGATTGATCAAGTCATTAAAAAGTGTACACATTTTAGATATCTTGAGTTTATTATTCAAAACAATGATAAAATAGATGGGGGTATTATTAGTATAATGTTCAAGTTGAATGGTTGAAGTGTACAGAGGTCTCAAGCCAGTTGCACCACTCAAACCAAAGAGAAAATTATATAAGATGGAGGTGAAATCTATAATGCTTTATGGCACAAAATGGTGATCATTAAAAAAGAAGCATAAAATTAAGTTAGTCTTGCAAAGATGATGATGCTTAGGTGGATGAGTGGCTTTACTCTTATAGACAAAATGTGAATCTTGTGTGTGTGTGTGTTTGTGTGTGAGTGTATATGAAAAGGTTGGAGCAGTCCAATGGCTGATAAAATTAGAAAGGATCGCCTTAGATGATTTGGTCACATAAAAAATCGGTCTTCCAATAACCTAATTAGAATAGTAGGTGTATTAGATTTGGCCTATGTTAAAAAAAAAGGTAGAAATATATTTAAAAGGAATTGATAATTAAAAAGTAGTACAAATGACATTTTTAAAAAGGCCAGGATTCATGTAGCGGATTGCAAGTAGTGGGATAAAGGTTTAATGTTGTTATTAGTTTCTTTATTTATCTCTCTCTCTCACACACACATTACCTAGCTAAATTTTATGTATTGTTTGAAATTTCTTTTATATATATATATATATATATATATATATATATATATATATATATATATATATATATATATATATATATATATATATAATGTTTTTCCTTTATTAATTGGGGTGATCATCACGGATATAGACTCTTATTCAAAAATTATTTTTTAAATTAAGAAAATCAAAATTACATTCATCGAAAGTTTATGAAACTGAAGTCAACAACTTATAATTGTACACGTTGCCGTGAGGTTGATTGCAATCTTCGATTCAAATAAATTTAAATCCTTATATTAGGATTCTCATATTAATATTTATTATTGTATTAATACATTAATAAAATATTTTGTTAATATTTTCATTAGGTATATATTAGTGGACTTTAAAAGAAAAAAGTAAAGAGAATTTTTTTTTAAATTGATAATTTATGCCCCACAAGAAAAAAATTCTGAACTCATTTGGGTTCATCGGATATTAGAAGAATTCCACATTCCAGCCTCACCACGATTTCTTCTTCTATCGTCCTTACAACGTGTTCTACAATATCTGTACGTAGCCTTTCTCCAATAAAACCCAATTTTATGATCGTCAGGATTTAGCAATATAAATACCAAAGTTAGCAAGCAAATCAATAAAATAATGAAAATTGTTTGATGAAGAAATGCTATACTATTAAATTCTATCCAAAAGAGGGCCCTAACAAGTAATACTAAATGTCAGAAAACTAACGTGGGAGGAGACTGATATAGCCTAGCATGTATTAAGCAGTTATAAAAGAGATTAAGCTATAATCACCATAACTTATGTGGTTGAAATAAGTTCGATCAAGTTTACTCTTATATATGAGTGAGAAAATGACCCATTTTATTAAATGAAAGTCACAATTTGTTATGCCCCATGATCAAAATTGAAAGAATTATATCTTTTATCTTCTAATTAATCTATCAGAGCAACTAATTTCATTTTAGATTAATTAAACCAATAAAAATATCAATATATCAAATCCATATACAATATGGAGTTCAATCTATAACATTAATTTATTATAGCCCTTCTTGTTAAAAAAGAATAAAATGAAATACAAGAAAATAAATTAAACTTAAATCTAACTCTGATCAATCTCACTCAGCTGGTTTCTTTTCTAAATTTGAAAATCAGTCAAATCCACATAATGAGTAGAAAGCCCATTAATCAACCAAGACTCACCATTGCCTTCAATTAAAGGTCTCAAGAATCAATATGCATGTTCAACTCAATCAATATAAAATCAGTGGTCATCAGTATGAAATCAAATATCAATAGCAATATATCAATAAAAAATTCAATTTGATCGTTGAGACAGAGCATTTAAAAAAGCATGGAATACATAAAGAATCAATAAAAGTTTATAAAGAATTATTCAGTGTTGTATAGTAAAGCATATGTTCATTGTCTATAAATCATATTCATGCAAATGATTCTATCATATGTTTTCTATCAATAATCATGTCATGTGTACTTGTCTATTCGTATTTCATACTAATGTAATATATCAATATGTCCTTCAATGATTATAATTGTATCTGTCATATATCATGTCATGTTGTATTGGTTTCAATGATAGCTTTATCAGTTATATCTATCAGTCAGTTCATGAGTTATCATATAAATTCAATCATAAACACAATTATAAATATCAAGGCATAACATTCAGCTTTAATGTCGCGTTTTCATTTTTTCATCTGTTATCCTTAAGTCTTATCAATTATTCATTATATCATTGATTCATCATCATAACAGGTGACTTTCAATAATCTTTAAATAACCGTCACAGTCTACCTATAGGCATAATTAAGTTAATCAATTACACATAACATCCAAGATAAAACCATAAATATTTTATTTTAATAAAAGCCCATCGACCCACCCACCTACGCATGGTATTATATTTTAAGAACCAACCCATTTTAATTTTAGTGTTAATAGAAAGTCTTCATTGCTTACATGCAAATATAACATTCATTTCATATTAGTCATGCCATTTTTCTAAACAATGTAAGCTAACATATATTTGAAATGAACTAATCTAGAAAATGTAGGAAATCTAAACGCTATGTTTTTACTTCAGAAAATCATAACCATCATTTCACATGGTGAAATTCAGTAATATTACAGTCAAAATGCTTATAAAATTCATATTAAGTAAACCAAGTTACAACTTTCATCAGATAAAATGCCTCAAATCTCTGGAGATAAATAAGAGAGAAAATAACTCAAAAGAGGATAAAAAACTAAGTAAACCAAGTTACAACTTTACTTTAAAAATTCTTTGAGAGAATACATTATACCTCTCCATGGATTCAACTTTGAATTTGTTACGCAATGGTGCTTTTGGTTTATTAAGATGATGAGGTGAGTTCAAGGAAATGAGCATTCTTTGAAATTCTTTTCTTTCATAATTTCTCATAAAACTCTATTCCCTATTCCCTATTTATGTTCGAGCATGTGAGCACATTCAGTCGATCGGTTTCATTTAAGGCTTAGTTGAATTGATCTATTTGGTTTTTAAAACTAGAAAACCAAATCTACTAATCTATTTTTCGGATCAAACTGAGTCAAAACTAACTTTTAAAAAAAAAATGATGGAATTAAGGGTCAAACTTAATTTGTTGCTAACACAAATCAAATTCATATGCAGAGTTTTCATAACCAATCAGAATCAGCCTTGCCTGCTAGAGATTGCGGTTTCATTTGGGACAGTTTTCTTATTGCTTTCTAAAATAGCTTTTTAGTACAAAAAATTTTATTTTATTTTTGCAAAAAACTACATTAAAAAGTGGTAAGAAAGTTGTCACAAACAAAACCTGCAAATGCCACTACGAACGCAAAATCAATATTTAATTTTCTTACTTCTTTGTTTTCAAATTGCAAACATAATTTCTGTTTTGTCATTGCTTTTAAAAAATTTTGTATTAGAAAGTTATTTTCTACCACTTTAAAAAATTACTTTCTTATAGCATATTTACAAATAATAAGAAAATTGTCCCAAATGATGTCTTAGTTTTATCTAATTTTTTACTTGATCAATAATTTAAGAATAAAAATCGAATCAATTATAAATAGTCTAAAAAAAGGTCTAAATTACAATCTATACCTGAAGTTATAATTTAACAATCCAACCAAACAAATTAAATAAGATCGACTCTCTTTAAATTTTAAATTTTATCTAAATAATGCACACCCGTAATTTTAGCGCATCTAAACAAATAAATCCCGTCAGGCTCATCTAGAAAGCTGCTTTAAAAAACATTAAGAAAGCCGTCCCAAACGAAGCCTAAGTCAACCTATATAAATGTCACAAAATTTTTGAGGGGAGGTGATTTCAAAACTAAATATAATTCAAATTTTAAAAAATTATATTATTAAACCCAATAAATTATCCTCATTGTTTTTCAAAATAAAAATTTTTCCCAAAAATAAACCTTTTTTTTATCGGGAGTATCTACACCGCCGTCATTCCAAAGAGCGTGCTTGATGACATAACTAATCTCTTAGCGGAACCTAGCGAGGCCACCCTTGCTTTTGCCCCACTGAAGAAAGAAGGCGGATTCGAACCCGGGATGGAGTGGTTTTGAACCATGCTCGCCCACCAACTACTCTAAGCTTTGGTTGGTAAATAAATCATTTTTAATTACCCTAACAAATATCTTATTTAAATTTTAGCTCAATTAATTAATCATTGAGTAAAAAATTAACAAACCGTAGCCTAATAATGCATCATAAATTTGGATCTTCTTCGTGACTCTTTTCGCTCCATGGCGAACAGTGTAGACTCTCAAAACCTAAACATTCCTAGAAAGCCCATATGGTACCTAAACTAAGCACATGCAAGAGACCTCTAAAATTAGGAGTTTCAATATTTGACACAACCAAAAAATTTTACACAAACCTGACCCGAAAATTTCAGACTAGGGTCGACCCGTTTCGCAAATGGGTCGGGTTCGAGTTCTACAATTCTACCTATTTGAAAAAATGTATCGAGTCCGGGTAAACCCGCTAACCCGAAATTGACCTGAATTGACCTGTTTGAAAAAAAAAAAAGAGAGTTCTCGAGAGTGGACCGTCATCGTTGTACCCGTAGCCCTTGGGACCAAATGCTGGAACACGGCAGCCCTAGGGGACCAACGCGGCTGCAAAGTTAAATGCGACATCGTTGCTGCCCCCGCTTATGTTGATGATGTCGACATCGCAGCCTCTGCCGCCGCCCCCGCCAAAATCAGACAAATGTGGTTCAAAATCCGACCCCATTGGCGAAGGTTGACGGGCAACCGGAGGATTGATAGCACCGTTGTCGACGCTATAGCTGTTGTCGTCATTGACCCGGGTTGACGGGTCATGTTGAGTTGACCTGAGTCCGAAGTGGGTCAGGTTCAAGTCAAAAAAAGTGACCCATATGCAAAAACAGGTCGGGTCAACTTATGTCATGTATGCTCCAGATTAGTCCTAACCCATGACTTGATTTTGATAGCCTTATCTAAAATGAATATATTCTATACTAAAGTTGACTAATTAAAGCTTAAAGAGTACCTCCCATTAAATTTTCGTACCCTAAAATAATTGTTTCTCATTCTAAATGTTAAAATGATGTGACTAAGCACAAAAAAGATAGCGTTATGTAAGATCAATCTATATAATCATCTCCTAAAGTTTAATGATCAACTTATATATGCTTTTTCGAAGTCTTTTTTACACATGCTAGCCTCTGTATGCCATCGCAAACATCGACCTTCTGATGATCCTGTTAGGAGATTATATGTATTAGATTCGGCATTTATTAAGAGACGTAGAGATAGACCTAAAAAGACTTGATTAGAAAGTATTGAAAATGACTTTTTATCATATTTAAATGAGAATTTGACTTTTAATAGAACACAATAAAGAAAAAAGGATTCATGTATCTGGACCTATGAAGTGGGATAAAGAATTATTGTTGTTGAGTGACCTGTCATACATAATAATAATAATAATAAATAAATAAATAAAAGCTCCACTGAAATCTACAATCTGCAACATATAGTGTCCTCCAACTCTTATAGTCTTCAAAGCAAACAATGCACCTTTAGAATTTTAGCACATTACTAAGTGCTAAATTAAAGCTTTTTATGGCCATGTATGATGATCAAATTGGAGCCTTCAATCCCCCACTAGCAAAGCATACTACTCTTAATCTTAGACCACTCTCTGTGTTTTACCGAACAAAGCACCTCGTGAATACCACTTATACCAACAATGCATTAATCATTGTTGTGCTAAGCAATTGAAAGAGTGTATTAAGATTCTATGCAACGAACTTCCCAAGATAAGTTTGGAAGAGTGTTATTCATTGAGAAGAGGTTTCTGTGTAGAAAATGATGCTATTATGAAAATCAGGGATAGAAAATGATGCTACAGTGCATCATACAAGTATGATTTTCATCTTATTGCACAATCAGTAAGGTAACAAAGCTTAAATAAAAATATCAATCTTTAAGTTGTAGAATATATCTTCTCTGGGAAGTCAATACAATATGAAATTCAAACGTAGTAGATGTTCTCTAGTTAAGTTGATACAAGATGAAGTCAAAATCTAAAGGTTTTCGGACGACGTCGAGGGCCGTCCTTGTATTTGTGAGAATGGAATTCCATGATTAATGTATAAGTGAGTTGTATAAGATCAATGTATATGCAAGTTACTACTATCTCTTTTTCATTCAAAAACACAGTCAAGCCAAATTCATGTTAATGACAAAAAAACTACATCATACGTGGATTAAAATTAACAGAATTTTCATCTTTAGCACCCTCATCAATATTTCAAATGTAATTTATACTAGCACAAGGCACCTCAAGAAATTGCTTTGAAATAAGATTCAATGAGAAAAACTTAAAATTAAAGATCTTTATTTCATCCTTCTGTTTAGCCTAGTCTTCTGCCTTGATGCACTTCTCTAACTTCAATCTTTGATGAACAACTAGTACTGGCCAACTTAGGCTAAATCACATGCATAATTGTTCAACTCAATCTAGTAGATCTAGGTCTGTCTTGGTTTACCTAATTTATCAAACTAATTCATGTTGTAATTCTAACCATGTTCATATCAACTTTTGATTAAAAAACTCTACATTTATCTAAGTCATGTTATGTTCAGGTGATTCACATTCACCTGAGCATTTTCTTTTTATCTAATTAAATCATATTTGTTTAGATGAATTATGTAATTGTTTAATTAAGTCATCTTTGTTTTAACACTCCATAAATGTACTATAAATATGCTTTATTTATCTATGTATTTAGATAAATATCTTTACAAACCAAGTTTTTCTAGGGATCCCATATCCTTCGACCCACCATCTTAACAAGCAACTTCCATATCTTATTGAGGGTCAAGCTATTATTCGCTTCTCCAGCCGCCTCTACTAGGGTTTCGTTTTGCTGGGCTGTTCCGGGTATTTCCCCGCCCCGCGGGGCTTCCCTTCCGCCGATCTCCTGGATTACGGGAAGTTTTTTTCTTTCCTGTGTTCTCCTATTGTTTTGGTGTTTATTTTGGTTGGTTTTCTCCGGCGGTGCCGGTATGACGCTTACACTACAGGAAAAACGTCATTTTCCGGTGGCCATTTACATCGAAAAAATCCACCAAATATGTCGGAAATTAACATTTCCGGCGGATTTCCGACGAAAATTATTTCGCCGGTAAAACACACGTCGGAAAAGGCCTTCCAGCGGAGAATAATTCGCCGAAAATGTTTCCGGCGAATTTCCGACGAATTTTTCGCTGGAAAAATATTTCCGACGGATTGTTTTTGCGCCGTAAAGTAAAGAAAAAAAAAATTTCAACCTGATCGGACCCGCCTAGCTAAGCCCACCCGCTACTCCAACATTCAGCTCAGCACTAGCAGCCGCCCGAAATTCGCCCAACCGCGAATCGGTAGACCCAGCCCAGGCGTGGATCGCCAAGCCCAGCAACCCGAAGTAGGCAGCCCGCGCGAAATGTCTCTTGCGGGGTTCGAACCCCCGCCCTGCTCCCGCACGCGTAAGGCCTTGCGCCATCTAACATCTGGTCATCAAAGGAAAACTGTTAAGTTTGCTACTTTATTTTATTTAAATCATAACTTAAAAATATAAAAAATAATTTATTTTTTAAATATAAAATGAATAATTTAATTTAATAATGAATTATTAAATTAGTTAATTTAATTTCACAATAAATTATTATATTATTTAACTTAATTTAACAAAATAAATAATTAAATATTTTTATTATAATTTAAGTTTTAATTTAAATCATTTAATTTTTTTGTTTTTAAATAATTAAATTATAATTTATTTTATTTTATTATAATTTAAGTTTTTTTTTTTAAATATTAAAATATTTAATTTCATAATAAGTTATTTAAAATTTTAAAAAATTTAATTTATGTTAGAAATTTGTCGGAAATTCCGCCGGAAATTTTGTCGGAAAAAATCCGTCGGAAATGCAATCAAATAATATGCCGGAAATTTGACAAAAATTTTCCGTCTGAAATCCGCCGGAAATTCCGCCGGAATTGAGATGTTTTCCTGTAGTGCTAGTAAACTTAGGGACCCTGGTTTTTTGGGGGTGTTTCTCATTCTCGGTCTTTTTTAGAGGCGCTTGTTGGTTCTACTCCTTAGTATCCAGATCTTCGGACTTCTACATTTCGTGGTTTGCCCTCTTTATGGATTTCCGACCATGAAATCAAAGATTTAGCTACTCCCTTTCAATTCTCGTTAGTAGGTTTCTTCCCTTCTAAGAGACCTGCTCTTGACTCTATTCAGAAATTTTTCTTTAATTTGAAGCTTAATGGTGAAGTTTCTGTTACTTTGTTGGGTCCCTCTCACATTTTGATCAAGTTATCTAATGATCTAGATTACTGTAGGGTGTTTTGTCACCGATCCTACCTTGTGTTTAATTGCTATATAAAATTAACGAAATGGTCGTCTTGCTTGGATATAGGTGTTGAGTCGCCTATAATTTCGATTTGAATTTCGTTTCCACGTCTTCGTCCCCACTTCTTCACCCCTTGGATTCACTATGGGCTTGGTGAGATTTTTGGAAAGCCTTTGAAAATTGATGAAGCAATCTCTGTTGGTTCCCGACCTTCAAATGCTCGTGTTTTAGTCGAACTTGATATAATGAAATCTTATCCTCAGCAAGTTTGGTTAGGCTCTGAAACTTTAGGTTATGTCCAGGAGGTTGTGTTAGATGAATTTCCCCATTTCTGTGCTTCCTGTAAATGTATTGGTCATGCTCCGGATAAATGACGTCTTGTTTCGGTTGGCATTCCTAATGATTCTTCTAACCCGAGCGCTAATTCAATTCCCCTCTGTGTTGAAAATGTTGATAATGTCGTTGCTCCTTATGTGTTGGAGGTTTTGGGAAGTGGTATTGCTAATCCTGGTGTTGTAGTTGTTGCCTTGTCCCCTGTTGGTTCACCGGTTTTAACTCCTGTTGTTGTGGGGTCTCCGCCCCGTTGGCTGGTGGGAGTTCTGTTGTGTTGGGGGGATGCCGCTGTGTCTGCTGCTGAGGAAGGGGTGTTTGGGGATTTTCAGACCCCCCAACTTTCTCGGGCTGTTGTTAGTAATAGCGATGGTATGGGTTGTGCTCTTAACGCTTGTTCTGTTTTGGCTGAGCTCGATCCCTCGTCTGCTCCGTGTTTGTTGTTGTCTCATAATGTGGATGTTTTGGATGTCGAGGCTTCGGGTAGGTTTGGCTCGCTTGTGAGTTGTAATGAGGATTGTGGAGGGTTGGATAATATTGTTTCTCCTGATTTGGGTGTCCAGGCTTCGGGTAAGTCTGCCTCGCCTATGAGCCTTAATGAGGATTGTGGAGGGGTGGATAATATTGCTGGAAAAGGAATGATGGTCTGCTCTAATTCTTTTGTTAATGTGCCTGTGAATTTGATCAACACCCAAGCACTGGTGTATCATGTGGGTGATAATTCAGGAATGGATGTTAGGACTCATCTTGATTGGTTGCAATGTACGTCTGAATTTGAATCCGATTCTGATTCCTCTTCGGATAATTGTGGTGGCTCTGACCCTGGACATGATTTTAAACTGGTTCATGATAGACCTGTCCTCTTTGTTGCCTCTCGTGGGAGGCTTCGTGGGAGGGGTAGGAGAGGAAGATAGTCCCTTTTTTTCAGTGATTGTTCCCTATTGTTTCATCTGGATTGGTTATCTGGTTTTTTGGTCGTTTTGGTGGATCGTCTGATTGTTGGGCTATGATATGGCTAGGGCTCGTTTCCTCGTCGTCTTAGCTGGTGGCAACCTCTTGTGATGTTCTCATACTTGGTTGGATCGATTGGTGCGCTTTCTTCGAGCAATTATTAGGTCCTTTCACTGGATGTAGAGGAAGGTTCGGTTTTAGGCAAAAATAGGTCAAAAAGTGCAAATACCGAGTTTTTCAAAAAACTCGGTATTTTTTCAAAAAACTCGGTATTTGCACTTTTTTAGACAAAACCGAACCTTCCTCTAGGTCCTTGCACTGGACCAAATAAAAATCCGCTTTCTTCACCATATTGGATGGTCCATGCGAGACTTCGGGGAAGCTGGAAGCCTCGGCCGATTACCAAGCCCTCATTTGGATTTCATTTTGTCCTTTTTATTGTTTTTTGTTTTTGAGCTTTTCCTCTTTATCTTGTGTACTCCTTTTTGAATCTAATATAATGATTTTTTTGTTTAGAAAAAAAAAACTTCCATATCTTATTTAAGAAGATCAATTTTTTTTCTTAGATAATCCTCTTAATTTCTATTTCAAACACGCTAAATTCATTTATACACTTACTCTTACCTAATGAGTTGCATCCGCATAGACAACTCATATATTTATCCAAATATACCAAATTTAGCTTGTAGATCTTCTTATATTTTAAGTTCTCCAAATTTATTTAAATATATAAATGATGATAGTTATTTTCAAATAATGGTCTTAAATGAATATACAGATTTAAAATTATATATACCTATTTAATTTTCAAAAGAAATTAAAAAAAAAAGTACTTTTCAAAATATAAAAAACCTTCCCAAAAAAATTAAAATTATTTTCAAAATTAATGGATAGAGATGACACGGACTTAAGTTATTTAAAGTCTTAAATATTTTCATATCTAATTCTTAATATTTTTTATTTTTATAATGCTCTAATATTTAAATTACAAAAAAAAAATATCAATAACAATTTATCTAAACTGAAATACATCTTAGATTTGTAAATGCCTAAGAATTTCACAATATGTGTGTAAATCCCCCTTTATTAATTGTTGATTTATTGTTAAATATAGCATCACAATTCTTTTCACTAAAAAATATGAAGCTCTATTTTGTTTGTTTTTATTTGATTAATTATTTCTTATATGGAGTTCCAAATGATCTATGCATGAGCTAACTTATTGATTGAAGAAAAATATAAATAATTGGTGTCAATAAAGAAGAGCTTTAACAAGGGAGAGATTAATAAATTGATATATTTGCTAAAAATTAAATTTAATTTCCCTGTTCAAAGTGATACAATACTCATAGAATATCCTAAAAAATTGACTATTTGATTGTATATATATACTATTATCACTTACAAAAATTTCTCATCTTATGACTTTCAATAAGCTTGATAGAAAAATAAGCTTTATCTCAAATTTTTATCAAAACAAATTTTAATTTATATAAGAAATTTCTTCTTAAGCTTAAAATCATTTATGATATTCCATATATTTTATATTACAATAATATCATGAGATATCAAATTTAAATTTAACTCAACCAAAGAAATCTTTATTAGGGCATCAAAATAATTTACCATATATATATTTTTAATTTTATAATGTAATCATCATATATATGATCATTACTAAATTTGTATACACTAATTTTTTTTTTAAATAATAAAAGAAGTACAAATAGCTACTAATTTAATATTTAATATTTTAAAATAAATATAATAATTTTGATTATTTAATATTTATTTTTAAGAAGATTTACATATATATTATATAATTGTTATATATTCATAAATCTAATATCTAAATTATTATATTTATATATATAACACTTTAATACCTCATATATATATATATATGAAAATGTGAATTTTATTTCAATAAAAATAATATTAGTCATAATTTTTAATAATTTAAAGATTTAAATTATATGAATAAATATAAATTTAAATGTATAAATACATAAAAAATCTATAATATGTATATAAATCCCCTTATTTTTAATAATGATATTTAAATTCTCTTTAAAATCTATTGACATGCATGAGTAATAAAATCATATATTCGGTGACATGGGTGTTAAATCTACCTACCGGTGACAACAGCTTCAAATCTGGATAAGCCCCATCACCGAGAGGGCATAACGGATCGAGAAACTCCGGTCTGATTCTTTTTGCCTTCTCCCGTCTGTCGAGATAAACTGCAATGAGAATAACCTCTCTTATCCTCTTCATCTTCGCCATCTTCGCCATTTCTCCAGTGATCGCGGGCACAATCACTCCTCCCACTGACGATACTCAGAACTCCAAATCCAGAAACCAACTCTTCGACACTTCTAACTATGGAAAGCTTCAGCTTAGCAACGGCTTAGCCTTAACTCCTCAGATGGGGTTCGTCTCTTATCTTCGGTTTTTAGAATGTTTTAAGTTTAAATGTTCTTTCTTCATGCTGGGCGGCGATTTTCACTTTGATTTACTTGATTACTCAGCATTTTGTTCTTGCCTATTTATGGTTCTATGGTTATTTTGTCGAATTCGGCGTTTTTTTAACCAGTTTTGTTTATCCAAAAAGCCTTGCTCTTGAAGTTTCGGGGCGGGGTTTGTTTGCTCTTTTAACTTTTTTTTTTTTTTGTTCATGATGGAGGCAGATGGAATAGCTGGAATTTTTTTGCTTGCCAAATCAATGAGACAGTAATTAAGGAGACAGGTATGTTCAATGAGATTTGTTGTTTTTATTTTATTTTATTTTATTTATTTTCGTTTGGTTAGGAATTCATTTGATTTTTTTGTTTATCTCTATGAACGAGCGTAGGGCGGCCTACGTGTTATGCGTTCAATGAATTGCAGTTTTTCTTTACAGGAAATATAAAAGATTAGATTTATGGTTTATTTGGCTTACTAAACTTTTTAATATTATTTTGAAGCCTAGCATTTAGGGCGGATTTGGGCGAAATCCAGCCAAACGGCCTAAAATGCAAAACCAAATCTCACGGCAAATGAAAGCCGACGTAGAGGGAAAATTTCACCTTTGCGTGCTAAATACCAGATTTCCGAAATCATGTTTTTTGCCGGATTTGCGATATCCATTGGCTCAAGAGGAAGAGTATGCTCGTTAAATCCGTTGTATAACCAAACAGTCACACGATATTTAATAGGATTTATCTTGAATTTTAACAAACAATTTTTAGTATTAAGGCCCCTTAGGATTTTCGAAATCCGGATTTAGAGGATTTACGAAATCCTACTTAAATCGAATCCTGGGTGCTACCAAACAACCCCTAAAAAGATGTGAGATGAGCAGAGAATGAGAGTGTTGATTCATATTTTTAAAAATAAAGGTGATGCACAAGATTGTGCGAATTATAAAGGAATTAAGTTAATATGTCATACTTTAAAACTACGAGAGAGTGTTGTGGATCATAGGTTGCGGCGTGATACTAATGGATCATAGATATACTATAGAAGCTATGCATTTATTAAGAGGTTTGATGGAGAAGTATAGAGAGATTAAGGAGGATCAACATATGATATTTATTGCGTTAGAAAAAGCATTTGATAAAAGTTCCAAGAGAAGTGCTACGTAGAGCTATAGAAAAGAAATGTGTTAATAATGCTTATGTTCAAGTCATGAAGGATGTGTATGTAGGAGATGTGTCTTGTGTTCAAACACAAGGTGGTTTGACCATGTATTTTCCTATTTCAGTTGGATTACATCAAGGATCAGCCATAAGCCCATATCTTTTTTGCTTTAGTCATGGATGTTCTCACTAGATATTTGCAAGAGGTTGTACTCTGGTGTATACTTTTTACTGATGATATTCTTCTTATTGATAAGACTAGAGAGGGAGTTGAAGATAAACTTGAATTATGGAGGTCAACCTTCGAGTCTAAAGGCTTTCATTTGAGTAGATATAAAACTGAATATATAAAGTATAGTTTTAATATTAATAGTTCTTGTGGGTGGATTGTGATTTTGGGTGATCAAGTCATTAATAAGAGTACACATTTTAGATATCTTGGATCCATTATTCAGGGTGATAGTGAAATAGATGGGGACATTATTAGTAGAATTTAAGTTGGATGGTTGAAGTGGAGGAATGCATTAGGCTTGTTGTGTGATAGAATAGTCCCCCTCAAACTTAAGGGAAAATTCTATAAGATAGTGGTTAGACCTGCAATGCTTTATGGTGCAGAATGTCGGCCATTAAAAGAGAAGCATAATATTAAGTTAAGTGTTGTAGAGATGAGGATGATTAGGTGGATGAGTGGCTTTACTCAAATAGGATACGAAATGAGCATATACGTGAAAAGTTTGGAGGCTCCTGTGGAAGATAAGACTAAAGATAGTTGCCTTAGATGGTTTGGTAACATAAAATGATGACCTTCCGATGACCCCGGTTAGGTAAGTAGATGTATTAGATTTGACTTATGTTAAAAAAGGTAGAGGTAGACTTAAAAAGACTTGGTTAGAAAATATTAGAAATGACATTTCTTTATTAGATTTAAATGAGAATTTAACTTTTAACATGTCATAATGGAGAAAAAAGATTCATATAGCCGAACCCATTTAATGAGATAATGGCTTGATGTTGTTGTTGTAGTAGATTTATGTTTTATTTAAGGTTTGAACAATGTCTTTGCCAAGTCCCAAGTCATAGATGAGAAAAATGGAGGGTGCATTAGGTAGTCAACAACCAGTGTAACTTGTCGAATAATCATAATATGAATTCTTTATTGCGTTGTGTTAATGTTATGGCGTTTTTTGGCAGTGACATGCTGGATACAGTGAGTAGTGTGCAAGGGCTATTGCTCCGGCACCTGTGTGTCATTTTAAAATTTAAATAGGCAAGGGTTCCCACATAATGTATGTATGTGGGGCAAAGAAGCTAATATGTAAAACTAAAATTATGATAAGAACTTGGAATAGAGGTTTTCTTATAAGCAAATTAATGAAATTAATATATATTTAAATATTTTATACATTCTTAGAGAAAAGGCTAAGGATATTATTAGTTTAGGATTAAAATTATAATATACTGGTAGGAGTAGTACTAGAAATGGTTTAGGTGTGATTATAAGAGTTTAAAGGTTAATGTTATAAAAAATAATATAATTGGAGATAGAATTATAATTTTAAAGATTATTGTTGATGCTAAGATTACTAATATTATAAGTACTTATGCTCCTCAAGTATGTTTGGATATGTGTTCAAAATAAACATTTTGGAATGACTTAGAATATTTAATACAAAAGATATCTCTTGAAGAAATAATTTTTATTGAAGGAGATTTAAATGGACATGTTGGTAGAGAGTTAAATTATCTTAAAAGTATTCATGGTAGCTATAGGTTTGAAAAGGTAAGACTATTTTAGATTTTGTAATTGCTAATACTTAATTTAAGAATAGAGATGAGCATCTCATCATTTATAAGAATGGATATAATAAAACTCATATTGATTATTTTTCTTATAAGAAAAATAGATCATTTAGATTGCAAATATTGCAAAGTTATTTTAAGTGAAAGTTTATGTACTGACATCGCTTATTATTTTTGGACTTTAAAATGAAGTGTATAATATAAAATATAAAATAAAATGATGAGATGACTTAAAATAATGGCAGTGTCCAACAAGACCACCTTTATTAGCTAATAATTCCAAGACACCTTTCTTCCAGATCTACATTTTTTACTCCTTGGGTAATCTCACCTACTCCTTCAGTGTTTTGGGGCTCTACTGATGGGGACATCAAATTTCGACACGTGTACCATCGTTGGAGACGCAGATCGACGGCTACGATCCAGAGTCTTTATTTCTGATTTATTTGCATCTTATGTTATGAGTGTATTTTCTTTTGTTTTCCTAGTTTGCCCCTGAGGGCATTGTTTCACTTATGTAGCCCTGAGGGCGTTTATGTCATTTCAATTATGTTTATTTTGGGCCTCCTTATATGAGGCATCATGCATTGTAATAGATTTAGTTTTTTATGAATGAAAATTTACGTTTCATGTTCTCTTTGTGAGTGCAAATCTCCTCGATCTCTTAGTGAGTTCGTAGGAGAACTAGATCTCTTTGTGAGTTCTAGGTTTTCTTGTTCTTCTAATTTTTCATTTATTTCTCTTGATCACTTCGTCTTCGTGGAGATTTGGGTTGAAGCATTTGTGGAGAGTGGAATTCACGTTTGAATCCCAAAATTTCCCCTGCCACTTCCCCTCCCTTGTTCACTGCCGCCGTCCCTCCCTGGCTTGCCCAGGCCGCCGGCCTGCAGCCCCTTTCAGCCGACCAGCAGCCACCGCCCAGCCCCCATGTCGCCGCCTCCTTCCCCTAATCCCCTCTTGTGAATTTTGAATTCCCCCCCCCCCCCCCCCCCCTTAATTGCTTTCCTAATCAAGCTCTAGCAAATTTGGAAAGTAAATTAAGAGGAGTTACATTTGATTTGAAATTCAAATTTCAAATCCCTCCTCTTTTCATACTAGTTTGGGAGTTACTTAATACAATTAATTCTGAAATTAAAATCAAAATTTTGATTATATTAATTTAATCCTATGTGGTCCCCACCTACTCAAAACCTAAAGCCACATCACCCCCTTTACATGGCCGGCCCCCTCTCTCTCAATCTCCCCTATTAATTTTCTTAATTGCACCTTTAATTCCTTCCCTCCTAATCTTAATTTCAAATTCAAAATTCTAAAATTGAAATTAAGAACTCTCCAATTTCGGAAATCTGAATTAAATTTCAGATTTTAAGTTTTTCCCCCCATAGCTCCACCCGCCCCTATACCCCTCTCCAACCCGTGACCCCCCTCCCTCCACTTGCTCACGGCTTGCTCTCTCATTTCCCCTCTTTGTCTTCCCTACTAGATCCCACCATGCATGGCGGACCCCGAATTTGAATGGGGACTTGTGTTCGATGCCCACGGTAATCTCGACATCCTACGATCGCCATTCTTCAATGCGGGATTTGACTCCGATGACGACACCGTTGGAGCTTACTTGGATCGGATCCTCCCCACCCTCGTGCACGTCATCTACAGACAAAGTCTATACTACGAGTGGACCATCGACGGCCGACCTTCCATGCCACCTCCACATCCTACGCCTTCCTCTCCATCACTACGGATTGCCTGCATCGTCTACCTCGGAATGGTCTCATTCCTTGTGTGGTTCTTCTTCCTCCGACAACCCTAGACATAGAAGAGTGAGCTTAAGCCTCAAGGTGAGACGATCGCTTTGTTAACTTCCGGATTCTAGTTGGCTTTTCATTGTCATTACTTTTAATTGACATCGTTATTTTATTGATCTTGCTAATTTAGTTGTAACAACTTGCCTAGACTTGGTTGAAATCTAAGATCTTTTTTTTTAAGTATCAATTGTGAGAAGCATCAAGATTGTACTATCATTACTTTAACGAACTTATATTAATTTTCTAAGATTCAATTCTTGGTTTCACATCATCTACCCTCTTCTCCAATTTCTCAACTCTAGTGGTGATCTCTCCAACTTCATCTTCATCCTCAACTCTAGACTTCCTAGGATCAGATTCCTCAAACACTACATGAGTAGTCTCCTCCCCCCCCCCCCCCCCCCACACACACACACACACAAAACAAATATAAAATTCCAGTGCTCGAGCCTATGATTCTCTCTCCTCCTGAAGTTTCAAATAGAAATGAAAATTTTGATTCCTTAAGATTTATGCTTCTAAACCAAAAACTAAATTGAAAGTAAATCAAATTTATTGCATAAGTTTGGTTTGTTTTTAATAATGTCGATCTAATTTTTGTTTTAGGTTTGATTAATCAACTTGATTTGGTTTGATTTTAAATATTGGTCGGCTTGAAACCAAACCGAACGATGTATACGCCTAGTAAAAACCCTTATTGGAAAATTTTAGGTTACAAGAATCTATCACTAAAGGATGGGTTCACAAAAAACTCTCCACAAGTAGTTCGGGTTATAAGAAATTATTGTAGCAAGGTCTAGATCACATAAAACCCTCTAGATTATCATACGCTAATTTGAGTTGGTTGTGATCCCCTTCTAGTGAGGATCTTGGTTAGCAAAACTCCTCTTTAGTTTGTGATATCAAAACTCTGTCCAATTTATCTATTTAATGCTCGGTTCAAATATTCATGAACTTAAAACCAACATACTATAAAAGAAGGTAAAAATGGGATTCACCAAGTTCAACAAAATCATGAGAATACACTGAAAGAAGATATGCAAAAAACATCTCTGTGCATCTTTACAATCCTACTTGACAGCCTATCTAGGGAATGTTGGCAGACACCAGAAGAGCACAGGTTTCCCTGCATGCCACAAGGCAAAGAGGAAGCCTATGCAGCATGGATTGTTTCAGGGCTGCAGTGGCCATGTGCAGCCTAGTAGTCTTGAGTGGGGGTTGTACTTATATTCATACTCTTATAGGGGCAATTTTTTGTGCATTATTTCATGTTTCGGGTTGTCTGTGAACGTGCATCATTTCATATTGTATAATTAAGTTCTATTTGGGCAATTCTTGTTACTTCTTTCAAAGCTGTAATGTTGATCTTCTTTCTTTTATATGGGCAGCTGATGCACTGATCTCAACTGGCCTGGCTGATTTAGGCTACAGGTATGTTAATATAGGTAAGTTCTATAAGAGATATTATTGATTTTTTTAAAATATAGATTCATATGCTACTTTTTTTAATATTTTAATTTATCTATCCTAACAGATGACTGCTGGTCTTCACTATTGCGCAATTTAAAGGTTTGTTGCATCTCACTATTAATTACTCTTTTAACATCTCATTTTTCGGTGTGTCATGAAAAAATAAATAAATGAATTTGTACTACTGATGCTTCTTTTGGTAATGGCATTTGGTTTGGGAGTTCAATCATTTTTCTAAATGTGGAATGTAATTTCTAGTTGAAAGAGGAAAGAAGGCTTCTTCGGACTCTTCTTTGCTTATTGTGAATTGTTACATGTGGGATTCAAAAGTAGCTAAAACTTGTGTCACTATATCCCAATATCTAGCGAGGGTTGAATGTGTATGGTTGATTCATTCTTGTTTGATATCTTAGGTACTTGATTTAACAAATTTTTATTAATGATTGACCTTTATTGCCAATGTTTAGCTATTTGACATCAATCTACTTCAAAAAATAGGAGCAAATATGTTACATAGCGCTTGACTATTTTATCAGGGATCTGTGGATAATTAGGTGTAAACCCTAATCCTACCTTAGTTCATTTATTATGTGAACAAATTAGTGTTTTGAAAGGTGTTCTATTCATATGTTATATTCACATATAGCTTTCTAAATAAATTTTGTGCCAAATACACTAAATATTTGTTGTTTAATGTTTTCCTTGGGAAAAAGTTGGATATTGTATCCAAAAATACTACTCTGCGTAGTTCATTTAGACATTATTATGATAATATCTCCGAATGCAGTCAAGTGATATATGTTGTTATATAATGCAGCATTCACAAGACAATTAATACATATTATTTGATTTAAATATTCTTCCAACTATGTAATGATTGCTGAGTGTTTTAATTTGTGGTTGCAATTTTGAACTATGTTTTTCATTGGGTGTATTTGTATCTATGCTAGTGTATAGTCTAGAAAATTTTATTTATTAGATATGTATTTGCGACTATCACAAACTCACACTTGTGATATTTCTTTTTATTTTGGTATCTTTTTTAGGACTTGCATATCTCTACTTGTGCATACTTTATATTCGCTTTGAGGAGGTAGCTTGTTTATGGTTCATAGAATTCATTTTTTACCAAACTTACAACAACAACAACAACAAGCCTTTATCCCACTATGTGGGGTCGCTACATGAATCCTTTTTCTCCATTGGAGCCTGTTAAAAGTTAAATTCTCATTTAAATCTAATAAAGAAAGGTCATTTCTAATATTTTCTAACCAAGTATTTTTAGGTTTACCTCTACTTTTTTTAACATTAGTCAAATCTAATACAACTACTTTCCTAACCGGGTCATTGGAAGGCCGCCATTTTATGTGACCAAACCATCTAAGGCGACTCTCTAATCTTATCTTCCACTAGAGCTACTCCAACCTTTTCATTTATATGCTCATTTCGTATCATGTCTTTAAGAGTAAAGCCACTCATCCACCTGAGCATCCTCATCTTTGCTACACTTAACTTAATTTTCTGCAATTTGAGATTCTTTTTTACCAAACTTATGAAGGATTTAATTTACAAATTTTGATGATTCAATCCCTTGATAAAAAGGATCTTTATGATTTTTGTAAGTGAACCCTCTTCATACTACTTTTCATTAGCATGCATTTGTAAGTCATCATCATCATTAGACTTCTCCCAACTATTTGAAATTCCTCAATTCATTTGACATTATTCTTTTGTAAATTTAATTTATTGTACAGGGTGAGCTTGTACCTGATAAAAAGGCTTTTCCTTCTGGCATTAAAGCCCTTGCAGACTATGTACATGAAAAAGGCCTCAAGCTTGGTATTTACTCTGATGCTGGGTAAGGCCTCAGACTTGACATTTTTCTTCAGCATTAAAGCACTTGCAGACCATATACATGTGTAGTGCACCTGCTATAGCATTATCATGGCTAACCTAATTATTTACAAAGAGAATTAAGGAGGAAAAAAGGAAAACTGTCGATTAATGATGTAGCTCTATTAAAGTTTTTTAGCTAATACTCATTTTAAGAGGTTAATCTGTATAACTTAACCTATCTGACATTCTAGGATGTGCTTGAAAATTCAGGGCTTTTACATGTCAAGTTCGACCTGGCTCTCTCTTCCATGAGGAAGACGATGCAAAGATTTTTGCTTCTTGGGTAAGATTTGTGATTCTTGATGCCAAATAATTAAAACTTATGCAGAAATGTTTTAAGTTTTTTCACTCATTTTTTTCCTCTTTCTACCTGATAAATGTTTCATTTTATATCTTTTTATTTTTTTATAGGGTATTGACTACTTAAAATATGATAATTGTTTCAATTTGGGGATCAAACCTGAGAAACGGTGCTATCTCATCTTAATGCTTCAATATTAATGCAATTTTGATCTTCAATTCTAATTTTTATTGGCCATCAATTTCAGTTATCCTCCCATGCGTGATGCCTTAAACGCAACTGAACGGGTTATTTTCTATTCCATTTGTGAATGGTAATAATTTTTTCTTATAATTCTGCATGTCAACTTTCTATGATGGCGTAGAAGTATTTACTCTACTTTTGCTCGTAGGGGAGAAGATGATCCAGCCTTATGGGCTGGCAAGGTTGGTAATAGTTGGAGGACAACAGATGACATAAACTGATACATGGGATAGGTGAGGATTTTTCTCTTTATCTTATTCGTTATGAATGATGTTCATTTGTATGAGATTTTAATTGTGAATTCTTACATGTTTAGTATGACTGCCATTGCTGACATCAATGACAAATGGGCATCATATGCCTGGCCAGGTGGATGGAATGGGTAAGCTAGTGCTCTTAAATTGTTTATGAAACTCTTTGCGATCATGATTATTTGTTGTTATTATGTGATTTTAATGAATGATATTTTTCTTGTCAGACCCTGATATGCTAGAAGTTGGTAATGATGGCATGAACTATTCAGAGTATCGATCGCATTTCAGTATCTGGGCTTTGATGAAGGTGCTTGTTTATTTGGGAAAAAATTATGTCAGGACCTTTTCATGCAAAATTTGTATCAGGATGGGTTTGATGAGTGACATCTATTCGTTAGTTAAAAAAAAAAAAAAAACTTAAAAACTTGTTACGAGAGTAGAAGGTAGAAAGTAATTTATACACATTTGAACTAAAGAACTAAAGAAAATTCAAGACGTCTATTAAAAAAACAAACGGACAATTTTATTCTTTCACTTTTTTTAACGAAAATATCTTCTTCATTTCTTACTGTGGAGCACATGTTATTTATCCACCCATACTAATTCCATTTTTGCATAAGAATATCCTGATACATACATATATATATATATATATATATATCTCGTTATAGTGCATCTGATACTGCTATGTTTTCACTTGTCATGATCTGAACATAATTGGTTTATTCTTGTACACGTTGATATGCCCTATTGCATGCACTTCATGACATGGGCCTCACTTCATGAATGTGGAGGTATTCATGTAAGCCCCTCCTATGGTGTTACTCTGGCTGGCCTTCTCCTTCTAATGTTTCTCCTTCACCCTTTATGCTAGCTCCATTGTCTCCTTCGGACATCTAGGCCTCAACACCTTAAGCTCTGCTCGTATGTCTTCCTTAAGGCCTTTCATGAAATTTTCTTCCAACTCTTCCGCAGAAATTGCCCTTAGTATTCCTGACAGTAGTTCAAATATCTCCCGATACTCCATTACAGTCCCCTCTTGTATTATGGCATAAAATTGTTTGTGGGGGTCTCCTTCCCTCGAATGGCTCGGAAACATTCTAATAAGAAATCCTTGAATTCTACCCATGAATAGATAGGATATATAGCCTCCCTCCACTAAAATCAAGCTAGGGACTTTCCCTCCAAGTATAGAACTGTTGCCATGATTTCTCCCCTTCTGTCAGTCCATTAATAGCAAAGCAGCGCTCTATTCGATACACCAAACCCGGAGCTCTTCCCCTTTAAAGACTGGTATTTTTAACTTCCTGGATTTGGCCTCCATACTCCAATAGTTTCTTCCTCCATTAGTTCCACCCGTGAAGTGATGGTATGACTCTCTCCCTTCCTCCTTTGGCTAATTTGGATCCCATAATTCTGCCCATGGTTTAAAATTGCACAATATAAGGCTCGCCTTGAGGCCCGCCTTTGCGCAATTCCAGTAAAAAACGCCTCGATTCTTACGCCTCGAATTTTTTTATGAGGCTTGCGCCTCAACTTGGTTGAGGCCCGTCTCGCCTCACTAGCATAAGGCTTTCGCATCACGCTATAGATATTAAAACTTACATAAATCTTGAAGTAAATGCCCGACATTGGACTCTATAGGAGAGGAGGAAGGGGAGAGAGCAGTTCATCATAATGATGATTCAAATGAAGAGACAGTATTGATGACTTATGAGTTATTATGTGATATGTCATTGCTATTTATTTTTGGAAATTTGAATTATGTGTTAATGAAAAGAATACTGAGATTTGGGAAAGATAGAATTTTGAGTTGAACTATATTTCATGTTGTCTTATTATTGGGATATTTTGATTTCACTTCATATCTTATCCATTTTTATGTTTTATATTATTCACTCATTAGTATATAAAAAATTTATCATTTTATGTTTACGCAATCTTTTGATTTTGAGGCTTACGCCTCAAAACGCCTTGAGGCTTACGCTTCGCCTCACGAATGAAAACGCCTCAATACCCGAATACGCAATTCTAAACATTGGTTCTGCCAAGCCATCGCTTCCATCGACCCATCATCCCTCCTGCCTGGGTGATTTCCAAAAGGCTTCAGCCTCCCTTCTCCTTGCCACCGCTTGTTCGGGATACCTTGATGCACCTCCCATTGGAGCCCTTCGGGATGGTTCTTGATGAAAAACCATCTCTAGTTCATCATTGTCTTCCTGAAGTCTCTTTCCTTTTGGATTATCCCTTGGACTAACCAGTGAAGCCTTTGAGTCATCATGCCTTCTATGTTCTCAAATTGGTCTTCCATTTAGGTTTCCATAGACGACAGCCTTCCTTTCATTCCGGCATATTTTTCCTTCATTGCGGCCTTGAATTGTTCTCTCCTTTCAATGCCTCCATCTTTTTTGCTACTATTCACGGATCTAGGTTTCAAACCGCAAAAAAACAAAAACAAATAACAGCGATGAATGGCCTTCAATCAGCAAAGAGAAGGAATTATGCAGCCAATTTCAGCGAGGAGAAATATGATTTTGGTCCAGGGCAAAGGCTCTGATAGCAATTTGATATGCCTGGAATGTGAAATCAGTGAAGAACACAATAAAAATTGCAGGACATTGAAAGTCGATGGATGATTCTTGTATTAATTCTTCAACAACAAAACAAGATACAATAATCTACATTTAGAGAGGTAGGTTGCCTCTCCCACTCAATGTAGACGTCACTAGGAAGCCCTCAAAGAAAGAGAAGTACAACTGAAAATCAAATCGCATAATAATCAAAACAAACCCTAGAATCAACTAGAAATAGGCTATCCAATTTCCCCCCAAAACTGATTTCTTTCATTACAAAACTCCCTCTCAAATTTGAATTCAATTAGGAAAAAATTCATTTTTACTCTTAATTCCTCTCATAATATAATGAATTAAAAGCTTGCTGGGCCCCACAAGAAGAGCCAAATTCAGCTATTTGGCCGCCCCTCCTTGGTCTGCCTCCTCACTTTCTGAACCCAGCTGGACGGGCCGGTCCAGCTTCCGGCAGGCAGCAACCATAACAGGCTGTGAATTTGGAAACTTTATTTTATGGAATATATTTTCAACTTTGATTTCTTGAGAAAGTTATGGCAAACTTATCTATTGTTTTTTTTTTTTTTTTTTTTTCAAACTTTGCCTTATCAAGGACCTATTCTTTTATAGGCTCCTCTTTTGATTGGCTGTGATGTAAGAAATATGAGTGCTGAAACATTGGAAATCTTGAGTAATAAGGAGGTCATTGCGGTGAATCAAGGTAGTTCTTGAAATTTCTAGCCTTAATTTGTAAAATTTCTTTATTAGCAAAATTTGTAGCGTATATAGTTGTCTTTTGAAATGATCTTTGCTTGTCTAGACAGATTTCCAATTTATTTATTTATTTTTTTCACGTCACATTATGGACTTGAGCATTCTTATATGGTTCATGGGAGGATAAATGACTAAGTTTTTTACCTCTAATTTTTTACTAAATTCATGTGAAAATGCAGATTAAATTCTGCTGATTACATCATATTTAGTTCTCAGATAATTTCTGAATTTTCTATAGATCCTCTTGGCGTTCAAGGGAGAAAGGTCTCAGTTACAGGCAATAATAACTGCAGTCAGGTTTGGATTGATTTTAAAATCTTATTATTGTTCAATTCTATATATCAAATGATTACATTTCAGGTATGGGCTGGACCGCTATCGGGTGAGCGCACGGTTGTAGCATTGTGGAATCGATGTTCAGATGCTGCCAAAATCACTGCCAAATGGGAAATTCTTGGACTCGAGACATCCACCAGCTTCTCTGTGAGAGATCTATGGAAGGTACTTCTCATTATCTTAAAACAAATTTTATGAATATTTTAAAAAAAATAACATTGAGTAGCTCATGACGGGAAATTAGTCTGTGCGAATTCCGAACGTAGAGAATCATCCGGATTACTGAATATTTGTTGTTTATTTATTGCGTATCTATAGATATGTAGTAAATACTTAGCAAATTATCAGTTGTGAGTATTTGGTGAGTATTTGATGAGTTTTTGTTGTGTATTTAATGCATTTTGCTGATTTGTTCCGTATGTGTTGTTTATTTACTGAGTATTTTAAAATACGTAGTAAATTAGCCACAAATATTCAGCAATTCAGATGATTCTCTAAGTCTGGAGTCTGCACAGAATAATATCTTTCTGCGGAGTTATTACAATTAATGAAATACCATAAAATAGAATTTGATAGCACCCTTAGGCCAAGTAACCTTAGATTGCAGTCTGGGAGAAGGAAAACTCTTGGAATACTATTTCCAAGAATGTTATATTGTTATGCAGCTATGGTCATCATCTCGTACAGATTGATATATAAAATCTAACTTGTATTTTTGGGGAATTTACATACATATTATATAATTCTTATTTACTTATATTCTTTATATTTATTTATATACCTCTAATTTTTAAATAATATCCAAATATATGCATGAAATTTATATTTAACTCTATATAAATTAGTATTCTGTGTTGCATAAATAAACATAAATATTGAATTGTTTGATAGACAAATATATAAAAATTATGGTATATATGTAAATTCCCCTAAACTTTTTATTGAGGTGATTTTTAAGGATTCTTTGGCTCTCATCTATTGTATAATATCATTGATGTCTTCAAATTAAAATCTCCTAAATGACATCTAAATTTCAACCAAATCAACTAACATTTAAATTAAATTATCACAAAAAAATATTGAAATCATATTTTGTTTTCATAGATAACAATACATATTTGTTTTTATTGCAGCACGAGACTGTAGCGGATAATGTTTTTGGAAGCCTCGCAGCTTCAGTTGAACCTCACGACTGCAAGATGTACATTCTAAGCCCTGCTGTTTCACGCACTTCTTATTAATGATGCTGTTCTGTATAAGCATAATATTATCATGGACATAAATCTTAGCAACTTTGATGCTCCACATAAGCATATTATTATCATGAAAATATTTCATTTTTCATGATTTAACTGTTTTTTTTTTAATCTTAAAAGCTGAGATCTGATATTTGGATTGCCATTACTTCTATATAAGGTGATGAACATTTGTTTAGAATGGTTTTCTTAATGCTTCGTAAAGCTTCTTTTAGCTAAAAAATCTCTTAAAAGCAGGAAAAATGGGCGATCTAAAGTTGTCCCAAATGAAACTTTCGGTAGCATATTAATTGGTTGTCAATGCTTAACAAGTGTTATGAGAAGTAATGTGATATCCAATCTTAGGAAAAAATTGATTGAAAGGAAAGCTGATTGGCGCAATAAACTCGAATAACTTCATTTTCAGATATTATTTTGGATGTATTTTCCATTTTCCTTTACATAAGTTTTAGAAAGAACAGGCACAAGTAGAACAAAATGATCAACTCACAGCCCATGTTGGAATTGAATATCAGAGTACATAGTTTATTTACTGAACAGAAGACTGCTAATAATAAGATACAGCAAAGTTCAAATACTTAATGAAATATTTAGTTCAAAGAGCTCAACTGATTTACATGAGTCAACCATATAGTCACTCTCAAGGGAATAATCATTAATATACAGTTCATAATTTAACCTTCTGTATATATTAAGCAGAACAAAAACGATTATAAGAATGTGGCTCCCAGGTTCCAACTTTGTAGGAACTAGCCAAAGAATTGTGTACTCCTGGAAAAAGATCTTGCAAAATTTGGGAAGGAAGAGCTCAGGCATTTAGATCTTTGTTTGAGCTCCAAGATGGAACTTTGGGAAGGAGACCATCAGTGGCTAAACTTGTTCCATTTTCAACACCAAGTAAAGGAGCAACCTCGCTTTCCTTTGCCTTTAAGAAGCAACAGAGATAAGAAAGGAGTGTTAGAAACTAGAAAAAGGGAATTGAATTTTATTTTGATTTTGATTTAGGCTTTGTTTGCTAAATCAAAGTAAAGTTATTTGTTACTTTATTTTGAATGTTATAAAGTAACAAATTGACATACATATGAAACAAAAGCTATACAAGACATAAAGTAACAAGTGATAAATTGCACGAAATAGAATCGAAATTAAAATATTATAAGAGCAAAATAATATAAAATATAGGAATTATATAAAAGTATCAAATAACATAAACTTCATCTTCATATTCCTTCTTTTTTAGCACTCTATTTATCCACATTTAATTCCTAAAGAAAGCTGAAATAGCTGTCAACAACTCAAAAATCATCTGCACTAATACACTATCCTCACTAAAAGGATCTTAATTTGAGTCGTTGTCATAACAAATTGGCCTCTCCCCTACCTCATCCTGTGGAATCTAAAGCCTCTCAATCTACTTCTTTATCATTTATTTAAGTTATCTTCCTCTTTCATAAATATTTGTCATCAACATAAAGATGATAATAATACTCTAAAATTTTTAGAGGAGGTGGTGGTGTGCAACTTTTAAGTGATCCCAAGCGACAGCTACCACATCATGGTTGCGGCAAAGGCAATAGGTTGGAGGTCGAGGCAGTTGAGAGGAAGTTGTTGCGGCTCGAGTGTACATGAAGGTGTGATTTGTTCGGGACTTCAGTTCGCTATTTAGGTAAATTTTAATTTTATATATATATATATATAAGATGAGGTGTATACTTGATGCCAGCGAGGCGAGACACATCTCAAGGTGGGCCTCAGCCAATCTTATAAAAAAGCTTGAAACATAAGCCTCGAGATATTTTTCCCTGTAATTACACTAAAGCGGGCCTCATATTACGCAATTTTAAACAATGTCGGGAATATCTAATGTTTTTCAAGGAATGTGGTTGGAGCTCGTGCCTAGCAATTATGGTTCTTTAATTGTTACTATGGTTTCTTTTGGAAGTAACTGCTTGGAGATTTATCAGGATTCAATTTTGGTGTTTAGAAGTAGATATTTGAGGCATGTAAGAAAAAAAAGTTGTATGAATATTTTTTTGGTTTTTAGGATGAGCAAATTCATTCTTTTAAAATTCAACTCCTTGACAAGACTGAGGCTTAAAATTCTAGCATTAGCTATGTCATAGAAGAATGAGGCTTGGTTTCATTGTGATTTTTTTTCTTCTCTTCCCTGATTCCGCATTTTTTCTTCTAATCATTATTTTTGTCATTAGTTGAAAGTATGATTTGTGTTTCATCGAATTTAATATAAAATTAAAATCTAAAGTATGATTGAGTTTTATCAAATTTAGTATAATATGATTTTTTTTTTTTGGTATAGTATGAAGGCTTCAATATTGTGCACTACTTTCGTGACCGTTGCCATTAACTTAGTCAAAATCATAAATCTTCCTCGAAGTTGGATTTCATCACTCTAGATTTCATCAAAGGTGGCAATTAATAATCCAAGAATAATAGTTTGCCCTATAAAATTTTACTGTTCTTTATGTTATTTTGTTTACATGTTAGATCTGTAGCAGAAACTGTAGGAGTTAATCCTCTATATTAATTGCCATTATAATATTCCAGGGAATAATAAAAAAAAAATACTAATAAGGAACGAGTTGGTAGTAGTGATTAAGCTCTATAAATGTTAAGCATGAACATTGGCAAAAGGTATGCTATAAGTTCAAAGCAATTCTTTCTGAAGTAAAAAAAAAAAACATGCAAGGGCTTTGTGCCCATTGGCAGGAGAGGAGGAAAATTCATAGGCTATGGCCCCTACAAAAAATTCAATGCTTTGTAGGAAAGCTGATGTAGGACTACAATGCATAAAGTCATTTGATAAGAACTTGCATGACTTATTGATTAGAATAATAATGATTAGAATTATTAACAAATAAGAACGACAAAATAAAACGTAAGAGCAGTCACTTCCGTTTATGCTAAGTTGCACAATAAAAGCTTTGAATTATCAAAATAACATAAAAAATCAACAACATGCAAATATAATAGCTTTCAACGGAAATCTCTAATCTAACAATAAGATTAGAAACAAATGAAATGCACTCAATCCCTACGTTTACTAAGCTCGACAGAGTTAGGCGAACACGATCTTCATGAATTAAATCAAATCACAAGAAAGAGGGTTAGACTAAGGAAATACAAGATGAGGAAGATTGGAAGATCTTCGTCAAGGCTCGGATGTAATCCTCCACTGTACGATACCAAGTTGCTCCTCTATGGCTTCGACGAGAGTATCTAGAATGCGCTCCACGTATTCCTCGACGGTGTTGTCAATGCGAGGGTTGACGTCGAAAAAGGTCGAATGCAGGATGCAAACAAACCCTTGTTCATCGTAAGTGAGACCGTAATCAAGATCTGGATCGGCCATGCATCGAACTTGTGGCGTTGAGGTGAGAAAGGAATACTCTCTTGGATGCCCTTGTTGTTTGCCCTTTGCAAGAGTGGGATTTCTCTCAAAAATCCAAGTCAGAGGAGACAAAAGGGAGTGGCCGGTCCACCATAGGAGATGGTTTGGGAAAATTAACATCAGGTTTTGAAAGAAATTGGAGTGGAGGGAAGAGGTGCCAATCAATCCTCTAATTAATCCTCATGCATGTAATTAATTAAGAGGAGAGAGAAAGGTAGGGGCAGCGGCATGCATGAGAGGGGCTTTAAATTATTTCCAATAAGAGAGATTCCTCTTTGGAAATAATTAATTAGGTGGACTTATGAAATCTCGGCCAAAGGAGGGATGGGGGGAATTTTGAAAACCTTTCCAAGAGAGGAGATGGGGCTTTAGGAAATAAATCCCCAAATCTCTCCTAATGGGGCCGGCGGCTATGGGGCCTAATTGGGCTTCATAATGAGGGGAATTAAAGCTTCTTAATTTGATTTTAAGAATTAGGGAAGGTTTTAATTAAATCCAATTTGAATTTGAAATTCAAATAGATTTAATTTAAGAACTTTCTTAAAATAGATTTCCCAATTAGGAAAGAAATTTTCAATTTCAAATTAAATTGAAATTTGAAAATAAACCTTCCCGAATTAAGGGGGAATCATTTATGGAAGGTGCACAAGGTGGGGATTTGAATTTTGGAGGGGAAAGGGGGGCTAGAACCGATGGGCGGTGGGGGTGTTTGAGGAGTTTCGGCGAGTGAGGGGAAGGGGGGTTTCGGTGAGGATGGAGGCTTGTGCGTGGGTGGGAAAGGGGGAGGTAGGGTCGGCGGTGGAGGTTTGAGGATGAAAGTAAAAGATAGATAATAAAACCACGAACCCAACTCGTCTAGATTGGTGGGTGATGCACAATTCTCCCTCTCCTAGGGATCTCACTCTAATCTCTTAAGTTCTCATGAGGACTCAAACAAAGAGAAGGAAAATTTGCAATCAATCATTCATTAACTTGAAAAGAAGAACAATAAGGGCTATACATAGCCTCGTACAAAAACTTAAAAATATAAAAGGACGACAATGCCCCTAGGGCTTACATACGATCTCCCTTAATAAAAGGGTAAAACGGGAAAGCAAGAAACACATAAATAATAAAATTGCATAACATAATAAAGAAAAACAAATATATGAAATGAATCAAAAATACAAAGACTCGATCGTGGCCGTAGATCGACGACCACGCCTCTGATACACTCTCCATGCTCTGATCATGATGTCCCCATCAAAAGCATTTTCTAGAGGTGTTTAGAATCAAGGTAGTCCCAGTCATACTATTTTGAGATTCATGCACATCCCATGTGAGACAAGGCAACAATATAGATTTTCATATATTTTGTCAAGCATCACACACAAAGTAGTACAAAACTAGCTTCAAAATAATCACCTCATAATCTAGCAAAGCTCTAGCGCTTCCACCATAAGTTTTGATGTAACAATAAGAGTTAAATTTCAGAAAAATATATATATTTCTATTTTTATAATTAAATAATGGACCATAAAAAATTAGTTGAGAGTAAGCTGCAATTTAATTATAAAAAATGGATCTAATACAATGTTGGTCAAACCCATTTTAAACTAAAAAATTTAAGCATATGATTGAGGGCCAACTACTTAGTATTTCTATATTAACATATTTTTAACTATTTGATGTGAGACTAAACTCAATATTCTCATGTGTCTTAAGTCTTAACAATCCCTCATTTATGCACAAACTTTATAAATTAGGATAAATTATTACGTGCGAATGTCGAACGCCATCCGGAGACCAATCAGAATCTGCCATGTCACCCATTTGCTTGATACCGTGGCTCAGTACGGCTCGATACCACTGACGTGGTGCATTCTTATTGGTCTCCAGACGACGTTCTACATCCGGTCTCTACACTGAATAATTTCTCCTACATTATTCCCATCAAATACAAATTTCTTTAGCGCCATCAAGTATCATGGACCAAGAACTCACTAAATCACGAGAATTTATGGTAGAAGTCATCTGATCTCAAACTTTGCTAAACCATGGCAAAGGAGACCAAGGCTCTTGCAACTACAACTTGCATGAATCACTTGATTCCAATGAAACTATTAGCTTTGATACCACTTATTGGGGAGTAAATAAAGACCACCTAAGTTAGACTAAATACCTTGATTCAAGATCAACCATTTAATATTTCAACACTAACATACTTTTTAACTATCCTTAATGGGATGAAACACAAACTCTTATATGCCTTAACAATTTCTCCCTCATATGATAAATCTTCTCCTCAAATGAAAATGTATTAATGCCATCAAATATCATGCACCAAGAACCTACTCAACCGAATGGTATAGTTGTGTGAGCTAACAAATCTTACACCTTGCTCAACCATTGGTATCATAAGCTATAAGAACTACTCAATCAAAGTTAAACCAATGACTTTATATCCCTTTGCTATGAAGTGTGAATCAAAAGAGCGCTAAAGTTGGATCTAATATATCAATGGTCAAATCCATTTTTAATCAAAAAGCTTAAGCCTATGGGTGAGGGTCAACTAATTGAAATTTTCAAATCAATATATTTTTTAACTATCAGATGTAAGATTAAATTTAATACTTTCACACGTGTTAACATTAGAAAATGCTCTAGCACCAATAGAAAAAACTTCTAAGCTTTCTAAAGAATCTCCTTTACCATTAACAGACTAGCCACTATTAACTTTTTCAAATGTATGTTGTTTGAGTGTGTAGACTAAAAAAACAAAGTTGGGCTCGATATACTAGCAATCAAATATATTTTAAATGTAAAAACTTACTGTTTGTTGGGCAGGACCAGCCGCTTGATATTTCTACATTAACTTACCAACCATCCAATGTGAAAGTGATAGGAAGTGGATGTAGAAATTTTCAAATCCTTTGGCTGAAATGCAATTTCAACAAAACCAGAAAACAAACCCAAGAAAAATAGAGAGAAAAACACATAAATATTCTTTTTATTACAAGATAGATGAAGAAAAATAACAAGATACAATGGATCATCAATTTGAGAGGAAGATACAACTCTCCCAAATCCCTAGCCAACGGCCAGAGTCCACTCAACCTAAGAAACCCTAACTTCAGCAAACACAAGCATGACCCTAACCCTAAAAAAATAAACTACTTAGAGCATACACTAATATAGTAATTCCCAAAACAGTCATCCCAATTTGAAATTATCTCCTACCCGCTCCCTCCTTTGCATTACTCCTTGTGCCCCACCCCAAGTCGGAAGAATTGCCAGGCGAAACGTCAGCATGTTTCATTCCGGCCTAATCACGAGTCTTGGACTGTCCAGGGGGGATAGGCCCCTCTTTTGACTGATCCAGGAGGGACCGGTCTATCAATACCCCCCTCCCAAAAACTCACATTGTCCGCATGGTGGAAAGATATAAATTGTTGCCACACCATCACCTCCCTCCTTAATTTTTTCATATAAGAGCCATAGAAGAACATGAAGATTGTTGAACATGAAGATATATGAGAAGAACAAATACTGGCTGAGGTAAAAGAATTAGAACAAGCATATTCAGACGCATAATCAAGCTCAGCAAGTAACATGAAGATTGTTGAAAGGATAAGGATATTATCTGGAGAGAGAAGAGAACCAATATATGAAATGGTATATCATACTAATTTTGCAGAATTATCAGTGATCCATGAGTTTATGGGATTATTAGCTCAAGGATATTTTCAAATCAATGGGATTGTTGCGACAAAGGAAATATACCATAATCTCTCTCAGTCATGCACAAAATCAACAATAAGATGCAACACTCCTGATAATCCTTAGGATGGATGTATATGCCAGGTAAAATACGATATCTATAAGGCATTTATTATACTTAATGTATATAAAGATTTTGTTTACAAAGATCTCAAAATGTCTCCGCAACTTTTATTGACTTATGATTTTCTGAGTTCGGTATGGATTGCAACTGATAGAAGAATAGATTTCTTTGGTCTAAAGCTCCAAAGAATTATAAAGCATGTACTACCACTATCCACAAGATCCATACAAATTAAAATTGATTCCTCACCACCTGAATGGATCGAAGAACGAACATAACCAAGCAGACATCTTTATAAAATTCGAACCATTGAAAGCAACAATGATTATGGAATGTTTACCTGTTTTATTTGGGAACAATTCTGAGATCTAAATCTAGATATCCCTCTGACAACCCAAGTGGACCATTGGAGAGCAGTTGTTCAAAGTGCTAATTGATTTTGGAATCCTAGAAAGAAAAATTGTATCTACAAACTAGTTGGAGAAACTCATACTAAAAAATTCTATCTAAACGCTCCTTTAGCATAAAATTATTTTTATACCTTTGACTACAAAACTAAGAATGTGGATCTGGTTGAAGCATACAAACTGATGAAGTTAAATCAACCAATTGAGGAAGTTTTTGACGTACCAATAAATGAAGATCACGCATGGTACTACTAAGGTACGCATCTTTCTAACCCTACAGGTAAATCTCTTGACGACAAAAATTCAGAAGAATGGTGGGCCCCACAGCATTATGAAGATGAATAGTACTGCTACTATTCATACTTATGAAATACATCTAGAAGAGTATGACATACCAAACATCTACCCAACATGAAGAATCTCCCTTTTGAAGTGGTGGATAAAGCATGAAGGTGGAAGTGGCATTATGTCTTCTTTTAGAAATGGTTGTTACTATTTAGCACTATTTGTAATTATTTTCTTTTAATCATGGTTAGGTGTGTTATACCATGAAGTTAAGTTTGTAATGTAATTATGGGAGTTTCGCTATAAATACCCCATGAGTGTGTGTTATGAAGTATGGGTAAGAGTAAGGGTGAATTGGTGAGAGAGAGTGGGAGAAGTGAGAAAGAGAGAAGTTATGAAGGGAAAGTGAGAGAAAAAGAAAGGAGAATAATTCTCCTCTTGTAAATAGTTGTCTAAGTCTTAGTAGAGTCTAAGTCTTGGAGTAGAGAAGGAAAACTTCTCAAGGTTTGTAAACCTTTATCTTGAATCTATCTTAGTTTTCATCCATGTCTTCTTAAATTTCTACCTTTACTTTTTCTTTTTCTTGAGCTTTGAAAGAATTATCTTTCTATCTTGGAGAATCTTTGTCCGAAAGATATTATTTTCAGTCTACCAACAGACCGGTTCAGTCAATGGCCAATTTGATTCCCGTTTAAGGCGAGAGAAGCCGTTTGAGGGAAAGTTAAAATAACTTTATTATTTTCGGGTCAACTGCTTAGGTGAGGTTTTACAAAATGCTGAAATGATATCGTGAGATTTCAGACTGTAAATCTAAAGGGTATAAGAACTCCATAATAGAATATAATTTTAAAAGAAAGCACGAAGAAGTATCCTTATTTCGGGTTGATATCGTAACCATCTTTAAAAAAAAATCAAGAGAATTATTCTTTTCGAACTCCAAAGACTGCTGACAGGGAATTTTTGAAGAACAGACCCATAGAGGCTGTTTGACTACTAACATGTTTCTTTATTTCTTATATTTCTTTATTTTCCGCTACTAATTAGCTTTATTAATTTTATTTCTGCAATTTTTTTTCCAGTTAATTTTCTTTTCTTTCATGGTCGGCTAAGCCGCCTGCTTTCTATTTATGTAATTTTATTTATGCAATTTCATTTCTGCAATTTCATTTCTGTAATATTTACTTTGTTTATATAATATATTAGCTGTTAATGGTCGGTTATGCCACCTACAGCATATTTATATAATTTTATATCTTTTTTCATTATACTTATGTTAGGTTCTTATTATTTTATTTATTTTCGTACTATTTTGTTAATGTTCATCATCTTCTTCCTCATTACTTATGTTGTTATTGTAAGTATGCTTGTGTTATTTTCCGGTTGAGGGTTCCGACATCAGAGGAAACCCCAATTATATAGGTTGGAACATCAATCTATAACCCCCTGGTATCAGCCCACAACACGAGACTCATCACTCTAACTGCCACCCAAATCTCTAGTTTGAGCTTTTTCATAAGTTTCCCTCTAGTACAGTCTCTGGAAGCCGATCCAACCGGCTAGTCAGGTGCTCAAATTGCTCACTGTACTCCACCATTGTCCCCTCCTTGTCAGAGCAAAGAATTGCTAATAGAATTCTCCTCTCATGCTGGTTCGAAAACATTCCAACAAGCAAACCTTAAACTCACTCTAGGTCCGTAGGAGCTGCCTCATATCCCTCCATTGGTATCATGCCAGCACTTTTCCCTCCAAGCACATTCTAACCATCGTCAATCTCTCCTCCTCTATCAACCTATTGACGGTAAAGTACCTCTTCACCCTGTAAATTAACCCATGTGCATCTTCTCCCAAAAAATAGACATCTTCAGCTTCCTTACCCTTGGATCTCCACCATTTCCCCTGTTTCCTCCATAATTTTTCATTCCCCAAGGGGGTAGTTCCCTCCAAATGTCTTGATCATCCATTATATGCTCATACCAAAACCCTTCGTTAAAATCCCCCCATTTTTTCAAATCCAGCATCCCTTCTATCATAATCATCAATTTTTCTTTCAAATTCAACTACTACCTTTCAAATTTAGCCTCTTTCCTTTCAAATATAGCACCCCTCCAATCATAATCAAGCCCTCTTATTTCAATTTTAGTCCCTCTCCTTTTAAATTCAGCAACCTTTTGATCATCATACCCTCTACCCAACTCCTCCCTAGGAACAGACTCTACGGGAGGGATTCTCTCTTCTTCCTCCAAAATCTCCACCACTTGATCTTCCCTTCATCTTAATAGATTAGGGTTTTCCCCACTTCCTTATCTAGCAGCGGCTTCCCTCGCCTCCGACGATGCTATTTTGGTTTGTAACTCGAATATCTTCCTCATCATCTCCTCCAATATGGCAAATTTTCCATCGATCTTCTCATGGATGGCTGAAAAATACTTTTTGAAATATGAAATCATTTCTGCAAAATTATATTTCAATTGACTGATCTCCCCTTCCAACACCTCTACTTTTTTTCCCACCATAGGTACCTAGATCAAGGCTCCAAACCGCAAAAACAATAAAAAAATAACGAATCAGGCCTTCAAACAGCAAAAAAACAAGAAGATTGGAGAGAAAAAAACTGCGGAAATCAACAAGGAAAAATTATATTTTAGTCCAGGACATCGCTCTGATACCAATTTAATAGGAAGTGAATGCAAAAAAATTCCAATCCCTTAGCTAAAATGGAATTTCAGCAAAACTATAAAACAAAACCAAGGAAAATAGGGAGAAGAACACACAAATACTTTTTTTATTCGAAGATATAAAAAACAAGATGCAATGGATCTTCAATTTGAGAGGAAGATCCGCTTCTCCCAAATCCCTAGCCAATGGCTAGAGCCCACTCAACCTAACCCTTATTCAGCAAACACAAGCATGATCTTAACCCTAGGAAAATAAACTAATTAAAGCATACAATAATTCCCAAAACATCCCTCCCAATTTGAAATTCCCTCCTAGCCTCTTTTGCATCACTCCCTAGGCCCCACCCCAAGGAGGGCGAAAGAATTACCAGGCATAACCTTTGCCTGTTTCATTCCCGCCTGATCATGGGTCCTAGCCAATCTAGGAGGGTTCGACCCATCTTTTGACTAGTCCAGGAGGGAACTGTCTATGAGAAACTAAATCAAATATTTTTATATATTTTAATAATCTCCCTCACATGAGAACTCTACACATAGATGATTTAAATACCTCAAATGGAATTTTTTTATGTGCACGATCAAGCTATGATAACCAACTACTTGTAACATGAGCCCCCTCAACTAAGTGGAACCATTATAGCAGTCACGGATCCTTAAACCCTGCTCATACATGGAGAAAGATAATAAAACCCAAGAAATCCATAGATCTCATGAACCGCTCGATCCCAACATCACTATCAGCTCAGATACCACTTTGTTAGTAATAGTGAATCAAAGAGGGATCAAAGTCAGGCTTGATATGGGAGCCACCCATTATTAAACCTTGATCATTTATGATAAAAGACATTAATATCAATGAGTTATAAACCATATGAACACTCAATCCTTATAGCCATCATTATAGATATCTCTTTTTATGGAGTGCAGACTAAAAGGGGGGCAAAGTTGGGCATGATATACCAATGATCAAATCCATTTCAATTCAAGTGCTTAAACTAATAAAGAGACTCAACTATTTGGTATTTTTACATCAATATATTTCTCAATTATCCAGTGTGGGAGCAAACCCAATGCTCTCATGTATCTTAATGCTTCAAATGATGCATAGTTTAATCAATTCAAACTTATCATTTGACATTTATTGTTAAAATGAATTTAAGCGGGGAAAATAAAATGGAGAAATATCTCAAGAGGATATCATTGATAATTTAAGGAATGATTATATTATAGAGGTAGTAGGAGTAACATATATTGTAGATAATCTATTTGAAAATAGTTGGTGAATATGCCCCCATTATAGAAAGCTAAAATGAGAGTTGAAGGATTATGAAGGACAATGATAAACTTAGGTTAACAGAGACAGAATTGTTCAACCATATTTGTGAACAATAGAAATAGTTATTGAAGTTAACCTGTGAGGACCTAAATCAAATTACATAACACTTTACTAATCTTCCAAGGTTGTCTGTCAAACAAGCAGTTGGTAATATATGACAATAGCACATACATAAATCTAATCCAATTAGGAAGAAATATTACCGTTACAAGAGGAGTTTGATGGTATTGTCATATAGCAGTTTCTAAAACGAAGATAAAATTAAGATAATCAACAACGCAGCAATTTTTTTGGCACAGTACATCTTAATATGCATTTGAACAAAAAAAAAAGGTAATAATAAAGTACTGTGAAACTTAAATCTATGTTAAAGGTTAGTTGGACTGCTAAGTTGAAGCTCATGCAGTGGAGCAGAATATGTTTTGGATATGTTTCAAATAATAAGTAAATAACGGATGCATTTTACAATATTGCATTTGAAGGAAAAAGTTTTCAGACCTGTAATAACTGGACAGTCCCTTCATTAGCTTTTTGCTGGCTTTCGATTGAGCAATAGTAAGAATACAGGACCATTCCAACTACTGCTACGAAAATTCCCAATATATTTCTCCAGCAAAACGGATCATGCAGTAAAACATAGCCAAATGCTAGAACTAAACATGTTTTGAGATGACCCAAAACTTGATATGTGACTGGGGATGTTTTTCCAATCACAAGAAAAGTACTGAAGTTCACAGAGACAGATATTAGGCAAGAAAGCACAATAAAGACCTGAAAAAGAAAAAGATTTGGCTTTGCCATTAGCTAAATTTTCACGAAATAGAGAATAAATGTTTGCTAGAAGAATAAGTTTCACTAACCAGAACTTGAGGTGTATACTTGAATGCAAAAACATTCTGTTTAGTTAGAAGTCCATCGAGGAAAGGGCCAATAACAAATAAAGTTATTGCCTGATAAGGACAAGACTGATATAAGAGCTGTGTAGATGAGACTTTAAACCTCTTCTGAATTGTGTTAGTCATCTGGGAAGGGTGGTTAAGGTTTTAGGACAAACAAAAATCAACAAAGAGTGTTCCTCTTTTTCATTTGCTAATTTTTTGGGAATATGCCCGCAAATAAAACCGATCACATATGACTATTTTTACATCTAAATGGCTCAATTCATCCTGTAATTACCTAATTATATTTCCTGAGTTTTTGGCAAATAGAAAATTGGTCAAATCTTTTTTTCACGTGCAACAATAAAATTTTGAATTAAAGTTGCATTGCATCAAATGAAGATTCATAAACATGCAAATTCAGTTACAGCAGTAGGAAAATAATTATCCCCTGAATAATTTTTCTCATCATTCTGCAATTGTGAAGAAAAAATTCAAGTAATCATGGAACGGTGGAACCTAAATTACTATATCAACTAATTCTATCAAAGTTGTACAACAATATAGTAGAATTTAACGTCAACTCTTTGTGACAGAATTGAACAAAGATTTATAAGGATACAATCTGAGCAATGCATGTTGTAAAAATTGCAAGAAGTGACAAGATAGATCCGAGCATATTGAGTTGAAGATCTGTCACAGTCGCAATACCAACACCAAACAGGAGGAGAGCTAGTGAGAATTTGATGCTCCGACTGTAATAACAGATGGAAAATAAGTTATTCAAAAACATGAAAACAAGACTTGCATATAAAAAACAAATAGATATTAACCACAGTTAACAAATCAACAACTTTTGGTAGGATCGAACAGCAAAAGAAATTTTAGAAGTTGCACATCTGGGCACATTAATGTAGTACTTGGCAAATGTGCATTAATGCAAGCATGTATTTGCACAATCAAGAAAACTGCAGCAATAATTGAAACGATAGAATGCACATTAAATTTCAAGGTATTGAATGTATAAATGTATGAAGTTCGTTTCTACTAATCAAGTTATTGCAACACTCAATTAAATTTTTTGTTCAATATTAAAATCTTCCACTAGAAAGAAATCGTGGTAAGCACTTGCTCATTGCAAGCTTTTCAAATTCTTCAATTCAATACCTTTCTGTACTAAGAAATTCTTTTAAATATCATTTTAATAAGTAGCTTAAGATGATGATAACTAGTACACTGTAATAACAGTTTAGTTCTTTTCTGATTCATTATCATCTTGTCATCCAAGCTTTCACATCCCTTTGATGCAAATAATCTTCAGCTTGTTAAGAAAACACTTAATCCTTTGAAGTTCATGGCCCTTTTCTTTAGCCCTATAAAGGCATTTAATTCGAATTATTTCCAGGCCGTATCGCTAATACACATTCTAGAATAAGAGCAGCAAGAACAATAATGAAATGCTTCAGTGAGATTGAGACATTTTCAAAACCTACTCAGATGATAATGAAATGACAGCAAAAACACCCACTAGATGGACAACAGAAATCACGGTGGTACCTAAGTGCCACGGGCGACTCAACCAGCAACTTAATAAGATTTGAAGAGGCCAAGCTAAATTATATGGGTCAAATATCATACATAATTGAAAGATTTATTCATATCCATATCTTTAGCAATTAAGGAAAGAGAGATTAAATAAGAGATAGTTGAAAGGAATAACAAAAACTATGTTTAAAAGGTTTTTGCTGCCAACAACAACAACAACATCAAGCTTTTGTTCCACTACGTGGGGTCGGCAATATGAATCCTTATTCTTCATTGTATCATGTTAAAAGTCAAATTCTCATTTAAATCTAATAAAGAAAGATCATTTCTAATATTTTCTAACCAAGTCTTTTTAGGTCTACCTCTAACTTTTTTAACATAAGTCAAATCTAATACCTCAACTTTCCTAACCGGGTCATGCATCAGAAGGCCTCCGTTTAATATGACCAAACCATCTAAGGCGACTCTCTCTAATCTTATATTCCACTGGAGCTATTCCAACCTTTTCACGTATATGCTAATTTTGTATCCTATCTCTAAGGGTAAAGCCACTCATCCACCTAAGCATTCTCATATCTGCAACACTTAACTTAGTATTATGCTTCTGTTTTAATGGCCAACATTCGACACTATAAAGCATTGCAGGTCTCACCACTATGTTATAGAAATTTCGCTTAAGTTTGAGGGGAACTCTTCTATCGCACAACAAGCCCGATGCATTCCTCCACTTCAACCACCCAACTTGAATTCTGCTGATAATATCTCCATCTATTTCACCATCACTCTGAGCAATAGATCCAAGATATCTAAAACGTGTACTCTTATTAATGACTTGATCGCCCAAAATCACAATCCCCTCACAAGGTCTATTGCTACTAAAATTACACTCCATATATTCAGTTTTAGATCTACTCAAGCGAAAACCTTTAAACTCCAAGGTTTACCTCCATAATTCAAGTTTACCTTCAACTCCCTCTCTAGTCTTATCAACAAGAAGAATATCATCAGCAAAAAGCATACACCAAGGTGCATCCTCTTGCAAAGGTTTTGCTGCCCAGAACAAAAAAAAAGCTTGTGCAGATCCAAACCCTTACCCAAACGTACATGCTCATCCTATGATGGCTAGCCACTGAAATGAGTGCAATTATTTCGATGGGACCATGCATGTGCATGCCTATCATGAAGAGCCATAGCAAATGTATTTTATGCACCAATTATATCATTGTGGTCGGTGAAGTAAGATGATGATGGCTGAAGCAGTAGGAGAAAATAAAAAGTGTTGAGCTGGCATACTTCTATAAAGCATGCCTCTCTTTTGGCAAGGTGTGGTTCTCTATTGATAAATGTAACCCGATTTATTTGAAGGTTCCCCAAATCTTCCCTTATATTATCAGATCACATTGATGGACTAGATCCACGCCTTATAATCAATCTAAATGCACCACATTTCCTTCTCATAAGAGGACTGGTAGCTATATTATTGATCGGGATATCAATAGACTCAATGGCATGTGGGCAAACCAAAAAGACTTCAAAGCTGAGAATAGAAGTCTCATGGAATCCATATGTTGTTGAAAGAAACATGAGTTGAAAGTATGGCCGCCAAGAGGAAACTTAAAAAAGATTTGGGAAGAAGAGCCTTAGAGCCGAGTGACTCCATGACCGCATGCTTATTGTTAAGCAATAATGATAATCTGACACCAACATTCCACGGTTTCAGTGCAGAAATTAGTGTAATCTCCTCATAGTTCTCCCAATTAGAAACTAATGCCTATATTTTGTACGTGGTATTCTATATCCATATAAAAAGATGTCAAAGAAGGAATAGAGGTTAACCTCTTTGAGTTAAAATATTAAAGCTGTCATTATTGTAGAGGGAAATCAAGGAATTAGAAAGTTACAAGAGAGAGAAAGAGATACTCTTAGGAGTTATCTAAGGTTAAGCTGGTTGAGTCTAACAATCAAGTTCACAATCAATTAGAGCTAAGCATCCTATACCAAAAAGAAGTGACATCCAAATCTTTTTAATAAAAAGGTGGAAGAAGTTATGCTTGATGCCACATTTTAAGAGTATAGTTCTGAGAGCAAAAACATGAATACCTTAGATCACATTCATTTGAGAACTGCAAATGGATACTTAAGATGTAGATCCCTAGGCCAATTATCACTTCTTCATTTAGAATATTTCAGTTATCCTCCAAAAACCAGACGCAAAGTCTACAATGTTTGAGCTTGCTTGACCAAGCAACAAAAAGTGATGTGTGATTGGGAGTGAAATATTGAAAAAAAAAAAAAATCTAATCCCTTTCTAATAGAAGTGCACGCCAGTATCAGCTTTGATCCCAGAGTTAATGATAAATTTAAGAATATGGCTAGATAAGTATGAGAACATCTTCATCCTACAATTTCAGCCGCAACAATGAGTAGAATACTGACCTGAAATTCTTTCTGAAGAAGAGAGTTTCTAACAAAACAGTGAACGGGATGATTGCTAGCTTTGTCATCTGAACCGCAAAGAAAAAAGCATATATAACAAATTAATCAGCATGAAAAATAATCACTTATAATAAAAGAAAATCTTTACAATTAAACCGGAAAATGAATCTCAAATGCCAACAGACATGCAAAGCAATCATGACCATAAAAGCATGAGCACGTCTTTGATGAAACATGAACAGATTGATGTTACAAATTATCACGCCAAACCTAAATGAACATTTATAATGATCTAGATGCAATGCCAAATTCATGTATAAACATGGAAAATGAACCACTAGTGATTAAATCTAAATTCTAAAATTTGTAGAATGAAAATGTTATAAACTAAGATAATATCGGCCACTAGAAATCCGAAAGTTTATATTAGTAAATGAAGAAGTGAGCATTCAAATGAGAATAGTGACATTTTAAGTTTTGGTGTTCTAGTTTTCTTACTGTATATTTTATGGCTTGTTTTTAATGTAGCATGCCTATAATGTTGGTGCATATGAGAATGATATATTTTCTAGTATTTTGGCTAGCATGGATAGTTTGAATTATTGTTGCAACTAATTTTGCAGTGTCAAGCCTTTAGGTTATGTTTTGATGGAAGTTTCCTTCGATTGGTAGTATTGTTATTGTTTAACATACTGTATACGTCTTCCAACCGTTGTTTGATCTATTCCTACAATTGCTTTAGTTGGCAATTGGATTTTCCTTCTTAAAACAACTTTCCTGTTATAGCATCACCTGATACTTGCTTTCTCTAGCGTATCTCATATATGCACTATAATAATTCTACCGACTTGCAATTTTGCTTAGAATGAATTCAAAACAAATTGTGTTCGCTGGAATCCAAGTTTATTGAAACTGAAACTTGCAGCTTTTGACAAGGACTTGGAGGATTATGAGAAACTATTTTTGGTCTTTTTGAGTTATAAATAGGACCTCTATGGCATATACTATTATATAAATTACTAGATAAAATTATTGTTTCATCTTAAACTTGTGCATGTCAGTTGGATGTGAAGTCTTTAAGCATGATGCAAATCTTGACAATGGCTTTGGAGGGATACTTCTACGTGTATCTGCATTGGGCTTGGATCTTCCAATTGCAAACCTTTATCCTTATGCTTTCATCTAGACGCTTTTTACGTATAAGATAGAGATTTGGTCAAATTTGCTACATATGAATTTTTCTTTTTTGCAAATTTTAAATCAATGCATGTTTTTTATTCATGCTCAAGCTTCTTACAAAATTTCATATTTTGCTGACCTTAAATTATTTTTGGAATATATGTCTAATTTTGAATCAAACGAGACCAAGCATTGCTTAAATTAATGGTTGAGAGAATTGTGATCCATGGAATGCTTATGTCTTGTTCTAGGTTTGCATCAGCAAATCCTAACCTCTAAGATGTCATGCATTATAGCCATAAATTTCAATTATTTAGTATGGTGGTGAGGTACCAACTTCTTTTGGCAAAGGTTATTTGTGCGGTAACCCAAAGTAGAGAGGTGAACCGAACCGATTCAACCAAGCCGTTTCACTTCACCTTTTGCCCTACTAGGAAATCTTGTGCCTTTAAGATCGGAATCGAGACTTAGGGCATGAGCTGAGCATGAGAAAGAGGGGGAGCGGCGGCGAGGAAGGGAGCTCAGAACAAAAGTCAGACGCCGCATGTGAACTGGGATCAAGGAGGTGATGTTCGGCATCGGCCTCCTATGGCACGGGACGCATAGCAAGGAAGACGAGTGGCCATGGTCGTGCTCAAAGACTTCACAGTTTGGTAACCCTACTAATTCGTGCATATGTCTGCCCGAGCAGTAGAGGAGAGATTTGGATGGAATAAGGACTGACTTGGTTGTTGATGCCTTGATTTCCCCTCCTTGCTTGAGATTTCTTCGTTTCCTTCTTGAAGGGGAAAGAAGCACAAGCATCTCATTATTTTCTCCCTTCTCATGCTATCATCCCCTTCATCCATTTGATTTAGGTAAATCCTAACACCAAACTTGTCTTAAACATTTATAATTCTTCTAGGTGGATTATGATTGTCATTCCTATTAATAAATGCAATTTTTTAAGGGCCTAGAGTTGAATTTATATTCAATTTAATTTTATGTTATGGTGCTTTTTAAAAGGTTAAATTGAGAGATTTAGAGCTTTTGAATTTATGTTTTATTTGTTGTTATATTCATTTAAACCATTTAGATTCAATATTAACTTATCCTATGTAACAATCAAATCTATAACCTAGATGAGTTGGCATATAGTAATAATGATACTAATATATTACTTGTATATTTAAATTAAGTCTACAACTACAATAGCAATATTTTTATATATTTTATGTGATTTGGATTTATATCATTAGTTATTTTCTAACATTACTCTACAAGTAGGATTCCTCTTATTATGTTATGGTATGAGGAATGATGAACAAAAATCTATTGCCATGGATGTGGGGTCCTTTAATCATGAATGTAATGCTAGAAGAAGAGATTGAATCATGTCTAACTGATTCAATTACATATTGTTTCCCTAAATTCATTGTCACATCTATTTCCCTTTTCCCTAACTATTTTGCTACCTCTCCATACAGAGTATTCATATCAAGCCAACAACCTGATCCATAAAACCTTCACATTGTTGTTCTGCAGTACACATGCATCTTATAACTTTCAAGCGTACTATGTAAAAAGTTAGCTTTACACCCAAAAAAAAGTGGTTCCATGAAGATTTGTGCAGTTCAACTCTAGAACACAACAGTTATACATAAAAGTGTTAAATAATGTTCTAAGGTCATGTAAACAGAGCACAGTAAGATGAAAAAGCACCTGGTAGAAACCGACGGAGTTGAAACCAAGGCTTAAATTCAAAAGACCAATAGAGCATCCATTTAGTATTCCAAAGCCCATTACTGCCCTTGGATCAAAAGGCTTATGTTCGAAAAACTTCATCCATAGTGCCACATGAAGAGAACAAAAGGTCACCAATAGATGCCAACTTGTCAAGGTCGTGGCTGCAAATCACATGTGGCAATAGAGAATATTTATGTGGCAGTTTTAGCATTTCTAGTTGAGATTTGTATTAGCATTTCTATTCAAGATTTGTACTGGTTACACCTGTGAGATGATGACTCAGTTCAAATTTAGAATCAAGCAAAACCATCTCACCTAGCTTTTATAGAAGCTAGTCAATAGAAACAAGAAGGAAATAATCCATTTGCAGCTCGTCACAATAAACAAAGTCATATTTGAAAAGATTTGGATAGAATCTTGGCATAAGAAGTTTTCATATAAACAAAATCATATTTGATAAGATTTAGATAGAATTTTCGTATAAGAAGTTATTTTAAACTAAGTCAGTATATCAGCATTGAAGAGATGATGATGTAAAACCAGGAATTGTTTGCGAGTATTAATAAATAATAGTTGAGAAATGATAAATTTAATCTTAATACTTCACACAAATAGGTTCAAAGAAGTTCTTATGAAGAAGCTATGCATAGGCAATCGATCACAAACTAAAGTTAGGGAATCCTTTAAAATAACAACAAATATAAAGTAATGAATTGACTAGTTCAACACAATCCACGGGTTAACAAAGTGATGTGTTAACCTTAAGCTCCAATAGTCAATCTCTCTCAAGTTGGTAGGGTTCGACGGAGAAGCAAGATCAACACACTTAGTAATTCCACCAATAGAAGGTAGAAGCCTCGGGTAGCAGTCGTTGGAATGGTAGCCAAAGTAGGTGTAGGTGGATGATTGACAACGTATCAGCGGACCGGAAGGATGTGCTCTTCAATTTAAAGGGTCAATTGATATAAAATGTGGTCCACGTATTCTTCCACCAAGTTGTCGAAGTCCGGATTGAAATCGAAGAAAGTGGATTGAAGGATGTCGGTCCATCCGTGGAATCTTCTACGAATCCGTGATCAATCTCTGGATCTGCCATTCATGCTTGCCTTTGAGTGGGGAGCAATGAAGATTGAATGATGGGGAGTGGGAGCAGCAGTTTGGAGGGAGGTGATGGGGTTCGACCGTGAGAGGGAGAGGGGTCGGGTAAGAGAGGGGGCGGATGGAGGCTTAGCAAGGATTAGGTTGGGTGAGGAAAACTGAATTAATTTCAGATTTTCAAATTAATTAGTGGGAGGGAAATTTGAATTTGAATTCCAAATCCAAAATTAGGTAGTGTTAATGTGAGGAGAGAAGGAAAAAAAAAAGGAAAGGGGATCAATAGGGGGACCGGCAGCATGCATAGAGGAAGAAGGGTTTGGGGAGGGAAATTAATGATCCTTAATGCATTAATTCACTTTAGGAAAAAAGTGAAGAAATCCAATCTAATTTAATATTAAATTAGATTCAAAATTTGAAAACTTTTCTAATTTGGCGTAGTCAATTTAGTAAGGTTTTTGAAATTCAAATTTTGAATTTCAAATGATGAAATCTCTTCCCAAAAGTGGATTGAATTAGGAAAGCCTTAGGTTGGGGAATTTGGCTTGGTCGGAGTTTGGAGCAAGGGGAGGGGAAAGCCGGTTGTTAAGGGGGAGACAAGGGGAACGTCTAATGTGGAAAGGCTAGCCGGTGGTGGGGGGTTTGGTGATGGGATTAAGGGTGGTCGGTGGTGGAGCAAGAGGAAGAGACGTCGGACCACGAGCCCCAGACACCTCCAGCGACTGGTGGGTATTGCTTTGCCCACGCTTTGGGACTTCACCACTCAAGAACTCACAAGCTCTAGAGAGAAAACAACAATTATAATTTCGTTCATCAATCCCATACAATGCAAGAGGTCTTCTATAAATAGGCCCAAATAGAAGAAAACAGAAAAGACTAAAGTGCCTTTGGGCTACAACATAGACTCACTCCCCCATAGGGGTAAAATGGGAAAACTCAAATGCAACCTAATACATAAAATAGAAAATACATCAAAAGTACAGACTCTGAATCGTAGCCATCGACCTACGATTCCTCCGACGATACACATGTCTGAATTTCTGGCAGATGTCCTCATCAGATGATGTTAGCCTAGAACAGCTTGTGCAAATGAAGTCCACAGGCTATAACCTAAGGTCTCACATTTGCTTGATTATCACTTCATAATTTTTTGCTGCAAGGTTTTGAAATATCATACAGTGTACATGAATACATGGAATAAAAGTTTCAAAAGAGATATGGTTTTACAAATAACAACAACACAAATCTTAAAGTCATTTTCATAATATTTAAAAGTTCAAGTTGTATACGAATACTAAGAAGCAACAAGAACAAGCATGGTAACAAAACGAGCCTGACATCATGCAATCTGCTGGCCTTTTGTTCTTATTAAAAGCACTAGTTGCGCCCAAAAAATCTCTCATTCTGAAAGATATAATCCTATCCTCTGGATATGGTACTCCCATGATGTCATTAAACCATTTTGCATAATGACACATTTCCACCAACATTCACATTGTACTACATTCCAAATTTCTTATTTGAGCCTTCTCATACTTAAATTCATAAAACCAATATAAAGCAACCTTCATCCGAGTCTATGAAGAACATACATGTTTATATGGTTGTCGTGATGTTTTTGAAATATGGTATATTTTGTACACACCATGGACAAGGGATTCTTTCTTCTTCTTCTTTTCTTCATAACAAGGCAAGACATGCTCATACACAGGCTTTACCAAACCAGGTTGCTAATGCTCAATAACAATTGGTTTCCCCATCGGCCCATCCAATGATTCTCAACATACTAAAGAATCCTCACACCACTCCCCCTCATCTACTAGAAAAGCTCTAGCCACCTCCATTCAAGGTTACTCGCTAGTTGTTAACGATCCTTTAATTCTCTCCTGTGGTGCTGGAGTTGATAATTTCCATGTTGCATAGCCAAAGTATATATTTTGCCTTATCCATCCTCCCCTGTTCAGCCCTGCACCTCCCTAATCACCTCATTTCCCTAGAATGCCTTTCCCTTTCTTCTTTCCCTTATTTTCCTCCTCCTCTGTTTCACCAGCCTCACCATCAAACATACAAACACAAATGTATCTGTTATAATCCTAGCAACTAAATGATAAAGCCCAATTTTAATTTCATGTCATAGGCTTCGTTTGAGATTGTTTTTAGACATTGTTTTTCATCATCTTCAAGAATTTTTTGTGCCAGAAATATACTTTAAAAAATGGTATGAAAATTGTCTCAAATGAAGCCTTGAACTTTATTTCACAGATTTAGCTTCATTATGGTTGCTTATCTTACTTTCCCACCAGATTCATCACCCATTGTTACAGTATTAAGGATTCCATTATCCTCTTTCAAATGAGCAAAAGGATAACTAGCCAGTATATAATGAAATTCCCAAACCAGAGGTAACCCACCTCTGCCTCAGGAAATTACAACATTCTACGTTGGCAGGAGTTATTAAATTAACAAGATCTTAACCCTCTTCCGTTGACTTAAAAAACCAACAAACTATTCGTTTTTTTTTTTTTTACAGAAACAAAAGAAGAAAAGAAATACCATGCAATAATATGATTTATTTCAGCTGAACCATCTCAATCATTTGGAAATGAAATTATGCCACCATGCAATCAAACAGATATAAGATACCAAATGCATTCAATTCACAAGCCCTATAATAGGTGTAAACCCAAGAGCTAAGATCACCAACCGAACGAAAAGCCGAGGGAACTAATAAGTGCCTTGTTGCAGATCACAATTGACACCGAAGAGACCACAGAAAGCGACAACGCACCAACGGTACCCATCTGAAAGCGCTGGCTCTCGCCCATCTCCACTTCTAGATCTCCACCGATTCAACCCTGCAATCTGCCACACACCATTATGCTCAAATCTCCAAACAAAGCCTTAACATTCAAAATAACGAATCGGAAATCACTGCCGAAACGCAATCTTACCTCATTACATACCAAGCCCAAGGCCATCGCGCACCAGAGCTGAAAATCTAAGAAAGGATTCCCCCATTTCGAAATAGTAGATCTGATCAGGTTTAAAGAGGGAAGAAGAAAATCTGCCTTCCTTCTCAAGATTCGAGAATGCAATATCTCTACTGATTCTTCTTATAATGCCTTCTCCGTCCACCGCATTAAAACAAATTTCTTCGATTTGAAGCGATTCACAGGATGAGCGGGAGGTTGGAGACAGGAGAAGATCTGCCAGGGAAGCGAGCCACCCCAACTCAGTGCTTGTATTTTTCTTTTCTTTTTTTTTTTTTCCTCCCTCTTATATTTTGGTGTCGGTGATATTCGGACCTGTATTTCAGACAATTATATTTTCATGATTAGTCAAATAAATTGCAAATTTATTTATATTTAAAATTATTTAAAATTCATTTACTTACCTATCACATTATTTCATGCTATTTACATTTCAAATATCTAAAATATTAATATTACATTTCTACCATTCATATAAAATTTTAATATCAGATATATTACTCCTATATTTAATTCTTGGAGGATTTATATGCATACCACTTTATTTTATAGTATTTACATATATAATACCCAAAATATTAATATTACATATCTACCACCCACTTTAAAATCAAATATATCACTCATATATTTCATTCATACATACATACCACCCTATAAATTTTAATACTTCATTCAATGCACTCATATTTATTTTATAGATGGTAGCCAAGTAATATTAAAACTTTGAGTAGTAGATATATAAATAGCATGAAATAAAGTAATATGTTTGTAAATCCCCTTCATTCTTACCACACATATCATCATTTAAACTTTAATATTTTATTCCATGCACTCATATGTTGTTCTATGGGTGATATTTTCACCAGTGCCAACCACCAACAACTATCATCGGTAGGATTAGGGGTGTCAATTTCGGGTCACGGGTCGGGTTCGGGTCGAACCCGAACTGACCCGGGTGCGAAACGGGTCGACCCTAACCCGAACTGGGTAGAGAAACGGGTCGAAAAACCGAACCCGGACCCGACCCGGCGGGTTGCCGGGTTGACACGACCCGACCCGGTTTGGGTGGCCGGCGCCGGAACGGCGGCGGCCGACGGCGGCGGACGGATGCGAGCAGGACAGCGCGTGCGCGGTCGAGCGCTGCTGGCGCGGGCGAGGTCGGGCGCGTAGGGCACGCGGGGCGGCGGCGCGCGCAGGCGCGGTCGGGCGCGGGCGCGGGGGGGGGCGCGCAGCGGCGCGGTCGGGGCGCGCGCGGCGCGGAGGGCGGGCAGCGGGCAGAGGCGGGATTCGAAATTTTTCGAATTAAACGGGGTGCGGGTTGACCCGAACCCGACCCGTTTTTGAAACGGGTCGATTTCTGGAACCCGAACCCGACCCGTTTTGAAATCGGGTCGGGTTCAACCCGGATTTTCCGGGTCGGGTCCGGGTCGGGTTTTCGTGTCGTGTCAAATATTGACACCCCTAGGTAGGATTTACATAATAATCATTGAAAAACGGGCAAATTTAGAATGCATTGGAAATAATTACCTGCATTTATTTTGCATTTGTTCACATAACTCCAAACATTTCAAATGCATTACATTCCTTCTTCACCTTATTTTATTTTACTTTCTATTTTTCTTTAAGCAAACCAAATAGCTCCTTAGAAGTTAGAGTATTCTATTTGCAAATATAAATTTTTATATATTAGATATGTAAATAAATAAAAAATTTATGATGGTATATAAATCCTCTCTTTTCCTATAGAATTTTTCATGTCATAAAATTCGAATGAAGGATTTTCATCTACAAAGATAGTAAGCTTTGGGTTTCGTTTGAGTCGGGTTTTGTATTGCTTTTTAAAACGATTTTTTAGTCCAAAAATTTCTAATTATAAATATGATTTAGAAAGCAGCAAAAAAAGTCGTCCCAAATAAAACCTTAGTGAGGAATAGATCGAAACATGTGACTTCTTCGCTTGATTTTAGAAAAATAATCTTTTTTTTTTATCTCTTTCACAAAAGAGTTGATTTTTTAAGATAATAAGTAAATAATAAAATATATAATTTTAACTCATAATCATGAAAAAAATAACTTTCTCATCTATACTAAATACTGAAAAATTAATTTTTTGTAAAGATAAGTTGTTATATATTCACATCATTTATTTTAAGATTTATCAATTGACTTAAAAAAATGTTGAAGATTTTGATGTGTATAGCAACTTATTTAGCGCACAACTAATATTTTTGAGCATATTTTTTCATGAATATTAAACTCAGAGAAAATATAACTAAAATGTGCTTTGGCTATGTTTAATATAAAATTAAAATTGTAATTATAAGTTTGAGGCCTTTTGTACACATCTAGCATGAATTTACTATTAAATTATTTAAAATAAAAAATAAATAAAACCCCTAAATTTATAATATATCGATCGAAATGTTCGTAAGTGTTGGCTTATTTATTAACTTATTTAGCTCATAATTAATATTTTAGGGCATAATTTCTGTGAGGCGAATTATTACATCCGGTGACTGGACCGTCCGGACACCAATCTAGACGTGCCACATCACCCGGATATACTGGGCCCCAGATGTATCTGAATGACGTGGCGCGTCTGGATTGGTGTCCGAACGAATCCGTACACCGGACATAATAATTTTCCTTTCTGTGAACACTCAACTAAGGGTAAACATAACAAAAATTTGCTTTGGCTATCTTAAAAATAAAATAATTTGTTTTTGCAAATAGAATCTTAAAATTTTAATACATTTTAATATTTGCTTAGTCTATTCTTTAAATAAAATTAATTATAAATATAGAGTGGCATTATAGAATGTGTTCGATTTGTCTGATACAAATAAAAAATAAAGGTTCTGTGGCTTAGTTGAATCTGTAATGGCGTTGGTGAGATCGCACGCACAGATTTGTTATTTTCCCGATCTGCTTATTTGGAGGCTTTTTCTTGGCGTCTTACATATTTAGATTTATATTGGAAGGGAATTATATATATATATATATATATATATATATAACAGAATTTTTTTTTTATCGGAATGGGATTTTTTATATAATTTATTCTTAACTTTTTTTATATATTGCATATTATTTCCTAATATAATTAAATTAATAGACAATAAAATTAAAATATTAGATAAATATATTCATATTAGACAATAAAACAAAATAATTAGATTTTTATTTAATTTAATTGTATTGAGAAATAGTATATGACATGAAATTAATGATATGTGCCATAAAAATAGTCTAATTTGAATATAAAATATATTAAAATATTATGATATTAATTTTTTCTTCATGATATGGTGAATGAATATTTAAGAGTAGGTTAGAGATTTTTTTTTTTTTTTTTTTTGCAAAAATGGCTAGAAATATATAAGTTGAATTTTATAGTTTGGAAAATGTTAAGTGTTAGGGATTAACATTATATTGAGGATTAGAGTTTTTCAAAGGAGCAAAGATTAATTATATCTATCGAACTTTCTCTCTGGATTAAAGAATATAGTCTTGTTTGAATAGGATTTAAAGTTAGATTTTGAAATATTGGAAATTTTAATTAATAATAACACAATAATCTGAACAAAATCCAACTCGAAAATTTTAGGATTGGTTTCACCAGATTAATTTTTGAGTTGAAAACCTTTATCCGATTAATTTTCGAGCTAGCTAGGTTGAAGTTCATCCGAAAACACAAAATTGATCTGATTATCATTTAGATTATTAGATAGGTCGAGTTCGAATTAAACGAGACCTTTTTGAGCTAAAAATGTCGTGTTGAACTAAAAAAAATGCACGATCTGTATGATAAATTGGTTGTGCTCGTGCTAGTATGGTTCAAGTCAAGCCAAATTATGGTTAAAAAAGTTTACCCGTATGATTAACAAGTAGGGTTTGGATCAAACATTCAGGTTGGAATAACTTTAGCCATAGATGAGGAATCACGAGTTATCAACTTTCTGCTGACATGGCTGTTGCAATCGCCAATGTCAGATGGCAGCGAATATGGAGCTATCAATGGAGCCTGTAGCACTACTGTTATCAAGTTCAATCAAAATGTTTGGCTATCACTACTAATCTATATATTGTCAAATGATGTTATTTCAATTGCAATTTTTATCAAAGGGTCTATGTGAAGCGATTACAACATTTTATAAAGTTTGTTAGGAAATTATTGTAAAAAAAATTACTTCGTTATTATGACGGTAGAAATAGCTTTCCAACATAATTTTTTTCTTCAAAATAGTAATCAAATGAAATTATGATAATTATTTGAAAAACAAAACAACAAAAACACTATTCCAAATAGATTCTGATTGCGTCTCATGTCTCGGTAATATGTTTTGCCCCATTGACATTCTATAAAAAAAAACCCACACTTATAACCTTATGAAATGATAGCAATATGGATCCTACCTAGGGGTGTAAATGAGTCAAGCGAACTCGAGCCAAAGCTAGATCGAGCTCAGATCATGTATTTTTTAGCCGGCATGAACTCGACCGTGGCGGTTGGCGGCCAGGAGGTGGTTCGACGAAGGTTGGGCTAAAGTTCGGCGGAGGTCGGGTAGAAGTCCGGTGGCGATCGGTGGCCGGGTGCTGGTCCGACGAAGGTTGAGCTAAAATCCAAAGGCGGTCGGCGGCCAAGTTGAAGTCTGACGATGGTCGGCAGCCGGGCGGTGGTCCGGCGATGGTCGTGCTAAAGTCCGACGATAGTCTACGGCTAGGTGGAAGCCCGACGGCGGTCGGCATCCGGGCTATGGTGCTAGAGTTGGTGAGGCTTCAGAGCTCTCTCCAATCTCTAGCCAAAGGTCTCCTTCATGTAGAGAGTGGTGGTCTATTTATAAATTTTCATGAGTGGCACACTCCGCAATTATAGAGAAGATCTTAAACAGGTTCGTAGTGCTCCATCGGATGGCTCGTATTGATTCCCCCAATCATAGAAAGTTTTTCAACTGTTTAAGTGCCTTAACGATATCAGAATTCAGAGATCTTGAACTGATTCATCTTGCCAATATTTGGACATCATTTTGTCATCCAAATAATACTTTGACCCTTCCAAATGTGGTCTGGACCCTCGATTTGGATCCATTTGGGCTTAGGTTGAACCGATTTTGAAGTTGTTAGGTTCGCCTCTTTGCGATGTTTAGTTTGACTATAAGTTTGCTGAAATTGGAATTCAGATGATCGCAAATTTAATTTTGAAAGTTTCCAATTTGAATATGCCTCGAGTCGTGCTCGATCAAAACAATTTTCGATGATGTATCAACAGTTATAGCTTCTTATTCAATAAAGCAAAGGGAATATTGAAAACCATTTCATAGTTTAAAAAAAAAAAACATAATATCGGGAAAATTATATTTTATACCATGGCCTCAATGCTATATGTCGTAGCTCCAGCATGAATAATGTTAAGGCGCCTTAGAATGCTAACTATATTCTTCACATAAGACTGGAGTGCTGCACGAATATCTACCATAAGGGCATATTCGATTATTTGTAAAGAAAATTTAAAAAAAAAACTTCATTTTTTAGTTTTATTTTTGTTAAATGTACTTCAAATTTAGGCTTCGTTTGGGACGGCTTTTTTATTGCATTTTAAAACGGAGTTGTAGTACAAATTTTTTAATTTTTATACTAAAACTCTGTTTTTAGAAGCAATAAAAAAGCCGTCCCAAACGAAGCCTTAATATGAAATTTATGCTTCACAGTACTTCTAAATATTATTAGTTTAAGATTTATATTACTTCTTAATATAAGTATTTCAAACTAAAACTTAAAAGCCAAAATGAAAATTAGAATTATACCCATGAAATTTTGTTTAGGTTGAAGAAGATGAACCACTTAAGAACTCCTAACCGGAGTAGAGCAGGCAGCCGTCCCGAAAGAGAGGATTCTGTTGCTACAAATCAAGTGATTTTCTGCCATAAGTTTAATCGTTCTTGCAAAATTGTAGAGAATTTTTAGATCCAAGAGAGATAGCAAACATGGATGTCTCTCCACTCTGTGCTCGCCGACTTGCCTCTCTTCCTCGCGCTAACAAACCACAATAGACGACGAAGGCCTCATTTGGTTGTCCGTAAGTTTTCCGTTTCCGATTTCAATCGGCGCAAAAAGTTACTATTTTACTGTTTCTTTACGCGACTTTTTCAAAACGTCTTGTGCTACTCTTTATTTTCGTTGATATAAGAAGAAAAAAATTCTACTTCTCCTTTGTAATACCTCTGTTTAAGAATGGAAAAAAGGTCAGGGGGAATCAAACGAAGAAGAAGAGAGAAGCCCTAGTTCACAAATGTGAAACGGTGAATCACGGCATGCGAGTAAAAGAAAAAAATACCTATTCAGCGGTTCATTGAAAACCTAATATGTGTTTCTTGTCTATCACGTAGAAGTCATACCGCTCGGTTCGCTGCTTCGCTTCACAAATCGGGGCCGCCCATATCACCTTCCGCTCGACGAGTACTCAAGCCGACCGTCTTTCAGATCAAACTTGAGCTCAATTATCTAACGGGTTTGACACTCGGCTCAAACTCGATCTCCATATTTGATACGCTTAACTCGCGGCTCATTAACGAGTCGAGTTCGAGTCGGCTCACGATTTGATTTGGCTCATTTGCATCTTTAATCCCAGCTGGCTACTGACTTGACCACCATGTTTTTAATTGATTACCATTCCCAAAGGAGTGCACATTAACAAAGCCTTTAAAGAGAAAAAATATTGCACAAGCAAATCTGTATAAGCATTAAGCATTACGATATGATCTGATAGCTAAGTCAGACCAAAATCTTCCCATGCTCACAACATGGATCGTTCATTCTAACATAGCCTATACAGCTTCAAGTAGATAAAATATGTTATAATATGGAGTTGAATCTGAGTTGTGACAAATGAGTTGAACTTGCCAGATGGTACATACTTTTAAAGCTTATAACAGGGTGTCAATTTCGGGTCACGGGTCGGGTTCGGGTTGAACCCGAAACTGACCCAACACTATTTGGGTCAACCCGAACCTGACCCATTTATGCAAACAGGTCAATTTTTCAGACCTGAACCCAACCCGCTTCGGGTCCGGGTCAACCTGACCCGACACGAATGACCTAGGTAGAGACAAAAACCTACTAGTTTTCGGGTCCAAAATCGGGTCAAACTCCACTTTCGGGTCAAAACCAGGTCAATCTCGGGTTCCCGGGTCAACGGGTTTTCGAGTCAAAACGGGTCATTTTCAGGTCAATTTCGGGTCAACGTGTCAACCTGAACCCAACCCGATTTTTGAAATTGGTCGAATTGTTGAACCTGAACCTAACCCGTTTCGGGTTCGAGTGAACCCAAACCCAAAATTTTCGGATTGGGTTTTCGGGTCGGGTCCAATATTGACACCCTTTGAGAGCTTAGTAGGATACAAATGCTTAGCAAATCTATAATTGAAATAAAGATTTTAATGTTTAGTCTAATAATAAGTTTGGATTGTCAATTGTTGAGATTTTTAACTGTGAGATGATTGATTATCTATCTCAGCAATCAGTGTGTTCTGATTATATCAACTACATGATGATTATATATCTCAGTAATATGCGAATTGGCATCTTCCCAATTCACAAAATTTGTGAGGGGGAATTGCCCTTGCTCCCCCTAAAAAAAATTAAAATTCTTTATATATTAAGAGTTATTTGTAATCTGCTTCACGTGAATCTTATTTTTTGTTCCCAGCTGATTTTTTTTTTCACGTAATTTGCCCTCCAAAAATTAGAAAACCTCTTGACCTCCCGCTATTTTCATAAAATTATATTAAACTCTTCTAACACTAGTAAACAAGTCTGCGCCTGAATACATTAATTTGGTGAAATTATTGCGTGCGATCACTAAATCATGTGGATGCCACAAGACACGCCACGTTACCCGATACACAACGATACAGTAAATTGGTAATGTGGCGCGTTCTCATTGACATCTGAATGGCTTCCGGTGACCGCACGTAATAATTTTGCATTAATTTGAGAGTGAATGTTTGGATATCTACGGCATGATAATTTTTCCCGCAACAATTTGCTAATTTATTTTATTAATTTTATAGTAATTCTTCCTTAATTTTAGGACCAGCAGTTGATTTCATTTGACACTTACAAATATGTTTTTCTTCTACATTTTGAATCAACTTAATAAATTTATATCTAATATTCAATCAATTAAGCAAACGATGTAGCTAGCCTTTAATTTCTAACAACCATATAATCATAAATAGCTAAAAAATTTTCTTAAGGGAGAAAATACTTAATGATTATAAAAAAAAACATTATTAACATTTTTGTATGAATGTAGGATTGATATTAATAATTTTAAAATATTTTTTTGTTAGATTTTTAATATAAAAATATAAACTATATATATTAATGAAGAACTTAAAATTGAGAGACTTAACCGTTCAAATTCTGAAAGTATTAAAAAAAAAAAATTATCGAATTCGTTGAAATATCGTTTTCAAATAAAAAAAAGAGAGGCCAGATTACTAATATTTCAAATGATAAAAATTATAGAAAACAATAATATTTCTTTAAAAGTGTTATCATTATAAATATTAATGTTACTAATTTTTATAATTATTAATATTCATATCTTATTTTAAAATTTGCTATTATTATTTAGATAAAAATTCAATTTTTATTATAGAATAATATACAATTGAGATTATTTTGTTAGAAAATCACGAACTCAATAAGGAAATATAATTAAAAATATTAGTGTTTTAGGAAGTTTGCCAAAAGATCTTTTATAGGTTAGAAAACAAGTAGTTGCATTTGGTGCATATTAAATTGTTGCTTGAAGGGGTCTATGAAGAACTTGAACTTGACTGAGGCTGAGCTCGACTCAACAATTAAATGATGTTCAATATAGGTTTCGTTTGTGACAGCTTTTTTATTACTTTTTAAAGCATTTTTTTAATATAATTTTTTTAATTATGATATTATAAAGTTGCTTTAAAAAGCGGTAAAAAAGTCGTCTCAAATGAAACCTTAAACTCGAGTTTAATAGCCAAACTCCATATGATATTTCTTATATCTAAGTATGACTTATTTGGTTCAAAGTAAGCTTCATTTGAACTAAAAAATAATCTAGTTTTAATTTTTTTTTGAACTTTTAAGATAAATTTTAACATACACACATGCATAGTTTGTAATTGGCATGGTATACAGGTGGGTAACGGGTGGCTTTATGAGCAATTATTACGTCCGGTCACCGAATGCGTTCAGAGACTAATAACAACGCGTCACGTCATCTAAAACTCGGTATTGCTCGGTATACATTCGGATACGTTCGGATTTCACCGGACGTAATAATTGCTCCGGGTTTAGAGCAGTCATTAAGGGCAGATTTAGAATCATTTTTTATTATTTTAAAATATATATTTATTTAGTATGTTTTCATCATTTTTATTTATATTAAAAAAAAATAAATCAGATTATTTTTAAAATTATTTTAGATGTATAAGTGTTTTTAAAAACAACTATCACAGTTAGACTAATGTGATTGTTGCTAGCAACCGCTGCTGCCATTATTTCACCAGCAAGGCAGCAACCAGCACCACATAAATCAACTTCTTTAATACTCCATAAAAATAAAAATAATATATTTTAATAGGCTAATCATAATTTATTTCATATCAAAATATAAATAAAATTAAACAATAAATAATAAAACTAAAATATTAAATGCCGATCAATAAATTTAATATACACAAAAGTTAACATATAAAACTTCAATAATGTATTTTAATATTTTTATCATTTAAATTAATTGATAGCCACATAACATTCCTCATATTGCTAAGTAATTGTATTTCTCCATCATCATATCATAGACATCTACCTATTAACATTTATTATTATTTATATATATAATGGTCGAGTAATTGTCATCTAACTTTTATGATTTGCATATTAGTCAGAGACGTGCATAGACTGAAATCCAAGCTATTATTTTGTTGCATGACTTTTGGTTATAAACCAAAGGTTGAAATGATTGGCCAAAATAATTCATATTTGCAAATTATTATTTAATTTTGTCCATATTTGCAAATTATTATTTAATTTTGTCCCTTTGTGGATAATAACTTCAAGTTGTTTTTAATTATCATAATGTGTCATAATATTAATATAATCTTATAGAAATTCTATTTGATATTATCTTGGATGGATTAGGGGTGTGAGCGAGTCGAGTCGGCTCGCGAACCAACTCGAACTGACTCATTAAAGAGTTTATGAGGCAAGTTTATCGAGCCGCGAGTTTGAGCACGAGTGTATACTCAAGTTCGGCTTGGTTCAATTTATGAGCTTGTCAAGCCGCTCATTAAAATTAAAACATATTTTAAAATTAATTTTTTTAATAATATAATGAATATATACTAATTTTTTTTTTATTTTTTTCTTGAATCAAGATCGAGCTTTTCAAATGAGCTCGAGTAATTGAATCAAACTCGTGTGTAATAATTTTCAAATGAAATATCCGTTTGGAAATTACCATTGCCAAAGGGCGGGGCAATTGGGATCGAAAATAGAAGGTTTAGGCTTCATTTGTGACAACTTTCTCACTGTTTTCTAAAATAACTTTTTAGTACAAATATTTGTGTTTCAAAAAAAAATTATACTGAAAAGCTGCTTCAGAAAACAATAATAATGTTGTCCCAAATGAAACTTTAATGAGGATAATTTTTGGCTATTTTATTATAGCACATTTAAAATTTAAACTTATTTGATTTCTACATAAAATTGACTTTCTTAATGATTCTTTCTTTGAAAGCCTTTAAAACGTTATACACACGCAACTCATAATAACGTTTGTTTAAAACAGAAATCATATTCAAGACAACGATAATATTCCATAATTCACCATATAAAAACAAAATAATAGGTTTTCTTCTAGAATTGGGAGTGTAGAGTCAATAAGTGCAATAGTTAAATTGAAATGAATGATCAAGACAAGTGGAAGGACTTTCTTTAGTTCACATTAATGAGTCGAGTTGAATCGGATCCAAGTTACTCCCAATTTGAGTTTGGGCTTGATTAATAAATCAAATTTGAGCTCGAGTTTGATTATAGAAGTTCAAGCATTACTCGTTAACTCATCAAATTCAATTCACGAGCCAATCCGAGTAAGCTCACGAGTCAGCTTGACTCAGTTGCACTCCTAGCTCACACACCAAGCTAAATTTAATGACTAAAGGGTTCATATATGGTTGTATTTGGATTGAGGAACAAAGAAAATTAAATAAAATCTCAATAATTTATAAATAGTTATTTATTTTAGCTTTTTAACATTTATTTTTCTTCTCTTACTGTTTTGATTTTCAAAATATAATTATAATGTTTATTTGAATGTTACTTTTTTGTTGCTTGAAAAAGATTTTTATATCAGGAAGCTGCATTTTACAACTTATTAAATAATTCATGTCATGATTATTCGATAAGTTTTATGCTAGTTGTCTATTACCTAATAAAACCTTCAACTTTTCTCATCCAAGACTTGGAACCTGACAACGATAATGTTAAAAAGGATTCATGTACGTAGTCAATCCCACGTAGTGGGTAATGGCTTGTATTATTATTATTGTTGAAGCTTCATTTACAATAACTTTCAAAAAAAATATTTTTCATTTAACAAATTTATAATTATCTTTATAATAAGTTGCACTCATCCCAAACAGATCGGAAAGCTCACTTCGAAGATTTATTTTCTCCCATCATTGATAGTACTTAATTTATTTTATTAATTTTATTGGTCATTTAAGAGGGTGAAGGTCTGTGCCTAATCTAATTTGAGAAATAATTTTGTTGAAAAAGCCGCTATGGCACCTAACATCTATTATTATGTTGACTAAGAACTTTGATTCCTATACGTAATATAAACCAAATATCTCTCATATTTGCTCGCGTGGATAGCATGTGGTGGAAATGATTGAGAAAAGGATAAATTGGTCAAGACAAAGAAAAAAAAAAATTGTACATATATGTACACATGCTAATCCAAAGGTTTGTCAATTTTAGACTTGTGATTCGTATGGATGGCCCAAAGAATTATTTTTTAAGAATGATGGATATATTGAGCAATGATTCATATGGTAGTTATTTCAATATAAAGTAAATATTTATAGTTATGACCTAAAGTTATCTCACTATGGTTTCTAGATCACGTTATTCGACTATGATTGTTAAACTATTATCTATTTACTGCAATCTCCCTACCACTTATTAGTTTTGTGTGGAATCTGATTGTGTCAATCAATCGGGTTGCAATCTATCTATATTTGTCATAGATGTCTTTGGCAAGTGGATTATTATGGTGCAACATAATAGAACTCTTTTGGGGAATATGAAAGCCATTAATATCAAATGTCTCGGAACCATTACTAATGGCATTAGAATCCAAAAGACAATAAAGAACATCCATAGGAATGCAGAAAAAGTATGGACTTAAAGGACACCCCTTCCTAAGCCCAGCAGTGGAAGGGAGGGAAAAAACCTTCCAAATTACCATCCAAACAAACAGATAAATGCACTGGTGATATAAGCCTGAACCCATCTAATAAAAATTGGAGGAAATCCTTTTTGAGCCATTCTCTTAAGCAGGAAATCTCTAGAAAGAGAATAAAAAACCTTCTTAATATCTAATTTTTGCACACATAAAATTGCCTTTATTGCATCTTTTGAAAAAAACCAGCATTTCAGTAGCCAAAATGATGTTTTTCGTGGCAATTATGTTTAACCAGCTTGAGACTTATTGATAATGAGAGGCATAATATGCTTGAGCCTAGAAGCTAAAATTTTAGTAATTATCTTATATAATGCGTTAAAGAGTGAGATAAGCCTAAAATTCACAATAGAGTCAACATGTGATGACTTAGAGATAAGAGCAATGTAATGCCTCAGATATCAATAGTGAAAGGATTCATCTATCATTTTTTTTCATCTTTCTTCTCGTTCAAATCAATACAGTCATCCAGAGACAATTGCATTACAAGAAAGAAATACAGCAATTACTATAATTCTCATATCAACATATACACAATCAAAAGATCATCCAAAAGAATATGTACAATAGCCCAACGGCTACAAAACAAAGGCCTGCCATAGGCAACAAAACAAGACTACGCTAGCAACCAAAGAAGCTTCACGCGGGAGGCTCTACACCTGAAATATTAACCACATATAATGAGCTTAAATAGCCCAGCAAGTCACCAAAGCCTATAACTGAAATCAAAGCACAACACTGAAAACAATATGCAGGTCAATCAAATCAAGTCAAATCAATCAGTCGTACATGATCAATGAGTCAATGCATATCGGAGATCAATACGGAACAGAAATCAATAAAATCAATAACCAGTAGGAAATCCATAAAGCTCAAAAATCAATGCGTCAATCCATTCTCTACAATCTCTATTATAGCAATCGATAACATCAATTACATCAATACAGTCGTCTAGTCGTCTTACTTATCGTATCACATCAGTCAAATCAATAGAGTGGAATCGTATCAGAACATATACTTGCAAATCAATCTATCGTTCAATCTCACTCACTTTTTATCAATACGGCAGTGTATGTATCCATATTCATAAAAAGAACCATTCATTGACGACCACGAACGATGCTACAACAGTGTAATCGTATCAATCAATTCTTCCAGTCAATAGTATCAATCGGCTCAAAAAACCAATAAACGATCAAATCAATACATCGTAAGATCAATTGAAATCAAATCAATACAATCGGCTAATACAATTGAAATCAATTAATACGATTAATCAATGCAATAAAATCATATATAACAATCAAATCGATAATTCAATAAACAATCAACTCAATCAATCAATCAATCAATCAATCAATGATCGGTACTATGAATCAATGTAATGAATCGATGTATCAATGGATCTGTAGTATCGGTATCAGTATCAGTAGTATCCATAGTGTCTATGAATCAATGAATCTATAATAGCGATGAAGCAATAATGTCGATGTCTATAACCATGAATCCATACGATATCCATATCCATAGCGGTGTCGGTATCCATAAATCAATACAATTTCCATATCCATATTGGTGTCGGTATCCAGTGATAAGAGTAATTTGCAATCTCAATGAAATCGTACAGTAACGATGAATCCGTAAATCCATAAATCCGTCAATAAATCCGATCAATAATAAATCAATTCAATAAATCTATCAATATCAATAAATCAATCAGAAATCAATAGATCAATGCATATTAGGAAATCCATACGATGCAATATCATATACATACAATTCCATACAATGGTCTTACTGGACAAGCACAAACACTAGCTATGATCAATAGTGCTGTTGTAGAAATCCATAGTGCTGTTGTAGATATCCATAGTGCTGTTGTAGAAATCCATAGTTCAACCAGGTTAAACACTTGCTATTATCAATAGTGTTGTTGTAGAATCCATATTGCTGTTGTAGATATCCATACGTTGGTTTCTATAACCAACGTTCAACCAGGTTTCCACTTGTCTTTCAGTATCAATAATCAATTCAATAGTCAATATAAGAATAATGCAGAGCAATCATATCAACATTCATATGCATATATATACAATTCATCAATTTCAGAACAATTGGAAATCGTACGAAAATCCAGCGGCATAACGGCAGTGTACGGAATTTACACAAAAATCACCCAAAACAGAAATTTACCAAATTACCACAGAACGTGCACAACAATAATATAAGACTATTATTCTACAGAATCCACATCAAGAAACATCCTGATATTTTTCTATTCAATTAAAATCGCGTAGAACCAATTCCGACCGGTAAAATCATCGCAGAATATACTCAAATCGTGTACAATACTCATATCTATAACATTCTAAAAGTTGTGCGGTGAAAGTTGTGTCAATACCAGATCAGGTCCAAAATTCGACTACGAAAACACAAAATAGATCACAACACAATCAAAACTCAATATCTCTGAAAACAAAAATAGGATTCGGAGTCCTTACCACGAGATCTACACTTTCTCCAACAGCAGCGTCAGACGAAAAGCGCTCCGCGGCCTCTGAAACCCAAGATTTCCTTTACTTTTCTTATCTTTCTCTCTCCTCAGATATTTCTGATTTTATAAAAAATGATTTCTCTCTCCTCAAAACGAGCTGATTTCCTTATAACCTTAGTCTGATCGTCCTGGCCGATCGCGACATCGTCCAGGACGATGTGACCAATTTCCAATCGTACTGGACGATTTTGCAGGACGATACAGGACGATAATTTCGGTTTTGCTCTCGGGATTTTGCCATGAACTGATAGTCCCACGACGATCCAAAATCGTCCTGGATGATCCAGTCCAGAAATCATTCCAAAAACACTCCAGAAATCAGCTGTTTTCAATGCACTGATAGGCCTGGACGAACTCAACATCGTCCTGGACGATCCTGGGAGGAAAATCCAATTCAGAGAGGAACAGTAAGGGAACGAAGTCTCACAATCTCCCCACCTTAGAAAAATATCGTCCCGACATTTCCCTAAAGTGTCCGAATCAAAACGAAACAAAACAAATCCAATCAATCAGAAAATCGTACAAATCACATCGAAACAGACAATAAACTAAACTCGTACCAGTCACATCTTCAGGCACTGAAGAAACATCTTCCACCATTGTTTGTATGTTTTCAGTCTGAACATTCGGAACAGGTCCTTGCCTAAGTCCAGAACTTGGGCATTCCGTCATTCTATGTCCATATCCATCACATCGGAAGCATTGCCCAGTCCTCCGATAACATTGTCCCGAATGTCTTTTCCCACAACATGTACAAACATTAAACCTTGCTCTGCTACCTTCCCCACTTTTCTTGCTACGGCCAGAGCGTTTTGCTAACTTGTCGCTCATCATTTGAGCGACCATGTCAGCAAACTTATTCATATTTGCAGATGTGAGTGGGAGATCAGTAGCAGACTCAAATTTCTTTCCTTTCGGATCCATTGGCCTAATCAATAAAAATCATTCGAATCAAAATCGCGGAAATCAAATACGTAAAACAAAACAAATCAAATAATGCAATCATCACTATCACTCTGGATATAAGCAAATCCTTTCACTACACTTGCTCTGATACCAATTGTAATGCCCCAGATATCAATAGTGAAAGGATTCATCTATCATTTTTTTTCATCTTTCTTCTCGTTCAAATCAATACGGTCATCCAGAGACAATTGCATTACAATAAAGAAATACAGCAATTACTATAATTCCTATATCAACAAATACACAATCAAAAGATCGTCCAAAAGAATATGTACAATAGCCCAACGGCTACAAAACAAAGGCCTGCCATAGGCAACAAAACAAGACTACGCTAGCAACCAAAGAAGCTTCACGCGGGAGGCTCTACACCTGAAATATTAACCACATATAATGAGCTTAAATAGCCCAGCAGGTCACCAAAGCCTATAACTGAAATCAAAGCACAACACTGAAAACAATATGCAGGTCAATCAAATCAAGTCAAATCAATCATTCGTACATGATCAATGAGTCAATACATATCGGAGATCAATACGGAACATAAATCAATAAAATCAATAACCAGTAGGAAATCCATAAAGCTAAAAAATCAATGCGTCAATCCATTCTCTACAATCTCTATTATAGCAATCGATAACATCAATTACATCAATACAGTCATCTAGTCGTCTTACTTATCGTATCACATCAGTCAAATCAATAGAGTGGAATCGTATCAGAACATATACTTACAAATCAATCTATCATTCAATCTCACTCACTTTTTATCAATACGGCAGTGTATGTATCCATATCCATAAAAAGAACCATTCATTGACGACCACGAACGATGCTACAACAGTGAAATCGTATCAATCAATTCTTCCAGTCAATAGTATCAATCGGCTCAAAATTCTAATAAACGATCAAATCAATACATCGTAAGATCAATTGAAATCAAATCAATACAATCAGCTAATACAATTGAAATCAATTAATACGATTAATCAATGCAATAAAATCATATACAACAATCAAATCGATAATTCAATAAACAATCAACTCAATCAATCAATCAATCAATGATCGGTACTATGAATCAATGTAATGAATCGATGTATCAATGGATCTATAGTATCGATATAAATATCAGTAGTATCCATAGTGTCTATGAATCAATGAATCTATAATAGCGATGAATCAATAATGTCGATGTCTATAACCATGAATCCATACGATATCCATATCCATAGCGGTGTCGGTATCCATAAATCAATACAATTTCCATATCCATATTGGTGTCGGTATCCAGTGATAAGAGTAATTTGCAATCTCAATGAAATCGTACAGTAACGATGAATCCGTAAATCCATAAATCCGTCAATAAATCCGATCAATAATAAATCAATTCAATAAATCCATCAATATCAATAAATCAATCATAAATCAATAGATCAATGCATATTAGGAAATCCATACGATGCAATATCATATACATACAATTTTATACAATGGTCTTACTGGACAAGCACAAACACTAGCTATGATCAATAGTGCTGTTGTAGATATCCATAGTGCTGTTGTAGAAATCCATAGTTCAATCAGGTTAAACACTGGTTATTATCAATAGTGCTGTTGTAGAATCCATATTGTTGTTGTAGATATCCATACGTTGGTTTCTATAACCAACGTTCAACCAGGTTTCCACTTGTCTTTCAGTATCAATAATCAATTCAATAGTCAATATAAGAACAATGCAGAGCAATCATATCAACATTCATATGCATATCTATACAATTCATCAATTTCAGAATAATTGGAAATCGTACGAAAATCCAGCGGCATAACGGCAGTGTACGGAATTTACACAAAAATCACCCAAAATAGAAATTTACCAAATTATCACAGAACGTGCACAACAACAATATAAGACTATTATTCTACAGAATCCACATCAAGAAACATCATGATATTTTTCTATTCAATTAAAATCACGTAGAACCAATTCCGACCGGTAAAATCATCGCAGAATATACTCAAATCGTGTACAATACTCATATCTATAACTTTAGTCTGATCGTCCTGGCCGATCGCGACATCGTCCAGGACGATGTGACCAATTTCCAATCGTACTGGATGATTTTGCAGGACGATACAGGACGATAATTTCGGTTTTGCTCTCGGGATTTTGCCATGAACTGATCGTCCCACGACGATCCAAAATCGTCCTGGACGATCCAGTCCAGAAATCATTCCAGAAACACTCCAGAAATCAGCTGTTTTCAATGCACTGATCGGCCTGGACGATCTCAACATCGTCCTGGACGATCTTGGGAGGAAAATCCAATTCAGAGAGGAACAGTAAGGGAACGAGGTCTCACAAGCAATACCCATATCTTTAATCCTTCTCGGCATATAGCCTTTTTCAAGGAAAAACAAAACAACTTTGCAAAGCGAGGGGACCAAAATATGCTAACCCAATTTATAGAAGTGAAAGTTAAACCCATCCGACCTAGGTGAAGAAGAGGAGGCACCCGAAAAAACTGCATCTTTAATTTCTGTAATGGAGATAGGACTTGCAAGCAAAGAGGCAAGGTGATGAGGAATAACATCACAATAGGAAAAGAGGAAATATCAGCAATAGAGGGAGTGGCAGGATTATAATCTTTTTGAAAGTGTTGTACAATAAAGGTAGAAGCATTATTGGAAGAGCCAAGACTATTATCCATTGCCGAAATAATAGAAGCACCATTGTAGTTATTCCTTATTCAAATTCTCAAATAAAGAAATTTAATATCATCTTCCTCATGCTTTAACCAATTTGTCTTAGGTCTTTGAATCTTTGAATAATCCAAGAGGACCAAGAATCAATGAGAACAGTAATTTCAAAATTTTTGTCTTTAAGGTCAGCATTGAGTTGCACAATAGTAGGATCATATTTCAGAAGGTATAGGCAAAAATTTTGCCTATCATGCAACTTCCTTAAAGTTTCTTCAATAACAATGGAGGAGGCACTGTCTTTAGATTTGATACAACTCTTCATCTTATCAAGTTTATGACAAAAGTCCACAATCTGATTATCAAAACAAGGTTCCAAAAAAACATTAAGGAGAGTGTCTAATCATTTTTATGGGTCCTTTAATTTTTAAATTGGAAACGTCGTATTTTATAATGAGAAGAGTCGTCCTAAAAAATTAGAAAAAATGATCCGAATAGGAAATTTCTCCAACAATGTATAAAGAGGTGGGATAGATAGCTAATTATATAAATATTAACTAAGGAAAAAAAAGAGGGATAAAAAGCTAACCACTCATCATTAACTAGAACTCTAAATAATATTCGAGTAAATCTTAAAAATATATATTATTTTAAATATATTTTTTATTTCCCTTTTAGCTGGATTACAATTTACAAGTCCACTGGGAGTCTGGGAGTGGTAATATAGTTATTTTTACGCAACAAGCGGGACATTTTGGGAAGTCGGCAAGAGAGAAAACGCCAAAAGCAGTCATCATTTTAGCTTTCGCTATATCTGCGGCTTTGACCAGAGAGCCGCTTGGTCTCCATCAACTCTGTATTCTGCCTCTGACGTTGCTTTCTCCATTTAAATTTACTATTTTTTAAATATCTGTTATTTGCATTCTGCCTTTATTCTTTCATCCTCCTTGTCTCGTTCCTTACTGGCGATAGCTCAAAGTTATTCCTCTGTTTTGCGTTCGGATTGGCGAACAGGGAGAGCTTCTACGGAGGTAAGGTTGCCAATGTTTTTGTTCTTTTTTGTGGTTTTATTTGGCGAAATATCTTACAAATCATTCCATAATTGGATTTAGAGGAGCTAGAGAAGCTTACGGGTTATCGGGAGATCTGCAAAATGTGTGCTTTTTTGCTGGATTCATGTTGCGTAGTTTAGGGATTTAGGGTTTGCACTTTTCTGATGCTGAAAGATGTGAGCTGGTGAGGGATTGCCTTTTTTATTAAGATCTGTGCGTTGGTAAGCTATTTCGAATATTCTTTGTTAAATTTGGAAGTTTTTGGCAGCCATTGAGAATTGGAAGGGAATTGGATGTGTTTTTTTTGCTGCAAAGTCTTACTTTTTGGGGAAGAGATTATTTGGTTTGATGTGATGATGCCCTTGGTTTTTTATTTAGCATGATTGTGCCGTTTAATTTGACCACTTGCTGAAACTTGCCTTCTCTGATACCAAAAAGTCGAAATTTGATTATATCTTATTGAACAATTATGTTAGGTGGACAAAGCTATCTTAGCTTACTTAACTTAGTAAAATAAGTTAATTGATTTTCCTTTCTTGTATCTGTTTGGTATCACCCTGTTAGCTTTGGAAATTAAGTGAAGGAGCTGCAAGATAAGATAAGTTTTCTAAGGGTTTTACTGAGGTGTAACTCAGCTCACCTTGGCTTTTTGGTTGGGTGCTTTGGCTACCAACCAAGAGATCTTGGGTTAAATGTCCCAACAACAACAACAACATCAAGCCTTTATCCCACTACGTGGGGTCGGCTACATGAATCCTTTTTCGCCATTGTGTCATATTAAAAGTCAAATTATTGTTTAAATCTAATAAAGAAAGTTCATTCTTAATATTTTCTAACCAAGTCACCTTTCTTAACAAAAGTCAAATCTAATACCTCTACTCTCCTAACCGGGTCATCGGAAAGCCGCCTTTTTATGTGACCAAACCATCTAAGTCGACTCTCTCTAATCTTATCTTCTACTGGAGCTAATCCAACCTTTTTACGTATATGCTCATTTCGTATCCTATCTCTAAAGGTAAAGCCACTCATCCACATGAGCATGCTCATATTTGCCACACTTAACTTAGTATTATGCTTCTCTTTTAATAGCCAACATTCGGCACCATAAAGCATTGCAGGCCTCACTACCATCTTATAGAATTTTCACTTAAGTTTGAGGGCTACATTTCTATCACATAACAAGCCCGATGCATTCCTCCACTTCAACCATCCAGCTTGAATTCTGCTGATAATATCCCCATCTATTTCACCATCACTCTGAACAATAGATCCAAGATATCTAAAACGTGTATTCTTATTAATGACTTGATCGTCCAAAGTCACAATCCCCTCACTAGGTCTATTACTACTAAAATTACACTCCATATATTCCGTTTTAGATCTACTCAAGCGAAAACCTTTAGACTCTAAGGTTGACCTCCATAATTCAAGTTTACCTTCAACTCCCTCTCTAGTCTTATCAACAAGAAGAGGGTTAAATGTCCCAAAGCAAAAAAAAAAAAAACCACTAAGGTGTAACTGTATCTACCAGTGCTAGTACATTATTTTCTTGAGTTTTCAGGTTGGGTTTCTATATTTTCATAGCTATAAAGTAGTCATGTAATGTTAATTATACCATATAAGACCTAATGGTTTCTCGAAGCTAAAAATGAGAGCTTAATATGATTTTGCACTTGATGCAACTGTCAATTTGTCTGCCTTAGATGCTATATTTTATTAAACTGTTAATTCCTGGTAATTGTAATTGAAATAGTATCCATATATGCTATGTAATCATATTTTGTTGAATTGCATATCATGCTTATCATTTTGAATTGTGCTAATGTATAGTTTATTTTATCTTTCCTACCATCTAGAATTAATCAAGGTGTATCCATTGTGCGAGGAACCTATTTGTAAATTAGACTAAACGAGGAACGCAGTAATGAAGAATGGTAGAGGTTGACATTAAAATTTCATTTTTATATTGCAGACTAACTAGCCTGAATACACTTTTTCTTAATAAATTTTTTTTTATGCTTAGCTAGATATTCTGCCAGAGCTTTTTTGTATGGCCACCTTTAAGTTTTGATCTATATTTGATCCATTAATTTATAATCTACTTCAGGTTGTGTTTTAAGGGAATTTGGTTTCTCGCCTTCTCCTTAGAGGCAGAGGAGAATCCCATCTTACTAAAACTCAGTAGCTTGTTCTTTGATTGTAGTTTGTCTGTGTCCTTCATGTCAACTTGTCTTGATTGTTTATTATCACTTTTTCTCTTCCCACTGTCTGGTGAAACCAAACTTTCTGGACTTGACAGGATGGGCTGCTTTACAGTTTTGAGAGGCAAGAAGAAAGTAAGTGCGCATTCTCTGAGCAGGAAGCTAGTTTCTGTAAACGAGAACATTAGCACCGCCCTTCCTGAACCAGAAGTTCGTGGGCCGTCTCTCCAATCTGCACCTCCAAGTTTTAGGAGTCGAAACAAAAAAGTTCAACAACCCAACCGAACAATCAATAGCAGAGCCCGGGCACTATCTGCTCCTTCAAGCTTAATTGTGATCGATCAAGATGTTTATTCTTCTATTGAATTGGATGACCAAGAAGAATCTAAGGCCCGAGGTGAACCGTCAAAAGAGCAGCGATTCTCAAATCCTGTTCCTCTCCCATTGCCATCTCCGCGGGCCAAATCTGTACTGAAGAATATAGGAAGCTTTAAATCTACTGCTAGTGGCCACCATGTCCTAAATCCTGGTCCCCTGCCTCTGCCTCCATTAGCCGGAGGAGGCCTTCGGAACTTTACCTATGAAGAGATTGCTGCTGCATGCCAACATTTCTCAACTGATAGGTGTGTTTCTGAAGGTATCTCATCTACTTTGTACAAGGCAACATTTGGCGATGATTCAATTGGATCAAAGAAACTTGAAGCCACGGTCACTCGCTTGCTTCCCTCCTCGCAGGTAATACTTACATATGTATCATTACATGATATGCCAAAAAGGTTTTCTTAGGCTGTTGTATTTTTTAAGTATTGTCTGTAATTCTACTTATCTTCAAGTTGATATGAAAGGCGTTCCTTTGTGATTAAAATTTATATTAGGGTAATTTTTAAGAAGGAGCACTTTAATTATCACATTTAGTGAAAGAAGCAGGTTTATTAAAAAATTTAAGAAGAAGCTACTTCGCCAATTGTTTTGGCATATTTAGGTAGAGAGAGAAAAATGAGTGTTCATGTGGAGAGAGAGAAATGTGAAGTTGTGATAGAAAGGGATAAGAGAGAGAAAGAGAAAAAAAGTTAGAGAGAGAATAATATTTTATGCGGGTGCACTCTCATCTACAAATTATTTATATTATTTTTAATTATTAAATTTAAATAAAGATATTAAATTTAATTAAATTATAAATTTTAAAATAATTAAATTAAATATAAATTTTAATTATAATGTAATTACATTAATTTAAGTTATAAATTTAAAGAAATTAGTTATTAAAATTATAACGTAATTAAATTAAACTAAGTTAAAAATTAAACTAAGTAATTAAATTAAATTAGTTATATAAATAATTTGTAGATGAGAATGCACCCGCATAAAATATTAATCTCTCTCTAACTTTTTTCTCTTTCTCTCTCTTATCCCTTTCTATCACCACTTCACATTTCTCTCTCTCCACATGAACACTCATTTTTCTCTCTCTAACTAAATACGTCAAAACAATTAGCGAAGTAGCTTCTTCTTAAATTTTTTAATAAACCTACTTCTTTCACTAAATGTGATAATTAAAGTGCTCATTCTTAAAAATTACCCTTTATATTATTGCTTTTACCATAGGCTGCACTGTAAGTGCCATTTCATGGCATGCCGTTGCAGACCTGTATTGTGGCATGTCTGGACTTTTTAGGTAACAAAAGTCAAATGTAAATGGTTTTTCTAAACACCCTTTTATCCATGGATCAGTACTCACATATACCTCTTGGAATAATTGGACACATTGATAACGGGCGCCTTGCAATTAGACCTATGAAAGTCCCTGAACTAGATGCAATAGTTGAACTTCTTGCAGGTTGGATTTACTAAATCCTGCAAATCCATATTTAGTAAATCTTGATAGGGTTAAAAATATGAGAATTTTGTGAATTGATAACTATTAAATCCAGATAAATCTTGATTCCTTATATACTATTTGGCAATTTATTTAAGGATTTAGGTATGTAAGAGTTAGAAATCCTTAAATTTATTAAAACCAATAAATGATGGGATTTAACAAATACTGGATTTAATTAATAACGGGGCTAAAATGGGATAAATATTTAGGATTTAACGTTCCATATATCTGTTTGGCAAGCTTTAAGATGAATCTTGCTCAATTCTGGCCCCGATCATCTCCAATCGAACGCCTAACACTCATTGGGCGTCCGTCGTTTGCTCCTGCAGATCGGTAAAAATAACGCCATTCATGTGAGGGTGAACAGTGCTAGCCGTCACACTGTTCACACGCAATTTTTTTTTTTTAAATCCAAAAATTAGGTTAAATAAAGTATGAGAAAAAATATACACAAAATATTCATTTTTTGGTGTTAGAAAATGGAATTTGATTGAAGACGAGTTACTGCATTTTGGAGTATTACTATATTTTGGAGTGAAAATTGAGTTTTTCGGTTGGAGATGGTCTTACATTTCTGAAGAATACACATGAAGTGGTACATGGTGAGTGAAATAAGAATTTATAGTGACTCAATTCCTCCGTGGATTGTAGATGATAAACAGATTATCCTCTTTTAACTTGTTTGCAAGCACAATGATCATGTTATTCGCTTCAGAGTGGGAAACTTCTTTTGACACATTTAAAGGCGCTTGTATGATTTGTTCATTTCAATGCTTATTTGAGGGGTATATATGCATTCATAAAAGGACCTTCGTATCTTGATTTATAAGCTTGGTTATACACTTTCATAAGCTAACTGATATTTTTGCTTACAAGGTCAAGCTCCTTTTTTAGAAGTATTGTTGAGCAAGTTTAAAGCTCAAATCTTACTTGAATTTATTGAAAACAAAGGACCAGTCTTGAATCTAGAATATTTATTACTTGCAGAATTTGAAAGATTTCATTAATTCTGTGAACACGATAGCCTCTTTACAACATCCCCAATTGTGTAAGTTGCTTGGCTTCCATGCTCGTGAAGGTTCTGATCAACGAATATTGGTCTATGAGAGACTCTATCATGGAAGTTTAGACCGACTGCTCTATGCGCGATCTGATGGACCTGCAATTGACTGGTCTGCACGGATAAAACTGGCCCTTTCTGCTGCGCGCGGTCTCGCATTCTTGCATGAAGAAGGGCCTTTTCAGGTGAGAGACTATAATTCTAGTATAATACTTTGTGTTGTGCATGAATTTTGAGTGTCCATCTCCTGTTCTATGCTCTTGAAAGAAACTTTCTGCTATTGCTGCTACTCGTGATTTTGCTTAAGAACTTATGTCAAATAACGTAAGAAATATTTGGGTTATAGAACTTTTATGGAGTTTTTATTTGAGTTGCATTCATCTATTGATGCGTCTGTTAATTTAAAAAATGGCTTTGCTAGTCTTCAGCCACTGGTTATATTTGTTTTGTTTTGGCTTTTCCGGTTTGAATTATGTATTGCTATGCAATCATACTAGAAGCATTTTTCTTACCAACTTAGTATAAAGTGAGTAATATGGCAGGGCTTTCAAGTTAAATTTCTGGTTCCATACCATAAAGCATGACCTAATTCTAGGGTTGAATTTACCTCAAACATTGAAGATTGTGTGAAAACCGGATCAGGTTTTCAGCTCGGATTATGCTCGAATCAAACTTAATGAGCCAACTACCGAGTGAAGTTTGATTTGAGATGAGCTATGTTGGATTGAGCCAACTCAAGATTGGATAAAAAGTATATTCTTGTATGCATGGATGCTTTACTAAAGAATTTGCCTTAGAAAATTGAAAGTTAATCAAGATTGGAACAGTTTTTAGCTCAAATTGAACTTGGATTGAAGTCATCAAGCCATGTATGGCTTGAATCAAGATCAATTTGAGCCAACCTATTATAAAATCTGTCTAGACTCAAATGAAATCATGGATCTTTAAATCTTTAATAGTCGTAGTTGCTATCTTTTTATGATAAACCTTTTCTCCATATATTCATCTTTCTATTTCATTTTAATTTGTTTGATTCCTTGTCCTAACATCTATGAGGAGACACAGCAAAAAACTCATACTCACTTGACCTTGTAGAACTGAATTTTTTGCCGTTTGTCTCCATTTATGCGTGCATGATCAATCTTTTTCTCATTGGTTACCCTTTTTCTTACAGGCTATGTTTCATGAGTTCTCAACTTCCAACATACAAGTAGACAAAGACTTCAGTGCAAAGCTATCAGGATATGGAAGTATTAGCTATCCTCCAGAAGCTGAGGTCTTAAACACTTCAGTGGTAAGTGATGTATATTATCACGAAAAAATGACCAAGTTGCTGCATAGCTAAGATTCAACTTTTTCTCCTTATTGGTATTTCAAAGGCTTGAAAACCAGAAACAATCACTATGTTGTTAGCGACCTGTGTATGATGTGTCTTGTATGGTTAACTTAGCTCTATATATATATGTCTATGTATTCTATTACACATCAATAATAATACATTTTCTCTGTTCGCTCGGTTCTATTCCTGCTCCTGTCCTCTGCCCTCTTCTCCTTCTCTCATGGTATCAGAGCAGCCATGGGGATCACGAATCCCTTCCACACCCTTCCTCTACCCTTTTTGCCTCCCTCTCTACCTTTGTCATCCCTGCACCTCTAAAATTTCTGATTTCAAACATTAAAAACCTTGTCACCACTCAACTCACCTCTGACACATCCGATATGGCGTCCAGCACTTCACGGCGAATGGACTTGCCGGCCATCTCACAGGAGACACCTCCATTCCCTCCGACACGAACAATCCCAATTACAACCTTTGGCGTCTAATTGACAGCAATCTAATCTCAGCTCTTTTCTCCACCATCTCCTCCTCAATCCTCTCCTAGGTCCTGTCTTCTAACACCGCTCATGAGGTTTGGGCCTTCTATCATATGAAACTATATGATTAATATGCATATCAGCATTCACAATATAGTTATAATAAAGGTTGATGAATGATCATGCAAGTATTTGAGTTTTTCAGTATACAATAAGCTAATCAATAATGGCTGCTGCTCTTCCAGGCCACTGCAAATCTATCCTCAGAGACTTTAGAGAAAGGATTGCTTACACCCAAAAGCAATGTATGGAGTTTCGGCATTGTCCTTCTTGAGCTTCTCACTGGAAGAAAGAATCTTGATTCTCGCCACCCTAAAGAGGAGCGAAACATCGTCAAATGGAGCAAGCCTTTCCTCGCCGACGATTGCCGCTTATCCCTTATCATGGACTCCCGAATCAAAGGGCGGTGTCCACCTAAGGCCGCTCGCACTGTGGCCGATATTGCTCTGAAATGCCTTAGGAAAGACCCCTCAGAAAGACCCACCATGAGGACCATCGTCGAAGCTCTCATTAATCTACAAGATATCAAATATCCTTGCGGGTATCCTCTGCAAGAACCCTCATCAGTTGCAAGAAGGCAGATGTCGAAGTCATCAAGCCTTAATGGTGTAATTCTCCCAACGCCACCAATGTATTTTTCACCTTCACCTCCATCTTCGGCGACCCAGCCATTAGTTTCACCCAGAATGTCACTGAGAGTGTCTGTACCTACTGGAACTTGTGCTTCCATTCTTACACTGGAGGAATATAGGACAAGTTCTGTGAGGAGGTCACCATCTTCAACAGTTCGTAGGCCTGGTGTGGAGGGATTCTAATTACTTTATAGTGTATACTACATTTCCATTTTTTTTTTTTTTTGGTTTATTTTGTTTGTTTTGCAATATGGTCATTTAGTCTGATATAAGAATGATTCAGATATGTATGGTATCCTTCTGAACAATAATGATTCTGAATGGGAAATTTGTAGATATGGGTTATAGTAAGGCTTTTGAATGTGATGGATCAAAGTGTGGAATTGAATAATTTGTTGCTGAAAGTGAATTTCAGCTAGTAGAAATCTGAATTTGAGAAGAAGTCTCTCAAGGCAAATATTTGAAAAGTTTCGAAATTGATGAAATTTGGAATAAAACGAATAAGATATGATGGATATTCAATTCGAGAAGAAGATCTTTCTTTTCAATCCCTAGTCGATGGTTAGAGTCCAAACAAACTTCAGAGAACTCCCAAATTCAACAAAAGATAGATAATCCTAGCTTTAGAGAAAACAATCTATTTAAAGCAAAATAACAAATATTGAAATCCCTAAATAGCCTTTTTCTTTGAATTTTTCCTCCTAATTGTCTTTTTTCTTGTTAAGGATACTCAAATTTGGATTTAAGTATAAAAGGTGACTTGATTAAGCTCAGATTATCTATCAACCCTATGGCCTCAGCTCTTTTATAAGGAGCAGTCTAGTAATTTTTAGACTTGACTTTACATGAGATTATTATAATTTGTAATATAAGTTATTGTTGTTGTAACATACTCTGCTTCTGTTGAGTATAATGCTACAATTGATTGCAAAAGAGCTTAGCACGTTGAGAATTCTCATTTGCAATCAATTGAGGTTTTATCTTCAACAGAAGCAGAGTATATTGCACCGACACAAGCTAATGAAAAAATCAATTTGATTACATGGTCTGCTTATCAAGCTTAGTATTTTCATAACATCATCACATTTTATATAGACAATCATAGTGGTTTACATTTGCGTAAAAGTCCAATTTTTCATGAAAGGACAAAGCACGTGGATGTTTGTTATCATTTCATTCGTGATATTGTAAATACAGTTGTAGTAAAGCTTATAAAAATATTTAGTGATGACAATCCAACAGACATTACTACCAAGATAGTCTCTCTTAGCAAATTTAAACATTGCCTAAATTTGTTAAGCATGTGCAAGTAAATTTTAGTTTTAAATTTGGGCAATTTCTTTATGCTAATTCTTTTATTTTAAATCAATTATATCAGTTAGTCAAACCTTTTACTTAATTAGATTAGCATTTATTTAGAAAATAAGCTTCTCCAAAATGGATATAAGCCTTCCCTGTCCACTTCTTTGAACCAAGCTGGCCAGTTTCGAACTTAAGAGTTGATATTGAAATTTTTTAATCAAGTTTTTTAAAAAGTTGTTCTTATGACTCTAATTTCTTTTACTTTCAACTTTTCTTTTTTAAATAATAGAAGGAAAATTTTTCTAAAGGAGGTGCAAGTTCCATAAGTACTTTGCGAGTTTTCTTGAGCTGGTTATTTATTGGTAACAATATCTAAATTTTTATGTTAACGAATTCTTCTCTATTCTACATATTAGCTTCTCACAATGATAGGTTTTTTAATCTTTAGCATTAGCCCATGCTCACTGCACTAAGTGGATGCAGATGCAAATTTATCCTTGGGTGACACTCAATCTTATTAGCATGGCTCATAAGATTCAAGTGGATAAGAGAGAGAGAGAGAGAGATCAGATTTTTTATATTGTTCAAATTATCCAATTTATTGTAGATATTATTGTAAGTCTAAAATGGCCATTTGATCACATATTTATAGGGTATTGAGGGGGCTATTTGAAAAGTTATACAAAATACAATAATATATGTAGATATGTGAAATGTGTAGCCTAAAATATATCACCCCAAATATAATTGATATATATGAAATACATGTGAGTAATTTGGCACATGGACAACCCCTAATTTGGGTCATCATCTCGATTGCTGATGTCGCTAACCTACGGATTGAAGTTATCAACCAATTGAGAGAAGTCATTGACTTTTTGGGAGAGGTCATCAACTTGTTGTGAGAAGATATGGACTTTCTGGGAGAGGTCACTGACTTGCTAGGAGAAGTTATTAACTTATCGGGAGAGGATGCTAACTTTTTTGAGAGAAGTCGCAACATGTTGGGATGTCTTCCATCATGAGTTCCCAAGCTTACACAAGTGCATATAGGTTAATTTGATGGGTTTGTTATGACTTGACTTTATAATGACTCACACGATTTTGTTGTTAACTCGATAAGTTCTTAGATTAATTTTATTGGGTATATCCAACTTGAATTGAATCAAATACCTATAAATATTTTGGGTATACATTATTAATCTAAGTATATAATATGTTATAGCTTATTTTCTCAAAATCAATTTGGATTTATGCCGGGTAGGTCGACTATGGAAGCCATACATTTATTCAGAGGTTTGATGAAAAAATATAGAGGAAATAAGGAGGATCTACATATGATATTTATTGATTTAGAAAAAGCATATGATAAAGTTCCAAGAGAAGTGCTATGGAGAGTTCTTGATAAGAAAGGAGTCAATAATGCTTATATTCAAATCATTAAAGATATGTATGCAGGAGCTATTACTTGTGTTCAAACACAAGGTGGTTTGACCAAGTATTTCCCTATTTCGGTTGGGTTACATCAAGGATCAGCCTTAAGCCCATATCTATTTGCTTTAGTCATGGATGTTTCTCACTAGACATTTGCAAGATGATGTACCTTGGTGTATGCTTTTTGCTGATGATATTCTTCTTGTTGATAAGACTAGAGAGGGAGTTGAAGGTAAACTTGAATTATGGAGGTCAACCTTAGAGTCTAAAGGTTTTCGCTTGAGTAGATCTAAAACGGAATATATGGAGTGTAATTTTAGCAGTAATAGTCCTAGTGAGGGGATTGTGACTTTGGGCGATCAAGTCATTAATAAGAGTACACGTTTTAGGTATCTTGGATCTATTGTTCAGAGTGATGGTGAAATAGATGGGGATATTATCAGCAGAATTCAAGTTGGATGGTTGAAGTGGCGGAATGCATCGGGCTTGTTATGTGATAGAAATGTACCCCTCAAACTTAAAGGAAAATTCTATAAGATGGTAGTGAGGCCTGCAATGCTTTATGGTGCCGAATGTTGGCCATTAAAAGAGAAGCATAATACTAAGTTAAGTGTGGCAGAGATGAGGATGCTTAGATGGATGAGTGGCTTTTACCCTTAGAGATAGGATACGAAATGAGCATATACGTGAAAAGGTTGGAGTAGCTCCAGTAGAAGATAAGATTAGAGAGAGTCGCCTTAGATGGTTTGGTCACATAAAAAGGCGGCCTTCCGACGACCCAGTTAAGAGAGTAGAGGTATTAGATTTGACTTGTGTTAAGAAAGGTAGGGGTAGACCTAAAAAGACTTGGTTAGAAAATATTAGGAATGACCTTTCTTTATTAGATTTAAACGAGAATTTGGCTTTTAATAGGACACAATGGAGAAAAAGGATTCATGTAGCCGACCCCACGTAGTGGGATAAAGGCTTGATGTTGTTGTTGTTGTTGTTGTTTATTTTATAATAGCCTATATTTTGATCCAAAAATAAATGGAAATTTTTCGTAGCTATTTTAAGCCAAAATTGAAAATTGATTTCACCATAGCTTTTGTATTGTAGTATTTTAATTACCATTTTTTTTTTTCATAATTTTCATGCACTAGTACAAATCCTTAAGAAATTGACATGTATCTGTATAAGTAGGAATTTTGGGACCGTCAGGTATACGTTTTGCAGACAGATTTCATTAATATTTTCTAAATAAAATAATTTATTTTATAAATATTTTTCTATAATTTTTAAAAACCCGAAAATGCATTATATGGACCCTACCGATCATGATACATATAATGGATAGAGTGCAACATTAACAGCTCCAGTGAATTCTAACAGTTTGATGCAGCTAGCTAGTATGCTTGCACAGGCTATGAGTGATACTCATAGTAGACAATTGGGATACAAGAAATCATAAGAAGACAGACAACTACATATGTTCCATTAGTTGAAATCCCTATTGTTCAAGGCAGCTGTAGAGCCACAGGCAGCAAAGGACTTGTTATTGATGATAGAGAAGACATTTAACAATGTGCAATGCCTAGAGAATCGAAAAGTACCACTTGTAATGTTCCTATTTGAAGGAAAAGCTGAGAGATGGTTGATTGATAATAGAGAGAGAAATTTCAAGGAAAGATGAATGAAAAGATCACTTGGATAGAGTATTTTACTATCTTCAAAAACTGGTTTGTTCCTCCGTTAGCCTGACAATAGATGCAGGAGGCTTTCATGAGATTGTTGCAGTTGGACAAGACAGTAATGCAATATGAGGTGGAGTTTACTGTGTTGGATACGTATGCACCTCAACTAGTCAATACCAATTATATAGCATAGTATATATCATACTGGCATGATTCATTGGATTATATTATTCTTTACCATATGTCTTTTGACTTCATTAAATATATTGATTTTTATTATTAATTTTTGAAGATTTTTATTACTTATATATAAAATGATGATTGATATTGACTAGAACTGAAACATACATATTGATTCTTTTATCTTACATTGAAAACAGTGATAGAGTTTATGTTTAATGCTGAGCTTTTTAGCTCATTATATATAATTTGAATGATTTTGGGTCAGGTAAGACACCAGGACCAGTTGGAGTGAGATTGATAGTGATCCTCATATTTCCTTTAGATTTTGTTTTGTATTTTTTATTTTTTTAGTAAAGAGTTAGTGATAGATTAGTGATTATACTAATCTCTTGGTTATTGTATATTGATTTTGGGAGAATAAATATAGTGTAATATTTTGAGATACGTAATTGTTAGTTGTTTTTTCTGGATATACATATTTGTTATTTAGAAGATTTGGTTGATTAATTAAGAAGATAAAATTAATAATTCTTTCAAATTTTATTTTGTGGCATTACACGTTCAAACCATAAATAATGTTGGAATTATATTTCAATCTTCTTCTATCCTTATTCAAACCTTCCTCTAATTGCGGTTGAACTTTGTTTGAATATGTTATAGGTTTTGTTTGAGACATCTTTAGAACATTATTTTTTCTCTGCTTTTAAGAGATTTTTGTACTAAAAATAACTTTACAAAGTAGTAAAAAAATCGCCCCAAACGAACCCATAATCTTACTCGAAATTTGTTCAAACCCTCTTTCAAACATTATGCAAACCATGTTCAAATAGGCTACAATCCCAGACTTATTCGAAATTTATTTGATGCTTACTTCAAATCTTATTTGAGCTAAGTTCATTTATGGAGGTTTCAATAAACAATTCTTGAATACAGTGGCGGGACCACATTAAGGTTAGGGGGGGCAATTGCCCCCCTCAAAAAAAAAAAAATTGTTTTTTTATAGGAGAGAAAAATAAATTTTTATAGAGAAATTTTTTTTTGCCCCTCCTAAAAAATTACGTTTGCCCCCCCCCCCCCCCCCCCCTAAAAAACTCTTTTGTCATAACATAAAATGTCTATATATTTCTTCAAATTTAGTTCTAATATTTTCTTTCGTGTTTTTCATAACAATTTAATTACACTTTTTTTCTTTATTTTTCTTGCTTAATTTTTTTAAAAATATAATATATATATATATATATATATATATATATATATATATATATATATATATATATATATATAATATTTTAATATTTAATTATTTTTGTATTGTACTTGCCCCTCTCAAAATTGAAGTTGGTTCCGCCCCTTCTTGAATATCAGAGAGATAATTTTTAATTATATATCCCCACAAAAAAAGGATTATTTCTCTAATTACAGCTATTAGTAGATGTAAAGTCAAATTTTGGAAAAGCTTGACGTAGTCGTTCAGGTCTTTACAATACTTAGTTAAGCCACTTGAGCATATCAATGGGTCCAGCATTCGTAGATTAACGGGTTGAGAGCTGATATCGGGTTGGAAAACTTAATGGGTCAGCAAAATGAATTATGGAGATAAACCTTAGAGTCTAAAGATTTTTGTTTAAGTAGATCTAAAACGGAATATATGGAGTGTAATTTTAATAGTAATAGACCTAGTGAGAGGATTGTGACTTTGGGCGATCAAGCCATTAATAAGGGTACATGTTTTAGATATCTTGGATCTATTGTTCAGAATGATGATGAAATAGATGGGGATATTATCAGCAGAATTCAAGTTTGATGGTTGAAGTGGAGGAATGCATCGGGCTTGTTGTGTGATAGAAAAATACCCCTCAAACTCAAGGGAAAATTCTATAAGATGGTGGTGAGGCCTGCAATGCTTTATGGTGCCGAATATTGGCCATTAAAAGGGATGCATAACACTAAGTTGAGTGTGGCAGAGATGAGGATGCTCAGATGAATGAGTGGCATTACCCTTAGAGATAGGATACGAAATGAGCATATTTGTAAAAGGTTGGAGTAACTCTAGCAGAAAATAAGATTAGAGAGAGTCGCCTTAGATGGTTTGGTCACATGAAACGGCAGCCTTCCAATGACCCAGTTAGGAGAGTAGAGGTATTAGATTTGACTTATGTTAAGAAATGTAGAGAAAGACCTAAAAAGGCTTGGTTAGAAAATATTAGTAATGACCCTTCTTTATTAGAATTAAATGAGAATTTGACTTTCGTAGGACACAATAGAGAAAAATGATTCATGTAGCCGACCCCACGTAGTGGGATAAAGGCTTGTTGTTGTTGTTGTTGTATATATGGTTTAATAATTTCAAGGCATGGAAGGGGTCCAGACCAGATGGATGGAGGTTGACAAAGATACTCAGGTATTCTTTAGATTTTGTTCTGTATTTGTCTTTTTTGTAGTCAGAAGTTTGTGATAGATTAGTAATTATATTGATCTCCTGACTATTGTATATTGATTTTGGGAAAATGAATATAGTGAAATATTTTGAGGTATGTAATTTTTAGTTGTTTTCACTGGATATATAAATTTATTATTTTTGAAGCTCTGATTGATTAATTAAGAAGAAAAAATAGATAATTATTCTAAATTTTATTATGTGACATTACACATTCAAACCATAAATAATGTTTGAATTATATCCCAATCTTCTTCCATTCATATTCAAACCTTCTTCTAATCACGATTGAACTTTATTCGAATATGTTATAGGCTTTATTTAACAGCTTTTAGACCACTGTTTTTTTCCCTGCTATTAAGAGTTTTTGTACTAAAAAATAGCTTTATAAAGCACTAAGAAATCCATCTCAAACAAAGCCATAATCTTACTCGAAATTTCTTCAAACCCTCTTTCAAACATTATGCAAACCATGTTCAAATATGCTATAATATCATACTTATTCGAAATTAATTTGATGCTCACTTCGAATCTTATTTGAGCCAATTTCATTTATGGAGACTTCAATAAAAATTCATGAATATCAGAGAGATAATTTCATCTAAAACAAACTTTTAATTATATATCCCCACAAAAAAAAAAATCTGGATTATTTCTCTAATTACGGCTATTAGTAGATGTAAAGTCAAAATTTGGAAAAGCTTAAACTAGCCGTTCAGGTCTTTACAATACTCAGTTCTGCCACTTGAGCATATCAATGGGTCCGGCATCCGTAGATTAACGGGTTGAGAGCTAATATCGGGTTGGGAAATTTAAATGGGTCAGCAAAATCATAAATAAATAAATAAAATTTACTAAAAAATTGTTTCATAAAACATTAATAGAATCATCCAACATAAAACCTAAGTATTATTAATGTTGTTTGATGAAATTCACTTGTTTAAAAACATGTCTATATATTTAATTATTGGTTTGTTATTAACATCATTATTATGAAAGACAAGATAATTATGATTTAAATAATTATTATAATAAAATATTGAACTAATGAAAAATTAAAATTAAAATAATAAAAAAATCATATTTTTAATTTTTTTAAACAATAAAGAATCATTTGATATAAAGAAATGTGATAAGATTTTTAAATATTTTTAATAATTTTATACTTAAATAGTTAAATTACTAAATGTTAAAATATATTTTAAGTGAATTTTTCAATAATATTTTGAAAACAAGCTAGCTCTCTAGCTAATGAGTTAAATCAGAATAGGCTCAAATATGACTAATAAGTTTATCGAGTTGAGTCGGAATCGACATGACTTGATCGAGTTGAGTCGGAATCGACATGACTTGTACCCCTAGCTCTAGCTTAACTAAAATGTTCCTGATAATGATTGTATATTCTAATTATATTTACATCGATACATATTTATATATATTTTGTTGGGCATTTGTGATATATATATATATATATATATATATATATATACTACTCAAATATTAATTAATAAAACATAAGAAAGATAATTTAAAAAAAAAATTCTAATGGAATGTTCTCTTTTTTATCTTGTATGACATCATCTGCAGCAAATGGCCACTCATGAATGCATGTGTTAAAAAGTTAAGCTGTTTCTGTAAAGCTACTTCTGTCCCCTTCCTTCTCCTTTATCCTGTCTCAGTTGCTATAGCTATTGAAACTGTATATTGACCTTTGTTTTTTTTTTGGGAAAATTAGGGCAGAAGCCCATATCATTGCTAAGAGAAAGTTACAAGTAAGTAAGGAACAAAACAATAATCCAAAACCTCATAGAAAAAAGGAGATAATGGATTCTAAAGAAAGAAAATTACAATTCAGTGATATAAAACTAAAAAGGAAAGGTCAAAGCCATGAAGGACTCAGAAAAAACTCAAAATTACACGAAAGGGTAAAAAATTCTCGAGGAGCCAAAGTTTGTGCCAAGCCCCTGGTTGCCCAGAAGACCGTCCAAGGGGCAGCTGAAAAGATAAGCAATCATCATCGTCCTTCCAAAATTGTAGTCCCCAGCAAGCGGTTCCAGCAATAAAAGTGCCCAGATTGGTCAAGTCAACAACAACAGCCAGCCAGCAAAATCGAATTGATGAAGAGAGCACATCCTGGTAGAAATAAACACCAAACCATAATCCAACAAACCAGCATGATTGTTACAACAAGGTCTCTTTGAATTTTTCCACCAATATCTCATAAGACTTGCACTTTTTAATTTTTGCATGAATGGCAGAGGAAATAGTAGCTTTTATAGATTCAGAATTGTTCCAAGAGTTGGCTTGATATACTAATTGTATCCTTGACTTAAGATAACTTAGGGTTCTTTCGGGATAGTTGTATTATTGTTTTCTAAAATAATTTTTTGGTACAATTTTTTTTTTAAATCAACAAAAAAATGGTAGTCAATAGCTGTCCCAAACCAAGCTTTAATTAAAATTTATTTAAATTAATGAGGCTTTGTTTGGAACGTCTGTTTTATTGCTACTTAAAATTTCTGTTTTAAGAAGCAATAAAAAAGCCGTCCCAAATGAATTCTGAATCATAGAGTTGGGGTTTTAAATTTTCCACATCTCAAGCCTCTTTTCTTCTGAGTGAGTGAGAGAGAGAGAGAGAGAGAGAGAGAGAGAGAGAGAGAGAGAGAGAGCCTTATATTTGCTCAAATATGGGATACAAGAAAAATGAGAAGCAACCGTTTAAACTGTAGACCATGACTCTATTTATACTTAATTACATTTTATTTTATTTCATGAAAAATCTTAAGAGTCTAATAAGTATTAATCCTTAATTTGATCATAATTTTAAAAGATTTAAAGTAAAATAATATATAATGTATTAATATTAATCATATCAAGGTTATTTCGTTTAAACCTCTACTTCCTCTGCTAGGGTTTTGCCCTACGCGTGTCGGCGGCGGATGGTGAGGCTCATCGGCGTTGTTTTCCATCAACTTTTGGTTGGGGAGTGCTATATTCTCTGGTATTATAAACATTCCTTTCATATTCCTGCTGTTTGACGCGTTCTTCTCCGGCCGTTCCGGCGGGATGGCGGTCCGTCGGGTTGAGGACCCTGGTTTTTTGGTTAGTTCGTTTAAATCTAAATCTTTTGTTGAAGCTCTATCTGGTTCTGTGTCTTCGGAGAGTTTTCCTGATCTCTGGTATGGTTCTTTCCAAGGTTTACCGTCTTTGTGGATTTCTAAGGCTGAAATTTGTGCGCTTTCTCTGCCTTTTCAATTTGCCTTAGTTGATTTTTTTCCCACAAAACGCCCTTCTCTGGATGCCATCCGAAAATTTTTCTTTGCCCTCAAACTCAAAGCGGAGTTCTCGGTCACGGTTCTAGATCAATCGCATGTTTTGATTAAATTTTCAAATGAGCTTGATTACAGCCGTGTGTTTTGTCATCGATCTTATATGGTGAACAATTGTTTTATGAAGATTACGAAATGGTCGCCTATACTGGAGATTGGATGTGAATCTCCGGTCATTCCAATTTGGATATCCTTTCCTAAACTGAGACCTCATCTCTTTACTCCCCGTATCCTTCACGCTTTAGGTTCTATGTTTGGTAATCCTTTAAAGGTCGACTCGGCTACTTCGGTTGGATCTCGACCTTCTCTCCCGCGAGTTTTAGTCGAACTGGATGTGACTAGGATTTATCCGAAACAGATTTGGCTGGGTCCTGAGGAATCTGGGTATATTCAAAATGTGCAATTTGAAACTTTCCCTGATTTTTGTGAGTCTTGCAAATGTCTAGGACATCTTAAAGGTCACTGTGCCCCCTATGTGAAGCTTTTTTTGAACTTTAATCTTCCTCTCGCTGAGAATGTTTGTGTTGAGGCTCAAGATGTTGAGAACCACAAATTGAATGAGAATGAGGTGATTAGAAATCCTATTAGTGTGGTGCTTCCTCTGGATTTGGTTGTTCCGTCTCCTGATGTTGAGGCCCCGGCGGTGATTATGGAGGTTTTGGCTGAGTCTCCTCTTATTCAAGATGAGTTGCATCTGGAGGGTGTTAATGTTTCTAATTTTGAGGTGTTGCCTAATAATGAGGAGGGTTGTATTGTGGCTGAACCTGTTATGGTGAATATAACTCAGGAGGCTTTGACTGGGTCGGTATCTGCTCTTGATAATTCTGGTTTAACTAGAGAGGTTGTTGGAGGGAATGTATTATCTCCAAATGCGTTGCCTTTCTTTCCACCTGTAGCTACGCCTGTGAATGATTGTTTGTTGCATTTGGAAGGTCAGGTAGATTTTACCCCGCCTAATGGGGTTGATGTTGCTTTTGACCCAGCTGTTAATAATCTAATTGAGGTCCCTGTTCATTTGGTTGATCCGCAAACTTTGGCCAATCGATTGGGTGATCATTCGGGGTTGGATGTTAGAAACCATATTAACTGGCTGGAGGTTTCGTTGGAGTGTGAATCTGAATCTGAATTTTTTGAAGGTGGCTTGGCCTCTCCGATTTTTTGTGGGGGTTCTGACCCTGGTAATGATTTCTCTTTGGTTCGTGCTAGACCTGCTAAAACTGCTGTTTCTCGGGAGAGATTTCGTGGGAGAGGCCGGTGTAGATGATAATTATCTTTTAATTATCTTTTAATGTGTTCTATTGTTGCTTCCATGCTTTTTTAAGCATTTCCTGTGCTTTTGCTGTTCGATTTGTTGAGGCGATGGATTCAGGGCTATGATGTGGTTGGGGCTCGCGTCTCTGTTGACTAGCGTGTGGCAACCGTTGGTGTGGTTTCTTTTCGGGTCAGTTGGTTGCTAGCTTCACCTTTCTGGATGGCCCGTGCGTGGTTCAGGGACGCTGGTAGCCTTGGCCGTTTCCTGAGCCCGCCTTTTGGTTGTATTTTTCCTCTTTTGTTTTCCCTTTTTTTTCCTTCTTTATCTGTTGTAATCTCAGCTTATTTTATTTATAAAAGTTTCTGTTAAAAAAAATAATGTATTAATATTTATATAAATGCCTATATAAAAAATTTCCCAACAATATCTACATTTACCACTATATATTTCATGTATATGTAAAATATTTTATTATATATAAATTTATAAAGAATATTAAATAAATATATTTATCTTAATTCAATATTAAAAATGGTTTCTACAATTAATATATGTGATTTAAAATAAAAAAAAATAAAAACTTCCATTACAAGACTTGCTCCCTCAACTCATATCATCCCTAAACAGAACTTTAGGGAGGAGGGTCACATGGCATACTTTAACCTTTTTTAATTGCATTAATAAAAAATAATTAAAAAAAAAAAGGCTTAGCTTGATGAGATGATTGCCATAAAACTATTATTAGATCTAACAAAATAAAGAGATCCATTACTTGAATAGTTCACTTTCCTTAAAGAAAGGCGATCCACATGAGTTGAGCTGTCATGAATCCCACTTAAAACTATAATAGATTAGAAAAAAAAAATTGTGATAGAATATTCAGATCGAAAAGTAATCATGAGGTTGTGTAATATTAATTGCCTATGCATTGCACTAATCTTAAAGCATAAAGTGAAGGTGAGGTGACTCGAAATTCTGAGATTTGCTTTGAGATTTGTGTAATTATGCATTTCACTGATCTTAAAGCATATCAAAAGACATTAAATAAAATATTTGCTTGCCTTATGGAGGGCAAATTATTCTGTGAGGACGCTGAATTCCGTTTAGAAACTAACCAGAATGCCCCACGTCACTCCTGCTCGATATTGCGCTCGGTACCGTTCTGTACCGCGCTCAGTACCTCTCGGTATCACGCTCGGTACCATGCTCGGTACTGCTGATGTAGCGCATTCTGTTTGGTCTCCATAGAATGAACTGTGTTCGGTGTCCGCAAAGAATAATTTCTCCTTATGGAAGGAGTTTTGTTAGTCTCCTCAAATAGTCCACCCAACATCATATGTTGCCTCATGCTCATAAACCTTTGTAAAAGTTATTGGAGTTTATCATTTTGTCTCAAAACTATGGGAGTTTATGATTATGTCTCTATAGCATAATTGCAACTACTTATTCTAGAACTCCACTTAATGAGATCACTTTTGCTTTTAATGATGAATTCTTTTCTGTTCTATTGCCATTGCAACTGAGCAACATACCTCAAATATTAGTAAATTTAGCACAGGTATACTAATTTGGCTTGCTTTTCAGTTTTTTCTTTCCCTTAAAAGTTGTGTTTATTATGCTTCTCAAGTCAACATTGTTTGAATGTTTTTCAAAGTGTTATGTTATAAGAGAATAAAGTGGCCTTTCATCATTTTTTTCATGACATAGATAGGCTTTGTTTGGCATAGCTTTTTAATTATGTTTTAAAACAGCTTTTTAGTACAATTTGTTTCTTTTGAAAAAAATTGTGCTAAAAAGTTTTTTTTATAAAGCAATATGAAAGTTTTCCCAAACGAAATCATAGTTGATGTTGTAGAGGTATTAACTTGAGTGGAGCCAATAGATCTCTTTTCTTTTTCAGAAGATAAGAGAGAGTATGGTGCTTCTAAATTTGTGCAATTTTTGTTTGTATCACATAGGAGTTATTTATTTGAAATTGTAACACCTCAACATATAAGAATCATAGAGTCATCTATTTTTCCACCATCTATACAAAGTATTGATCTAAAACCGAATATATGAAGAGTAATTTTAATAAAAATAAATATAGTGGATGGATTGTGACTTTTGGCGATCAAGTCATTAATAAGAGTACTTGTTTTAGATGATGGGGATATTATTTGTAGAATTCAAGTTGGATGGTTAAAGTGAAGGAAAGCATTGGGCTTGTTGTGTGATAGAAAAGTCTCCCTCAAATTTAAGGAAAAATTCAATAATATGATGGTTAGACCTACAATGCTTTATAGTGCATAATGTTGGTCATTAAAAGAGAAGCATAATATTAAGCTAAGTGTTGCAGAGATGAAGATGCTCAGGTAGATGGTGGCTTTACTCTTACAGACATGATATGAAATGAGCATATGTTTGAAAATGTTGGAGTAGCTCCTATTAAAGAAAAGATTAGAGAGAGTTGTCTTAGATGGTTTATCACATAAAACGGCGGCCTTCCGATGACCCGGTTAGGAAAGTAGATATATTGTATTTGGCTTATGTTAAGAAAGGTAGAAGCATACCTAAAAATACTTGGTTAGAAAATATTAAAAATGACATTTCTATATTAGACTTACATAAGAATTTGACACTTAATCGGACAAAATGGAGAAAAATGATTCATGTAGCCGACCCCACATAGTGTGATAAAGGCTTGATGTTGTTGTTATTATAGATCAGAAGTATCGATAATTTGGCTCGTGTAACCCAATCAATAAAATTCGAAATGTTATTCCGAAGAGACTTGCCAAGTTGCATATCAATCTAGAGCCATACATATCAATCACATATTTTTTATCTTGACATCCCAACAATAATTGCTACTCACTCCAACTACTCAAGAGACTCCATATATTCACTTCTTGCTAGGGCTAAACATCACACCCAAGATTCCCTCGCCTCCACAATAATCCCTTATTGTAGATCTCTGTCTCTTCACTCTTAGACATAGAATGCAAAACTAGTATATAAAAATTTTCTTATCTTACTACCAAATATATTACAAAACTTGTCTCACAGATTTCGTTTGAGGAGAAATTATTCTGTGTATAGGCCGGATGCAGAACGCGGCCCAAAGACTAACAAGAATGTGCAACGTCAGTGGTATCGAGCAGAATCTAACAGTATCGAGCCACGGTATCGAGCGAAGGGGTACGTAACATTTCTCATTCTGGTTAGTCTCCGGATGACGTTTGGCGTCCACATAGAATAATTAATCTCGTTTGAGACAGCTTTTTTTTTGTTATTTTCCAAAGCAGCTTTTAAGCACAAAAGCTTTTTGAACTAAAATTTTTTTGTATTAAAAAAATTGTCCAGACATCTGCAAAATATTCTACAAGAACACTTCCACTATGAACCCTTTTTTTATGAGGCAACTGTGGAGAGTTATTAATTGCTGCCTCATCTAAAACAAAGCCCAAGAAGCATTAATTAGGGAGAATGGATCATTAAGCTAAACCCATGTTCATTATGAAGAGCTGACCATTGCTGCTGAATATTTAAACTTGCATGGAATGTGCACCTTCCATTACTAAATTAAAAAAATTATGATGCTCAGCATGCCTTCGTCAGTTCCAATGATGGAGAAAGCAAGCGGCTTCTATTATATTCCATCGATCACCAATGGCTAAAGAAAGCTCACATGACCCCATTCATTCCCTTCATTTGTTTAAAGATTCATTTTCTTGAGATCAGCTCATCTTAACGATTCGTTTGTGACAGTTTTTTTACTGTTTTCTACAACAATTTTTAAGTACAAAAATTTCTTAAAAACTCTTCCAAACAAAAAATAAAATATGAGGCCAGCATAAATGCAATTGAAATTTTTGATATATATATATATATATATATATATATATATATATATATATATATATATATATATATATATATATATATATATATATATATATATATATATACACCATTTTTTTTATGTATTTAGGTATCTAGCATCTAAATTCTAATATTTATTTATATAAGATTTTAAAGTTTTGATTTTATCAAAATACATTAGTGGAAATATTTTTTTTATTTTAAAAAATTAATATTAATGATATTTTTATATAATTTAAAGATTTAGATGTTAACTAAATAATATTAAAATTTATATGTTAGATGTGTAAATATATTAGCATTGTGTTGGATGTATGTAAATCCACAACAAAATTATTATTTAAATAATTTGACCCATCTTTATTTGCTAAAATGTTTATATTATTCCTCATAATTATATATGATTTTCATTGTCTCAATAATTCAATTCATACTGAAGCATTTTCTAGGCTCTCTATTATTTTTAGAAATTTATATGTTGAATACTAGAGCAAGAATGCAAAAATCAACAACAAAATGTGAGCTTCGAAAATTCGGAGCCCCTATGTGCTTGTAATTCAATACTTTCGTCGTCTACTCGAGTGATGTATGAAGGTATTTCTTTGATACTTTTGATGTCTTAAAACATTCTTAGGGCTAATTTCGCTTGTGGACATCCGCACCTAATAATTTTTCCAAGCACTCAAAATTAAAGACTTTTTTCTCTTTCATGAAGTGTGGGACTATAAAAGCATAAAATAAGGGTTAGGAAGAGAGGATTGTGGCTAACTTTAAAGAGAAAAAAGATTAAACCTGCTATAGTTACTGCTGCATGGATGTGCTATTATGCTGTTCAAAACAATAATTACAAGACATTGCATTCTTTAATGCTAGAAGACTTGGATGAATACAAAATGTTAAAAAAGTTATGTTTGTCCTCAAGACATCCATATAAAATAGGCTCTAAGGCATTGCATAATATTTTTAAGATTAAGCCCTGCAAACTTTAAATAAGAACTATCTTTGAACCAATGCTCTAACTCACAACATATTGGTTGGAAACAAATTTGAGAATTATAATTGGCCGGATTCAAGCACTCATCTGACCAAAAATAATAAAAATGATTCTTGGGTTCTGAGATTTTGACATCATTTTGGGTCACTTGAGTGCTTTCTTTTATTATTTTTTAAGTTAAGTGTTGTAGAGATGAGGATGTAAAGGTGGATGAGTGGCTTCACTCTTAGAGACAGGATGAGAAACTAGTATATACGTGAAAAGTTTGAAATAGCTCTAGTGGCAGATAAGAATAGAGAGAGTTATCTTAGATGGTTTGGTCACATAAAACGTCCGTCTTATGATGATCTGGTTAGAAGAGTACATGTATTAAATTTGACCTATGTTAAGAAAAGATAGAGGTGGACTCAAGAAAACTTTAAAAAGTATTAGAAATAACTTTTTTATTAGATTTAAATTATAATTTGACTCTTAACAAAATGCAATGGAGAAAAAGGATTCATGTAGCTGACCCCAATGTATTGTGATAAAGTCTTGATATTTTTATTTTATTTTGATTATGTTTTAATATGAAATAAAATATATTTAATATGCTAAATAGGTATTATTTTTGTTTTTGCACTATGATAATGGAGCCGCAACGGCGGCCGGTGGCCATTGATTTCCATTTAAAGAAAAATAAAATTCTCCTAAAAATATGTAAAAAAATATTTTGAATATTTTAAAAAAATTCTTATTTTATTTACCATAAGAAGTAAGAAAATACAAATCAAATATGTTCTTTAAAAATAGAAAAAAAAAATTGATATCAAGCCCCTAATTAAGACAGTCCATGAATTTTCTCAAGCACTCAAACTGGTGCTGTTTCTTACATATTCAGTAGGCAAGGCCAAAATGACCTAGCTTGCATGCATTTCTCTTTTGTTTACTTGATACAAAGACAGCAAGAATCTTAATTAGCATCCCATGCTGCTACTAAGCTCTGTGCTTTAGGAAAGTAGGTTTGCTTATTGTGTTAGTTAATGGCAATTGGCAAGGCAGGCAAGGTAGCTTTCTCTTTTCTTGTGATTAAAGATAATCATCACACCCAAGGCCATAAAAATTAAAAAAAAAATCATGAAAAGATGCTTCAGAAGAGAAGGCTTTGGTTCAACTATCTCTTGACCTTTTGAAGGCTTCAAATATGTTCTTTTCTTGTCATGACAACCAAGGTATTGATTCAGTATGTATGAAGCCCTCATAAATCATTTTTTAAAGCCTTGTCGCAAGTTCAGTTTTAAGAAGAAAAGTTATTGGTGGATTTTATGGTGTCTCTACCCTTTATAAATTTGCAACTTCTTAGACCATCACTAACGAAAAATTGAATTCTTCATCTCCAATCGAACTCGATTTTGCGAAGATAACGGTCTTTCTCTTCTTTCATGTGTTTCTTGGCAAGTTAGGTAGAGGCAGAAAAATAGCGATGATGAACAGTGCAACGCCAATATTGGCATCCCACTGTTCACCCGCAAGGAAATAGCGGAAGTTTTACCATTCGGCTGGAGCTCCGGGGCAACGCATTCAAGCGTTTTGGAGTTCCGTTGGAGATGCTCTTAGGCGAGCTCAATAGCTTTGAGATCGCTAGAGTTGCTGACACTAAGAGCAAGAAAGAAGGGACTATTTTTGCATAATGATAAGACTTAGAGAGGAAATGGAGAGCAAGTATAGATTTTTCTTCTCTTTTCATGCTTAATTGTAAGTTTAATTAACGTTAGGACTTCTTGAAAGTGTGATCCAAACAAAATAAAGAGTTTTTTTTTTTTAATTATGATGTCACTATAACCTGAATTACTTAGATTTCATTTGGAAAACTTTTTTACCACTACTTTTACATTATTTTTATTATATTTTTATGCTAGAAAATTATTGTAAAAAAAAATAAAAAAAATTATTTGAAAGAGTAACTTAATAGTTGTATCCAACATTTCATTAATTTTGTATTATTTTTCAATAATAATGAATCCACACAATGTTGTACTAATTTACTTTCTAAAGCTGATTTCTAGTATAAAATTTTTTAAATCAAAAAATTTTTGTACTAAAATATTGCTTTATAAAGCAGTAAGAAAGTTATCCTAAACAGGAGAAATTATTACGTGTGGAGTCCGGATGCATCTGGACTCTAATAAAATTAAGTCATGTGGCTTGTACACAAACTATGTATTATACACACCCTACGTATGTAATAAATCATATGGCTTAATTTCATTGGAGTACGGATGCGAGCAACATTTAGGCTTAGTTTGTGACAGTTTTTTTTATTGAATCTTTAAGCAGCTTTCTAGAAGCAATAAGAAAGTCATCCCAAACAAAGCTTTAGACTCCACACATAATAATTTCTCCCCCCCCCTCCCAAAAAAAAAAAACAAGAGCGTTATTATTTATTTATTTAGTTACAGTATTGCTTTATGCTGAAAGTAGAATAAAAAAAACTATAGCAGGCCATGAACTCACTTTTTCACCTTTCATGAAAGCAGGATTCTTAATTTCTTATCCTGTTCAATTCAGCTGCAATCCCAATCTTCAGGTGTATAATGCGCTTGGGCGGCTACGATTGAACACAATAAATTTAGAATATATATATATTTTTTTTAATTTAAATGTGTATTCATCCTCACTGCGCAAAATGCATTTCACATATTAAAATTTGAAACACCTTAATCAAAAGCTCATTTTCAAAATTTTCAAAGCTTCTAATCCTTCCAACAAAACAGAATTGAAAAGTAATGTATTGATTTCCAGAAATGCCATACAAGAAACATAACCATAATCTCTTCAAAAACTTTTGCAATAACATTTCTCACCCATCTCACTGAAACAATCCATCCAGCTCCTCCTAATCTAATCAAACAAGATACTTCTAGTTCTAGCTTCTCCCTCCAATCTCTCTTATCACATCTGAAAGAATAAGAACAAAACCAGACAAGGCCTCAATGAAGCTAACACAAGTCATCCGCTTGGCTATCCTGTGGGCATCTGATCAGCTCCAATATCTTCACCACCTCATTCATGTCAGGCCGGTTAGAGGGCACCTGTGAAGTGCAAATCAAGCCTAGCTTCACAACCGGCACGGCCTCTTCCACCGGAAATTTGCCTGCAAGTCTGCCATCCAAGCACTCCTCCACTCTCCCTTCATCGAGGGCCCCTCGAACCACGTCACAGAGAACCACCACATCATCTTCCATGTACTCCACTGGCTTTTTCCCTGTTACGATCTCCAGCACAAGCACACCAAACCCATACACATCACACTTGTCGGTGATCTTCACGGCCTGGCAGGCAAACTCCGGTGCCATGTACCCAAGCGCACTCTGAATCTTGCTGCTCAGAATGTAACGGTCCAGCATTGGAAGTAACTTTGCCAGGCCATAATCCGCAATTTTGGGCTCGCCGGAGCCATCGATGAGGACATTGTTGGATTTCAGATTGTAATGGATGATGCCGTGACGATGAAGATGAGCCAAGCTCCTTGCCACACCAAGAATTATATCGAACCTTTCTTGCCAAGAAAGGCAGTTCAATTCTGGGCTCTCATGAAGGTGTTTGAATAAGCTCCCACCAGAAACAAATTCATAGATGAGGAGTTGCAGTGATTTTGTCCAATAATAACCTTCAAGACATACAAGATTTGGGTGCTTCATTTTACCAAACTTTTTGATCTCCCTCTCAAAATCATCTCTTGACTTCACAAGGCTTGAGACTGTGAGCTTCTTGATGACCACAGGCTTCCCATCTCGTAGAACTGTCTTGTAAACTGTCCCAAAGCCCCCGCGGCCTAATTCACAGTCTTTGTTGAGAATGGCGTGTGCCCCTGTGCTGAAGTCTGGATCATCACGACCAAACATGACAAGTTTTCCAGAATTGGCATCAGTGGCTGGTGATTGGCTCATGTAGTCATCAGAAATGTTAAGAGTAGCAGCGGAGTGCGAAGTAGCAGCGCGAACATGAAAGTTGAGGAGAGTGATTGTTATAACACCAAGAGCAATCAAAACTGCAGCTCCGATCGCGATGAAAGCTGAAATGCTAAGGATTATCTTCTTATGGCGGAGGTTCTCCGGGGAGAATTCAGAGTCCGGGGAGGAATGGGATGAGGAAGAGTTGGGATTAAGGACAATGGGCTTTGGAAGTACTGTGCTGCACGAGCGATTGACTGCAGAGCCACATAGGTCTGGGTTATCAGAAAGGGAGGAAGGAGAGATTTTGTTGAATAAACCGGACGGAACTTCGCCGGAAAAGAAATTGTGGGAGATGTTCAAGGAGAGAAGATGGGGAAGCGCTGAAAGTTCTTTTGGAAGATTTCCTGAGAGGTTGTTGCGTGACAAGTCTATGATCTGAAGGCTGGTGAGTTTGGCTAGAGTTGCAGGAATTGGGCCTGAGAGATTGTTATGTGATAGTATCCTGCATGATCAGATTGGCAGCATAATGAACTTGGTTAGATATCTCATTCAGCATTTAGGTGAAGAATTGATTCGAAAAACTGTACATGTTGTTTTAACGGTAACCGAAGTTACTTATACCAGGACCTTCATCTTAGATCAAGATGAATTAGCATCTACAGAGCTGTCGCCATTATTTCAAACTCATATTTCAGTATTTACTACGATTTCAAGGATATAAAAAGTCTTTCTTTCAGGAGTACTAGAACAAAAACAAACAAAAATTGCTAAGTCAACTGGTTTTGAATTGCAAACAGACAAAATAGATCATCCAATGGGCCATGACTAGTATAAAAGGGAGAGGAAAAAGTGCTTAAAATTCTTTTTTTTTTCTTTTCGGGCGGTGAGAGAATTTAATGTAGAGTGCTTAAACTCCCGCCTGTACTGTGGGAGACGAAGGCAATCATGAAGTTCATACAGAAATTCTTAAATAAAAAAAAGATCTTGCGTGAAGGATTCAACATGGTTCTTGCGATGTGAATAGCATTGGAGTAGCGACTTCCTAAACTCTTGTAAATGATATAGTACCAAATTAAAAGATTCAAGGCAGAAAATAATAATTAATGAGATCTTACAGAGATGTCAGCGAAGAACAATTCCCAATCTGGATTGGAATTCCTCCACTGAGAGAATTTTTCTCAAGATTCAGATCCCTCAGAGAAACTGCTGCTCCAATCTCTTGTGGAATGTTGCCGCGAAGTTGGTTTACGCTAAGGTCAACTGCCTCCAAAACCTTCAGTTTTCCAAAGATCAGAGGAATGGAACCAATGAATAAATTGTGGGATAAATTCAACGTCTGCAAGCTCAATAGCCCCCCAATTTCCGGCGGAATCAGACCAGAAAACGTATTTGCAGATAAATCCAAGATCTGTAATGTCTGCTCTGAGGCTGAGGAAATTCTAACAGACCCATTGAGGTTGTTCCCTGAAAGCAGAATCTTCTGAAGTCCCAGTTGAAATAACCATGAAGGGAGGCTTCCCACCAACGAATTCCTACTAAAATCCACTACAACCAGGCCTCTACAACTACCCATGGATTCCGGCAAGCTACCGGTTAAGCTATTTTCTGAAAAGATCAGCCTTTTCAAGAACTGTAAACTACCAATTGAGTCCGGAACTCCGCCGGAAAATCCATTCTTTGATAAATCCAGAGTTCGCAAATTCTTCATATCTTCAAGCCACAGCGGCACATCTCCAGAGAAGTTATTTGATCTCAAGCTGAGATAACTACACATAGTAAGCCTTCGCATTGTCTCCGGGAGAACACCAGAGAGCAAATTCTCCCCCAAATCAAGCGAGCGGAGCAGCAAGCAGCCCCCAATATCATCAGGCAATATTCCCGAAAGCCAGTTCCTTTTCAAGCTCACCGTCCTCAGATTGAACATTCGACCCAATCCGTTCGGTATTTTCCCAACCAGAAAATTAACAGAGAGATCAAGCACCCTAAGTCCATACAAAGACAAAATCTCACTCGGCAAACTCCCCGAAATCAAATTAGACGATAAATTCAACGATGCAAGAGTCAAGCAATTGCCAACAGTCGCCGGAATCTCGCCAGATAACCGGTTCACGGCAAGCGAAACCGATCGGAGAGACCGGCATTGCCAAAAGAACTTGCTAGGAATAGGCCCAGAAAGAGCATTATCGCTGAGATCAACGGTGTGAAGATTCTCAAGACGGGTTAGATCAGGGTTGAGAGCGCCGGAGAAATTGTTGCGGGAGAGGGAGAGTTTTCGAAGAGAACTAAGTTGAAGAAGACCTCGGCCAATCTTTCCGGAGAGGCCGAGACCGTCGAGTGAGAGCTCAGCGACGCGGTGAGAGCGCGAATCGCACTTGACGCCAACCCAACCGCATGGGTCGACGTCGTCTTCATTCCAAGATGCGAGCTTTGATTGGGGATCTTCGAGGTCGGCTTTGAATACGATGAGGCCAAGAATATCGTCGTTGAGGGTAGGATCAGTGGTTTCAGCGGCGGTGGTGAGGATGAACAAGAGAAAGTAGAGGAAACGTGTTTTCATTGCTTGTTTTTTGGTTTACGCGAATGAAGAAACCATTTGAGAGATGGCGAGAAACTCGCCGGCGGCGTGGAGTTCGCCGGCTTGCAGCGGCGAGGCGGCGAGGCAGCGGGCTTAAGGAAGAAGGATGGGTTGAAGTGAGAGCAGGGGAAGTGAGCTTTATTAAAGAGAGGGCAAGAGAGGCATTAATTACGCGGGTCGTGTGTGATTACACGTGGCAAATTGGTTGAAATCGGGTGTTGGGTACGAACAGCATTTATAACCACTGACGAATAGAAGATTGATCGGGTATTGCGGGGTCCACGCCTCCTGGAGAATAATTCTATTGGGCTCCCTGTCGAATAATGTTATCAAATAGAATTTTAAAATTATTAAATAAATGTATTCGTCAATATTTAAAATTTAAACGAGCGGTTCGGTTCATATTAGTTCCGGTTCAGCTTTTAACAATAAATGAGCTGTTAATAATATATATTTATTTAGCATTTCACTGCTAAATTGACATCACAATATGAATAATTATGATGGACGGCTGCGATGTGTTGATGAATATGAATGATTAATACGTGTAGGTGATCCGTGATTTAAATTCATCGTTTATTTCTTTTCAATTTGTTAAAATCTCAAAATATAAATCAAGAAAAATATAAATTGTTTATACAAAAAATAAATTAGAGTAACGTCTCATTTGGGATGACTTTGTTATTACTTTATAAAATTATTTTTTAATTAAATTGAATGCATAAAAAAATAGTAGCTAAGCCTAAATTGATTTGAGCTGAACTGAGTCAATCGATTTGTCTAATTTTGTAGTGATCTAAAACTGTTACAAACAAAGCCTAAATTGGCCCGAGTTGAACCGGATCAATCAAAAGTTGGCAAAAACATTATGATTTATTGAATACAATTGTGGCAAAAGTGAGGGAGTTTTGCGTCATACTTTTTATGCTAATGTTCAGCATATAAATAGGAGAATGAAAGAGTAAAAACATTATGGTGCTATTTCTAATCCCTGTGCATTTCCTGGGGTGCCTTTGGTTATTGAGGGTCCTGTCTTGCCTGTTGTGGAGAGTCCTGTTATTACTAAGGAGATGAAGAATATTAACTTAGTGAATGTTGAGTCTATGGAAACTGTGGTTGCTGCCTGTGATGCTAGCCCCATAGCTTTGGTCGTTGAAAGCTGGTATGTTGGTGTTATGGTTCCCTTCCCGTCTGCCCCTCTTGAGCATGTGGTTGGGAGTGTGGAGATTTTGAGGGAAGTGTCATTGGTTTCTTCTTTTTCTGCCCCTAATTTTTGTGGTGTGGGAGAGTTGAATTGTCACATTAATTGTAAAGGTAGCTTATTGTGTGGGGTTGTTGTGCTTGCTCCGACTGATCTGTCTGTGGAATCTGTTGAACATTTGGTTGCTGTTTATGATGTGTCTTCTCCTATCAATGAGTTGGTTCCTCTGCAGTTGATTGAAACTTCTTCTATTTCTCCTGTGCTGTTGGATATGGAAGGTTCTGTTTCGTTGTCCCCTCCAGCTCCTAAGCTGTCATCTAGTTAACCTTTTATTGAAGACCCTCTTTCTCTCATATCTAATGAGGAATTAAAATGCCTTTTAAACTCTACGTTGAATAGGAGTTGTCTTAAGCAAATTTATTGGTTAGAGGGGTCAGACTCTTCTAGTAGTGATAATGAACCTGGGGCTGATGTTGCGTTACAGATTGTTCATCCTGTGCTCCATGACACCTCTCGCGGTAGGGGTAAACGTGGCAGTAAATAAATTTGTGGCTTTGTGCATGTTTCGATTTGTCCCTTTGGGTTGCTTATTTTGGCTGCTTTGATGGTTGGGTTTACCCCTTTGCTTTTGGTTGCTTTGGATGGGAGGTTGTGGGCAATTTTGCTTTTTGGTTTCCCATTTCAATCAATTTCGGTATGGACGATGAGGAAGCAGCTCTGCTGCGAGCATCGTGGATAGCCAGGGTTGGTTGGCAACCTGGGTGGCTCGTTTTGGTGATTTGGCTGCTTCTCGCTTTTGATTTTGTTAACTCCGATGGATGGCCCCTCCCTGGCAACCCGATGTTGGTCTTAGTCCGCGATGTTTTTTTGACTCCCGTCCTTTTTTCAATTTTCTTTGCTTCTTGTCTTTTTTACTTGTAATCTAATGTTGTGGCCCTGTGTGGGATCTTTGTTTGTATCCTTTCTATTTTAATGAAATCATTTTCCTTAAAAAAAAAAAAAAAAAACTTGGATAACATCAAAGAATTTTTACTTTAAATATATATATATATATATATATAATATATATATATATATATATATATATGAATCGGGATATGATATGTATCAAATTTTTTGTATGACAGCCTAGAAATGAATTATTGATTTATTAGGAATTTATCTAATTTCCATGCACAATTAAATAAGAAGGTAGGTATTAGGTTTTTAGTGTGAAAGCTTAAAAATGGGTTAGATGATTTTGCTTAAATTAGCAAGATTTATATTAAATTGATGGTTATATAAATCAATGCAACGATTGTCTTGAAAGCATAAGTGAAAAGTTGAGGAATTGGGAAGAATGAAAATAACCTTTCTTAAATTTAATTCAGCTTTGTTAATTTTATAACTAAATTTTGTTTCGAACAGCTTTTGGTCACTATTTTTTTTTAATTGTACTAAAAATCTATTTTAGAAAATAGTAAGAAAATTATCTCAGCTTTCTTACTGCATTTTTATACTATAAAATTATTTTTTAAAATAATAAAAAAATCGTCACAAATGAAATTTAGTTATAAATGCCTATGTTGAGTACAACCCACGATTAGATCTCTAATTATATATATTTGCAGAATCAAATGGAGTTTCTCTGCGTTGCAACCCAATCATAAATGTCTACATTGGCTGTATCGCTGCGAAGTTAAGGAAAGAGCTTTCTTATCGTCCTACTTAAGGATGGTATTTTTAAATTCTTAGTTGAATTGCTTGATGGGTAGTTTAAGGACTTAAAATATCATTAATATTGCTAATCTAATGATAAATATTTTTAAAATGTTTGATTTAAATTTAAGAAAGGTATATCATTAGAGGTTAGGAATTACGGTTTTTGTTGTGTTTTTCTGATAAGTATTTTTAGTTCATTCAAGTGTCTTTCAATAATCAGAGAGTCGGATTTATCCGTTGGCACAGTAATTTCTCCTTATAACTCCTAATTGATAAATCATATGACTCACTAGAAGATATCATGATAAACCATAATATTTAAAAGAAAGTTCCTCAGTCCACCATCCTATGCAAGTATTAAACAGTCTCCAATCATGCTTAATAATATAACAAACTTTCTTATTTTCACAAACATAATATTAGAAAAGTAATAACAACCAGTTATTACTCATTCACTTCATAATGCTTGTTTCATCAGTATGCCTGTATTAGTGTACAAAAAATCACATTATATCTTAGACATAGTCAAATCGTATAAAATATAATAATAATATTTTAACTGGCAAAAATATAAAATCATCTAGTCAACATAATCAGAATAATCAATAATATAATATACCAAAGTTGTGAGATGGAATTCACTAAATAGGGAGAAATTGTAATAAATATCTATTTAGATAGAAGAATAAATCCCAAATTAAAAATATTTGGAAACATATATAAGATTAAAAGTCACATATAATTATCAAAATAATTTTGGTAGAAGCAGTGAAATGAATCGGCAATCTAAAACTCATTTCCTCTTTTCTCTCTCCCCTTCCCTTCCTTACCCGGCAAACCAAATGAGAGAGGGAAAAAATGGCTTAGTAAAGAGAAAATTTATATTAAAAAATATTTTTTCAGTGCCTACTACCGTGATGCTCCAACCCGACATCACATTCTTGCATGTTGATTCCATAGTTACTATAGAACAAAGAGCATCAGTGTCACCGCATCGAATTCTGGCACCCAAATGTTGCACCCTCTAAACTTATTGTGCTCAAAATCATAGCATCATAGCACCATAGTTCAAGTTTTTAATATTTTTCAAATAAATCTATTTAAGAACTCTGGGTTGTTATAGCTAAAGTCAACAACTCATTGCTAGAAGTTTGTCATCTTGTTAGGTAATGAGTCATCAACTTCATGAGTGAAGTCATCAATTTAACTAGATGAAGTCATCAACTAACTAGATGTCTTCGTTGACTAATTGGTTGACTTGTTGGATGAATTCCACGTCTTTCTACTTATGTAGAGGATGTCACTATTAGTATATAAATAAATGTAAATATATATTTATGTAAAACCAATATGACAGGTGGCCTCTTGTGATTAGTTCAGGCTTTACGCATTGTATAAGTTGTCTGTATAAGGACACCTGTTTGTACCGTAAGACTTAAGCAATAATAGACTTAACATTCCTCTCTGTTCTTGGTTTCGTTCCTATTGTCTCTTTGCTCCTTCTTGTTCTTCATGGTATCAGAGCGGGGAAGTTAATCCTCTGTCTCGATTGTCAGGCACTCTACATTGCAGCTTGATGATCATAAGTCATTCTAGTGAAGGACTGTCATCTGGTAAGTTTATTCTTTCTCAGATTCTTCACTCACCCTCTTTTCAATTCAATCTCCTATCTATCTCTCAGCTTACTAAAGACAATCGTATTTCCATTACATTTGATCAGTTTGGTTTTGTGTTTAAGGATCTGAAGACACAAAAAGTTCTGCTTCGAGGACCCTGTAGCAACGGGCTCTACCCTCTACCCAGGAACCCGGCGTCCTCATCTGTTCAGGCGCTCTCGGCCACAAAGAATAAACCACTGCCCTGGCATAAAAGGCTTGGTCATCTGAATGACCATACTATGCATTCTATTGCTTTAGCTAATCCTCATTTACATATTGATAAACAGTTATCTCCATGTTATGTTTGTAATGAATCAAAGGCACATAAAGTAGTTTTTCCAAATTCTCTTAATCACTGCAAATCTATTCTTGAATAGATTCATACAGATGTGTGGGGACCAGCTCTCGTCTCATCCATACAGGAATACCGCTACTACATTCTGTTTGTCGTCGATGCCTCTCAGTTCACCTGGGTCTTTCCTATGCATTGCAAATCAGAAGTTATCTAATATATTTATCTCGTTCAAAAATAAAATTGAAAACTACATGTCCAAGATCAAAACTCTACGCTCTGATGGCAGTACTGAATTCGTCAACAATACTCTTTGTAACTTTCTTCAGGCTCACGGCATTACCCATCAGCTATCGTGCCCCTATACTCCCGAACAAAATGGGGTCGCTGAACGCAAGCACCAACACATTATTGAAACAACTCGAACACTACTCTCCACGGCATCCGTTCCTTATACCTACTGGCATGACGCAGTTCTTACCTCGGTCTACCTAATCAATAGAATTCCCTCACAGACTATTAACAACCTTACACCGTTCGAAATTCTGCACAAAACCTCTCTCGATTATAGTCATCTTTGGGTCTTCGGATGCGAAGTCTTTCCTCTCATCCCTTCTCAACATCGCCATAAACTTCAACCCAAGTCCAAATCAATGGTTTTCCTAGGCTATTCTGATACTTACAAGGGTTATAAGTGTCTTGATCGGGCCACAAACCAAATAATCATCTCTCGGCATACTGCATTTCAAGAAACCTCTTTCCCTTTTTCCAATAGTCAATCCAATTCTCTCATCAATGTTGATCCATCTCTTTCTGAGTTTCTTCTATTTCCAACCTCTCTTTCCAATTCCATTTCTCACACACACTTAGACGCTCCAATCTCCTCCAATCTATTTCTTCCTTCTCAACCTATCAATCACCAATCAGTTTCCACAGAACCTCCTCCAACAGCTGCCAGCACTCAAACCATTCCTAATCCTGCTCACAACAGCCATCACATGCTCATGAGGACTAAGACTGGCTCGCTAAAACCTCTACAACATCTAAATCTCTCGCACATTCATACTACTCAAAGTGCTCCCACCAACTACACTGAAGCCATTAAAATACCCGAATGGCGCAATGCCATGGCTGATGAGTTCTTTTCCTTACAGTGCCAAGGAACCTGAAGTTCGGTTCCTACACTACCCACGGCATCTATACTCGGATGCAAATGGACCTACCGGATAAAACATCACGCCGACGGCTCGATTGCTAAATACAAGGCCTGTTTGGTTGCTCTTGGCAATCATCAGGAGTACGGGCTTGACTACACCGAGACGTTCAGTCCCGTAGTCAAGCTCCCTACCATTCGTATCCTTCTTGCTCTTGCCATTCATCACAACTGGCATGTTCAACAACTCGACGTCGCCAACACGTTCCTCCATGGTGACCTTACGGATATAGTCTTCATGTCACAGCCCAAAGGATTTGAGGATGCATCTCACCCGGAATTTGTATGTTGTCTTCATAAAGCTCTATATGGTTTAAAACAGGCCCCCCGACAATGGTATAACACTTTCAATAACTATCTCAATTTTCCTCGGATTCTCTCACAGTAATGTCGATCCATCTCTGTTACTTTACCAATCCAATCATATTAAAAATTTTCTTCTGATTTATGTAGATGATATACTCGTAACTGGTAATAACGTGCAGGTTATATCCTCCATAATTCAGCAACTCAGCACTCTGTTTGATCTAAAGAAGCTCGGATACATTCACAACTTCCTGGGAATTAAAATCGATCATTCCGAGCAGCAATATTTTCTATCACATGCGCTCTATGCACATAAGATCCTATAGCAAGCTGCCATGACCGGATGCAATGTTGTTTCGAATCCAACCACTACCAAATTTCCTACATAATTTCCACATGACCCCATCCTTTCCGATCCAACAAACTACAGAAGAATAACTGGATCTTTGCAATATCTGACACTAACCAGACCCGACATTGCCTTCAGCATTAATCAACTTTCACAACATATGCACAACATGTTACCTCAACACGTCTACCTCTTAAAACGACTACTCCGCTGCATTAAAGGTACCATAGACTATGACATTCCTATAAACAAATATGATCTTGCTCTCAATTCTTTTTCAGACGCCAATTGGGCCGGTGATCCGAACTCAAGAAAATCCACCTCAAGATACTGCTCGTTCCTCAGAAGCACGCTTATTTCATGGACCATTAAAAAGCAACACACATTTGCCAGATCGTCCACTAAATCTGAGTATTGTTCCCTTGCCGCTCTCATCTCCGACATCATATGGCTACGCAGATTACTAGCCGAATTCAGCATAGTGCAGGACCGACCAACAAGCATGTATTGCGACAATACGTCTGCCATAGCTCTTGCCAACAACCCTGTCTTTCATGCACGAACCAAACATATCGAGATAGATCAAAAATTCATCCGTGATCACATTCATCAACACAAAGTTCGTCTTCTTCCTATCAGCACGGTTGATCAAATAGCTGATATCTTCACCAAACACCTTCCTACACCTCGTTTCAAGCTTCTACACGACAAATTGACAGTTACCCAGAAACCAATCAATTTGAGGGGGGATATTAGTATATAAATAAATATAAATATATATTTCTGCAAAACCAATATAATAGGTGGCCTCTTGTGATTAGTTCAGGCTTTATGCATTGTATAAGTTTCCTATATAAGGACACATGTTTGTACCGTAAGACTTAAGCAATAATAGACTTAACATTCCTCTCTGTTCTTGGTTTTGTTCCTATTGTCTCTCTACTCCTTCTTGTTCTTCAGTCACCTAATAACCCAATGTCCTAAACAAGTGTTCAAATGCCTCTTAACTTCCTTATGAGCTATTATAATTTGTTAAAGATTTGGACCAGCTCAACCTAGCACAAACAATGCTCTTGAGATATTTAGGTGTAGATTAATATAAAAAGTTTAATAATAACGTCATCATATGATTTATGCATAAAATTTTATTTCATACCTAATAAATCACTCCAATGACTTATTATACAGGTCTAATCTCATTGTGCCACTCAAGCTCTTTTGCATTAAGGAGTGATAATTCATATTTATCAAGAAGTAAGACATTGTGATAAACTTATCAATAGTTAAAAACTTTATTTCCTAAAAAGTTGCATTGCAAATGTCAATGTTAATGCTTAAATCTTGAAATGTACATGCTCTCCTAGTAGACTCAAAATTTTAAAAATTATTAATACCTTTAATGAATTGATAATTTAAAAAATAAGAGGAAATTCACATAATAGTTTTGTGCCAAACAAGGAATAAACCCTGGCTGATCTTATACCATTAAATTATTATAATTTTGCACCCTTATATGTGGGTATAGGAAACTCACAAGGCTAGTTGAGCTTGCCTCAAATGAGTTCCAAGGCATGCTCTATATAAAGGGGGGCTCACTTTAGCAAAACTTGAAAAGGGCTGACACTCACTCAAAAGATGCACAATTAAGAAAGCACACACCTTTAAAAAAAAATTTGATTCATGGAGGAACTTGCCTCAATATACCTAGATCTAAGAAGGTACTTACCTCATGAGAACTCATCCTAAAAAAACATGCCCTAGCTGAGGTTACTCGCCTCTCTCAAAGGGCCCTTCATCCAAACTACATGTGATGTACATTCATTGATCTCATTATAACATCCTCATCAGTCATACTAAAGTTTCTAGCTCAAATAAACTCTATAAAGTAATCCGCCTAGGGTATCTATAATGCCCAAGATTTATATTTGAAAGAATTATCTATTTTATCTCTTCATGAATTTATCAGAGTCTCTAAATATCCATCAATATAAATAAATTTAACAAAAGTAACTTTAAAGTATATACACAAAATTATTTATATTTTCATTCTCTAAAATTTTATTTGCAAAAGCTATGAGATCACTTCAATCATCAATCTAGTTCTTTTAAAACTCTTGACTACAAAAAATTAAAATAAATACCAAAAATAAAATAAAATAAAACTTGGAGATTGTGTTCATCTCACTCCATAGAGTCATGACCCCTTCTCTTACCTGAAATTAACAAAATCCATATAATGAGCTTACAAAGGCAACAAAACCCCAAAATTACCAATGCTTTCAATCTAAGGTCTCAATAATTCAATATGCATGTTCATATCAATTATTCTAAAGTCAGCAACAGTAGTTATTAACTTGAACAATGACCATTCACTAGTAATATGAATCAATATGATCAGTAAAACAAAAAAGCTAAAAAATTATTACACTAAAATTCATAAATCAATATCACGTATTGGAAAGCAAATATCAATAAAATCAATACAATGTCAAATACAAAACTACTAGTTATTTTTATGTTGATGGTTCCATTATATGCCGTTTGTCAAATATTGTGTCATGTATTTGTCTATTAACATGCCATATTAACATACTATATCAACATGTATATCAATATGTCTATCAATGTTCCCATGATATGCCATGTCATGTTATATTAGTCTCAATGATTGTTCTATCAACTCTGTATCAGTTCTATCTATCAATTAATTTACGCAATTGATATAATATCATATAAATTTAAACATGGATATAATTATGAATTACAATGCATGATATTCAACTTTAAGTGGGGTTTTTAATCATTTCATCTATCATCCATATGTCATATCAATTCACTATTATCTATCAATCATATCTTTCAATTATTTCTATTAATTATTTATTTTATAAATTAATTTCAATAAATAAATAAAGAGTCATCACTCTTTATCTGTCAACGTAATCAATTAATTAATTATAGGCTAACATCTAGAATTATACCATAAATCTTTTATTTTAAAAAAAAGCTCGTTGGCTCATCCTCCTATACATAGTATTACGTTTTAATAGTCAACATGCACTAAATGTATTATTCATAAATAGTCTTTCTTGGTTACATGTAAATATCACATTGATCTATCAATTATATTTAATTTAATATCATGTATGAAATACAATAATCTATGAAATGTATAAAAAATGTATACATTTTCATTAATTTTATAAAATCATAAATATTAATTTATCTAATAAAATTATATAATATTATAGTCAAAATATTCATAAAAATTATATCTGTCATATACACAAAATTATATGGTTAAAATTAAATTCCCAAAACACAAAATCACTAAAAACAAAGGTATGATTCAGCTTACTTACCATGATCAGAAAAAATTTCATAACATAACTGATGGATGAAAATGGCTCGAGAAGCTTTCTCTCTCTTTAACTCATCTTCCTCCTCCAACAAGCAACCGAAATGGGGAAATGGTTGGGGTGGCAAAATTAATGAAATGGATTGAGATATTTTATTATTTTAATCAGGAGCACTCGCCACGATTACTCATCTGAGGCACCTAGAACAATGCCAGTTATTGGAGTCAATGTGTGCACATCATGGACTATTCCAGTATCTTTAATAGCATGTAGTAGTAAAACCATATATTTATTGCATTGTTTCTTAAGTTTAGCCTCGCTTGTAGTCTTCCAAACTCTACATATAAGAGATCGAAAGACATTTTTAGCATGTTATTATTATGATGGAATTATGTTATTTTTACCATCCACATAGAGTTATTGATTTCAAAATTTTCTCCTTACTCACCTACTCATTCTCATCTTCTCTTGCTATGTTTGATTATGCTTGCATATGAGATCAATATGCCACCCATGGATAAATTTAGGTCTAGCCACAATTGAATCAATTTTAAGACTTCTTCAAGATGGAACTATCTTATAATAAAATAAAATAAAATAAATATAAAATCGTTGCAATAACTACAAATAAAAAAATAATGAAAAAAATAGCTCGAGCTCACTCATTTAATTAATCAAACCTAAACTCAAATTAAAGCTTATATATAATAATCCCAAATATTTTAAAAAAATATATTAAAATTTATTTAAAATAAAATAAAATCAATTATTGTTCCAGCAAAGGCTTCCTCATTAAATGCACTACAACTACTAAATGGCAGCCTTAATGGCGAAAGAATCTGAGAAATAAATTTTTGTTCCATTGATTTATTTATTTTATATTTAGTTTCTCGACGTAGGGGTTTTGGTGGGAGGAGTAAAGCTCACATTTACTACTCCTCAGTGTGGTACAGACTGAAGCATTTATTGATATAAATGCAAAGCTGCTGCTTCATAGTTGTAATTCATGGAATATTTCTTCCGCCGATTCCGATAGGGAAATGCGGAGCTGCTCTCTCCTTTGATGGTAAAAAGAATTCTGCTTTCACGTGATGCCGACCGCTTGTGAAGAGCATCCCATGCAGCTTTGACTCTTCAATATTGTAAACTAAATTTTTATTTTTAGATTCTTAATTAAAGATTAAATTTTCATAACAAATATTTAATTTAGTTTTTTTTTCTAATTAAATTCACAATAGTTTAATATATAATAACAATAATGACATTATCATATCCCAAGCCCTAGATTAGGGGTGTCAAAATGGCTTTTAGGGTTGGGTTTGAGTCCAACTCGAAAGAGGCTCGACGTCAATCTCATCGACCCGAACTAGACCCGATTAGGCAATCGGGTCATAAATCCAAACCCAAACTCATCTTGTCATAACCCAGGTTGACTTGACCCGACATGCTAACACGCAATACAGACGTGAGAGCGTGCTGGATCATTGTGGGCGCAAGTGCAAGATCGCTACGGGTGAGGGGGGTGAGTCGTGTTAGTTTCGGTTTTATTTTTGGGTTGGCCCGAATCCAACCCAGCCCAAAATTAAAAACATGTCAAAAAATAAAACCCGAACCATTTACAAAACGAGTTAATTAGAGCCTGGAATTTTTTTATCGGATTTGAATCGGATATTGACACCTCAACCTTATATGAGAAAAACGAAGAATTGTTTTAGATAGTCGACTACCAGTATAAAATTTGTCAAATAATTATGCATGAATAGTTTAAAATAGGATGGATAAATATATAAATTTGATTGTTAAAAAAATAAAATGAATGTTAGATATATATATAAAATTTAAAATTTGATTATTTATAAAATTAATATTTTTATATTTATTTTAAATTCTTATCAAAATAATATTTTTATATTTCATATGTTTGTTTTTTGTCAAATTATTAATATATAAATTAATTGTAGTATATGTAAATATAAGAATATAATATGTTAAAATAATATTTAAATATTAGTTTTATAAATAAATAATTTTTGGATGTAAATTTAAATTATTTTATTTTGAAATTTTGATTTGCAATTCAAAACAAAGCTAGAATGGCGTTCGTGTAATTGATATTTTAATGGAGAAATTTTATTGGAATTAAAAAATTTTGAATTAAATAAATTGAAATTGCATGGAATGAAAAGAAATCATTATAAAGCTGAGGCGTACCCAGCCTTTGAAATTCAGATAGCAGAAATAATGATGCAAACTATATATTGAATCTCAGATGATGTACGGAGAAACAATTTGGCGGTACACAGATTTAGTACTGTCGCCTTATAAAAAGCAAAATAAAAAATAAAAATCACAATTATTTCCAAATATTTATATTTGAAACTTTTTATTGCTCTTTAAAACTATTTAGTAAAAAAAGTTTTGGCTAAAAAATAGTTTTAAAATGCAATAAGAAAGCTCTTCTAAGATTTTATTTGTGACAACTTTTTTATTAATTCTTAAAGCAATTTTTTAGTAAGAAATCTTTATTTTTATATAAAAAACTATTTTAAGAAGTATTAAGAAAGTCATTTATCATATTATCTCAATTTATTCCCTTAACTATATAAAATTAATTCAAAATAATCTCTCATGTTGTAATTATGATATACAATTGTTCTCAATTTAATCCCTCAATTTTATAAAATTCATCTCAAAATAATTTAGTACCAAATGAATCATATTTGTTCAATTTTATATATTGCAGGGACTAAATTGGAATAATGTTGTACTTTGAGAATAAAGAGATTGGTTTAAAAGTTAATCCTATTTATATATTTTTTCTAGCTGAATTCAATTAGTAATTAGTTCATATGTCTTCTCTGATTAGCCCTCCACTTCATTGTATTTCTTTATTTTTTGTTGGTGTGGTTTATCGATTGCGGGCTTCTGTGTGGCTGTTTGGGCTGCTCGGTTGAGGATGTTTTTGTTGGAGGCAAAGCTGTGGGGTTTTGGTAGCGGTGTCAATTTGGGTCAACGGGTTGGGTTTGGATCGAACTTGAATTGACCCAGCACTATTGGGTCAACCCGAACTCGATCCGTTTTTAAAAAACGGGTCGGGTTTTCAGACCCGAACCCGACCCGATTCGGGGTCAAATAGGAGTTTTCATGTCAATTTCGGATCAATTTCGAGTTGTTGGGTCAACCCAAACCCGACCCGATTTTTAAAACGGGTTGATTTGTTGAACTCGAACCCGACCTGTTTCGGGTCCGGGTTGAGCCTAACCCGGATTTTTCCGGGTCGTATTTCAGGTCGTGTCAAAAATTGACACCCCTAGGTTTTGGTTGGTGTTTGGGTTTTGGCCGAGGGTTCGAATTTGGGGTCGGTTGGGGTGTTCTCTCTATGGGTGGTCGGTTGGTCTTTGTGTCTGTTGGTTGTCTTGTTCTTCCTATTGTCTATTTTCTTTTTTGTTTCCTTCCCTGCAGGTTGTTGTAGCCTGGAGCTTCTATCAGAGCTTTTGTCGTGTTGACCTTGACTTCTTTAAGGTGTTCCTCTTGGATAGCGTTGGTTTTCTTCTTTTAATTTTGTTATATTATTGTATTAGATTGGAGCAATAGTTATTAGGTTTTATTTCAAATGCTATATTTTTAGGAAGCCTTTGTTCCATTAAAGACCCGTAACTTTTTACCTATTTAACACGTACGCCTCTATATGAATTTTAACACAAAAAAAATCAATCGGTTCATATCCATTGTTTAGTAAAATATTGCTCCTAAAGAGCTCCTATAGAAATTAAGCTCGCAGCTTACGCGGTGATTAAATAAAAATTTATTTTCAAAAATTCATTAAAAAATTTAGCAAATAAAAATTTAAAAGTTCACTCTATCAACATTTAGTTTTTTTTGTAATTTAGAAAATTATGAAATTGAAAAAAAAATAAAGATGTGTTTTATTTTATTCATATAATGCATTGTATTCATTTTTTTTTATTTTTTATTTTGCATCGAATCTTGATTATATTTGTGTCAATATGACGAACTTTTATTACATACAGTGAACGTACGCTCCTCTACGTTCGGTTTTAGATCAAAACAGCGCAATATAGAGTTTTTTTAAAAAATTCGGTACAACTCGGTACTCGGTATTGCGCTTTTTTTACCTAGATCCGAACGTAGAGGAGCGTACGTTCACTGGATAAAATAAAAATTCGGGGAGCATAGCCACACCAACCATACTCTCTGATTCCATTAGTTCAATCACCTCGTAAGTCATTTTGCTCAAGAAACTAACCTTCCATTATCTGATTCCACCTCCATAGCTTCTACCAACCAACCATCTTTAGATTTAGACTTTATTTGGGACGATTTTTTAACTTCTTCTTAAAATAAATTTTTAGTATAAAAATTTTAAATTTATGCTAAAAAGATGCTTTAAGAAGCAATAATTTTTCTGTTGCTTCTTAAAGTAGTTTTTTTATACAAAAATTAAAAATTTTCTACTAAAAATCTACTTTAAAAAGAAACAAGAAATTCATCTCAAACGAAGCCTTAGTTTGAAATAGTTATTTTACTGCTTCTTAAAATAAAATTTTAATACAAAATTTTTAATTTTTGTTAAAAAAAATGTTTTAAAAAGCTATTAAAAAGCCATCTCAAAAACAAAAGAATAGCTTCTTTCAGGACAGCTTTTATATCACTATTTTTTTTTTCTACTTTTAAGAGATTTTTTAACAGTAAAAAAAACGTCCCAAATAAAATCTTAGCCTCCAATTAACTAAAACATCAATAATAAAATATATGAAGGACACCTAATTACAATACCAAATATATTTTAATTTTATAATAAAATATAAGTAAAATAAATTTTTTAAAAAAAAAGTAATAAAGTGATCCCAAAACGCACCTCAAAATTTAGCAAATTCAGCTTTGAACTTAGCTTCTGGTTTTAAATGTGATTCAAAATGAGTTTTTATTATTATTATTATTTTTTTCATAAAATGTATAATCCATATCTATATAAAATATCTTAACAACTAACTAACATATCATATATTTATTACTTTTAATTAAAATTATTTATTGATCAAGTTCATCAAAAATTAAAATAATTTAATAATTCATCAGGCATACAAAAATTACAATGATTTTGTGGCTTATAGAAGCTCTCTTAGCAATTAGGTTAACCTATTTCTCCAACTAAAAATCTTCAAACGTGCATGTCTTAAATATCATCATGTATTTAGAAAAAATTATTACGTACGGATCCCGGACGACATTCGGAGACCAATCAGAACTTGCCACGTCACTTTTTGGTCGGTACCGGTGCTCGGTAACGCTGTGTACCGGGTGATGCGGCACGTTCTTGTTGGTCTCCGGATCGTCCGGTGTCCGCACAGAATAATTTATTTGTATTTAGGCTTAATTTGAGATAGTTTTCTTATTGCTTTTTACAATAGCCTTTGACTTTGTTTAAGATAGTTTTATTAGTGATTTTTGAAGCTGCTTTTTAGTACATAATTTTTTTTCAACTAAAATTTTTTTTACTAAAAAATTACTTTATAAATTATTAAGAAAGTTGTCTCAAATAAAACCTAAATCTTCATAGAAAAGTATTTATATATTGATAATTTTAAGAAAATTAGATATCGATGAATATATTAGAAATTTTTCTGAGATTATGGGTCAGGGCATTTGTATTTGTGCAAAGTCTGATTCAGACTTTAAGGGAGCAATTTATTGATATAAATGCAAGCTGCCATCTCTTTACAATTTATGGAATATTTTCTTCTTCGAATTCTATAAAGAAAAAATTGGTGCTGTTCTCTCCTTTTAAAGTAAATGTAATAATATTTTTTTCCCAAAAAAGAAAGATGATTCTGTTTTTTTTAATGGTTTGATAGATTTCAGGATTCATTTTTAATTAAAATTTAATTTATTTTTAAGAGATAATATAATGAGCAATTCATATATATATATATTTTTCCCAATTCATATATTCATTTTTAATTAAAAATTGGCGTCGCCCGAAAATCAGCTTTTCCAATCTTTTCCTCGAGTTTCTCTCTCCTCAGCTGAATTTAGATATTTATTTTTTATTTTCTCTCTCTTCAAAACGACTAATTTCAGCTTTAAAACACTCTGATCGGCCCGGCTGATCGCACGATCGTCCTGGACGATCTGAACAAAACTGCATCGTCCTGGGACGATTTCTCAGGACGATAATTAATTTCCAGGACGATTTGCTCTCTGACTTTTGCCATACACTGATCGTCCCGGGACGATCCTAGATCGGCCTGGACGATCCATACAGGAAATTTTTCCTGGAACTTCTGTACATAAACTAGAACAGAATTTACACTAATCGTCCCGGGACGATCCAGATTGGCCCGGACGATTCTGGAGCAGATTTTGATGTTACAATCTCCCCAACTTCAGAAAAATGTCGTCCTCGACATTGTCCAAACAGAACTCAGTCAAAACAAGTACGGGTACGACTTCCTCATGTCCGATTCTTTCTCTCAAGTCGCTTCCCGTGCAGTTCGGTGCTTCAACTATACCTTAACTATCGGAATCTCTTTACTTCTCAACTTACGAACATCGTAAGCTAGAATCAACTCGGGCTCTTCCTTATAGCTCAGATTCTCCTGAATCTCAACCTCATCAGCAGACACTTTCGTCCCAGAGTCAGACATCCACTTTCTCAAAGTAGATACGTGGAACACATTGTGAACATCGGACATCTGATCAGATAGCAACAGTCTATAAGCAGATTTATCAATCCTCTCAAGGATTTCAAAAGGTCCAATATACCTTGGACTGAGCTTACTCACTCTGCCAAATCTGCTCACACCCTTCATCGGACTGACTTTGACATACACAAAGTCACCAACTTGAAATTCAACGAACCTGTGCTTCTGATTGTAATATTTCTGCTGTCGATTTTGTGCAGCTTTCAACTTTTCTTTAATCAAATCGACTTTCTTAACAGTTTCTTCTACAAAAGTGGCACCCATCTCCTGTCTATCTCCAACCTCAGTCAGAGTCAAAGGAGTTCTACACTTCCTACCATATAGAGCTTCATAAGGTGTCATACCAATACTGGACTGAAAACTGTTATTGTAAGCAAATTCTATCAGAGGAATGTGATCTTCCCAGCTTCCTCTAAAGTCCAAAACACAAAGCCTCAACAGATCTTCCAGTACCTGAATAGTCCTCTCAGACTGTCCGTCAGTCTGCGGATGAAAAGCTGTACTGAAATGCAACTTCGTACCCAAACCTTCCTGAATACCTTTCCAAAGTCTGGAAGTAAACCGTCCATCTCGATCAGAAACAATCACCTTAGGCACACCGTGTAATCTGACAATCTCTTTCACATATACCTGTGCCAATCGATCCACCGGATCGGTCTATCTGATTGGAAGAAAATGAGCAGACTTCGTCAATCTATCCACAATAACCCAAATGGCATCGTGCCCTTGCCTTGATCGAGGAAAACTCATAGCAAAATCCATCGTTACCTCCTCCCACTTCCACTCAAGGATAGACAACGACTGCAAAAGTCCTCCTGGTCGCTGATGCTTTGCCTTCACCAACTGACAGACTTCGCATCTAGCAACAAAATCTACTACATCCTTTTTCATTCCCGGCCACCAGAACAAACTCTTCATATCTCCGTACATCTTGCCACTTCCCGGATGAACAGTGTAGCCTGAATGATGAGATTCATACATAATCTCTTTCCTCAAATCTCCAAACACAGGAATCCACAACCTGTTCTTGCAGAAAATGGTACCAGAATCATAAATTCGGAGTTCAGGCTTCTTACTAGATTTAACCTAAGCAATCAATGTCGAATAATCAGAATCTAACTTCTGGGCTTCCTGAATCCTTTCTTCCAAAGAAGACTGAATACTCAACTGAGTCAAAACTCCAGAATCCAAACTACTGGAGGAAATCACCTCCAACTGCAAATGTTCCATATCACGAATCAGGAAATCATCAAAAGTGAGCTGAATACCTGATAATCCAGAAGATTTCATACTCAGAGCATCTGCTACCACATTAGCCTTACTAGGCTGATACTGAATCGTCAGATCATAATCCTTGATCAACTCAAGCCACCTTCTTTGCCTCAAATTCAGATCCTTCTGAGTAAATATGTCCTTCAAACTCTTGTGATCCGTGAAAATCTCACATCTGACGCCATACAGATAGTGACGCCAAATCTTCAAAGCAAAAACAACTGCAGCCAATTCCAAATCATGTGTCGGGTAATTCTTCTCATGTGGTTTCAACTGTCTCGAGGCATAAGCAACTATCCTTCCATTCTGATGCAGCACACATCCCAAACCTTTCAGTGAAGCATCACTGAACACCTGAAATCCTTCCGTACCTGACGGAAGTGTTAACACTGGAGCTGAAGTCAGACAATCCTTCAATCTCTGAAAACTAGCCTCACACTCCGGTGTCCAAACAAAAGCTACTGACTTCTGAGTCAATCTCGTCAAAGGCGTAGCAATCTGAGAAAATCCTTTCACAAACTTTCGGTAATATCCAGCCATGCCTAAGAAACTACGTACCTCAAATACCGTAGTAGGCCTTGGCCAACCCGCAACAGCCTGAATCTTCTGGGGATCAACAGAAATGCCTTCACCGCTAACCACATGCCCCAGAAATGAAATGCTCTTCAGCCAGAATTCACACTTGGAGAACTTAGCATACAACTGATGTCGTCTCAGAGTCTCCAATACAATGCTCAAATATCTGGCATTATCAGTCTCAGAAGCAGAATACACCAGAATATCATCGATGAAGATGATCACAAACTGATCCAGATACTCCTTGAACACTCTGTTCATCAGATCCATAAAAATAGCAGGTGCATTGGTTACCCCAAAAGGCATAACCAAGAACTCGTAGTGTCCGTACAGAGTACTGAAAGCTGTCTTCACCACATCAGCTTCCTTCACCTTCACCTGATAATACCCAGATCTCAAATCAATCTTCGAAAACACAGAGGAACCAGAAAGCTGGTCAAACAAGTCATCTATCCGTGGCAAAGGATACTTGTTCTTGATCGTGACTTTATTCAAATCTCTGTATTCAACACACATACGGAGTGTTCCGTCCTTCTTCTTCACAAACAAAACAGGTGCTCCCCAAGGAGAAACACTATGACGAACAAATCCTCTATCCACCAACTCCTGAAGCTGAACTTTCAACTCAGAAAGTTATTTCGGTGCCATCCTATACGGAGCTTTTGATATCGGAGCTGTACCCGGAAAAACATCAATAGAGAACTCCACATATCTATCCGGAGGTAAACCAACCAACTCCTCAAGAAATACATCTGCAAACTCCCGTACCACTGGGATATAAGAAACAGAACCCACATCCAGGTCCATATCCCGCACCGAAGCCAAAAATACTAGATAACTCTTCTTTCACATTCTTCTCACTTCTAGTACAGAAATCAGGCAAGAGAGAACACCTCGTAAGCCTTGGAATACACATCTCTCTCCTGACATAAGCAAGCTCACTTGCTTCTTCGAACAGTCAATCTGGGCCTCATACAGACTCAACCAATCCATGCCCAAAATCACATCATACGAAGAAATCGGCAACAAAATCAGACTTGATTTTCATTTCTTGCCAGCAATCTCAACCTCACAAAAACAAAACTTCCGAGCAATCAAATTACTTCCAGACGGCAAAATCACAGAAAGCGAAACCGGCAACAAAATCGAATCCAGATGTAAGGCATCAAAACAACGCTCAGACAAAAACGAGTGACTGGCTCCAGAATCAAACAAAACACGATAGGGTTGATCAGAAATATGAATCATACCTGTCACCACATCCGGAGCATCTCGAGCCTCCTGCTGACTCAGACTGTACACTCGTGGCTGAACTGAAGCTGGAGCTGAAGCAACAGAACTACTAGTCTCCCTCTGACTAGTAGTAGGTGGTCTCCGTGGTACATAACTCGAACCACCACCTCTACCAGAAAATCCCTCAGAAATAGGGCGTGGAGGAACAGTCCTCGGTCTTCCTGCTGAACTGGCAGGTCTAACAAAGCTCTCGGATCGAAGCTCAGATCGTCGATCAAATCCAGCCTGTGGACACTCTGCAATCCGATGTCATGGCTGACCACATCTGAAGCACTGACCAGTCATCCTGTAGCACTGGCCAAAATGTCGTCGTCCACAGCTCTGGCATACAGGTGCCCCACTAACAGATCCAGAACTGATCGTACTGGGCGTAGCAGTACCAGAAAATCCTGACTGTCCACTCCTCCTGGAGTCTCCAGAACCAGGAACAAATCTCCTCTTGCCAGAGGAACTACTGCTTGACTCACCCCCAAACCTCTTCCTACTCGCAGTTCACCGCTGCTGAGTAGCCATCAGATCATTCTCTATCAGACGAGCTCGCTCCACAAGCTCAGAAAAATCAGAAATGTGAAATGGTACCAAGGGCTGCCTCAGACTATCTCGTAGTCCCCTCAGAAAATGGCAGCACTTCGCAGCAGAAGTACTCACCAGCTGCGGAGCATATCGGGCTAAGGCAGTAAACTCTGCCTCATACTGCATCATTGTCTCGGAATGCCTCAGTAAACTCTTCCCAAGTAATTAAAGAGTTTAATCTGCCCTGAAACTTTGCTTCCTGCTGGCCTACCCACCAGTGCTCAGGTTCCCCATCCAACAGAAATACTGCCAACGGTACTTTCCTGTCTGACGGACACTGCATGCCGTCAAAAGTCTTCTCTAACCTCCTCAGCCACTCCTCAGCTGCTCTTGGCTCAACAGCGCCCTCAAACCTCGGTGGCTTCAATCTCAAAAATATATGCAGATGTCTATCAATATCCTCAGATCGAACAGTAGAGGCTCTACTGTGAGTCTCACTCATCATCTGAGCAACCAGAGTAGCAAACTGGGAAAGCGTATCTGCACCAACCACTGGGGCTGTACTACCCACTGGTGCTGCCTGACTGGCACTCTGACCGTCCGTCATATCAGGGTCTGTCAGATCCATACAGAAAATCCAAAAAATCCAGAAAATTCAAAAAACTAATCACAAAAATAACACAATAAAAATCCGGACAAATCAAAACTACCCCAGACAGACTCAGATCACTTCATATAGGTCTGTTTTACAATCCAACCAAATTCCAAAACCATTGCTTTGATACCACTAAAAAGGCTTGTCACGACCCAACCCGACCGGGACGGGTCCCGCTCGCATCGGGTCGTGAGGCCTGAACTTTCAGACTGACTGAACTGATTCCAGGATCTGGCTTTGGAATTTGTTTTAGAACTTTCTTCCAAACATTACACACATAAGCAGACACACACAGAGCTACTATAATCATCAAATGCAGCGGAACAGATCATCTATCTTCTTCCTCAAAAGAATCATGTACAAATACAGCTCATGGCTTTCAGACAGAAAGAAAGACAGAACAAAAAAGCCATGAATGTATAAAAATCAAAAGAGCAAAATACCTATCACAAATCAGACTCTGAACTTCTACTCCTGGACTTCCTTCCCCTTCCCAGAACCTGAAAACCACGTAGAAAATAAGGATAAGCTACAACAGCTCAGTAAGACATCAAACCTCCAATCAAAATTGTTGACCTAGATTTTACCCAAGCATGGGCATGATAGACTGAGTTGACCAAATCAATATTTGACTTGGTCAACCCAAGTCTTAATGGGTCAAAATTGACCCATTAAGCCCTTTTTGAGCCCAATTCGAATCCAAATCGAATCGAATCCATTTCATGGCTCAATCCTCATGCCCTATTGACTTAATTGACTGATTTGACTAAGTCAAGCATTGACTTAGTCAAATTTGGCCATTAATAGACCATAATCACCTATTTTCATGGAATTTAATGCCCATTTAATGCCAAAATCAAATCCCTTCGTTTTGAAATTGAATCCACGGCCTCCTAGCTCTATTTCCCTCCCAAAATAGCTGGTGATTAGATCTAGGCCGTTCAAGATAGGTTAGGGGATTTAAATAGAAGAAAATTAGGTTTAGAAAAAGGACTTTTTACTCTTGCTCCCTCTAGAGACCGTCTCAAGGCATGAAATTTCTTGAGAGAGCTCTAGAGAGATCCCCTGACTTTTTCCAACAAAACCCCGACGTCCAGACCCCGCCGGCGGCGATCCTCTGGCGAACCCGAGGCTTTTCGCGTTCCAGGACGAATCCTGGCCGATCGAGCGAGCTTTGGATCTCGACGTTAACTAGGAACTTGTGCGTGAGGATTCCACGAGTCCAAGGAGCCCAAGATCGCCCGAATCCACAGTGTGGATTGAGGTATATCGCAAACCCTAGTTAGAGACGCTTAGGGTTAAATAGCTTTTCATAAAGTGCGTTTTAGAACTCAAAATCTATTTCCCATGAATGCTCTTCGCTGCTAGATCCTAGATCTAAAATTTCGTTTGATTTCGGTCACTCAATCGAGAGAAATCGACAAACAATACCTTTAAGGCTCGGTCCGGTCGTGTGCATGCATGTGATAGTGCAGGTGCCGTTGGATCCGAAGCCCGTGGTGTAGATCTGGTTGTACGCCCGCCTGGTCCGGCCTGTTGTCCACAGGATGGCCGAATCGGCCGTCTGGCTCGATCAGAGCCGTCCATCCAAGAGGCGGGAGATCGGACGGCTCCCATGAGATGCTCACGTGGATGAGTGATTGCGCGTGGGCCCCGCCGCCGTCTCAATCATTGCTTAATGATTGGCGGTGGAGCCAATCATTGGCCGCGGACCGCGCCAGCCAACCAGGATGCGCCACGTGTCGCCGCCTATTATTTAATATTAAAAATTAATTTTAAAGCTATTTTAACTTCCAAATTTCACAGAAAATTCGTTTTTCGTCCGATTATTGCGTACAATACCTCGTTGGATTCGTATCGTCGTCCTCTACATGATAAAAAAAGTTTTTTTTTATAAAAATGACCAGTAAATTTTAAAATATTTAAAAAAATAACAGTAAAACACCTATTTTTTAATATTATTTAAGTTATTATTTTAATATAATTATTGTTATAATAGTATATAATTATAATTAGTTGCCATAATAATTATTTTAAACTGTTAGTTTACTATTCATTCTTTTATTATTATTATTATTATTATATTTATTTAAATATAAAAATCTATTTTTATAAGTAGGTGTTATTGTAATTATCCTTAACTTCTTAAATTATTTAAAATATCATTAATATTTAGTATTTTTTTATTACTTTATTTTAAATTATTATTATAAGTAAGAAACTTGCTTAGTTTTTCTTTTAAATTTAATATCTTTCAATAATTATTTAATTGTAAATATCATTATTTTAAAACTATTTAAATACCCTTTATAGCTTCAAACTTCCAAAATTGATAACTTTCCCGTTTTAAATTCGCTGTCGACGCACAACACCTTGTTTTGAACGTATTTGAATTCTGCACACTTTAGAATTTGTTTTATACAAAAAGTTTTGATCTTTCTGCAGTTATGTTATATACAATCAATAGCACTATTTTGAAACTATTTAATTATTGACTTTAAACTTTGAAATTGAGTAACTTTCTCGCTTTAAGTCGGATTTTTGTGCACAGCACCTTGTTTTGGGTGTATTTGAAATTCTGTACAGTTTGAAATCACTTTTGGGTGAAAATTCTATTTAGATTTTCTGATATTTCCAAAACAGTAAAACAATACTATTTTAAAATATTGTTTTATTATATTTAAACTTCGGAAAATCATATCTTCGTCGTTTTAAATCGGATTTTTGCGTATAACCCCTCGATCTTTTCAGAAAAATGTGTATTTTATTTTGAAACCATTTCCAGTCTCTGATTTTGGCTGTTTTGGTATATCACGTTTTGAAATTGATTATTTAGGTATTTTAATATTATTTATATAATTATTTTCAAGATACAAATTATTTTCCAACCGTTTTGAGGCCTCGATTGGGTGGTCAGTGGGTCTCCCATATACCTATTTACTATAATTTGACTTATTTTTTTTAATTATCTTAATTTCCAAAATTCATATATATGTATTTAAGTATTTTAAAACTATTTTGAAACTATTTATATATTAAATCTCTTAATTCCGGGAGATTCGCTATTGTATGAAATTTTAAACATGGGTTCTACGAATGAAAAGCAATCATGGGGGAGAAGATTAGTGGGTGATTGAGTTCTAATCATTCACCATTAGGTGTATTTCCTTTTATTTTTCGTAGATTGCATGTGTAGGTCGCACCACGAGCACTTAGTCTAGGCTCTCCTAGATCTAAGGACATGGTGTGTTTATTTCATTTTTGTACTCCCATGCATTTATTACCTTGAGGGTTAGACAAAACATCACTTTAAACTCCTACAACATAGTGACACCCTAAGGACAAAAATTAAGGACATATCTAGCGAACTTAGAAATTTTCTAGGAGCTAAGATAAATCCCGGATTGACATGAAAACTTCAACACTTAAACTTAGTGACATCATAAGCTTCTCATAATTTTCTAGGAATTTTTAGGGCTTGTTAGACCCCTTAGTTAACTAACCCTAATTAATCTACTAAATAAGGCCCCGAGACCTTCCGAAAAATGCAATAAATACAGCTTAGGTCAGAAAATTACCCATTATACCTCAAACTGACCAGAATCTGATCCTTGACTTTAGATAAATAGGGCTCCCTAGTTTGACTTTAGGTTGACCCTTAATTTGACCATAGGTGAAATTTACCGTTTTGCTCCTAATAAATCATTAAAAATTATTAAAAATCTCAAATCTTCTCTAAACACTTGGGAACACTTTCTCTGGTTATTCCTGACCTTTGGGAGTGATTCCAATCAGTTTGGAGCTTGTTTGGGGCAAAACAGTAAAAAAGGTCCTTTCCTAGTTAATTTAGAAAATTCTCATAAATACTCAATCTTTAGAAATTCATAACTAATTGTAGAAAATTTCAAATTAGGCAAACTCACTTGCATTAGACTCCAATTAGGGCCTAGTATTTATTAAAAATCTTAGGTTTCCCGAAACTGGCCTAGTTTAGAAAGTCAACTTTTTGGTCAATCGTAGTTCATTTATGACCCGAAACTTGAAAAATTCATAACTTTGCCTAGAAAACTCCGGTTTCAGCCTACTGCCTGGCTAACTACTCGTATTAAGGTCTAGTACTTTCCTAAGGTGTTAGAAGACCTAAACCTTGCCTATTTCTCATAGTGACTTTTTGGACCCTTAGTTTAAATCTTAGAAGGACCCGGGACTTTCCAAAATTGACTAATACAACTTTAACTTCAAATATCATCACCCTAAGTTCTTTAAAACTGATCAACAAACTAAACTTACTAAAATGGATCCTAATCCACTAATATTTAAATTTCAACTAAAATTATCTTTTTTGGCCTATAACATACATGAATTCTAGATAATTTTAACTAATTATCCCACTTAGGATCTATTCGAACCACACTAGCCTTACACATACATAGAATTGTTTGTTAGGGCACCACTTCTAGATCTAGGTTAGGCCGCTGGGTTTTACGTTTCTGCTGTGTGCCGGAGTTTTTTTTTGTGGATTTCATTGCATGCTGTTTGAAAAATGATTGGTGTGTTCGCTTATATTTATTGCACTCTGTGATGTGATGAACGCTAGATTTACCCCTTCGTTAGGAACGTCATATATATATATATATATATATATATATATATATATATATATATTGTTCTTCTGTGCAGGTGGCTATGCTCAATGCTAATAAAAAGGGGGGAGCATTATTATGATTTCTAATAATGTTTTATGCAGGTGTTTGCTCAGCTTCCCCCCAAATAAAAATGAGGGCTAAAATTAATAATTATAATTGCACAGATGTAGCTGCTTAGCCCTCATAATTAAGAGTATGGCTTGGCACATGGTCAATGGTGTTAGCACTTTCCTTTTATATACATATAAACTGTTTGGGATGATTTTCATTAGGATAACCATGCAGGGAGTCTAGAATTTTCTACTTTCAATGAATGTAATATTTATAATATTAGTTAGGAGTTGTGAAAATGGTATTTGAGTGTGGATATCCTTATCCCACTTGAATCCCAAGAGAAGAAGACATCCTCATAGGGGAGAGTCTTCTTCCATTTAGAAGATCGAGTGGGATGGCTTTAAATATCTAAAGAGAAAAGGCAATGCCCCCTATCAAGGGGGAATTGTCTCTTCGTTTAGATATTCAAGCCACAACGGATCCAAGGAGTCCAAGGAGGATATATCCAAGGAGTACAAGGAGGAGAGATCCAAGGAGCCCAAGGAAAAGGAGACACCCAGAAGACTGAAGACCAATATCCCACTCAAAGTCATTTGCGTCTGTCATAGGCTTAGAAATCCGGGTTGTTGGCAGTGGTTCCCGGCCACTTTATTTTCTGTATATCTGGGGTGTAATAAGGGCAATTTGCCTATGGCCATTTAGTTGATTATTTTTGGATTTATATTGATGTATTTACCTGATTATGCGGTAGAAATTGCCTGTTTTTTTTAGGTTTCTTTTCTTGCATGCCGATTTTGTTTTCGCCTGGATTTCATTAGGCTCTTTAAGGACTACAAAATCTTTTCTACTCATAACCAAAATTTAATATCTAAGTTTTAAATAACATAGAAACCTAACGAACCTAGGGAATTGCGGGAATCGTCCGGGGTCGCATGCATATTACTACATCATTCTTTCATTGTTATAAGACATCTCCCTACCTGCGGGTTGAGTCCGGATAATCTGGCCTATGAGGATGAAGTGCCGGACCTAGGGAGACCCAGTCTTTTCAAAAAATTATTTTTTATAAGCCTGTTTTTAAAGTTCTATAGCATTCATGAGCTGACATTTCAACTAGAATGCATTGCATTAGAAACCAATTTAATTAAAATTTAATTGCATTAGCTAGGAGCATCTGACCCACATAAGTCCAAGACCACTTAGGAAATTCTTTAGATGTCGGTCCTATTTCCAAAGAGCTGTACCACCCACCCATCTTTCATAACTGACTTAATTGCATGGTTTTAAAGCGACTAGGTGGTTAGCTGGCTCCCCCAATCCAGGCCGGGATAAGTCCAGATATTTGCATTGCTTTAGCTAGGACACGGGTCTTAGTGTTTCGTAGAGCACTAAGCCCAACATAGATTTATGATTCGAGGCTACTACATTCGGTCTCGTAGTATGCCTTAAATAGTAGGTAGGTCCCTTCCTTTCGGGGACTATAAATCCTACTTATCCGCGTCGTAGGTTGACGCCACCTCCATCCTTCTCTCACGCATGTGACTGATTTCCTGATTTTCCTTTCTCCAGTTTCTATTTAGTACCCTAGAGCCTCCGAATGCTGGTGTGGACCACGCATGTCTGATTCAGCCCTTTGGAACCCTTCTTTCCTTTTGAGTAGGACTTCTTAGTCTACCCCTTGTATCAATCCCACTTTAGGAGAGGATAATGTATGATCCTTAATCGAGAGTTTTCTCGGGCTTTGGCCTGGGATGTAATTAACCACTAGGGCTTGCGCCCGTGGGAAACTTGGCCCCACATCTACTAAACCCCATTCGAGCCTTTGTATCGAATGGGGGAAACCCGTGACTAGGTCGTGTATATTGCTACCCATAGAGGTGTGCTGGTGAAAGCCTCTATCCTCAATGATTATCCGTATGCACGATCCAATCTGTCCCTTCCAATCGACCCGTTCGCACGGTGCTCTTTTCGGAGGTCCAAAAAAATCCTCAGAGTCCACATCAAACACATCAGACAAAAATCCGTACAGAAATTGGAATAGAATCGTATATCAAATCAGAACAGAATCAGAATCGTACAGATCAGATCAAATCAGAATAGAGTAGAAATACATCACATCAGAACTGACAGAACGTACAGAAATCAGAAATCATATTAAAATCATATCAGCTTAGCATTCATATCAGAACAGACAGAATCGTACGAAAATCAGAATTGGATCGTATCAGAACAGATCAGAATCATGTCAGAATCGTATCAGAATCATACTCATACATATCAGATCGAATTATATCATACGGAAATAAAAAATATATCAATTCAGAAAACAGATCAAAAGACAGAACATATTCCCTGACACTGACAGAATCTCAATGGATTCTGGTCCCTTATGCCTCCCTTCCCAGACACTGACAGAATCTCTTGGATTCTGGCCCCTTATGTCTCCCTTTGTGCTCATGGCACCAGAACAGATGTGCTTATAGCACCAGAACAGAACTTATTATCGGATCCATAACTTGTATTCAGAAACAGATTTCAGAGCTCATTTCAGATTTTCCCTGACACAGACAAAATCTCATAGGATCCTGACCCATTATAACTCCCTTTTTATAGCACACAATCATATCAATTCATTTCAGAACAAATCCGAACAATTTCAGAATTCATACGAAAATCCGGCAGCGTAACGACAGTATACGGAATTTACACAAAATTTCCTAAAAATCACAAATTATCAAATTATCACAGAATGTTCACAACGACATTGCAAGACTTTTATTCTACTGCCACAATATTTTTAGACATCATCAAAAATTACAGTCGAAAGAAAACACCACGGAATCAAAAATACCAGGTCAAAATTCTCCAGAAAATAATCAAAATGTGCACACTCGGCACCTTAGAAACATACCAAAAGTTACGCGGTAAAAACTGAACCAATCGGAAAATACGGACAAAATTCGCTAACAAAAACGAAACCCGGACAGAAAAGTCGTTCAAATTGCACCGTTCTGAAAATTGAGAAAGGCGGAATGTGCCTTACCTTGCGTACAACACTTTCTCGAACAATCTCGTCGGACGAAAACGGCCCGGCGTCGCCCGAAAATCAGCTTTTCCAATCTTTTCCTCGAGTTTCTCTCTCCTCAGCTGAATTTAGATATTTATTTTTTATTTTCTCTCTCTTCAAAACGACTGATTTCATCTTTAAAACACTCTGATCGGCCCGGCCGATCGCACGATCGTCCTGGACGATCTGAACAAAACTGCATCGTCCTGGGACGATTTCTCAGGACGATAATTAATTTCCAGGACGATTTGCTCTCTGACTTTTGCCATACACTGATCATCCCGGGACGATCCCAGATCGGCCTGGACGATCCATACAGGAAATTTTTCCTGGAACTTCTGTACATAAACTGGAACAGAATTTACACTAATTGTCCCGGGACGATCCAGATCGTCCCGGACGATTCTGGAGCAGATTTTGATGTTACATACTCAGCCCATTTTCAAGTTGTATCTTCTCTGCCTCTAAAGACCATCTTGGCTACCATAGACTTGCACGGCCTTTCTATGCCATTATCTCATCTATTACTTTTCAAGTCATGTCATGTTGATCCATCTCCAACAAAAGTTAATCTTTATTGTACATAATCACAACAAGTATTTCTTGCACCACCTTCCTGTCATGCCATCTTCATTTCCAAGAGCACTATCACAATCATTTTCAATGCCTTCCTCATTCTTCATTGATGCATTTTCTATCGCACGAACAACTTAGTCATTCTCACTGCCCTCCCTAAATATCCAATTTTGCCTCATTCTTCACCTTCAAGTTGAGTTTCTTTTGCCTCTCAGAAAATAAAAACATTCAATATTATATAGGTCTAGTGAAGTTACGTGAATTCAAAATGGTTTGTAAAAAAAAAAAAAAGGCTATATTTCCTTATTTGCTAGATATGAATGGAGGCATATGAGCTTGCCTCTTTCGCAAGTGACCTTGTGTCCTTCTAGGCTTTTAGTTAAGCACAAATTCTTTGCTTGATACAGAGCTACGCACTCTTCCATAGGAGGTTTAAATGTGTATTCAATTGGATTCCATTTGCTCCCTTTTTCTGGTAAATACTTTATATATGAACTTTGAAATTCATCTTCATAAATTCTCAAATGTAAATGAGTAAATCTATCTATTTAACAATAAAAATTTGATATATTCAGAGGGAGAAATTTAATTAACAATACAAAATTTTAAATCTATCTATTTAGCTATTTATTTGATATTTTTATCATATAAATAAATTTAATAATATACATAATTCTTAAAACATACAAAATGCAAGAAATTTGATACAATAACATATAATAAGTCCCGAAATAAAAAAATAATGCATCATTAAATAATTCTTTTATCATATTTTTTATGAGCTATTTGTTAAGCATCAGATGAATATGTACATGAATATAAATGAATGAGCATATCAGTATTCAAACTTGTCCATTTATACTTGATACAATTTACTCAATTTTTTCAATTACACAAATAAATGAACATTATATGAGCAATTATATGTCCTTAAAGAACCATAAGCTCACTAACAAAATAGTCTATGAAATAAAACCTTAAAGCTACTAGTTCTTTCTATTACAATTAAGCGAGAAATAAAAAAACAAATTAGTGAAAACCCACAGGGCTTAAACACCCAAAATGGCAAAAACCATCAACAGCAAAATCTAGTAGGAGGCGCCATAGCAACCAAGGAGAACCACCTGCAGAAAATAAAAGACAAAAACAAACAACAAAAAAAGGGGTCCACAACCAAAAACCCCCACAACCTAGGAACCACCAAATAACCCTCAATGTGAGAAAAAAACAACAAACAATATAAGAGCAGCACCCAGCACACGACCTAGCCTATGCCCAAGAAAAGCAAAAGGCAACCGACCACCCAGCGAAAAAAAGCCACCAACCGACAATTCATAGGTACCACAAGAGAAACCAAACAAGAACCCTACACTTAGCACAACAAAGAAGAAGTAATCTTTCTCTTTTGCTTTTTGTCCTCTTCTTCTTTGTTGTGAGCTTCACATACAATATAATCGGGCTTGTTGCTGTCTTATAGGGCTCCAAACCACGCCGTGTTGAAGCATGCTCAAGCTTAACCTGTTTGGTAAAATTAAGCTCGAGCTTGATTCGATTATTTGTAATAGTGTTCAAGCTCAATTAGTTTAAAATTATGATTTTTTGAGCTTAGTTTGAGATCAACTCATTAGCTAAACAAATGAGCCTCGAACAACACTATCAAGTAGCTTGTTAGCTAACTAAACAAGTTTTATTAAGCCTATTAACAAGTAGTCAACTAACCTTAAAAATGATACTTCAAGTAAATTAACTATTCAATAAGCATATATTTTAAAGAGCTTAAATAAGTAATTTGTATTCATAAATAAATAAAAACAGTCTAATATTGATAAAACATCACTTACATTCTGACAGTCGCATATTAAATAAATTTTTAATTTAATCTTAAATAAACAATTTATTGAACTTATTTATGAACTTTAAATAATATTCATTATGATCATATACTAATCATATACCAAACTATTTAAACATATTTATTTATTAATGAAATATTTATAAAAATATTCATAAATGAATTCTAATCGATGATAAAATATTTCATAATTAGTCCCCAAATTATTTATGTATGACTAATTTAGTCTCAGAATATCACATTGATCATGTAATTTAGCTCCTCGACTATACAAAATTGATCCAAGAAAATATCTCAAGTTAGAATTATGACGTAATTGTTGCCAATTTAGTCTCTTAATTTTACAAAATTGATTCAAATTTAATTCAAAAAAGACCATATATTTAATCAATTTTATATAGTCTAGAGATTAAATTAGAGCAACATTATACTTAATGTTTAAAATAGTTATATATAAATAATCAGAGGACTATTTTGAAAATTAACCCTATTTTGTCATCTATATTTATATATTTGCCACCCTGCTAAGCTCCAAGAAGTCTTTCAAAAACAAACATGAAGCCAATTACATCTTAATTAATCGAATTTGAAAGTAACGGTAACCAACATGGAAGTACAGTAGAGCTGGTGAGTGACTGAGTGGGTGGTCATAATCGCCAAATGAAGTGACATTATTTGATATATGAAAACAACTTCGTAGTTTATTTTACTTTTTTTTTTTCCTTTTTGCGTACAAAATTGTGCCACCTCATAAGATTTTGATGTTTTCGTCACCTAATTTGTTCATTTATAATCTCTAAATTTATTCAATCATGATGGTAATCTCACATTACAAATTAAGGGTATATATTAGGCCATGAAACTAGCATTGTCATCCGCCGTAAGCTCCAACCGAATGTGAGATTTAGCAGCATTATCAAGAGGTGAAAAGTACGACATCACTATTCTATTGGTGTCGCACTGTTCATAAAGATCTTTTTTTTTTTTTTTCGGTTGGAGAATGAATATACCTAGGATACTCTTTTTTGGTGTTATAAAATGATATTTGGTTGGAGAAGAGTTACGATATTTTGGAGTGAAAAATGAGTTTTTAGGTTAGAGATGCAGAGTGCATCTTTTAGTTGAGTCGTGTTTAGCACGACCAAAATTTTTGTGTGTTTTGTTTACTTATTACTGAGTTACTATTAGTAAATTAGGCTTTATGAACATTATTTTTTAACTATTCTAGTAGATTAAAACATTAAAAAATTCATTGCAGCGATTTACGAACTGCTATAAATCAGTTGTTTTTGTATTCACAGCGAATGAACAACTGTCATAATATATATAGGCTTTTGCAACAGTTTTAATGGTTATATTTCTAAAGCATTGCAGCAAATTAAAACTATTACATTTATGTAGGGGTGTCAATTTCGGGTCACGGGTCGGGTTCGTGTCTAACCCGAAATGACCCGAAGCTAAACGGGTTGACCCGAACCCGACCCGGTTTTGGATACGGGTCACTATTCAAGACCCGAACCCGACCCGAGTCGGGTTCGGGTCAACCCGGATTGACCCGCTAACCCGAGTAATTTTCATTAATATCTCAAAAAAAAATAAAACATCAACACAGTTAAACAAAAAATTGCATGAAAAAATTTTTTATTTATGAATTAGAAGCAATTTGCTAATTACAATATACAAAATTATACAAAATATTAAACTAACAAATAAATTAAACAAATAATTACAATTTACAGATAATTCAAACGAATATTACAATTTTAAAAAAATTTTGAACTCCTTGACTAGTTGAAGTCTTGTGAAGTTGTGCCTGTCTGCCTGCACTCATGGAGTCCTGGAGATATAAGCTAACTGCAAAAAAGATAAACAATTAAATAGATATAATTTTAAATCCATGAATTAGTTGAAAGCTTGAGTTATTAGCTCAGATTAACCCTTCAAATAATTCATCATTCAATGAAATGTGAGTCAATATAATTTTATACGGACTTGCGAATTGAGATATTGCCATCCAAGGCGGCAATTTGTATTTTATACTTAGTATCTGTTTGATTAGCCCTCCCAAATGCCACCTGGTTGCAATAACTTTTTTCCCACAAATGACATCACAATAAGTTTAGAAGGGTACTCATCATTGCTACTCAACTTTCAACCCTTTCGGAACCAACCAGCAACAACACAGCCAACCAAGTAACCAACATCCCTGGGCTTCTTGAAGCACCCAGCAACAACACAGCCAACCAAGTAACCAACAGCCCTGGGCTTCTTGAAGCACCCAGCAACAACACAGCAAACCCAGCAACCAAAGTATCACAGTTACCCAGCCAGCAACCAAATGTTTAAAGATAACCAACACAGTATTTCAAGACATCTGCCCAGAAAAAACAAGACAGAAACCAACCCAGCAAACTAGCAAGGAAGAAACAACACAGCCAACCGATCTCCCTGCAAACACAGCCACAAAGAAATAACAGCAAACCAAGCTACCCAGGCAATAGGCCTACCAGCCAACCATCCCGAAAATCCACAAAATTTTGAAAGACAGCAATAACATCAAGACAGCAACCAATCCAACAACAACACCCTAAACACAGCAAACTTAACACCCTAAATGTTTCAAGACAGCAACAACACCAAGACAGCAACAACACAGCAAACCCAACAACCAGAGTATCACAGCTACCCAACAACCAAAACAACAACACCCTAAACTCAAAAACTCAACAACCTAAATGTTTAAAGATAACCAACACAGCCTTTCAAGACATCTGCCCAGAAAAAACAAGACAGAAACCAACCCAACAAACTAGCAAGGAAGAAACAACACAGCCAAGTAGCTAACCATGAACAACCCATAACAACACAGCCATCCAGTCTCCCTCTTAAACACAGCCAACCGATCTCCCTGCAAACACAGCCACAAAGAAATAACAACAAACCAAGCTACCCAAGCAATAGGCCTACCAGCCAACCATCCCGAAAATCCACAAAATTTTGAAAGACAGCAATAACATCAAGACAGCAACCAATCCAACAACAACACCCTAAACACAGCAAACTTAACACCCTAAATGTTTCAAGACAACAACAACACCAAGACAGCAACAGCACAGCAAACCCAACAACACAGCTAACCAACACAGCATTTCAAGACAGCTGCCCAGAAAAAATAAGACAGAAACCAACCCAGCAAACTAGCAAGGAAGCAACAACACAGCCGACCATCTCCCTCCCAAACACAGCCGTCCATCTCCCAGTTTCTGTAAGATCAACTGTCCTATATCACGCATATTTCTTTTCTTACAATTTTCAAGGTGGCGTCTAAGATTACCGGTTCCATTTTTGCTATCACATAGATAAGTAGTACCACATTTTTTGCATTTACATTTTTGTTTTCCATCACTCGTATTAGGTAACATCTCATAATGGCCCCAAACCACTGAGGTCATTCTTCGTCGTTTCTTAGTAATTGTCGCATCATTACATTGCTCGTTAGTGGGCTCTACAGGTATTTCACAAGTCTGTACTGCTTCATTTTCAGCAAAAGAAGAATTCCCTTGATTGGTATTGGAATTCTCCATCTAACAAAAAAATTACAAAACATAACTTCAATACTTAATGGGTTGAAGCTGCACTGAACTAACAGCAGTTACTGCACTGAAATTACTGAAGAAAATACACTGAAATAACAGTAGAAACTGCACAGAAATAACAGTAGAAACTGCACAGAAAAACCAAAACATAGAGCAGGGCTAGTTTGCATAGAACTAACAGCAGAACTGCATAGAAATAACAGCAGAATTGCACCAGAAATAACAGCAAAACTTGCACAAAAAAAATACCAGCACATAGAGCTCGACATGGCTCAATCTCATTTGCACAGAATTAACAACAGTTAGTGAACAGAAATAAACAGCCGAAACTAAACAGAAATGAGATAGCATAGATGATAGAGCTCGACTTGGCTCGTTTTTCAACCACATAAGTGCATCACTGAAATAACCTAACAGAAAAACCAGCAGAAACTGAACAAAGATAACTAGAAAATCGAGCTCAACTATGCTCGTTTGCACCAGAAATAACAGCAGAAATTGCACAAAAAAACCACAACATAGAGCACGACATGGCTCGATCTCGATTGCACAGAATTAACAGCAGTAAGGGAACAGAAAAAAACCGTCGAAACTTAACAGAAATACGATAGCATAGAGCTCGACTTGGCTCGTTTCAACCACCTAATGACATAAGTGCATCACTGCAATAACCTAACAAAAAAACCAGCATGAAACTGAACAAAGAAAATCGAGCTCGACTTGGCTCATTTGCACCGGAATATCGGAAAAACCCTAACCCCAAAACGAACTTCGCATTTCACAATATGTAGATCAAAGGAAAAGGAGAAGAAAGGAAAGAAGATGAGAGATACAAACAGCGACAGAGGTAAGTGTTCTTGTTGATCCAAAGCAGATGTGCACGATGAACACCACGAAACCACGAACCAAGAATCTACCACAGAAGGAGAAGAGAGTAAACCGTCGACAGATCGAGGAGATCTGTACAGAAGAAAACGATAATCGGAAACGGGAAACCCTAGACGAAGCAGCGAAGGAGAGGAGAGCTCGAGGTTTACGGCGCGTGAAATGAAAATGACGAAAACCTAACCCTAAAGGCCTTATGAATCCCGCTTACGCACGCGGCACGGCACACGTTTGACGCCGCGTAAAATTTAAAGCGGGTCGAAACGGGTCGTTAGCGGGTTACCGGGTTAACCCGGACCCGACCCGAAATTTGATCCGGGTCACTTTTATGAACCCGAACCCGCCCCGTTTTTCGAACGGGTCGTGTCCAACCCGAAAATTCCGGGTCGTGTTCGAGTCGGGTTTTCGGGTCGTGTCAATTATTGACAGCCCTACATTTATGGGATATTATAGGATTGTAGCAGTTTAAACCATTGCTTTTCTGTAACATTATAGTTTTGTAGTGGTCAAAACTGCTAAATTTACAAACCCCCCCCCCCCCCCCCCCCCCCCCCCCCCCCCCCCCCCCCACCCCCCCCCCCCCCCCCCCCCCCCCCCCCCCCCCCCCCCCCCCCCCCCCCCCCCCCACCCCCCCCCCCCCCCCCACCCCCCCCCAATAATCAGTGGATGGGTAGATGTCTAGAAATGCTTGGTTGTTGGGAAAAGAATAAAAAACAACCAATGAATTGGTAGAAATCCAATGATAGTCGATTGTCAATCAGGAAGAGATCAGACTGGTGGTGCAATCTTGAGAGAATAAGAGAGCTCAGTTTAATATTTATTTCATTTCCATTTCTATTAGTACATGAGCATCATCTAAATGTAACAATAAAGGTACAACCATTTTCATTCATTTCCATTTAACGTACACAGATGCAATGCTTCCACAACTAGTACTATATATGGGTGAACTTCTGTAATTTGTATGCATGCATCTTTTACATCTTTTAATTCTTCCATTTCAATTTAAATTGCTACAATTAACAACAATTAAAATGTCAGCTATAGAAGCCATTAAAAAAGCTTAAAGAAGTCCTAATCTCTCATATACCTTGCGAGCCTCCCAAGCATTTTCCTCTTCTCTTCTTCGGTCGAGCCTCTTCTATTCTCCCTTTGATGGATTGATTGACGTGCTTCCTCCACAACCCTCCGCCGTAGCATCGACCAACTACCTCCATCCCGCCATCACTATTAAGCTGCTTGAGCAACTTGAAAAATTTTTGGTACATTTTTGTTATTTTTTAATAAATTTATTATCATTTTCTCTAAGTAAATGATGGATATTCACTAATCTTTTATTTTAAAAATCTTCAATAAAAAAGCTAGGCTTAATTTATGAAGAGAAAATAAATGGGTCATATTCTAATTATTCCCAACGTGAAACGTTAACTAACATATTGCCATAATGTTCTAATTTTGTATAAGTTGCAATTGTGTTAGCCCAATCATGCTTGAATAAGATAATGTGAAATAACTCGAAGTAATTAATCTCAATAATATCATTTACTAATAGTGTCATTAGTTTTTTTAAGGGTCATAGATATCCAAATTAGGGCTACCATGCCTAACTGTATTTAGGGTCCATGTGTGCAGGAGGAATATCTTGTACTTAGGTTTTCTAAAGCTAGTTAAAGCAAAGTCCTTAGGAATCTACCTAGGAGAATCTTATGAGGGAGGCTCTACACTAAAGAGAGACCTAAGCACTAAGGTTAAACTCATGAAAGATTTGTTAACCTTATTAAAAAATGGGGTTAACATAATCAAACAATAATGTTTTGATGATGGAGGTTGGACAATGCTAATTTAGAGATGGTGATCAGACGGTGGAGGAGAAACAATGGAGGTGGTCTGATGATGGAAATTAGGTACTGGTCTGATGAAGTTAGTGCTTGAGTGGAGCTTTATGATTCTTTATGCCTCTAATCTCTCTTGAATCTAAAACTAAAATCCAAGGCTTTTAAAACCGGACCGGTCAATGAACCGGAAGGAGGGGTTAAAGGTTTGATGGTTCGACCGGGGTCGAACCGGGGTCGAACCGGATGACGTAATAAATATTTATTATATTTAAATATTATAATAATGACACTGCTATTTATAAATATATAGCAAAAATTGAAGAAAATTATAATACTTTTACTTATCTAATAGAGAAAGGTTAGTCAAATAAACTCAAACATTTAAATCTAAAGAATATAAACTATATTACCATAGATAATAGTATAATACTAAACCTAATAGTTTCTAAAAGCAGAAGATCAACATAATGACACAACTATTTCTAAAGCTTAGTTTTCTATATAGCATAAGATCAACACAATACACAAAAAACCTGTCGTAAGTTCTCCCTATATTATGGCTTTCTTCCTACATGCCTAAACCAAGTTAGATTATAATAACTAGCAAAATTTCAACTATCAACTACAGAATAAAAAAATAAAAAAAATTCAACACAGGAATTATCTTACATGAATATCTCCTTCACTGAATGCCCTCGTTATCCCATATGCATCTAGAACTATTACTTTTTTGCAGTTGTCCTGTGATAGAACTATTATTCTCAACGGTAGAATCTCCTTCTATAAGCACTACAGGCAACTTGAAATTTGGCGGCTCAGGAAACAAAAATGAGAAGAAAATACATTTTAGTGGATGGATTGAGGAGTTTTTTGGATGAGGTGAACTTGGAAAGCAAACATGCGAGTAGATTTTTCTGGCGGGGTGCAGTCCAGATTTCGAACTTCGTTCTTTGTGTGATCCTTCACCAGAAGATCTTTGGCCAAAGGTGTTACCGTGTTAGCTTCGCGAACGAGGAGAGACGCCGAGAGGGAAAAAGATACCCGAACAGAACATATGCGAAACATCCAAATAGGGTTTTTTTTCTTCGTCGTATGTATAAGCTTCGCCTTGGACCCTTAATCTCAGCCGTTGATCTTCGCTAAATCACGCTATACCTGAACCGGCCGGTTATCAAAAACCGGGACCGGTTCGGCGGTTCGGCGGTCGAACCGCCAGTTTGACCGGTTCAATACCGGTTTTGTGTGAAACAGGTTTTGAAGAGAATCGTAATCGACCGGCCGGCCCGTTCGCAGTTCAACCGGTTGAACCGGCCGGTCCGGTCCGATTTTGAAAGCCTTGCTAAAATCCAATATCTCTTCATATAAGGAGTGAGTGTCAATTTATATATTTTTTTACAGTGTGTAAATATATCTAACATTTATAACATTCAATTATAATATCACTATCAATTCTTTCGATCATAAAACATTTTTTTAACAATTAAGTATTTTAATAATGTTAGAGTTATATAATTTTTGGTTTGTTGGATTCATCTCATGGAGATGCTCAATTTGACTATAAACAAGCAAATTTTTGAGATCATTTGATCCTCTAATTGATGTACCAAATTTTGAATTGTGCATTACGCGCTTGACTTGGGCTCATTTGAAGCCGGATCAAGTCACTATTGGTGTTGACGGATTGGTCTCATCAAGATATTCAATTTAACTCTAAACTTGTCGAAATCAAAATTTAATTGATCATAGATTTAATTCTAAAATTATTTAACTTAAATGTTAATGGAAATTTCTTCCCATGGTGCAAATAATTCCACTATTGCTTTGATAAACTTAATAACCATAGCTTCAATAAATATCTAATTACGCACACAAAATAAACTGCACTGCTCGCAACGGAGAAAAAACATGTTAATCGATTTGGGCGAATCCACCAGAATTCGAAGTTATGCGAGCAAAAAATAGTAATCCAACAAGGCACCGTCGGATCATTCTATCGTTTAACGATGCACTGGCCGTCAAAATTAACAATTTAGAACAAACGACGGAGATTTCGACAGCTGTCATGCCTACCAAATGTTGTATTTAAATTGTCCGAACTTTCTTGGAGCGAATTCATCTCTAAGCGCATGATAGCAACTACCAGATCTCTTTAAATTTGCGCATGATGCAACTATTTTGGGAGAACGCGAGAAAAATAAAGAAGCTTCGCCGACCGGAACACGCAAAACCAACTCTCGGTGGTCGGGGCTTCCCGTTCGCTAACACTTCGTCGTACCCCCGCTTTGCTTTCTCTCCCTCCAGAAGCAGCGGCAATGGCTGCCGCCAACCTCACCTTCATTTCCCCCTTGAAACCTAACCCTACCTCTTATTCACACCATTCAAGAAATTACCAGCTACGCCCTTGCGCTTCGTGGTCTCCGCGCTCCGGATGCGAGCCTCGGACAGATTTGAGGCGAAGTGATTTCTCAAAGCGATGCTTTAGGGCTCGGCTAATCTTATTGGATCGGCGGTTTCCGCGTTTTCTTCCGTTAGCTGCGCATGAAGAATCGGTGATGCATTTCTCCATGTCTCAGCTGTTTGCATTTGCTCTGCTAATTTGTTAGGGCTTATTTCATAGGTTATGAGTAGAGAATTAGTTCTAGAAAATATTGATTTTATTTTTTACTCATTTTAAGTGTGGAAAATGAAATGATTGTTTTCTAGCTGCATACAGAAAAGCATGTTTTCTAAATTAAAGCAAGGCAAGGAGCCCTTATGAAATTTGAATGAAATGGATTTGTTTATAAGTTTAAAAAATGTTTTTTTTGTTGGATTTGGATTGTTCTTTGGTGGATATAAATTGAGATTTTTTGGTGCTTTGCCTTAGTTTTTGTGTATGTTCTTTGGGTTTGAGCGTTGATGAAGTGTTGTTATGCCATATTTTGTTGCTTGTAGATATAAAAAATGTTTTAGAAAATAATAATTTCATTCTCACCCTTTTTGTGTGAAATTGAAATCATCACATTTGAGGAATTGGGGGTGTTTGTAGAGTTTTTAAATATTATTTATTTTTAATTGCTTCCAACCAAATGATTGAATTGATTAAATTCATTGTTTTTCAAAGCATGTTTTTTAACTTAAATCAAATTTTCAGGGAAAAGCGTTTCATTTTATATTTAAAAAGTTAATTTTTGTTGGATTTGGACTGCTCTTTGGTGGATATAAATGGAGATTTTTTGGTACTTTGCTCTTAGTTTTTCTGATCAGCTTTTAAGGGGTGGTTATTGATAAAGTGTTATTAGGACTTATTTGGTTGCTTGTAGATATAAAGCATGTTTTAGTATTGATGATTTTATATTCCATTATTTTATGTGAGAAATTGAAATCATCACATTTCAAGGATTTTGAAGATGTATTCAGAGTTTAAAAACAATATTGATTTCTAATTTCATCCAACCAAATGAAGGAATCTACTAAATTCATTGCTTATTGCAAACATGTTTTTTGAATTCAAACAATTTGAAATGAAAGTGATTTTGTTTATGCATTCAAGAAATGTATTTTTATTGACTTTGGACTATATTTTGGTGGCAATGATTTGTGATCATTTTTTATTTATAGCTTTTATTGTCTTCTTGGGGGAGGATAAAGTGTGTTACTAGAGAAAAAAAGCCAATAAGTTTGCTAAGCCAGATTCTGAGCTGGGCTGATAGATTTACTTTGAGGTGTCCTCTAATGTTTGATATGAATGTTGTTTATCATTGTCATGGAGATCTTTGTAGGCTATGATATATAAATTTAGGAGTATGTAAAATTAAAATGCTTTAGGTTTTTTATGTGCAAGTGAGCCAACAATGTGGACATTGATTTACCACCTTATTTGCTAATTTAGAATCTTTCTAATAGTCTGAGAATTAACTGTGATAGTTAGCGACTTAAAATGCTCCTTATTTTTGCATAGCCTGTAAGTCGCCTTTCGTCACGGACAAGATGCTTTGCTTAAATAAACTTATCTTTGGCTGATATTTCATCAAGTTTTTCTTAGATGTTTTTTCTTTCTCTGTCTGATCTTTTCTATATAGATACAGAATCCTTCAGATATAGAAGTGGAAAAGGGCAATGAACTAAAAATTAAAGAAGAAGCTTCACAGGAAGCATGGAAACAGACCCTTGAATCTTTTAAAGAGGAAGCTAAGAAGATGAAAGGGATATCACAGGAAGCATACGATGTATACTCAAAGAAAGCAATTGCATTATTGGAAGAGACCTCTGAAGTTTTGAAGATTCAAGCGGAGAAAACAAGGCATGATTTAGGTATAATAGCAAAAGAAATAAGTCAAGAAGGTCAAGTTTATCTCTCGACAGCAGCAGTGAATTCTCCTGAATCTGTTAAAGATATAGTGGAAACTTTTGCTTCTTTACCCAATGAGTTAAAACAAGGTTCCACAGTCCGTGACTTTCACCTTGGCATTCCTTATGGTATGGATCTGCAGTAGATCAACTTATAGTGGAAATTTATTTTATAGGAGCAATACACAACATAATTTACTTACGTGCTGTTCCAGGCACTTGCAATTCCTAACATGAAAACAAATTTCTTTGTAGGTGCGCTTCTTGCTATTGGCGGTTTTCTAAACTTTATGCTGACAGGAAGCATACCCTCTGTTCGCTTTGGTGTTATTCTTGGTGGTTCACTGTTGGCCCTTAGTATATCAAGTTTAAGATCTTGGAAGAGCGGAGAACCTTCACGACTATTTTTGAAAGGGCAGGCTGGTTTGTCCATACTCTATAGCATCAATCTTTAAATATATTTTTTCCATTATCTTAATTACATATAGAGTTTGTTTGATTGCTTGAAATTTCTCACTTGGTTTCTTAAAGCTGTTCATTTGAGTTGTTTGCTCAATGTTTTTTGTTACAAAAAAAGGCCCAAACTCCTCTCTTTAGATTTGACTTATGTTAAGAAAGGTAGAGGGTAGCCTAAAAAGACTTGGTTAGAAAATATTAGAAATGATATTTCTTTATTAGATTTAAATGAGAATTTGACTTTTAACAGGGCACAATGACGAAAAAATATTCATGTAGCCGACCCCACTTAGTGGGACAAAGGCTTGATGTTATTGTTGTTGATTAATCTCGGAGAAATAAACAAACAATATACAAAAATATGATAGAAAGCAATAAACCCAATCGCACATGTGAATATCAAGTTTGACATAGTTCAATCAAGAATGACTTACATCCATGAGATGAGGAGGTAAAAATAAATCTGCTATCAATTGCATAAATGAGCACAAAATGAGAGGTCTAACCAACAATGCAAAGTCTTCTCATCAGAAAACTAACAATGAGGGTGGAGAAGATCTTGCCAAAATTTGTACAATTTTTCTCTAAGAGAAGAGCCTAAGAGAATGGAGAAAGTGTTCCTCTCTCATGCGAAATCACCATGAATGAGATCTCGATAGATTGCTCATGCTTGTGATTTCTACCTCTATCTATACATCTATTCAATGGTCTGAGAAGAATTGCTGAAACTCTTACCTTCTTGACGGTAGAATTGTGCAATTCTTCGTGTATATCAATCCTATGAAGCACCTCCTTGTCCTTGTTTTATTTCTCAATCTTGTTCAACATATAGATACGAATATGCTTAGGGCCTTTAAGATAATTACTAAAATGGCTTCTTTTTTTTCATATAATAATTACAATCCCTCCTATGACACCCCCCATTTCAACAAAAGAACAAAATGGATAACTATGGTAGCTCAAATTACCAAAGCCTCCTTAACCAAAGCAGGGAAGGGAGTCAACAATTGTGTAAACCAATCAAGTCTAGCTATTGCTTAGTTTTGAGAACATGGATAATGTTGTTAAGCATGTTATGAGGTTGCATATTGTACATATCTTTTGTGCTGAAACATCTTTATCTTCACCCTTCTCACTAATAAAAGTGTTATTGAAGATCCATATATTTGGTTCTCTCATAACACACATGATTAACACTCCAACTATTAGAAGATCATTGAGCTTTCATGGTTCAAGCTCAATCTTATACTAAGTGATGTGAAACATACATGCGATGGAGGAGTTACTTTAAGAAATTAAAGAGATCAATTGAAACTTAATAACCCAAAATAAAATTATCGTTTATAATAAAAGAGTGATCATTAGAATTCGTGGTTTTAACTTGCTTAGCCAAAGATGAGCAAATTTCGGAAACCAAACATATTAAGAAAACACAAAGTTCAAATTGTAAAACTACGACGGTGAACAAAAATCCACAATTTAATATTAAGAACTTTCACCTTTGGAGACCATACACTCGACTAGTTTAGGCTTTAGCGGAAGAAACGTCTCCACCTTAGAATCGAGGTCGCTTCGAGGAAGGGGGAGCCTTGGATCGTCGCTCTTGGATAGGTGGCCGGAGCATGGAGTTCTTGATAACGTTTTCTTGAAGTTGTACTCAGCGGCCTGGAATGTCCGGACGGTGTCTGAAGACATTCTAATGGGCTGGACAGCAAGAGAGCATGTTCCCGATCTCCTAAACAGCAGTTTTTAGGTGCGGGAAATGCAAAACAGCAGACAGGAGGCGTATGGGCAGCAAGGGGTTGCCTTCTGGAGCTGTCCAGCTAAGGTGGACCTGCAAAATCTGTTGGGCAGCAAGTTCGCAAGAAGATATCCAATGGAAGGAGAGAGGGAGTACTTGATTTCAATTCTCAGATTTGAAATCTGAAATAAAACTGAGAGTTCATTTGAGAAGGGAGGTATTTGGGCGGTAATTAAGAGGTGATGAGGTGGCAATTAGAGGGAGAAGCAATGGGGTGAGGTGGCCGGCCACATGGAGAGAGAGAGGGCTTGGAGGTTTTAAGTAAGTGGGGACCACAAGTAATTAATCAAAATCTGATTTTAATTTCAGATTTTAATTGTCTCATGTAACTCCCTAATTTAAATAACATGAGGAGGGAATTTGAATTTCAAAAGAGTGTAACCCCCTTAATTAATTCCCAAATTAATTGGCTCAATTAAGAAGGCGAATTCAAATTTCAAATAGCTCCTAATGTCATTAATTGCCTTGCCTGAAGATGGATTTTAATTTGGCAAATACTTGAAACGCCTGGAATTGAATTTCACGGGCTTGGGCAAAGCAGGGCAATCCAGCGGCAAGGGAAAACTGCTAGGGGACGGTGGGCTGAAGTCACGGCTGGCTGGCAGGGATTTTGGCTTGCGTGAAATCCAAACAGAGAAATAACTCTCTTGCTTATGTGAATTCAAACAGAGAAGAATCTCTGCTGCTTTCGTGAAATCAAAACAGAGAAGAAACTCTGTTGGTTGCACGGGAGGGCCATGGGTGGCGGCCAGAAGCCTGGAGAGTGACTAGCCGGTGGGAGGGGAGCAGCCAAGGTGGTCGGCGGCTTGAGCAGCTCAGGTTAGGCGGCGGCAAATGCAAAGAGAAAGAAGATGGAAATTCCACGACGATGACGAATACGGAATTACTAACCTCGTATGTTTACACCTTGATTTTCCACAAGATTGGATAACTCGAAAACTAGAACTCACAAAGAGATCTAGTCTTCTCCGGTGAACTAGAACTCACTAAGAGATCTAGTTTCCTCCGGCGAACTCACTAAGAGATCGTGGGAGAAGATGAACTCACTAAGAGAACAAGAGTAAAATTTTATTTCATTCCAAAAACTGAAATTACAAAGCATGAGGCCTCATATAAATAGGCCAAAATGAGAAAATAAGAAATGACACAAATGCCTTTCCGAGTTACATAAGCGACTAAATGCCCATAAGGGCAAAAGTGGAAAAAACAACAAAATAAATACGCTACTACATAAATGACAAAATACAAGTCATGCTCGTGGCCGTCGATCTCCGGCGTCGACAATGCTGACGATGTCCTCATCATTCTCCCCAGGTGGGAGAAAACTCGACCCCGTTGAGTAAATGCCTATGGAGCCCTCGTACATTCTAGTAGATCTGGGTCTAGGCTCTATAATCTCGTCCCTGTCAATCCAAGAATCCTCTATCTCCGGTGGCCCAATCCAATGAACTCGGTATCTTCGGCGCCCACTTTCCTTTGGGGAAATGACCTCATCATCTCGTATTGCTTCGACCTTCTCCGCTATAGGTGAGTAGGGTAAGTTGTGGAGTGGAGCTAGGCTGGGGGATCTCACCAGGTGGGGTCACACAAGGCTAATTTAAAGTGGATTTTGGGGTTAAGATTCGGGTCCTTCAAAAGCTAACAGTTCTTCTATATTAAATGTAGGATTCATGTTAAGGCCTCAAGAGAGGTCCAGTACGTAGGCATTACTATTAATCTTTGAGATTTCCTTAAAATGTTCGGTGTTTCGAGCATGCAGCTTCCCGTACCATCAAAAAGTCTCCAACTTTGAAATTCTTTGGACCATCTTTTATTATCAGTAATAATTTTAATATGGATGTTATTTTGTTCAATTTTCCTTTTAATTTCGTTGAGTAACTCCTGAAGATGACATGCAGATGCAAATGCAAGAGATCGAGCATGCAAGAGGATTGTTAAGACTTAAGAGCTTACAACAGTTTAAAACAACAGACAAAATAGGAAGACAACAGATTACTACACTCACACAACATACTAACTCACACGAACACGATGCTAAGACAGATGGACGAGTCACGAAAGGGGTCTAAGGTGTTCGGTCTAAGGGAACTGGTGTAGGAGGAGTGATGAAGACTTCCTTAGCTACCGGGGTACTTCTATGGGAAGTCTTGTTTATTGTCGTAGGTAGTCTCCTAGTGGGGGTAGTGTAATTGACCAGATTAATCCAACTAGGACAGAGATGGTCCTCATCAAGGTAGGGTGAGGCTATAACGGGCAAAAAGTAGGAATCAGGAATAAAATAGGATGATTGGTCCTGTCTCACATCCATAAGGAGATATCCCAAAGATTCGTCGGACGGCATGAGACTTATAAGATGGGAAAAAGTTCCTAGGACATCTGTGGGTGCAACAGTAAGAGAGAAGTCTGGAATGACACACGTAGTCAAATCTAAATCCAAAGGAGCAGCTCCAACGTTGGACTCTAATAAGAGAAAAGGAGGCTCATTATTCAAATTAGACTCAAAGGATTTCAGACTCAAGGTACTGTCTTCCAAGGTAAGATCATGTTCGGTTTCAATCCTAAGATCTGTAGGTTCCGTTTCACTTGAATCATGTGACAAATTCGATTGACTTACATTCAACTTGAGATTAGTTAAGTCGCCATCAGAACTATCCACAGTTAAATCAGAGTTATCCGAATTCATCTCAGTAATTAAATTAGAATCTTCCAATTTTAATTTCATTGTGTTCAAGGTCAGATCAATCTCTCTCGGGATCAAATCAATATCGTCCAGGCAGACCTTATCCAAAGGGATATCGTTAATGATATTAGTCTCAAGAGGGGCTAAGGTCTCGAGGTTAAAAAAGGTTCTGGACCTCCTACATCAGGGTTTAAGTCCGGCAGGGGGTCTAATTCAATCACTTCAGTTTCATCCTCAAAGAAGTCTTCGTTATCATTAGCATCCACGAAATGGATGCACTCAATATCAGGTTTTGGGGACCTTATCTTTTCAACGCATTCCTCTATTAACATTACACTTTCAGGGGCCAGGGTTCGAGAAGCTAAAGGCTGACTTGGATGGCCAGACATTGGTCCAAGTGGAGAGCTATGTGAGATCGATCCAACAGAAGACCAGCTAAAGGGTCGGTCATCACAACTAAGAGAGACCTACAGGGTGAGATAGCAATCTTGATGTTACTAATGGGTGATTGGTTTCGACTATAATGATGTCCCTGGCTTGTCACAACGAAAGAGGTAGGGTGAGGCCCTAGACGACAGTCGCTAGTAGAGGGTCGGTATTTTAGGTTAAGATCTCGTCTCATGTCTTTCCAAGTTGGGTACTCACCGCGAGACTCTTTATGATCTTCCAATCTTGCCCAAAATTGAAGAGCCTGGCCTTTGAGGTGAGATTTAGCGATGCTAACCTGATGAGATTCAGGGATTTGACATAATTCAAAATAGTCATCTAGTTGTCTAGCCCATTCCCTAAAGTGGTAAGGATCCGAGGAACCATCAAAGGTTGACAGCCGATAGGGTGACTCCAAGTGAGGTCGTGGTCTCGGGTGATAAGCTGAGTGGGGCCTGTATTTAGAGTGGGGATAGTTAACGGGTTTCTCTGTCATAATTCTAGTCATATTGCCCACTAGGTTAACGATGTCATCTAAACTCTTTTGGAGTCTTATCGGATCCATTGAAAAGTGTCAAGTAAAGCTCAAAGATGAGTGGGTGTAAGGGACGTCATCTAGACTCTAAGTTAGGCTCACTTAGACTCACTACAGTGGTGCAGAAAAGTTTGGACAGCAAACCACAACAGTTGGTGAAGAAGCCTAGGTGTTTAGGATAGGTTTTGGGGTGGAGGAAAACACCTAGATGCCGCGGTAGGATGCTCCTAATACCTCTATATGCTGCTGGAATCCTAAGGACAGCAACCTAATACAATGAAGCAGGTTGGCTAAGTGTTGGGGGCGGGTTTAGAAGGTTGGACAGCACCTATACTTGCTGAAATCTGGCTCCTAAAGCTCCTAACTACTGCTGGAAGACTCGGGACAGCAACTTACAGCAGAACCTAAAGTTGTCTAGAAGTTTGGGAAGTGTCGAATGAGTGGACAGCACTTAGTCAGTGGCTAAAATTCCACTAAACGCACTCTAACAGCAGCTGGACAGCAATGACAGCAATGTAAATGCAAGGAATAGGGGCTCTAAACACTTAGAAACCGGACAGCCAAGATGTTAGCACCTAGGACAGTAGTTAATAGGTTCTAACTTAACTAAATGCTTGCAGGAATTTTCAAAACAGTGAGAAAACAGTGAAAATTTCCTAAGTACCAAATGATATGCATGCAAATTTTTTAAACTACCACAAGGAATTAGGCCCTAGGATGCCTTCTACGCATGTCAAGCATGGTAACCATGCTCTGATACCAAGATGATGTGAAACATACATGCGATGGAGGAGTTACTTTAAGAAATTAAAGAGATCAATTGAAACTTAATAACCCAAAATAAAATTATCGTTTATAATAAAAGAGTGATCATTAGAATTCGTGGTTTTAACTTGCTTAGCCAAAGATGAGCAAATTTCGGAAACCAAACATATTAAGAAAACGCAAAGTTCAAATTGTAAAACTACGACGGTGAATAAAAATCCACAATTTAATATTAAGAACTTTCACCTTTGGAGACCATACACTCGACTAGTCTAGGCTTTAGCGGAAGAAACGTCTCCACCTTAGAATCGAGGTCGCTTCGAGGAAGGGGGAGCCTTGGATCGTCGCTCTTGGATAGGTGGCCGGAGCATGGAGTTCTTGATAACGTTTTCTTGAAGGTGTACTCAGCGGCCTGGAATGTCCGGACGGTGTCTGAAGACATTCTAATGGGCTGGACAGCAAGAGAGCATGTTCCCGATCTCCTAAACAACAGTTTTTAGGTGCGGGAAATGCAAAACAGCAGACAGGAGGCGTATGGGCAGCAAGGGGTTGCCTTCTGGAGCTGTCCAGCTAAGGTGGACCTGCAAAATCTGTTGGGCAGCAAGTTCGCAAGAAGATATCCAATGGAAGGAGAGAGGGAGTACTTGATTTCAATTCTCAGATTTGAAATCTGAAATAAAACTGAGAGTTCATTTGAGAAGGGAGGTATTTGGGCGGTAATTAAGAGGTGATGAGGTGGCAATTAGAGGGAGAAGCAATGGGGTGAGGTGGCCGGCCACATGGAGAGAGAGAGGGCTTGGAGGTTTTAAGTAAGTGGGGACCACAAGTAATTAATCAAAATCTGATTTTAATTTCAGATTTTAATTGTCTCATGTAACTCCCTAATTTAAATAACATGAGGAGGGAATTTGAATTTCAAAAGAGTGTACCTTAATTAATTCCCAAATTAATTGGCTCAATTAAGAAGGCGAATTCAAATTTCAAATAGCTCCTAATGTCATTAATTGCCTTGCCTGAAGATGGATTTTAATTTGGCAAATACTTGAAACGCCTGGAATTGAATTTCACGGGCTTGGGCAAAGCAGGGCAATCCAGCGGCAAGGGAAAACTGCTAGGGGACGGTGGGCTGAAGTTACGGCTGGCTGGCAGGGATTTTGGCTTGCGTGAAATCCAAACAGAGAAATAACTCTCTTGCTTATGTGAATTCAAACAGAGAAGAATCTCTGCTGCTTTCGTGAAATCAAAACAGAGAAGAAACTCTGTTGGCTGCACGGGAGGGCCATGGGTGGCGGCCAGAAGCCTGGAGAGTGACTGGCCGGTGGGAGGGGAGCAGCCAAGGTGGTCGGCGGCTTGAGCAGCTCAGGTTAGGCGGCGGCAAATGCAAAGAGAAAGAAGATGGAAATTCCACGACGATGACGAATACGGAATTACTAACCTCGTCTGTTTACACCTTGATTTTCCACAAGATTGGATAACTCGAAAACTAGAACTCACAAAGAGATCTAGTCTTCTCCGGTGAACTAGAACTCACTAAGAGATTAGTTTCCTCCGGCGAACTCACTAAGAGATCGTGGGAGAAGATGAACTCACTAAGAGAACAAGAGTAAAATTTTATTTCATTCCAAAAACTGAAATTACAAAGCATGAGGCCTCATATAAATAGGCCAAAATGAGAAAATAAGAAATGACACAAATGCCCTTCCGAGCTACATAAGCGACTAAATGCCCATAAGGGCAAAAGTGGAAAAAACAACAAAATAAATACGCTACTACATAAATGACAAAATACAAGTCATGCTCGTGGCCGTCGATCTCCGGCGTCGACAATGCTGACGATGTCCTCATCACTAAGGCTTCGTTTATTATAATTTTTTTTTTAATTATTTTGTAAAGCTACTATAGAGAAAGTAACCTTTTAAAGCTATTGTGTAAAACAGCTTCCTAGCACAAATGTTTTTTGAAAATAGCGAAAAAGTAGTGGCCAAACAAAAATTGTGGTTGCGGTTTGAAAAGCAAAGTAGTAAGAAAGCTGTACCAAACAAAGCCTAAGTCCCAACAAAATAGCTCCTTTAAAAGCCTGAAAAATTTTATATACCTTGCTTCTAAACAAAACAATTATAGGTTGAAGACAAATCATCATCTGATGGCACATCTAGAGAGACTGAAGGCATACTTAATCTAAGACCCTCTCTTATCTTGATCACTAGCATAATCTTAATTAGAAAATCTGACAACATTTTTTAGTAAGATCTATGCCTACAATAAACCCTAATTTGCAGCGCTTTTGAGATACCTCAAGTTTTATTTCATTGTTTGCTAATGAGCTTAAATAGGCTTTTCCATTTATCTGCTCACTATATTGCTAATATATAAAATTTCAAGACGTTTGTATATTATAGTATACATGATACTTCCAAGCACGTTAGCATCTGACACTGTAATAAAAAACTTTTATTTTTTTGATGACTAGGGAGAAGTTGTCAACTAGTGAAAATGACTAGCTAGTGAGAAGGTGACAAGTTTTAGTTGCATTCTAATATCTTCTCAATATATCTTTATTGTGTTAGACATAATATTTATGACTATTTTCATCCCTAAAATTTTCTTAACAACACCAATACCTTTTATCTTAAATGCTACAGTCAAAGCAATTTCTAGTTTTGGGATTTTACAATGAACATATCAGCAACATATAAGAGAACATATATACAAGTGATATTAATAAAATTCTTGTGGTACAATCAATTAGAAAATCAGATTCTCTTGCCAAAATTTATGTATTAATCATTGGGAGATTGCTTCAGGCTATGTAGAGACTTATTTAGTAGATACACCTGATCTTCTTCTTTTTATTTTTGGAAACTTCAATCCTTAGAGGTTGTTATGTGTAAGTCACATCATTTAATCACCTGAGAGAGACTATTTTCACATCAAGGTGCTCAAATTCCAACTTATTCATTGCAACCACTATTAATAAAGTATTGTTTAAAATATCATAATATGAGGCGCGTCTTAGCGCAATTCCCATATAAAATGCCGTGAGGCGCATCACTCGGGCATTTCTTTTGAGGAGTGCACTACAACTTACTGAGGCATGCCTTCCCTCATTGAATTGAGGCTTACGTCTCTGTTTTCTTTACTTAAAATTTAAATCTTAAAAGTAAAAACTATTCAACTAACCTAATCAACCCCAGTGCCCCAGTCAAAAACCTCTTAGAGCTCCAGCTCACCTTCATTGAGGCTCGCTTCGCCTCGTTGAATTGAGATTTATGCCTCTATTTATTTTTTCTTTACTTAAAATTTAAAACTTCAAAAGTAAAATCTATTCAACTAACTTAAATAGCCCCAAGACTCCAGTTGAACATTTCGTTCACACACCCAATCTTCTACTCGTGAGCTCCAGCTTGCTGCTAGCCTTCCATCTGCGCTATAGCAGTCGCCGCCGTCAGGGATCACCTACGAGACACACCACCGCCACCTCATCTTCTGACAAATTTATTTCCTCATCAAGTATTCTTCATTCCTTTACAAATTTTGTCACTAAAATTTTTAAATTTACATTTTTATTTCTAACCTTAATATCATTTGGCTAACTTGATTTTGAAACCCTAACTCAATTTAATTGACATTTTTTTTCAATTTTTGGAAACCCTAATTCTTTTGGAAATCTTTTTTTTTTTTAACCTTAATGTCATTAGGTTAGCCATTCGTTTTTTTTTTTTCAATGCACAGTTTCCAACAATTTATATTAGATGACTAAATTGATGTTGATTTAATTTTTGTTTATGATTTAGTGACATATCAATTTAGTTTAGTATATAATAAGATTTTTTATGAGGATAACATTAGTGACTTATTGATTTGAAAATGTGATTTTGGTGGGCATGAAATGGAGGATAGGAGTTTTGTTTTTTCATGGATATAGTTGTAGATCCTTTGTGATGCAATCTTTTATGGACCTGATTCAATTGAGCTTTCTCTTATTTGTGTTTTATTCATTTAGTAAACAAGCTAAGAATATGTACAAGTCTTTTTGAATGAGAATATGATGTATGTGGAATTTAAGTGTAGTGATATTATTTAATTTGAACACTTTATTTTTGTTCTTAACTTAGTATTGAAGGTTTTGTAGAGAATTGTTAGAGGCAAGGATAAAACCACGTCAGGTCTGGTAATGATCCGACATGGAAACATAGTATTCAAGTTCATGTGGGAGGCGGCGACAAGACGTATGTGTATTTAAAATGTAATTATTGTGAGAAGATGGTGAAGGGTGGTTTCATTATGAGGAAGTAGCATCTATTTGGAACCCATAAGAATATGGCTCCATGTGCCAAAGTGCTCGATATAGTGCAAGTGGATATTAAAATATATATGAATAAGTCAATAATGTCACAAAAATAGTTTGATGATAGATTTAATGTTGACTTGTACTATGGGAGTGAGCGTAGTGGTCGTCGGGACTCATCATCGTCATTGCAATCTGTCTTGTAGGGGTGGAAGGTGTCCCATAGATCAGTACATGACGAACATGATGCATGATATAACGGTAATGGACCTTTTGCATCATAGAAGCTGACCCTTGAGATTGCTAGGGAGCTACGAATACAGGTATGCATGTATATATGGAATTTTTTTATGAGAATGCTATCCTGTGTAAACATTGCAACCTTCCTTGCTTACTACAATATGATCTGCTTAGTTGGAGCCTGTGAGCAAGGGTTGAAACTTTCGTTCATGTATGATTTAAGGACATGAGTTTTGACGGAGGAGTTCACAAATAATAAGGAAGTCATTGAGGAAATCAAGAGGGCTTGAAGCCAGACAAGGGTGGCTATCATGTATGATGGATGGTCAACCATAAATAATAGAAGCTTGATAATTGTATCGATCAGCAACTTTTCGGGACAATGTTCTTGAAGACCATTGAGGCATCTGATTAGATAGAAGATGCATTTTTTTTAGTATTTGATAGTGTTATTGATGAAATTCAAGAGCACTTTGTGGTTTAAGTTATGATAGATAATGCTAGTGCTTATAGGGCTGGAAGTCCAAATCTTATGGAGAAGATGGAGCACTTATATTGGACTACATGTGCCTCACATTGCATAAACCTAATCCTTAAAAAAATTGGGAGCTGCCACAACATAAAAATGAACTGACAAAAAACAAAAAATATATATAAATTTATTTATAATCATTATGGGGTTTTGACACTTATGAGAGTTTTCAAAAAAAAAAAAAAATAAAAAAAAGAATTACCGAGGCTGGTTGTATTACTGGCTTTTTTGAAGCATATTTTTGTATTTACTAGAGCAACAAGCGTGCATGACTGTCTGCAAATTGGATCTACCTTGCTAATTCAAAAACTACAACCTTAACACTGAGTTTGACAGCCCGCTGCTTGTATTTCAAAGAAGATTTTGAAAAGTTGGCAATGCTCTGTATTTGATTCTTAGTTAATATTTTGTAGAAGTCAACCGGCACATATATGTTGAAAAGATTATCAAACTTGACGTTCATTATTAATCAAATCTGTTAAGATACCATTTCCGTATATTTTCCTACTTTCATTAAACAAAATCTCAGAACTAAGCTTTTGGTGTTTCAGGTTTGAAGATTGATTTTTTTGTTTTTGACATGTTAATTTGAATTTTGTCTTCTAATAAAAAAATTTCTTAATGCAGCAATTGCAACAGTTATATTTATAAGGGAATGGCGGTTGTTTTCAAAGGTACAACTTTGTCACTTGCAAAGAATAAAATGACCACATACATTAAATTCGTTGATTAATGTGGCGTTCCCTCTTATTATCTGTTTTTTCTTGCAGATTAGATCCTTCCCAACTTTCTTGATGACTTTCATAAGGTTAATTTTCTTAAAACCTCGTGAGAGGCCTTTTTTCAGTGATGATGCTTTTTTATGTGTTTATAATGCTACTAGCAGAAATTTTTAATTTGGATATTTATAATTTTCATTATAATTCAACTGGATCAAGTCAATCCGTATTTTGTTTTATTAGTTTGTTCTTTGGCTTGGGCATTCAGTCAAGTATATTTTTTTGACGAGTCAGCGAACTATTAATGGAAGAGCATGTAATTTTGAAATGTCTCAAAAGCTCCTTATGATTATATGAATCTGTCATCATCATCATCACCATAAACATTATCATAATCATCATTAGCCTTATATCAACTATTTTGGATGGATTTATGATCCCTCATTCTCCATTCATCCTTATTGTGTGGCACAAGAGATGTTCCATGTTAATAAGATTTTGTGCAAAAATTTTCTTACAGAACATCTAGTAAAGTTACCTTTTGGTTGCCATCTTTCCTTTATAATTCTTGCATCTATTTTATCTACTAGTTTGATGTATCTTTTACCATCCATTCATCCATTGTGCTTATTTATTATTTTCTTATTTCTAACGTGTGCTACTTCCACCATCCGTCTAATAAATCATTTTTAAATCTATCCTTTATAATTTTACTCCACATTCATTTTAATATTCTCATCTCTATCACATTATCTTGGCTACTAGTGACCTTTCTCTATCATTGAACATTCAAATCCATATAATATAGCCAGTCTCATTGTATAGACTTTAAAATTCACTTTTGTTTCCAATGTTATTCTCTCATAACATTCTGCTCTTGATAGCATTGATTCATTTTAAATACCTCGTTTACACTGTAGTTTTTTAAATTTACTGAAGTGACAATGCCTTGAAGTAGAAATACTCATAAAGCAGAACGTTAAAAAAAAAGTTTTGAGAAGTACAATTGATTTTCAGATCCAAGAGCAATTTTTTGTATGAATGCTACCCCTTATCAATATAAAAGAATAGAAGGAACTAACTGAGATCATACCTCATAATGTGGGGAGAGATAAAGTGATGCCTATCTCTTGATCAGAACAAATTCGTATTCTAGAGATCCTTAATACTGAGGCCTAAGGCCCACATTATATTAGTTCTGCAGAGGTTCTTATGCTTGATTAGATTAATGCCACCACTATCTTTAATATATTTTCAAAAGAAATTTCTTTTGATACTATCGATTTGTTTGATAACCTATTTTGGAATCTAGATGAAAGAAATATAAAGCATGGGATCATAAGCTAGTATAAAGTTAATAAATATAATCCACCTCTCTACAAGAAAATTATCTTGCGAAGATAAAAGCTTCTATTGAATTTAGGGGTGCAAATGAGTCCAACCGACTTGCGAGCTTGCTCAAGCTCGGCTCGGTAACAAGGTCATGAACCGAGCTTATTGAGTTTCAAGCTCGATCTCGAGCATATTTTTGAGCTCGTTTCATAGTCGATTTCGATTGACTTGTTGCTCGACTCGTTGACTCGTCTAGCGGCTCGAATAGGTGGAAGGTGGAATCATGGAGGTGGAAGGCGAAAGCAAAAGAGGAAGCGGAAGGTGGAATCACGTTGGCCCATTCTTCTTACACCTCGCAAGCTTGGCTTGTGAGCCCGCATCTATTGCCATGAGCCGATCTCGAGCATGTCATTTGAGCTTGAGTCGAGCTCGAGCTCGAGTTTGAGTTCGCGATTTGGCTGATAAGCCGAGGTCGAGTTAAGCATGACTCAAGCTCATCTTGACTCATTTACACCCTAGTTGAATCTTGACAATGAGAGGATTCCAAGGAGCTTGCTAGAGATTTTTAAAGCTCAAAGGAATAACTAGGTATTTGAAAGGTAACTATTCTAGTGAACATCCAAGAATATTAGCATAGAGGGATCCCATGGGTGACCTTTTATCAAGGAAAATCAAAGAAGATTTTGATAAATTGATTCTAAGACTAAAACTTTCCTTAATGATTATATATATATATATATATATATATATATATATATATATATATATATATATATATATATATATATATATATATATATATATATATATATATTTGAGAATATTAGCTTATATGAAGAGGCACCATGAAATAAAAAAATTATCATTGTAAAATTGTAAGCTATATGTAGGAGAATTACCATGTTTAAACTAAAAACCATCCAACCAATTACTAATAGTTTCCTTTTAACATTTTATGGAGAATATTAGCAATGATGAAAAAAAAGGAGAGTAGAATTATCCTTATTTATACACTTATCATTCAATATAATAGATTTAATATATCCTTTTTGATTTGGTTGTTTGGAGCAGCATAGATTGAGATGTTTTCTTCTTTAAGTAAAACTTATAATAGCTAAGGAAAAGGCAGTTTCAGTATAGACTTGGTTTTTGTAGGGTTGGATGGTTCTAGAATGGAGTTATTTGTTGGCATGAGTGGTAAGGAAGGATAGTATAAGAAAAAAAAAAAATTGTAAATGATATTTTATCATTTGTTAAAGAGAAGTAAATTTGTGATCTTCATTAAAAGTGACATACACTTTTCTTATGGGTAGATGATAGCATTTGTATCTGTTAGACCGGTCCAGCCGGTCCAGGCGGGACCGGTTCACGGGTAAAATGGCAAGATGAGCGGAGAAACTTCCGCCTGGGCGGAAACCGTGCGAGACGCAAGCTCCACGAGAGCTTTTTAGGAAGTATTTTTTGGGGGTTTAAGAGAGAAATTTGAATGTAGGGATTGTTTAGGGATTTCCTTTTGATTTGTATGCATTAAATAGTAGATTTTCCTAGGGTTTGAGCATTTGAAATTTGGCTGAAATTTGAGATCTCATAGAGTTAGGTTTTCTTTGGGCTCTAGCGGCGTCTAGAGATTTGGGAGAGATCGATCCTCCTCTCGAATTGAGGATCAATTGTATCTTTGTTGTTTTCTTCTTCTACTAGTGGAATACAAATCTTGCTTTGAGTTTTCTTTCCAATTTCCTCTGAAATTCTGCTGTAAACTGCTGTAAACAGCAGATTCGCTGTGTTTTCCTGCTGTGGACAGCAAACTGCTGCTGTATTTTTACTGTTTTGGATTAGGGTCACTTGCAAACCAAGTGTTTCCTATCAAATTGGTATCAGAGCATCGTTTTTGGGACCTTAGGCGGCTGAAATCCTGATTTTTCAGCGAGCTTTTGGCTTCCGGAAGTGATATTTTTGAGATCCATTGGGAAGAAATATGGCCGGAAAGAAGGTTGACATCTTGGAAGTCGAAGTCGGCCAATTGAAAGCTGATTTGGAGGAAAGATTCTTCAACCTTCAAAACCAAATCACCTCCAACAATGAAAGGTTGGAGGGGAAGTTCACCGCAATGGAGGAAATGTTGAAGAAACTACTTGAGATGAAAATCAATCCGGCGACATCGGAAATAAAAGAGATCGCCGACGGCCATGGCATGGGAGGAAATCCGAACCCCTTGCGGGGGAGGAAAAATGTGGAGGTGGAGATCCTAGAGGAAGAGAACGACAGGCCTCCTCTAGAGCCTCTTTCGAGGGAAGAGATGAGTATGGGATATGACAGAAGGGAGGGTGATTTTGGTGGGAGGAGAGAGGGATCTCATCGCCGAGGTGCTGAATTCGAAAGAATTTAGCGTCGAGGGGGAGATTTTGAAGGAAGAAGGGAGGAACATCATTGTCGAGGTGCTGAATTTGAAGGTATTCAGCGTCGAGGTGATGAGGTTGAAGGGAAGAGAGGTGAGTATGAAGAGGGGTTAGAGTATATTCGTCGGAGGGACAATCGGGACAATTGGGGAACGCTTCCTCTGAGGGGAATGGGAGGCTATGGAGGATACCGGGGAGATCCCAAGGTGAGGAAATTGAAGATGCCCGTTTTCGAGGGGGAAGACGGCCATGGCTGGATCTACAAGGTGGAGCGTTACTTTGCGGTCAATGGGTTGACAGAGGATGAGAAGCTGACGGCGGCAGGATTGTGTCTGGAAGGAAAGGCTTTGGCATGGTATCAGTGGCGTGACAGGAGGGAGCCTATCAGGAACTGGAGGGAATTCAAAAGCTGCATAATAGAACGTTTCCAAACCGACCGGGGAGGAGATTTCTATGAGCAGTTCTTTGCTCTGGTGCAGGAGGGATCAGTAGAAGACTACCGTGATCGGTTCGAGCACCTGGCTAGTAGGGTGGAGCGATTATCAGATAGCGTTTTGGAGGGGAATTTCATGAAGGGGTTGAAGGCAGAGATCCGAGCGGCAGTTAAAGTTCTGATGCCTAGTGACTTGGAGGATGCAATGAAGTTGGCACAGCTGGTAGAAAATCAGAATAACCTGGAGAAGGGAGCTAGGAGCAACAACTCAGGAGGCTCTTACAAGACTACGACCACTCTTTTAGCACAAAAGGGGCCTGTATCAGTCAACAATAATGAGATCACCAGGGAGAAGCCAATAGGAGGAGGGAGTGGGGATAACTTCAAGAAGCTCACTGAGACAGAATTACAGGAGAAGAGGGCAAAAGGGCTTCGAGAGGTATACGCCGGGGCACAGGTGTAAGGACCGAATTCTGCAAGTTCTTACTGTTTATGATGAAGAAGGAATGGAGGGTGTCGTCTTTCCACCTTGCGGACAAGGTGGATCTTTGGGAGGGGAGTATTGTTAGACCGGTCCACTGGACCGGTCCAGCCGGTCCAGGCGGGACCGGTTCACGGGTAAAATGGCAAGATGAGCGGAGAAACTTCCGCCTGGGCGGAAACCGTGCGAGACGCAAGCTCCACGGGAGCGTTTTAGAAAGGATTTTTTGGGGGTTTAAGAGAGAAATTTGAATGTAGGGACTGTTTAGGGATTTCCTTTTGATTTGTATGCATTAAATAGTAGATTTTCCTAGGGTTTGAGCATCTGAAATTTGGCTGAAATTTGAGATCTCATAGAGTTAGGTTTTCTTTGGGCTCTAGCGGCGTCTAGAGATTTGGGAGAGATCGATCCTCCTCTCGAATTGAGGATCAATTGTATCTTTGTTGTTTTCTTCTTCTACTAGTGGAATACAAATCTTGCTTTGAGTTTTCTTTCCAATTTCCTTGAAATTCTGCTGTAAACAGTTGTAAACAGCAGATTCGCTGTGTTTTCCTGCTGTGGACAGCAAACTGCTGCTGTATTTTTACTGTTTTGGATTAGGGTCACTTGCAAACCAAGTGTTTCCTATCAATATCTTTTTGTATGGGAGAGTAGAAAATAATGACACATTTAATTGGCTCTTAGATCATGTTTTCCTTTATTTTGGAGATTTTTATAAAAAAAACAACCCTCAATAATTTGGAAACAATGTTGTTTGAGTTGTTGAAGCGAGGAAAGAGTTTTGTTAGGGCTTAGAAATGTCTCTTGAACCTAGGGACCCTTATAAATAACCGGTTTATGCTATGAACATTTGTTAGAACTTCTCCCTAATATTATTTTGATTTTTTTTTTTTGAAAAAGGAGAGTGTTGTAAGTAGTTGTTCTTTCATTCAATCATCCTATTTTGTTGGGGTGTATACATACAAAAGGACTTCATCGCTTCTGAGTTTTTAGTAAAACGATGTATGACAAACGGTGCATTCATCAATAAATGATACATGCCAAGAAGCTTCGGAGATGTCAGGTGAGGAGGATGATCCCCAAATGTAAACTATGAATGATAGAGAATGAACTTTTGGGATCTTGTGTCACTTATTGAAAGAACTTGTACATTTAACTCGCAAACATCTTAATCAAATTCTTCATTATTAATTTTTTGAATAATAAAAGAAATATAATTCTAAGAATAACAAGGGATGGATGGCCAAGATTCGATATTCGAAGTCTTATTCTTTCTTCATTGGATTTAATAGTTTTGAAAACAAAATATAATATGATAAGTTTTGTGAAACTTTTTTAATCATTGGATTCCTTGAGGTGGTAGAGGCCACCTTTGTCTTTAGTAGCATAATCATCCTCATGTCCTATTATTGAATACACAATGTGAATGACAAAACACAATAATGCATTTTGATTTTGTAGTTAGCTTTTATATTGCTAATAAAATTTGGTAAATGATTTAAGTAGTTTACAACATTAAACGAAGGCCTTTCGATGATCCAGTTAGGAAAGTTGTGGTATTAGATTTGACTTATATTAAGAAAGGTACAGCTAGATCTGAAAAGACTTGGTTAGAAAATATTAGAAATGATCTTTCTTTATTAAATTTAAATGAGAATATGACTTTTAACATGACACAATGGCAAAAAAGGATTCATGTAGCCAACCCTACGTAATTGGACGAAGGCTTGATGATGATGATGTTGTTGTTGTTGTTGTACAACAGTCTGACGTGCAAGGGATATTTTATAAGAACATCTCTTTGACCAACAATGGTCGTCAAAGATCAATCAAAAGTGTTTTTTTTTTCTTGTTGCTAGGACAATGAGTGTATAAAATGAATTTGTGTGAAGTGTTGGTCATATAGTCTATAGCTCCTTGATCAAGAATCTAGGAGCTATAATTGGGTACTTATGAGAATTTAAAAGCATGAGTAGAGGATGTAATGCCTAAGAATACAAGAGTAACTACTTGTCGTAGGAATCTTTTCTAGTGATGCTAACAAGTTTTTCAATTTTTTTTTTATTTTTTCTTTGGGGAATCACAATGCTTGTCTCAATTCTTTTACCCGTTTTCCTTGTATTGTCCAGTTTTTTGCTTGGTGGTTTTCCATGAAGCTTCCAAAAACTTCCCTTTATATGTCGAGCTTTTTTTTAATATGCGGGCCATAGAGACCATCATTGTTGGATTTGGTTTCTTGTTTTATTTGGAAAAAGAGAATTTAAATTGAAGTGCTTTGAAGCTAGCAGCTTTTGTTAGCAAGGCTATTACTGGTAATCATGACTAACCTTCTCACTTCTTTTGTTCGGGTAATATAATGGCTTCATTTAGTGAAAGGTAAATCCTCCTTTCCAAGAATTTGATCTTTTAACAAACCTTTTCAGGGCTGCCTTTTTTGTTACCTTCTATTTGTATGCACTGATAATGGTCTATCTCTTACCAATTGTCTTATAATAGATTGGAGTATTCTATAATAGATTGCCCTCCTTACTTGACCTTATAGATTTGGATCGCATTATGAACTTTAGAATGTGTTTGGTTCACTATAGCCTATATTTTCTTTGCTGAATTAAGGAACACGCAAATTGTCACCTATCATAAGAACCATGGAGTGCCATACCCAAAACATCGCCATAGAGTTCTTGTTCATCCTAAGCATTGAACATGAGTTTGTATTGCTGAGGTCTGGCACCAAGTGGCCTAATTTCCTCTTACCTTCGAGAATGTGGGAACCAATTATTACAACTTGAGGTAGTTATTTTTAGGGGTGTCAATACTAGACCCAACCCAGAACCGACCTGAAAAATTTCATGTTTGGGTCAACCCATTTATCAGGTTGGTTTGGTTCGGGTTGACCCGGAAACCCAAAATCAACTCAAAAATAGCCCGGGTCACCCATGGCCCGTAGTGATCCCATGCTCGCCCTCATCCGCAGCACTCCAACCATCTTGCACTTGCACCCACACTCTGTAGCAAGCCCTCTAGCATTCGCGTCTGCACCGCACCCTAACCTGTGCTCTCTCCGCCTTGCCTGCCCACACCTCCTTCGCTCGCACATACTCGCACCATAACTCTTTCGTGTCTGGCTATATTCTTGGTTAGCGGGTCTGGTCGGGTCAATCCGGTAACCCGATAGGTTGGGTTCATGTCAGTTGAATTGGACCTGAGTCAATTTTAGGTTCGAGCCGAATACCTATTTTGATACATTGGATGGAAATTGTGGTAGCAATTTGTTTGCAAAGAGAAAAGAGGGATAGAAACAAGACTCCAATGATAAAAGCTTCAATTATGAGAGAAGTAGACAGAGGAAGAGAATTGTGATAATGAAGGCTGTGGGATCTTGGCAAGGCAAGGTTGAAGGCCACAATTTATGGAAATGCAAGGAAACGAAGAGCCTAAAGGTCAAATATCATTATAAGAATTGGAAGAAATTGATTTTCATTAACCTCTATTAGAAAATATATAACATTAAGGAATTGAAAAATAAATACAAAGTTAATTACAATTAGGATATTTTATGGATTGGTGTGGTGGCAGCAAATATATCATGAATCAATGAGATGGCATGGAGAGAATAAGGGAGGTGAATGACTGATTGTAGCAACTGGGCGTTAGAATAGTTGGCGGTAGTAGGGAAGGTAGAGAGGGTGGTGGGTGTTGTGGTGGTGCTCCCGTTTGGCTAGATATGCATAGAGATGGAGGTCCATCTATTGGCATGCTGGATCATAGTTGTCCAGAGGTGGATATGCAGGGATTTGATTTTACACGTTTATATATTACATCTAGGTATCACTTATTCTTTCAATAATATTAATTAATAATTATTAGTTTCAATCTTCTAAATATACAGTTCATGCATTCAATCTTTGTTTTACAAATTCTAAGTCCTTATATCCTTTCCATTATTTATAATTTTTACTTATTTCAAATAAGTTCTCGCCTATAATGGTAAATTGATAAAAAATGCCTTTGGAAGTTATTGCAATTTGGTATTTTTTCTTTCTTTTTGATGTAGAACTTTTGTTTTAATAACTTAATAAGGAGTTACTGTTCTATATGATTCAAGTGCAATTAACTAATTGTTAGTTGGTGGAGCCCATTTTTCTCCTTGCTAGTTAGAACCAAAATGTGTTATAGGTAGTTTTATAGATGAATATGTATTTTTATGAATCTTCTACTTGGATAAATCCAGGATCTAATTTTTCTTGCTGATTATGTTATTTTGGATTAGTTTTGCAGTTAAATTTGAATGTAATTTTATTTTGAATTTTCATCTTTTACTCCTATAAATAAGTGACCTAAAGGAGTTTGTTGGGTGCGTGTGGGTTGTAGCAATAATTGTGGTCTGCGATTTGAGTTTTTGCTAGTTTTGATTTGTTATAGGAAAGAAAAAAATGAGATCATTTGGCAGAAAAAAAGGAGTTGAAAGTGAGAGAGAGTGGAGAAAGATTGAAGGGAGGAAAGAAGAAAATTCACTTGTGTCTTTCCATTCTAACACTATTGAACTATCTCAATGCAGTGATTGCATGATGTTGGTGCAAGTGTGAAACTTTTGCCTTGTTCACCCCAATTTCATATACTTAAAAATTTATTCCCTTCTCTTTTTATAAAAACAAATCTTGAGAAATATTGATGCAAAGTGATGTGAATCAATCATGCGATGAATTGAGAATTGCACTTTAAAATTAATAGAAATATTGATTCATAACTTGCTACCAAAAACTCTATGCTTAATCAAGTGAAGTACAAGAATTAGAAGACGAATGATTAAGTAACAACAAGAAATCACATTTAGAGATTAGAAGACTTTTCAAAATAACATCAAGACTTCAAGTAATGCGAATAGCTAAGAATAACAAAGCCCCAAATTTAAGATTTAGATCCTTCACCTTAGGATCTGTCACTCAATTTAAAGTGGAGGCTAGCGGAAAAGGACCGTAAGTAGGCTTAGCGACGCTACTAGTAGGCAAGTGATCTTGAGGGGACTTGTCGCCGGGGAGGGAGCCGGATTCGGAGGAGTGGGTGGACGGCCTTCAATGATCCACGTGTAGACGGAGAAGTGGTCGTCGATGGACTCCACTAGTGGTGGTAGAATCCGCTCCAAGTATTCCTCGACAGTGTCATCAAAGTCGAAGCCGACGTCGAAGAAAGGTAATCGGAGAATATTGACCCTTCCGCGGTTGTCGTACTCAAACCCGAAATTCCACTCGGGTTCCTCCATGCATTCTTGCCGGGAGTTGATGATGAGTGGTCGGCAAGAAGTATTGAGAGCTTGGCTAGAAGGGAGGGCAATAGTTACTTGCAGGAAATCTGAAATACTTTCAGATTTTAAGTGGTTAGGGAAGAGTTTTGATTTGAAAATTCAAATCAATTCAAGGGGAATAGATGGGCGGCAAGAGGGAGGGTTTTAGGGCTGATTTTAGGGGAGCAATTAATCTAATTTGGAGAAAGAGGGGAGCTAATTAGGGGACCGGCCAGGAATAGTTGAGAGAGAGCCATTAGAGTTAATTAAGTGGGCCCGCTGGATTTTAACTCACGGTAGCAGCAAATCTGAAATTTGATTTTTAGATTTGTTTTGCTAAAGAAAATTTCCAGAATTGGTATTGCCTTTGGATCCGTTGAAATCCAACAGGTAAGTGAATAAAATAATCAAATACTTTCCAAAGTAACCAGGATGCAATTTAGGAAAGTGTTTGAGGCATTTTGAAATTGGATTTCAACGTTTGGGAGCAAGGTGGCCGGCAGACTAGAGTGGGGCGGCTAGGGAAACGGTGGAGGGAGGCTGCCGGCTTGATGGCTGGGAGGGCCGTGGGTAATTGGGCCGGCCAAGGGAGGCCGGCGGTGGAGGGTATGCTACAGCCGGTGGGTAGGTGGGGAGGGGTAGGCGGCGGCAAGGCCAATGGGAGGAAAAATTGGGAATTTCCAAGGATTCAAGTGGCGACTATGAAGTTACTAACCTCAATTATCTTCAACCCGGATTTTCACACAAAGAACTTCGGCGAATTCTAGAACTCACAAAGAGGTCTAGTATCTCCGTCGAACTCACAAAGAGATCTAGGAGGAATGCACTCACAAAGAGAACAACGAGTAATATTTTTCATTAATCAAAACTGAAAACTTACAATGCATCATGCCTCATATAAGGAGGCTCAAACTAAAAGAAAATGAAAAGACATAAACGCCCTCGGGGTTATATAAGTAGAACAATGCCCTCAGGGGCAAACTAGGAAAACAAAAAAAAGTACACATGACATAAGCTCTAAAAACTCAGAAGTAGAGGCTCTGGATCGTAGCCGTCGATCTGCGCCGTCGGCGATGGTACACCTGTCGAAATCTGATGTCCCCATCATAAAGTTTGTCAATTGTCTAAACATGTTCGAACTTCCTACACTAGTCATCCCTATAAATCCTTACAAACCCTTTACAATAATCCACAATAACATCTTGGACGAACAATATTGCAGTTGCTTGGTGGTTTATATCGTTTATTTATACATTCATTAGAATCATTCAGATCTTTCTAGTAAAGGGCAAGTCTAAAACAAATTTCATTTCTTAGAAATTTCACTTGTTAAGGACCCAAATTCAAGTCCTTTAGGACGACAATGGGAAAAACTATTATCATTCCATTCTAAGAAAAATCTCCTCCAACAAGAAATTGTTCTCGAAGTTTTTTCCACTATACTCAACAAAATGAGATAGCATTAAAGTGGGCACTTTTTGGAGGTGCTCAATCAACTATGATCACTATTAAAATCTCAAAGTATTTTTTGAGGGGAGATTGTCTTCAATTCTACAAATCATATGTCATCATGAATTGTAAAATTCAATACTCCTTGTTAAACCCTCATCCCATGTCTATCATATAAATAGACTTATCTCCACAATTCATATCAAAGTGTTGAGCTGGTTTGCCTTCGTATACATTCCTCCTCATCAAAGCAGTAAATTGGACTCAACAGTCATAAAATGAATTTTTATTAGCTCTTCTCTTCACCAATAAGATCACAAATGTTATTTTCTCAGCTCTAAAAATTATTACACTATCATGACGTAATAATTTTTCAAAAATTAATCATTCTTCTCCAAAACTCACATTCAAGGAGAGAATGTCAACTATGTGAAAATGAGTTTTGTAATGATATCGTCTTAAATTATTAGTTTCTTAATCTAGACCTCTTCCAAATCTATCTGAATCTTAACTGTCTGAATCTCTGCCTTCTGAAGATCACATACAACAAGCAAGATACGAAGGGATTATTTATTCCAAAGGATAGGAAAATTCAACTGATAAGATAGAGCAAAGCATTTCTTTTAAGCCAAATCCATTATTTAACCCAAGTCCGGATATCGATTCACAAGGACAAAGGTATATTGATTTGAAGTTAATTATAACATGCCTATTCCTGCTCTTAAGAAAAGCTCGAATCACTCAATCAATCATTTTTATCTCGGTTGACAAATTGTCATACAAGTTTATGCCTTTATTTCAAATCATTCTAGCTTGAAAATTCCTTGTAGTATTCAAGGCACTTAAAAAAAGATTGAATGGAAAAATGCGATTCATGAAGAAATTTAGGGTTTGAAAGAATGATACTTAGAAGCTCTCAAGTCTTTCGAAAGGAAAGTAAACTGTTGTATGCAAATGGTTTCTCAATGTGACATACAAAATAGATGAAAGTATCGGTCAATATAAAGCAATTCTTATGGCAAAATGCTTCACTCAAACTTTTCATGTTGATTATCAAGAAATCTTTGCCTCGGTTGCCAAGGTAAATAGTATCAAGATAATGTTCTCTTGCTATTTGTTCAGATTGGTCACCAACTAGACGTGAAAAATGCCTTCCTCAATGAGGATTCAAATGATGAATTATATATGACGATTCCTTCTAGATTTGACAATTAGACTAATACGAACAAAGTATGCATGTTCAAAAATTTTGACATAAAATAATCACCAAGAGCTTGATTTGACAAATTCACAATGGTTATAGAAAATGTATGGGTACTCTCAAAGGCAACCTAATCTCACTTTTTCACTATGAACTTATCTAAAAGGTAAAATGTCTATCTTGATTATTATTTATGCTGATGATAGCACCCTAACAGGAGGCTATTTGAAAAAAAAGATAAAAGTTGTCTTAGCTAAAAAAATTTAAATCAAAGATTTTTGTCCATTAAAATATTTCCTAGCATGAAAATAGCTTAGATCATGGAAGGGGATATCCGTCTGTCAACAAATATATATTTTGGACTTGTTATAAAGGAAATTTAGATGCTTTGATGCAAGCCTGTAAATGCACCAACGGATTATTTTAAAAAACTTGGGATTAAGGAAGATTCAACTCCTACTTATAAAGGGAGGCACCTTTGTTTAGTAGAGAAGTTTATTTATGTATCCCATAGTAGATTTAATATTTATTTTCCTGTGAGTGTTGTTAGTCAATTTATGAATAACTCCACAAAGGAGCACCTTGATGTTGTATATAAGATAAGGTATCTTGAGATGACACTAGGATAGGGACTTAGTAAAAAAAGAGACTAACACAACAATAATGACATCAAACCTTTATCCCATTATGTGGGGTCGGCTACATGAATCCTTTTTCCCCAGTGTGTTCTATATAAGAGTCAAATTTTCTTTTAAATCTATTAAAAAAGTTCATTTCTAATACTTTCTAAACAATTCTTTTTAGGTCTACCTCTATTTTTCTTAACACATGTTAGATTTAATACATCTATTCTTCTAACTAGGTCATTGGAAGGCCAACATTTTTTTTGTCCAAACCACCTAAGACGACTCTCTCTAATCTTATCTACCATTGGATATACTCCAACCTTTTCACATATATACTTGTTTCACATTCTGTCTCTTATAATTAAGCCACTCATTCACCTAAGCATCGGCATCTTTGTAACACTTAATTTTATCCTTATATTTTTATGGTCAACATTCTGCCCCATAAAGCATTGCACTTGTCATCATATTGTAGAATTTTCCCTTAAGTTTGAGAGGTACCTTTCTATTACACTACTAACATGATGCATTCCTCCACTTCAACCATCCAACTTGAATTCTACTAGTAATATTCCCATCTATTTCACCATCATTTTGAACAATAGATCTGATATATCTAAAACATCCATCCATTAGATCTATTATTGCTAAAATTACACTCAATGTATTCGGTTTTAGATCTACTCAAACGAAAACCAATAGACTATAAAGTTGACCTCCATAATTCAAGTTTTTTTATTAAGTCCCTACTCCCTCTCTAAAAAGGGGATTGACACAAGTATAGAAATTTTCATTGATGCTGACTGGGCAAGATCTAAAACTATTTATAAATTTGCATATGCTTATTGCTCGTTTATGTGAAAAATTTTAGTTACATGGTGAACTAAGAAACAATGTTTTTTTCTCAGAATAGAGTTGAGTTAGAATTTATGTAGGATCGTATTGCTACAGAGAAAAAGGATTCATGTAGGCGTAAAGGCTTGATGTTATTGTTGTTGTAGTTTTGAGTTAGAATTTAAATCAATAAAGTTATGTGGCTTATATATCTTATTGAAGATTTTAAAGTTACCACAAAAGGATTAGTGACAATGAGATGTGACATTCAAGTTACTATTAAATTTGCTAGCAATCTTGTCTTCCTTGATATGAGTAAACGCATTGCGATTGATAGACACTTTATAAAGGAGAAAAGTGAACAAGAGATCATCTAAATTAGACGTAACAATAAAATGATAAACTATTGACATTTTTAATAAATCTTTTAATCAATTGCAAATTGACAATCTTATTTTCAAATTTGGAACGATCAACATATATTTCTAGAATGAAGGCGACTCTCTCTAATCTTATCTTTCACCGGAGCTACTTCAATCTTTTCACATATATGCTCATTTCGTATCTTGTCTCTAAGAGTAAAGTCACTCATCCACCTGAGCATACTTATCTCTACAAACACTTCACTTAATATTATTATTATGCTTCTCTTTTAATGGCCAATATTCTGCACCATAAAACATTCCCCAGGTCTAATCACCATCTTATAAAATTTTCCCTTAAGTTTGAGGGAGACTTTTCTATCACATAGCAAGCCCGATGCATTCCTCCACTTTAACCATCAAGCTTGAATTCTACTAATAATATCCCCATCTATTTCACTATCACTCTGAACAATAAACCCAATATATCTGGAACGAGTACTCTTATTAATGACTTAATTACCCAAAGTCACAATCTTCCCATTCGATCTATTATATTAATTACACTCCAAATATTCAGTTTTAAATCTACTCAAACAAAAGCCTTTAGACTCTTAAGGTTGACCTCCATAATTCAAGTTTGCCTTTAACTCCCTTTCTAGTCTTATCAACAAGAAGAATATCATTAGCAAAAAGCATACTCCTGGGCACAACCTTCTGCAAATGTCTAGCGAGAAGATCCATGACCAAAGCAAAAAGATATGGGCTTAAGGATGGTCCTTGATGTCATCCAGTTGAAATAGGAAAATACTCGGTCAAAACTGCCTTGTTTTTTAACACAAAACAGCTCCTGCATATATAATCTTAATGACATGAATATAAGCATTATTAACCCCTTTCTTTTCTAGAACTCTCCATAGCACTTCTCTTGAAACTTTATCATATGCTTTCTCTAAATCAATAAATATCATATGTAGATCCTCTTTATTCTCTCTATACTTCTCCATTAAACCTCTCAATAAATGTATAACTTTCATAATAGATCTACCCGGCATGAATCCAAATTGATTTTGAGGAACATTAGTATCACGCTACAACCTATACTCCATAACGCTCTCCCAAAATTTGAGGGTAGCACCTCACAGTTTTTTTTACGGCCTTCTAGAAATAAGAAACAAAGTTTTTATTTCTATCAGATGTTATGTTCTTAGGTAACGATTGTAATATAACTATTGTCTGAAATAAAATTTTACCATATAAGATGTATCGATACTCTTGGAGCGTATAACTAAGTGGGCCATTTCAAAAAATCTAACTGGTAGCACTAGTATAGTATTATGGTCATGAATAATCTTTTAGGTAAATTCGAATATAAAATTAATTGACAAATCAACCATAGGAATCTTAACTGATAGGAAGTGAAGTGTATATGCATGTTCATTGCTTAATAATTTTTCCATTTGGCATGCATGACGCTTGATAATTATGTTAGCAAAATCTCTTTTTAATGAAGAATAATAATTCCTAGCAAATGTATGATTTTATTCCGACCAATGTGATCTATCATGCTACCGTCATGCATTCCCCAGCTAATATGATCATGAAGACAAGTCCTAGAAATGTTATGTCTGCTACCTTTTATAAGGATAAATCAGGTGATTGTCAAGCTATATTACGTACTAACCTTTCATTCTATCAAAATCAAGCACATTAAGAGGAGAAATTATTACTTGCGGAGTCCAGACGGGGAGAACCATTTGGATTTACTGCGTATTTACTGAGTATTTTCTACGTATTTGCAAATACTCAGCAAAATATTCAGTTGCGAGTATTATCGAGTATTTTTTCAGCATTTGTTGAGTATTTTTTGAGTGTTCGCAGAGTATTTTGTGAGTATTTGCTGATTTACTGTGTATTGAGAAATACTCAGCAAATACGTAGCAATCCGGACGGTTCTTCACGTTCGGACTCCACACAGAATAATTTCTCCATTAAGAGACCTAGGATGGTGCACAACTAATTTCTTTTGAAAAGGCGTATATTTGAAGCAAAAGTATATTTCTAAAGGTATTCAGTTCACTTGTCATGCCAATTACTCGCCTTCTTGTGATTATTTTTGTATATTAAGGCCTAGTGCATATTATTGATAATGGATTGCTTTGATAGAAAATAAGGTCGCCAACATCTAACGCTTAAATGAGAGTATTAAATTCATTTTCATGCGTAGATATTTTTGTTGAAGTAAATCACATAGAGGCACACAAGATATCTTAAAAACTTTCCCAAAATTAATGGAGTTTCAAAACTAGCTATGCAATCATTAATTTTGAAATGTTTATTTTTTTATAAAGTTCTTTTATGCTGAATTTCAATGTTCTCCCGAATTGAATATTTTCTTTTATTCTGCTCATTCTTTTACACCCTTTTTGCTTTTTAAGCTTTTTTCCATTAAGTGTACTTTTAACTCATCCATGCAGTGGAACGATGCTAGCATTCTATGCGTATAGGCTAATAGTCGGTGAAAGCACAGAAGGGTCAAGTTTGGATGAAAGCCCAGAAAAATAACAAGAAGCTAAATGAGGTCTGAATCTCTTGTTTTGTTTTACAAATCTCTGCTCCTATTTCTACTTATACAAAATCATTTAGGAGATGGTTGATGGGAATCATTTGATCGATTTTCTAATCTTCTGAAGGATTGCTCCTGAGTTATGGATATATACTGCATTTGGCGGTTGGAAGAAATCAAAATGGTGCTGTATTAGTTCATAATATATTTTGATATTTTAGATTTTTTTTGTTCTGTTTCTGTCAGTTCATGCTATATATGCTTGTAGATTCAGAAATTCTTGAGAAATTGCTCTTATGGTACAGTTGTTTGTTCTTACTTTGGGATCAAATTACACTAATAATTGCAGTAGAGATTTTAGTAAGAAGTTCTAAGTGCCTTCATGTTTGAGCTCATGTTGTGTTATTAAATCTTTATCCTTATTTGTAGGAGAAAGCGATGAACATATAGAATTCCGTTGTCCTGGCTAAAAATTGTTTACTAGGGAAAGGGTATCTAGGGCTGGATCACTATTTGGTTATTTTTAAAATTTTTTGTGATGAAAAATATTTTTTTATAATAAGATTTCTTAGAGTACGGTGTTGGCAAAATTAATGTTTTTTTTTTTTAAATTATAATAATCAAAAGAACTTCACAATTATTTTACCAGGGATGTCAATGAATTAGCAACCTGAACTCGATCAGAAAAAAATCAAATTTGGATAACCTGCAGGTCGTGTTTTAATCAAATTTGGATAACCTGTTAATTTAAAATTTTATATAATTTATATGATAAATAGATCAAACAAATTAAATCCAAGTTCATAGAGGTTGAATGCATATGAAATGCTTTTGCTCGTTTGTCGGATTCAATTCGAAATGAGCATATACGTGAAAGAATTGAAGTTACTCTTGTGGAACATAAGATTAGAGAGCCGTCTTAGATAATTTGGTCACTTAAAATGAAAGCCTTCCAATGATCTGATTAGAAAAATAGATTATTAAATCCGATGAATATATTAAGAAAGATGGATATAGACCGACAAAAACTTGATTAAAAAATATTACAAATGATATTTTTTTATTAGATTTAAATAAAAATTAATTTTTAATATGACACAATAGCATGCAGCTGATCTCACATAGCGAAACAAGCTTAATGTTGTTGTTGTGGTCCTATTTTAAGTCAAATTTGAACCCAATCCAATAACTCCATATTTTGAAGACATTTGAAATCACCCAAAACTAACTCCAAATGATGCTTTCTACAAAGCTGGTCTCTTTTACTTAAAAGCTTTGTTTGATTCAGCTACGTTGATTCTATCTAAAAAAATCCTAAACCCATAAAACACTTATCATATTAATTTATAAGCTGATAAATAAGATAATTATGAAAATAATTTTCTAACAAAATTTTTAAAAAACAAAACATAACTTTACCAATCAAATGCTACATTTTTTAAGGGTCATTTAAGCTAACTAAAACAAACTCATATACACAATTATTAGCTAATACTCCCAACCAACAGATCAAAATATTCTCCATATCAAATGCTACATTCATTCACACCAAAAATTTGGAAAAACATTTAACCATTACAAAGCTCATTTAGCCAGTTCTCCCAATACATACAGTTCTTCACCAAAACCTTCATCAACCTTCTATTACCTTAACCAAGCTACAACCATATATTCCTTTAGAAAAAACTCAGTAAATAACTCATAATATCACCATTATTTTCTCACATTATTGCCATTCAGTCGGCAACAATCTACCCAAACACTAGAGATAACACATACACCTCATCTATAGAGAGTTTGCAAGTTCTACAAGGAATACAGAACCAGCCTCTCATGAAGAGATTTTATACCATTTCATTAAACTTAATCCCCCCATGGTGTAGAGCCCTCTAATGAGTAGGAATTCCAGTCTTTTCTGCTCATCTTCTAAATATCAGCATGGTGGGTGCGAGTTGTTGGAGCTTCTCCATGGCTGTCCAATGGCATGTACTGTGCCATGATAGCACGAATCTCCGAGTCCATGTAACTCTGTAACATATCAGGAAAATAAGGAATCATTGGACAGTGCGTTGGATGAAGAGAAGCCATGAGTACTCCTTAAAATGAAGTTTTACTAGAAGAAACACATTGCACTTGTGGTAGAAAGAGACAAAGGCTTTGTTTGGGGCGACTTTCTTGTTGCTTCTTAAAGAAGCTTTCTAGTAGCAAAATTTTAATTTTTTAACTAGAAAGCTGCTTTAAGAAGCAGCAAAAAAGCCATCCCAAACAAAGCCAAAATTTCAAGAAAATGGGAGCTGTAATCTGGTTTTAAGATTGTTTACCCGGATCCTGTACTTGTAGACTGCGTATCCTCCAACTCCAGCTACAGCTAAGCCAAGGAAAATGAGCCACAAGAAGCTCCAGCTAAGCTCTGCAGTTGCCTTCTTGCCTGTAACTCATTTTACAACGTGATAACATAGGTTGTTTAGGATGTGTGGGTAGCAATAGTAAAAGATAGCTTAGGTTGGTTGATTGCACATGATCTCAATAAAAAAGAAAATTATAGGGACTCAATATCCATGAAGCATACAAACTGGCATAAGGAATCGAAATAGGGAAAAAAGTTTAAAATAATCCACCTATTATTCTAATGCGACCAACTTAGCCTCAAAGTATTGCATTTCTCCAATTTAACTCATCGTGTATATAAACTTAATATCAAATAGCCCCTCGGGGGATTAAATTGGAATAAATTTCATATCCAATTCACATCAATTTCTAATTGAGGGATCATTTGGGATCAATTTTATGATGAACTGGATGATCATTTTATGATGAATTGGATTGGACTGTTCAACTATACAAGATTGATCTCAAATGAGTACCTAAGGGATTAAATTGAGATCAATTTTGTATAGTTGGACTATATTCGGATCAATTTTGTATAGTTGGACTATATTCGGATCAATTTTGTATCCGAATATCCATATTTCTCAACCTAATGGCCATTTGGGATCTATTTTAGACAATCGAATTAGACCACGCTACTATAGAAAATTATTCTCAAATAGTCCCTCAGGGAATAAAATATACAATTAAATTGAGATCAATTTTGTATCCCAATTCATATCAATATCCAATCGAGAGGGCTAAATTGGGATCAATTTTATATGATTTAAATACTAACTTGACTACATATGAATAATCAGGAGACTATTTTGGACCTTTCCCAAACAAAATATATACATGATGCATAGAAACAGGTATACTGAAACAAAATATACTCACTTATACAGGTATCATGCTCTGCCATGTACAGAAGATCACCACGGCAGCTGCATTCATAACTTCCCCATGTGTTCTTACATTTGCAATCTCGGCATTGGCAGGCAATCTTTTCTTTACATTCATTCACATCTGCAACAACCAGATTTAGATTTTAGAATAGCTGTAACAAAATTAGTAGCTGCATCAAAAGCAAAGGCAGCTACTATAATTTCATAGAACCAAAAAAGGGAGACCAACAACAAAAATTTGAAAGGCACAGATTGATTAGCTGAAAGAAGGCCACAATATGGCTCCAAGCCACCATATTTTTCAAAATAGAAAATATATAAATAAGCACCTTCACAAGTTTTAACTCCATCACCCTTGAAGCCTAAAGGGCACTTGCATCCATTTTCTTGATATTCCTGCATTGTAAATCTTAACTGCTTAGAATGGAACCACAAAGAGCATTCCATTAAAAAAATTAACTACCTATACAAACTTACAGCACAGGCAGAGAATGTTGTGCCGTCTTTACTTCCCTTCCAACACCCTCCATTATTAATATCACATCGTCCCGATCCAGAAGCTGTACAAGACAAGATACATGCCGCCTATGATTTTTAGGAAGTTTAAAATCACATCAAGGTCTCCATGGCTCTCTATATTATAGGATAATCACAAGTTGTAACCAATTAAGTTTGTCAATAAACTGATAATATAGGTGAAGATGAAAGCCAGATGATTTATAATACAAACACAATACAAATCATCAATGCTCAACAGCTATAGGAATTCCAATGAAATTCGTCTCCAACCATGATTACCATTTCACTAAAAGTTACAAGGTTAGCTCATCAAAGGACATATAACAATGAGTCTACATGCTCTTGCAAGATATTGGGATGTTGACCAGTTGACAGAAAGAGGTTTGACATTAACTTGAGCCTGAGGGAATCCAAGTAATATCTTAAAGGCATATTTGGGCTCCGAAAATTCGGCCCCAGCCTCCGTCTGTTGTGCTTTTCTTCGGGGGAGTTTTAACGGATTAAGTTCTGGGGTAAATTTTAGAAAGGCAGATGGGTTTGTAGATAAGGCACTACCCAGAGATTTCGCCCTCATTTTGCGAGGAGTTTATAATTTGAGTTTTGGTTTCCTATAGGCGCAAGCCCCTATAGTTAATTACCCCTCCCGTTTGCGAGGACTTTATGATCTGAGTTCTGGTTTTCTATAGGCGCAAGCCCCTATAGTTAATTACCCCTTCCGATAATGAGAGAGAACTTTCGATTAAGGTTAGTCGTCAATCAGATATGTAGAGATATGTGTTATCTGGAATATAATAGCACCATTGGGCTTATGTATTTGGAAATGTTGAAGATTTGATATTTAAAATTTAAAATTTTCACCATCTTGCACTTAAAGCGGATGGTGGGAGAATGGATGATAGACCCAATCAAGATCCCATGGTTCTGTCATCCCGGGCCATCTTGGACCTTGGTCTACTGAGTCAGAGGAGGTAGTCGACCCAACCTGACAGAAGGATCCTTATCGGCAACCATGGGTTGCTTTGTCCAAGGGGACCTTGTAGACCTGGGGTGAATATTTGCCTAAGGGGACAAATTTGAATCCGCCTTAGCTAACAATGAGCATCGTGACATATTGATTATATCCCATTGTTTCATATCTTAAAGATTTGATATCACTAAGGAACGTATTGGTTCTGGCCATAATCGATATCTCGTTGTGCCATTTGGCGGCAAAACCACTTAGTTTAGAGGGCCCCGGGTCATAACTGTTTATCATGCGGTGCCATTTGGGGGCAAAATCACCGGTTAGAGGACACGTACCACGCCTTTACTGGCAGGAGATTATTTGAAAATAGATTCTACTGATATTTTCGACTAGACATTAGCTTTATGTGAGTTGAAGTAAATTTTAATTTGTCCACCCTAAAAAACTGTTGCGGAGAGTGAATGGATTTTGCTTTTAAGTGTTTGATAGTGTTGAATTTCACTTTTAAATATTTAGTTGGATTTTTGTGGATATTTAAGTGGAGCTTTGAATATTAGAATCACCACTCCGATAAAAAAATAATAATAAAAAATAGAATCACCCATTCGGTTGAAATTTATGTTCAACACGGCTATCATCAGAGTGTTTGGGGATCATTTTCATATGTAGCTTGAACCTGGTGAACTCTATCAAGCTCTCGACAGAAGATCTGGTTTCATAGGCTTTATGCCTTTGTTGATGAATTTTCTTCGTTGGAGGACTTGAGGCCTCATATGAATGTATAAAATTAGATATTTCTCTGACCGTATATCTGTTTGATAATTTGGGCCATGTTGACTCCTATCTATTCAAATAGAATGAATGAGCTCAAACTACGTTCATTTATTGACCCGCTCAGCATCCCTAGAGTCGTGTGTATACCCATAACACGCTCGTTGGGGCCCATATGAGTGTTTGGGGGCATTTTATAATTATTTACTGAACCTTGTCAACACCTACTTATCTGTTTAGGAGGATTAGATTCAAATTGGATTCATCATTTGACCCGCACAGCATCTCTAGACGTCGTGTGCGTACCCATAACATGCTCGTCAGGGCCCATGCGGGTGTGTAATTGCATATGCCCTTATGTGTACTTATGTGCATACATATTACAGTGCATGTGCGAGGGCATTCTAGAATATTTCAGTTGTGCATGCAACTGCCATTTGAGAGTTTGAACACCTTCTGTCCACTTGTATAAGTGTTGCGAATCTGGTGGCGTGGCGTACGGCTTATGGATTGAGTTGTTTGCTGCTTTGTATAGGTAGACTGTCGTGCACTACTTTTTGCTTTCTGCATGTGGATTACAGCACACTAATAAATCTCCTACTTTTACTTGTAGATGCTTGCACCATAATGAGCTTTTGTGCTTGCTTGAAAATAGTTTGTTGTGTATGACGGGCCCTACTGTAGTAGCTCGTAGGCATTTGAATTTTGTTGCATGTCATTTGTTCATGATTGCAATGGAGTAATGTATTTATTCAACATTGAACAGTAATGGATCGTAATAAGTGTCATATCATTCATTTCCTTCTGCTACGGCAGCTTGCAGGAGTGTAGGTATCTTGTATGTATAGCAGGTATACAGTCATTACTCACAGATAACATGTAGCATGAATACCTAATGTTGGTCGTAGAAAGGATCCGATGTTTACTGCACATTTCTCGCAGTCACTCATAGGTGGAATACTGCATGCATAATGAACCTTTTACGCTCACTTGTGAGTATACTGTAATGTCTTCTGCCATCTATGACCCTTCATAAGCATTTGCGGATGGATATGTTAGGGACTATCGTGTCTCTTTACATTTGTGGATTGATTAATTTTCACCATTCATTATGATAGATGCTCACTGACGTTTGCATGATCTATGTATATGATATACACATACATTGCTCATTGTCTACTATTTCCTTTTGTATCACGCTTGTGGCTAGCGGATTTTCTACAAACAACTCGTAGGAACTTATATGCCTGCATGTCGACTTATATCATTGATATCCACTTGCAATCAACAAAATACACTTTTCACTTATCTATAAGGGTTTGGCATGTTGACCTACAAACTCATGTTTGAAGATATGTTCATTACAATTTCTTTGTAGTTTGGCAAGTATACTGCATTTGTTTGCATATACTTCATTGTTGTTCACAAACAACCACAGGTCTCCTATAGCAGCTTGAGGATGGTCTGTTGTGTGTATTTACAAGCCATTTGACATCGTTTTTGAGGAGGTGGTCACCTTGCAAGTTCTTTACTCACACTATTCTTCTAAGGAGTCAGAACATTCACTAAGCATTTTTCAGTGAATTGATCCCTTATGTATTTTTGTAGTTACTTGCATGTGATCCGTATCAATTCACTGAAAAAGATCCTCATCAATAATAAAAAAGAGTGGCACACAAAAATGACACATGCACTATAGGCGTATCGTACTACTTACAAGACGAAGAAAAAAGACACTCCCTACTCACTAGTGTTTGGGGTTGAAACTGTATTACCATTGGAGATTGAGCTTCCATCACTCCGTGTAGCCATCCAATACGATCTAACTAAAGACCAAAATGCTTGATTGAGAATGGAAGAACTCGACGTGCTCGATAAAGTCAGACTACAAGCTCAACAGAACTTGAAAATCTATCGGACAAGGATGACGAAATCATTTGATCAAATAGTGCATCATCGAGCATTTCAAGAAGGGGAATTGATCGAGCTGTTGAGAATGTCAATCATCCCACACCAAAAAATTGGCGGAAAATTTGTGTCAAATGGAAAGGCCCCTTTCGTCATAGAGAATGTGTACCTACGAGGAGCTTATCAATTGATTGACTTAGACGATCAGAGGCACATGCAGCGGATTAACGGTCGATACTTGAAGAAGCATTATATATAGGGATAAATATGTATTTAGAATTTTATTATTTATTTCACATGTGCCTGCTAGCATATGTACGACATATGTTTTGAAATTCTCTTTTAATACAACAATGTATTTTAAAAAAAAATATTATTTTATTATTATATATATATTTTGAAATTCGCGTATTTACCTCAAAATTTGTGTCGATCTCGCCGAACAATCATGATTGAACAAGTTAATAGTGTATTTAGGGTATTATCGATGTTCCGATCGCAACAACGCAGTCCATTTCGCGCTCGGACGTCGTTTGAGCAACGTCGAATGACCTTTTCCTTAAAATTTATGCTTTGCCTTGGGATTCGTGCCACCACCTTGATCAATCCCAATTAATTAAATAAGATATATATTTTAAGTGTCGACGATATTCTGAACACAATGATGAAGTCTGTTTGTCAATCGGGTATTGTTTGACTAGAGTCACGCTTTAATTTCGGGTGTCGGTCGTCCCTTTTGACCGATTTCATCCAATGCGACTGCGAGGGGCCTCGACCTAGCAGAATTTGATAGTCTGATTGCGATGTCACTGTTCGTTCGGCGATCGGAGGTCATTTGACCCTTCAAGTGGTGCGTCATATCAATCCGCGCACTGCTTGATTCGCCACTTTCGTCCTTTTTATGCTTAGTTTGAGTTGTAGGGGTCAACATAGAGAAAAGCATGTGTAGGTCATTTTTCGGTGCACTAAGAGCACCGAAAGCTGAGTTTTGGAGGATTTTGAGTTTAAAAGGAATTATACATTTGCAAGGTGGTGACGGCGATGATGTTAGTGATGAGTGACAACTAAAATGCACGCGTTTTCTCTCTTTTCCTTTTTCTTCTCTCTCTTTTTTTTTTAAATAATAATATTAATAGTAAAGGGTAATAATATTAATAACTAATAATATTAGTTAATAATAATAATTAAGATAATTATTAATAATAAATAATGATAATAAAAGGGTTGTTGGAGAGTGGTTGTTGAGGCTTGAGGGGAAGCTAGGGCTGCATATTTTGAATGGCTATAGGAAATGAGGGAGATTAAATGAGGTTGTTGTTTGGGGAGTGTAGTGAGGCTATTATAGGGGAGAGGTGAATGAAAAGCGGATGTTTTTTTTTTGAAGGAAAAGGCACGCAGTGGAGGTTGAAGCTCGATCCAGGAGTGTGAGATCGGCACAGTAGCCGGCTATGCTTGGTCGGGTGGCCTGGATCGGATAGAGGGCAGCTAGATGTTAGATTGAGTGGCTTCAATAGACGACGAATTGGAGTTCGGCTGCAAAATGTTTTGATAGAGTGCTCGGCAGCTGTGTGGGCTGGCTGCAACCTTAGAGGTGTGAGTCGAGATGGCTATGGGATATCAGAAGGCTAATGTACGGCTTGGGTGAGGCTTCGACTTCGGTCGAAGTGAGCGTCCAATTGGAGGCCTGGTCTCGGCCGGGCTTGGACGCTTTGATCGGGCTTTAACGAGAGGTGGTCGGGTCAGCTGGAGCTAAAGATTCATTGGGATTGTGAATGTGCTTGGAGTTGCGGCTGGGAAGCTGCAAGGAGTTAGAGGATCAATAGGGTCTTGAGTTTTGGTCGGAGTCGGATGGTTTGTTGGTAACGGATGGCTTCGGTCGGGTAGTAGATTCATGAGAGGAAGCAATGGAGTGTCCATGGATTTCAGCTTGTGAGAGAGGTGGGTTCAGATGTTATAGTTCAGCACAGTGAAGGAGATTAGAGATCGTTTGTAGGCTGGAAGCTCACTGTGTGGGAAGAAAGACCGAAGGCTCCCTCTCAATTTCTCTTTTATCATTCGATCAGGAGTGCAATTGAGGCGAACACGAAGAGACGGTTTTGCGCCGGATTGAGCAAGATTTTCACAGAAAATCGGGATGGGCCTCCATTTGTGCATGGATTTCGGCAGGGATTCAAGCGGAGGTAATAATGATTTTTTTTAATTTTTTATTTATGAGGTCAACAATGTTTAATTTGGAATATAAAAGATATTTATCCACTTTTCACAGTGGGTAGCTGCTGAAGGACATGAAATTGAATGCATTTCCTCATTCAAGCAGTAAAATTCCAATCCCAAGAATGTAGAAACAAAATAAAACAAAAAGGAGATGCAAATCCTCACTTCAACAACAATCTTCCTCAAAGCTTTCCATACTTTCTCATGAATAGCAGATTTGTGTGCAGTGCCATGGGTCCTAGGAATCCTATGACAAATTGCAGGCTTGCTATTTCTCAGCCAGGTTATAACTAAGAAGTGAGAACTTAGCACAATTTTATTTTCCTAGATAAAATTTAATTTCAATATCACATATCCTAGAACATTATAGTTTCTCAAATAGGTTACGCTAAAAATTGTACCTTTACAATGTGTATACCCATCACCAACAAACTTTACACCATTGACAACAGGACATTCACATACTCTTCCACGGAAAGTATCCTGCAATTTACAAGTCCACTGATGAATTAAAACTTCATGTAAAAACTTGAACATTTCAAATTTATAAAACTCTGAAAATACCTTGCAGGCAGAAATATTAGCTTCCTTGTCCTTCCAGCATCCACCATTGTTTTCCAAGCATTCATTTGTCTGGATGTCTATTAAAAAATTAATGAAGATAAGTACCCAACCGGCAAAAAAGATACTGCAAACACAAGAATTTCAAAAGATCTAGTAAAAAAAACCTATCTTTACACCAAAAATTCATACCAACCTTCATTCAAACACACAGCAGGCTCTGTTGTTTCCTGAAAACCAGCACAGATTGCTTTAAGCACAGCACTCTTGTCCAACTTGCCTGTAATCAAGAAGCAACATGCTATTGACTCTAATGATGATGACGATGATATTCCACAAATTTAATGAAATCACACTACATTCACAAGAAATAAATTCAAGCAAACCTCGGTACTGCCGGTTGTTTATGACAAGTGTTGGCAGGATAGTAACATCCCCACGGGACTTCTTCCCAATCTGAGAGAACAAAATAATTATGAACATAAGAGAAAAGATGAAAGAATTTGTAAGAGAACATAATCACATTAACAATACTTATGCTGTACAGACTCAAATTTTCCTGACCTGCGCATCTTGTTCAGCCTTCAGCATGGGATTGTCTTCATCAGCCTCAGGATCTCCAATACAACTATTTACTTTCTTCAGATCAACACCTGCGGGAAGAAAATAAAACAGATCATCCCTTGAAACACAAAAATCAACCTATTCACATAGATTGCTTAAAATTCTGACCAAGCAACCCAATGAGTTTGAAAAAATTATCCACATACCCAATGTGTTGATTACATCTTCAGCACATTCCTTGGTGTATTTCTTGTCTTTCATTGGGCACCTAATGGAGAAGTCAGTTACATAATCCCACCAAAGCCATGGCTTTCCACTTTCATTGGCAACATTAAACAAGCAGACCTGTCTGAGATTCTGGATCACAACATCCCTCCCATCATATCCTTTGCTGAAATCCTGTTCGGGATCAGGGGCACAGTACCTTCCATGGTTGATGCATTGAGATTTGCATTGCTTGCTCAAAATGAAAACTTCAGGGCAATACCAAGTAATATAATGTGGTGTGAATTGAGTGTAACCCTTTTTCTCAAGTATTTGTGCTGCACCTTTAAAAGTTCTAACGAAGTCTATTTGGCTGTCACATTTGGGGCCACATTCATCATTGCTGTTAGTCCAGAGCTCATACTCAACACGGTCATCAGGATGAGGTAAGGATTCCCTCCAATCTAGATTGACACTGACCATTTCTCCATCCACCAGGGCTTTCTTAAGACCATCCCCAAAGCTTTTACTAACAAGTACAGATGGGATGGATATATTTTGTAAATAATCTCCGCGAGCACTGTCTTCTTCAGGCGTGTCCATTGTGATCAATGGTTCCTCCTTGTCATCAGCAACAAGAATTGCAGCAGCTCCTGCATTCTGTGCGTTCCAAGCTTTTGTTGTAAAATAGCAATCTGTCCATAACCATAAACAAATTGCTTAAATTAAAAGTAAATCTAAACAAATAAATATGTCAAGAGACAATGAAGTCTTCCCAACTCTCCAAGGATTTGAGTAATGGTGTTCAGATATGAAATTCCATGGATAAATTCACATGAACAAACTAAAGAGGGACTGAAGTTAAATTAGATACACATGATCAAAATTAATTTCAATTCAAAAACTTAATATTATAAGTGGGATCAACCACTTGATATTTCTATACAATAATATATTTTTAACAATTTAATATGGGGCTTAATCCAATACTCTCAGTCTTTAACTAGTTCACCCTCATCGACTGATTTGATTGGGAGGAAATTAGAAAGTTTTTTAATCAATAGGGAGTTGTTTAGGAGGTCCTTAATCAAAGGAGGATTTTTTATGAATGTTTAAATTATAATTGGGAGGAAATTATTTATGGCAAAAGATCTAATCTGAATCAAAATCTAAGAGGGAATTATTTAAGAAAAATGAGGAGCAATTATTTAGGAAAGTTTTAATTATAATTGGGAGGGAATGAATCAGGAAAATAAATCTAGTTTGAATTCAAATATGAGAGGGAATTATTTAGGGAATAGGGGCTGATTTGGGAGGGAATTATGAGAGCTTATTTAAGGCTAACAATGAGTGATTTCATGATTATGTTTTTAGTTTGCTGAAATTAGAATTTCTTATGTTGTGAGGGCTTTAGCCTCCGGCTAAGGATTTGGGAGAGTTAAATCTTCCTCTCCAATTGAAGATCCAACTCTATCTTGTTATTTTCTTTCATATATCTTGCATTAAAAATAGTTTTGGTGTGTTCTTCCTATTTTGTTATCGTCGTTCACTGATTTCACGGGAATTATATCCACTCCTATCAGATTGTCATGGAAATTACTCACTCTTTGAACTTTGCTCAACTATAGTGTGAGGTTGGTCAAAACTCATGGGAGCTATAAACAATAAACTATTAGGGCAAGTGAACAAAAGGAGGACTATAATTAAGTCAAATACACTAATGGCTAACCCGATTTTAGCCCAAAATGCTTATATTTATCGATAAGTGTCAACAACTTTAGCATTTTTACACTAAAAAATTTTCAACTACAGACATTGGACCAAAACGACTTTTGTGCATCTTAACAAAAATGATATGAACTACTCGATCCCAATACAACCAATGGCTTTAAACCATTTCTTGGTTATTCGGACCAAAAGTAGATAAAAATTAGGCTCGATACATAAAAGGTCAAAACTATTTTTAACCCAAAAGCTTCAGGGTTTAATAGAGTCAAATCAAGTTGAGTCATAGCTAACTTGAGCTTTGATTGCTAAATTTTAATTAGGCTTCATCCAGGCTTTGCTAGATTAACAGTGCGCCCAAGCTCGACTCGGTAATTTTAACTTGCCAAAATTTTGTAACCATGATGGGACCTCACTGCAAAAGTCATTGACAACGAAGGCATTACAATAAGAACTTGTTAGAAAAGGCATTGACAACGAGCTATCGTTGGATAAAACATCAAATCTGGCGATAGCTTGCAAGAGAGAACATGCATGGTGTGGGCCGCTAGTAGCTTGCTGGAGAATGCTTCTCCACAAGTACTAATTGGAGAAGGTATTGTTGGCTATGGTGTCACGCCAGAGACGGCATTGCAAAGATTGCTCGTTGGAAAAGGCATTGATGGGGCCAGCAATGTTTAAAAAAGAGGAGTTTGTGAGAGGTGAGGCTTGTAATTAAATCTGATAAGTTTACCCATGTTTATGAATGTGTGATGAGAATTTATTCCATATGGGAGAAACAAGAAGATTTTAGAGCCTCTTCAAGCTAACTTGTGAGCTAACGAGTTGAGCCTCTTGAAGCTCGAAATGTTCTTCATGCATTCTACCGAATATAGGATATCATTAGGATAAACAATGGCAAAGTTGTACAAGCATGATTGTAGAACATCATTCATCAACCTGGTGAATGCAGCTAGGATGTTATGAAGTTTGAATAATATAAACAACCACTAATATAACTCCTGATTGCCTTGGAAAACAAACTTCCATGTATCCATATGATTGATACACACCTAGTGATAAGCAAATTTGAAATCCAGCTTGGTGATGATGGTTATATGCATCAATTAATCTACCAAGTGGTCAATCAGTGGTAGTGAATAATGACTTTTTGCCATTATTTAATTAAGAGTGAGATAGTTAACACGATCTATTCTCCAACAACTCTACAACTTGCTTTTTGATTTCTTCATTCTTGATGATTGAGTTTCAGTACATTGAAAAGTTTGGTGCTGGAAAGTCTAAGATTAACCGGATATCATACCTTATGGTTTGCTATGATGGCAACCCTTGTATCTCCTAGAAAAAAAGTGGCATATACCTCTTCAAAAATCTTTGTAGTTATAAATCACTAGCGTTGTTTAATATAGATAGAGCAATATTTCTTTCTTCCTTCATGATGGGCTAATTAAAAAAAAAAGTTTTTTTAAGATTTTTTTTGCCATAATTATAAAGTTTAATACACTACTTGATACTAAGACATCCATTATTAGTAAACCATAGTCCTTCAGAAAGTACAACTTCCCTACCAAAGTCATCCAACATCAATAGGAATGGCAAAACAACAGTACATACCTATCATTCAAGTCATACTACCCATGTAAATTTGAAAAAGACCAAGTGGAACCACCTCATACAATATCTCATCAATGAAGTCATCAATAATTGCAAAATTTCAACTGACATTAGAGATCAATCCTCATCTATGATCTCTTCTAAATCAAACCCAAAGGAATAAGGACCTTGACAAGGTATGATGTCCAACACCAACTTTCGCATCTGAGTAAAAAAAATGAGATTCTTCTGGCATTTGGTGTCAATGATAACATTGATCACCTCTTGCTTGACTTTGATCCAGAGTAAATAATTCTTGTTGTATCCATGCTTGAGAGTGAACCCCGCTGGTATATCCTTCGGTAAAGCCATTAGATATAAGTACAAGTCCACTTGTCTTTGGAACTATGCATTGTGTTATACACGGCAACAACACAAGTCTTTCCTTTCATATACTTCTTCCACTTTTAAGGGATCAGTTTAGAGTACTCCTTCCAGCAATTTTTTCTAGTACAACAACACACGATACAACAACAACAACAACAACATCAAGCCTTTATCCCACTACGTGGGGTCGGCTACATGAATCCTTTTTCTCCATTGTGTCCTATTAAAAGTCAAATTCTCGTTTAAATCTAATAAAGAAAGGTCATTCCTAATATTTTCTAACCAAGTCTTTTTAAGTCTACCCCTACCTTTCTTAACATAAGTTAAATCTAATACCTCTACTCTCCTAACCGGGTCATCGGAAGGCCGCCGTTTTATGTGACCAAACCATCTAAGGCAACTCTCTCTAATCTTATCTTCTACTGGAGCTACTCCAACCTTTTCACGTATATGCTCATTTCGTATCCTATCTCTAAGGGTAAAGCCACTCATCCACCTGAGCATCCTCATCTCTGCCACACTTAACTTAGTATTATGCTTCTCTTTTAATGGACAACATTCGGCACCATAAAGCATTGCAGGCCTCACTACCATCTTATAGAATTTTCCCTTAAGTTTGAGGGGTACATTTCTATCACATAACAAGCCCGATGCATTCCTCCACTTCAACCATCCAACTTGAATTCTGCTAATAATATCCCCATCTATTTCACCATCACTCTGAACAATAGATCCAAGATATCTAAAACGTGTACTCTTATTAATGACTTGATCGCCCAAAGTCACAATCCCCTCACTAGGTCTATTACTACTAAAATTACACTCCATATTGTTAACCTCTACGCATTAACCCAGCAAAAAAAAAAAAAAAAAAATCAAATTAAAATACCTGTGAAACCGCTGGATCCTCGAATCATGCCGAGATTGCGTCGATTCGGCGCCGTTCGCATCACTTCCCTGCAAACCCGGCGCAAATCCTGCTCAAAACCAGCGATCTCGCCTCGACCGTGCTCCATCTTCGCCTCTATAAAACGAAGCCGAACACGACTCCTCTTCTCCCTGCTTGTCTCTCCCCCATTCGCAAATCTCCCAGAAACCTCTGCCTCCCTTCAATTCGCAGAGAGAGAGAGAGAGAGAGAGAGAGAGACTTACCCGATTCCTCCCTGTGCCGACGTAAGCTCCACTTCTCTACACCTTCTCCACCGATCCAAACTCATCCCACTCCGACGCCTCCTCCGGCCTTAGACCAAGTCGACGCCAGCTCCTTGGTCAGCCGAACCCAACATCCTCCCTTTGCTCCGTTCGGCCTCCCTCTGTCCCGATCTCACCAAGCCGAGAGAGAAATAGAGAAAGAGAGAGAGAGAGAGAGAGAGAGAGAGAGAGAGAGAGGAGTAGAGAGAACCCTACCTGTCCGACCTCTCCCTTCCAATCTCCCCGACCGACCTTCCCTTCCTGTTTGGATCGGAAGCAAGAGCAGGAAGCCGCTGGCTATGAAGGTAAAGTTCTCCCTTTCACGCGTTTCTTTGGCCAAATCCCATGTCTGCTGAACCGAGGGGTGGAAGGCTTAGTATTAGGTTTAATTAGTTTTAATGTTAATTAATTATAATTAATTTTAATTTTAATTATTCTAATTAATTATGTTTATTGTAATTAATTATATTTAATTCTGATTAAATGATTATAATTAATTTATAATTACTTCTAATTAGAATTAACTTTAATTAATAATTTTTAATTATTTTTAATTATTATTAATTAGTTATCATTTATTAAAGTTAATTATTATGAGTTAGTTATAATTAATCAAATTTAATTATAATTAATTATTTTAATTAATTTTAATAATTGTAATTAATTATTTTTAATTACTTATAATTAATCATGAATAAATATGATTAATTAAGGATAATTGTAATTAATTATAATTAATTAAAAAAAATGATGCTTCTCCCTTCCCACACCGACGAAAGCGAAGGTATAAACTCTCTAACCCTAAAACTCCGAGAACTTGTTTCAACGCATGCGTCGAGACAAAACGACCACCTATGCACGCTTTTCTTAGCGTGGTGGGAGGGAGTGCGTCCCGACGCTTGCGACGAAGCGGGTAATCAACTAATTCCTTCTTCGAAGTTCGTATCGCCTTGGAAACCCCGCCTATGCACGCTTTTCTTAGCGTGGTGGGAAGGGATCCCGGTGCGATGCGCACGACGAAGCAGGGATACCCATAAGTACCCGCTTGCGGGGAAATAACTGCATTACTTACAAAATATTTTCCAAAATAAAAAAATATACATTTTTACAAACAAAATACCCATGCACGCTTTTCTTAGCGTGGTGGGGGATCGAAAAATTACACGGCCGCGGTGTCCTCGAAAGAGGGCATCTACCATGCACGCTTTTCTTAGCGTGGTGGGAAAGGCCCAGTTTTCTCGTAGTTTTCCCCTAAACGGGGGAGACGCCGGGAGGCTGCCGAAATTCCGGGTGAAACATTACTCTTCATGGACCTGTTTGAACTCAAAAGAACAAAGATTTGAGACTCAAATGAACAAGAACAGAGGACTTATGGACTTGTCAATTGATCTAAATAAATATGAACTTAAATCTAAAAAAAAAAAAAAGGAATATGATCTTGGACATTTGAACTCAAGCAAATACTTGAGTTGGACTACAGGGGACATAAAGCTTCAGCTTGCCACTTGAACTTGAACTCATATTGGACTTGAGTTAGAACATGAGCTTGAACTCGAAGGAGCTTGGTGCAAGGAATTTGAACTTGAACAATTTGAACAAGAGCTTGAATCCAAGCTGAACTGCAGGGGACATATTCTAGAATTCAAATGATTAATGAAACTTGAACTCTACTTGAACCAAATGGAACTTCAATCAAACTCAATCAAGAAGAACTTGATTTGGGCTCAGACTTAAGTTAAACTTAACAAGATTGTTTGTGGAATAAATCTTGAAATACAACAAGGCTTGGGTTTGAGTCTCATTTGACTCAAAAGAGTCATGATTTGAATTATTTGAACTCAAATTTGGAGCAAAACTTGAACTAGACAAACTCAAACTTGAGTTTGGACTTGATTTTGATGATGACCTAGAGAATTTCAAATGAACCATATAAGATCTAACTTGTATAGATTACAAGTGACAAGCTCCTGACAATTAGATGCATTTGTCTCCTACAAGTTGGGAGATTCAACATAGACATGATGTATTTTGAATAGTTCAAAGAGGACACTCCAACAATCTACATCAACATACAAACAAACACATTGATCTACATGTTAGCAAGAGTGAAGATCTGCAATACATACAATCTTTCTACGAATATGGATGTATGTATAACATGCCACCTAGGGGTAGATACAAAAAGACTTCAGTAAATGCAGTATCCTGAAGTCAATTCTAGTCTGTGAAGAAAGACATCTACCTACCTACATGCAGCAGTGGCGGACGCACTGAAAGGACCAAGGACCAAAATCAAATATATAGAGAATACGACAAGTACAAGCTCCTACGACCCAAGGCAGGAGATTAGTTAGTGCACTATGACCCGCCTACGAAAATCAACAAATAGTGCACGACAGTCTACCTGTACAAAGCAGCGAATAACTCTATTCAGAAGCTGCTACGCCACGCCACCGGATCTATAACATTTATACAAGCAGACAGAAGGCGTCCACAACTACAACGCCACGCCACCGGATCTGCAATCTCCGTACAAGCAGACAGAAGGCGTCTACAATTATTTCAAAGTACCCCTACACGTGCACTAAATTGTATACACATAGGTACACTAACGGGGTATATAATCTTAACCCGCATGGGCCCTGGCGAGCGTGTTATTGGTACACACGTGACGTCTAGGGATGCTGCGCGGGTTGACAAGTGAATTCTAGTTCGAACCCGATCCTCCTATACGGGTCAATAGGAGTCGACAAGGTTCGAACTCTCAAATAAATATACGATTGCTACGACCAATATATTTTTCTTAATACATTCATATTAGGTTTTCAAGGCCTACAACAATATGAATTCACTAATAAAGGTACAAAGCCTACGAAACTCGATCCTCTGTCGACAGCCCGATAGAGTTGACAAGGTTCAATCCATAAAGTGAAAATGACCCCAAACACCCCGATGATGGCCGTGTTGAATGCAGATCTCAACCGGAGGGGTTTTCTCAAATATTTTCAAATATCTTCAAAATATCCAAAGTCCACTCCAAATACTTTTAAATTCCACCCAAATACCCAAAGCTTCTCAAAATTCAGAAAAATCTCAAAACTCCAAAATCCCAAAAATATTTAAATTTGAAATTCAACCCATTAACCACTTAAAGCAAAACCCGTCCACCCTCCGCAACAGTTTGTCGGGGCGGACAAATTAAAGTTTACTTCAGCTCACAAAGAGCCAAATGCCTAGTCGAAAGTATCACTAGGATCCATTCTCAAACAATCTCTTGCTAGTAAGGACGTGGTACGTGTCCTCTAACCGGCAGTTTCACCGCCAAATGGCACTGCAGGTAAACGGTTATGACCCGGGGCCCTCTGAACCGAGTGGTTTTGCCGCCAAATGGCACCACAGATAGCGGTTATGGCCAGAGCCAATACGCTCCTTAATGGCGTTAAATCCTTGAGATATGAATCAATAGGATATGATCGATAGGGCACGAAGCCCTCTGTCAGCTAAGGTGGATTCAAATTTGTCCCCTTAGACAAACATTCACCCCAGGTCTACAAGGTCCCCTTGGACGAAGCAACCCATGGCTGCCGACAAGGATCCTTCTGTCAGGTTGGGTCGACTACCTCCTCTGACTAAGTAGACCAGGGACCACGATGGCCCGGGATGACGGAACCATGGGATCTTGATCGGGCCCATCATCCATTCCCCCACCATCCGCTTTAAGTGTAGGATGGTGAAATTTCTATTTTAAATATTAAACTTTCCAAACATTTCCTAAATTTCTAAATCCAAACCTATGCTGCTACTATATGCCAGATGCACGTATTTCTATACGTATCTGATCGACGACTAGCCTTAATCGAAAGTTCTCTCTCGTGATCGGGAGGGGTAATTAACTATAGGGGCTTGCGCCTATAGGAAACCAGAACTCAGATCATAAAGTCCTCACAAAATGAGGGCGAAATCTCTGGGTAGTGTCTTATCTACAAACCCATCTGCCTTCCAAAATTTACCCCGGAACTTAGTTCGTTAAAACTCCCTCACCGAATAAAAGAAAAGCGAGCGGAGGCCGGGGCCGAATCGGAGCCCACACATATATTCCGTTTTAGATCTACTCAAGCGAAAATCTTTAGACTCTAAGGTTGACCTCCATAATTCAAGTTTACCTTTAACTCCCTCTCTAATCTTATCAACAAGAAGAATATCATCAGCAAAAAGCATACACCAAGGTACATCCTCTTGCAAATGTCTAGTGAGAACATCCATGACTAAAGTAAAAAAGATATGGGCTTAAGGCTGATCCTTGATGTAACCCAACCGAAATAGGGAAATACTTGGTCAATCCACCTTGTGTTTGAACACAAGTAATAGCTCCTGCATACATATCTTTAATGATTTGAATATAAGCATTATTGACTCCTTTCTTTTCAAGAACTCTCCATAGCACTTCTCTTGGAACTTTATCATATGCTTTTTCTAAATCAATAAATATCATATGTAGATCCTCCTTATTTTCTCTATATTTCTCCATCAAACCTCTTAATAAATGTATGGCTTCCATAGTCGACCTACCCGGCATGAATCCAAATTGATTTTGAGAAACATTAGTATCACGCCGCAACCTATGCTCCATAACTCGCTCCCAAAGTTTTAAAGTATGACACATTAACTTAATACCTCTATAATTCACACAATCTTGTGCATCACCTTTATTCTTAAAAATAGGATTACAAAATTACCTAAAGCATTTAACGTAGAGGTAGAAGCAGGTTTTGGAGCATGCCACTCAATTTTGTTATCGTTTTGTTCTTTGATAAGTTGAATCTTTCCTTAGATGAATGTAGCCCCTACTCTTTCCAATCTTGATTATTATGCTTTAATATCACCACTAATATACTAGCCCAATTAAGATCAAAAGTTGAAAATAAGTGAAGTTCATTTGCAATTTACAAACAAAGCCCTGAAGTGTACTTCAACAGGGTTACCAAGTCTCAAAGATTAACTCATAAAATAATTGCCTCATATCAGAACTTTGTGTATTCTTGCATAAATTGCTCTTGGCATTGCCTCAAATTATTTCACTTCTTCCACCTACCTTCTACATACTCCACTGAATAAAACTCTCGATGTATACATTATTTGAATATTCTCCAAATCATCACTTGATGGTCATTCCTCTTTAGATAGGCATTTCAACATGCCATAGTATGATGCCTTAACTTCAGTCGGGTAAAGGCAACCTTACCATTCGTGTTATACCCTTACAAGGATGGTCTACTAAGACTGATTAATCCATGCATCCAGATTTTCGACATCAACTATCTCATCATATGTAAAAATTTTAAATTAGGCTTCTACATTGAATGGCTGAATCATTTTTATATGAGCTATGGCCAAATCTATACATCCATCCTCTCTGCACATACTTGTATTTGGAAGGAATGAGGAGGAATATGACATGACCATCTGGTCGTAGTGGTTGGTTATTTGCATTTGCACGCACATCCACTTAATCATGGTGATCGTGTACTCTGTTATTTTAACCATTTGATTAGCCGAATTTGATGTAGAATCATTACTAGCCATTAATTGATTTTCTTTTCTTCTTTTTTTCTCGTCTCTTTCTTGACTTCTAATACAGATTTATATCCCTTCCCTTTTTATACAATGCATTAAGGTTCAATACTCGGATAGTAACTTGATTTGTGCCAAATCTGAATGTAACTTCTTTACTAAAATTGAAATTCTCTTCTTCGTTTTGACTCTCTACTAGTTGTGCACAATACTTCTATTCATTGTGTTCATTCCTCTTGATAATGTTGTTAACAACAAAAGCAGCTTCAAATTGTCCTTGTATGTACTTTGGAATCAACTAACCATTGGATAACATACAGTGGCAGGGTAGCAGCAAAATAACAAAGCTAGCTAGTAATAGCCACAACAACCAGCAACCTAAATAGGAGCAACAATAACGACATGTAACAGCTTCAACAAACACAAACCTATAGATGCAAGGGACCAATTCCTTTCCATAATGTGCTATAGTGCTCGGGCTCAAGTTCTAACAATTTGAGAAAAAGGTAGGAGAAATATAAGAAAAAAAAAATCTTAATCAATTTCCCCTTGGTTTCCACACAATTCTAAGTCTTTTAAAGGTCAATTACAATAGGAACTGTTCTAAAGAAAAACATCATAAACAAACTCCACAAAGAAAGGAACAACCCTATTTACAAATAACTAACTAGATAAGTTCAAGCTAAATGATAAGTCATACAGGAATTATCCTAACCTAAATTTAAGGCCTGTTGACAACTTTTTGATTACTTTGAATTTCAAACTACAACCATCTTTCATTATTGCTTTATTGCTACTTCTTAAAAATTTTTGTGATAGAAAGTTGATGAGGACATCAAATTTCGCCACGTGTACCATCGTCGAAGACGCAGATCGATGACTACGATCCAAAGCCTTTATTTCTGATTTATTTTGTATGTTATTTATTCTCGCATTTTATTTTTCTAGTTTGCCCATGTGGGTATTGAGTCGCTTGTGTAGTCCTAAGGGCATTTGTGTCTTTCTAGCTTTGTCTTAGTTTGACCTATTTAAAGGAAGCCTCGTGCATTGTAATGAGATGATGAATATTGAAATGAAATCTTATTTTTCTTTGCTTGATCTCTAAGTGAGTTCATGAGAGGAGAAGCCTAAGGAGGGTGATTTGCAATACCCGTCAATCTTGGTGGATTCCAAGGTTCGCGGTTCTCTTATCTTTCTTTTCTTTTATTTTTCCTTGCATCGAATTCCCTCCCCAAACTTCCCACCAGCCGGCCTCATTCCCCACAAAGTCTTTCTTGGTAATTTTCCCTAACACGAGCCCCTCCCCTTGCCGCCAGCCTCCTTGGGCTGCCCAAGCCGACGACCATCACCCACCCGATCGCCAGCCTTCCTCCCTCGGCCTCCCCTCTCCACCCACCTAGCCGCCGGCCCACCTCCCAAGCCCCAAATTTGAAATTCAAATTTCAAATATTCCTTTACTCACCTTCCTAAAATAAATTTGGTCAAATTGGATATTTTCTTATTGCGAATTCAATTGAAAATTTGAATTCAAGTCTAAATCTATGATAGAAAACCTCTCTCTTGATTTAAAATCTGATTTAAAATTTCCGATTTTGTGGTTACTCCTTAATTAACTCTTTGGGGTCCACTCACTTAAATCAAATCCCTCTCCCCCTCTCTCTAATAGGCCGACCACCCAACCCCCTCTCCCTCTCTCCAATCTCATTAATTACCCCCAATTAATTTCCCCTTAATCACTCCTAACTGCCGGCCCCATTATGGAATTAATTTGATTTTCAAATTAATTTCCCTCCCATCCCACCTAATTGGAAATCAAAATTCAGATTTCTAATTATCTCTCTCAAGCCTCCACCTAGCCCACCCGCCCCTTCTCCCCTTTCTCCCACCTGAGCCCTCTTCCCGCCCTTCCTCTTAGGTCAAATTCCCCCATGTGGCGGCTCCCCCCCTCCACCTCAACGTTTCTACACACGACAAGGATCTCCCATGGTCATGCATGGACGATCCGGGAGTTGATCACGGCTTTGCTTACAACACCCAAGGAGAGATCGACATTCTTCTCTCTCCTTTCTACGAATCTGGTTGGGAATACGACGAAACGGTGGAAAGATACGTCAAACGAATTCTCTACTGCCTCGCTGAAACGATAGAACTCCAACAACCCGAACACCGTGGGTTCTCATCGGATGACCACCCGCGCCTCCAACTCCGGCTCCTTCCCCAATGACTAGTCCCCTCAGCATCACTTGTTTATTAGTGGCATCCTTAAGTTTGTGTGCAATCCTTTTCCGCTAAGCCGAGCGACATCAAGAGTGTATGTGAGGGACTCTGAGGTAAATGATCTAGATCTTAAACCGTGGATTTTTGTTAAGAGCCATTTGCCTTATTATTTATTTGTTGAAATGATTTTGTTAGTCTCATGTCGCTTTAACTGTAATCAATTGACGTTACGTAGTTCTTCTGTGAAAATTTTCTTACAATCCATCTTGGAACGCATTCGTTTTTAATTAGCAATGCAAAGTTCACAAATTATTAATTTCCTACAAACAATTCTTGCATCGTTTCACATCAAAAGTTTTTTTTTTTTTTGCAACAAGATCAACTAATATGTGCAAGTTTTTAAAAAACTCCTGTCCAACTTTGGTGGTACAATGAAGTGTGGAAAAGTTGTTAGACCTGATGATATTTCAAGAAAGGTGTGGAAATGCTTAGGAGATGAAGGAATTTTTTGGCTTACTAAACTTTTTAATATTATTTTGAAGACTAAAAAGATGTTAGATGAGGGAGAATGAGTGTGTTGATTCCTATTTTTAAGAATAAAGATGATGCACATGATTGTGCGAATTATAGAGGAATTAAGTTAATGTTTCATACTTTAAAACTATGGGAGGAATTATGGAGCATAAGTTACAATGTGATACTATTGTTTTTTAAAGTCAATTTGGATTCATGTCGGATAAGTCTACTATGGAAGATATACATTTATTGAAAAATTTGATGGAGAAGTATAACGAAAGTAAGGAGGATCTTTATATGATATTTATTGATTTAGAGAAAACATATAATAAAGTTCCAAGAGAAGTGTTATGGAGAGAGTTCTAGAAAAGAAAGGGGTTAATAATGCTTATATTCAAATCATTAAGGATATGTATAAAGGAGCTATTACTTGTGTTCAAACACAAGGTGATTTGACCAAGTATTTCCCTATTTTTGTTGGATTACATTTAGGATAAGCTTTAAGCCCATATCTTTTTGTTTTAGTCATGGATGTTCTCATTAGACATTTGCAAGAGGTTGTACCCTGGTTTATGCTTTTTGTTGATGATATTTTTCTTGTTGATAAGACTAGAGAGGGAATTGAAGGTAAACTTGAATAATGGATGTCAACCTTAGAGTCTAAAGGTTTTCATTTGAGTAGATCTAAACCAAATATATAGAGTGTAATTTTAGTAGTAATAGATCTAGTGGGAGGTGTTGTGACTTTGGGCGAACAAGTCATTAATAAGAGTACACATTTTAGATATCTTGGGTCTATTGTTCAGAGTGATGATGAAATATATAGGGATATTATTAGTAGAATTCAAGTTGGATGGTTGAAGTTGAGAAATGCATTGGGCTAGTTATGTGATAGAAAAGTCCCCCTCAAACTTAAGGGAAAATTCTATAAGATGGTGGTGAGACCTGCAATGGTGCGAAATGTTGACCATTAAAAGAGAAGCATAATATTAAGTTAAGTGTTACAGATATGAGGATGCTTGGGTGGACGAGTGGCTTTACTCTTAAAGACAAGATACGAAATGAACATATACGTGAAAAGGTTGGAGTAACTCATGTGTAAGATAAGATTAGATATAGTCTCCTAAGATGGTTTGATCACATAAAACGGTGGCCTTCTGATGACTCGGTAAGAAAATTAAATGTTTTGGATTTTACTTATGTTAAGAAAGGTAGAGGTAGACCTAAAAATACTTTAAAAATATTACAAATGAATTTTTTTTATTAGATATAAATGAGAATTTGACTCTTAACATAATACAATTGAGAAAAATGTTTCATATAGCCGACCCCACATAGTGGGATAAAGGCTTGATGTTGTTGTTATATTAATAACTAATCATTATAAATAATATATTTAGAATTTAAATTAATTACCATTTAATTTAAATAATTAAATATTTATTAATTGCACTATATTCTTAATTAATTTAAATGAAATTAATAAAAATAAATTAATTTATTCTCTATATTTTTGTTTGTCGTGCATTGTCTTCCTATAGCTGCAAATTTGCTAGGTTAACTTTTCCCCTTCTCCACAGTTCGTTGCGCTTCGACTTCGCCGCCTACTTCGCGTGACAGGTAGAGTTTTGAATGAGTCGCTAAATAACTTCTTCGCCTCCTTCGACGACGTTCCTTCTTGTCAAATCCGAAATCACACGTCATCGTTCATCTGTTTAATCGGAAGTAATGATGACGACAAGAGCTTGCTCGTTGCGAAGGTAGCCATCTTTCTTCTGTTCGTGTGCTTCTTCAGCTAAACCCAGTAAATCTGTCAAACTCTTGGATGTAGCAAATATGGGATTTACGACAAAAAGCGCGAAACGGAGGATTTAACTCATTGTGAGATTTAACGGTTCCCTAAATCTCATTTGAACAAGATTTGCTCAAATCATGCATAAATCTTGTATCCAAATGGCTCCTAAGTGTAGAAAAAAGTATTTCTCTCTGAGTACCAATTCTATAATTCATTGTTTAAAACTAGGTGAGACCTAAATCAATAATGAAGAGCAAAAAATAAACAATAAAAGATTAACACACAAAAGAAATTAAAAACTTCATACAAATTCATCCAATTGATGGCTAGGTCATATTGTTATCGCTACAAATTTCACAATGATTTTGCTTGTGGAGTTTTACAACTTTTATCTCTCCGATATTATATAAAGATTGTGCCGCATCTTTTTAAAGGAAAAATTATAACAAAAAAAAAATATAATAAAATCCCAAAAAACTCATAATGAAACAACATGCAAATATTGCATATCTTTTTGAAACAACAAACAATTTTGGCTTGCGACTAAATTTAGGCCAAATCTTCATGGTGAAAAAAAAAATTATGTTCGACAACTTACTGGCCACAAAACGTTAGTAGTCCCATGATCAGGAAAATAAAACTATAGATGTTCACAAAGCAAAAAAAAAAAAATTACATAGGAGGAAGAAACTGTTAGTATTTATTTCAATAATGACTCCAAATCCTTTAAAGAGTATACCAGTAAACATGCTATAAGCATCATGCGAACACTACTCATCATGTTCACATCACATCCACAAGGTTCTAGTGCTAACATGACCGCAAACAACATTAATTTCTGCATTAGAAACAAGTAATTACATTATCATCCAGTAAATCAGAAAAATAGAAAAAAAAATAAAAAATAAAAAAGCTAGTACATTTGTTCATGAAAGAAAAAGAAGCTCCACACATGCCATGCCCGATTATGCGTAACTAGGCATTAACAGATAAAAGGAGTGCATTATGTATCTAGAAACAAGAAAGCAAGGAAAAAGGGGGGGAAAAAAAAGGAAAAAGAACGCAAGATGCGCATTATAAATCAATAATTAGAAAAAACCACCTCCTCTGTCGATGAGAATGAAGGTTGGAAACCCTCCTGGCTTAACTTTGAAAGAGATATCAAATTCATGAAAGCTCTTGCAAGCTTTCCTATTAGTTTTGGGATAAGTCACAAAGCCCACCATTGTCCCACCATATTGAGGAATGCCGAAATTCCCAATCGCACACTGATACACGCCTTTCAAAGTATCCGGCGAGGTGACCTTCAAACTATTCTTCTCCACCACAAATCTCCCCCAACAAGAGCCCCACACAATCAGAAACCAAACCAAAAAACAAATTTTTCTACTCATTCTTGCTTCAGAACTCATCGATTAAGCGGTCTCGAAACCCTAGTAACTTCTCGTTAAACCCCAAGCGCTAACTCGAGGAGAAGCTAATCGAAGTCTAAGGGTAAACTGACCGAGCTTGAACTGAAAATCTGTGGTGGATAGAATCGCTGATTAAATTTTGATTATCTGCCAACATTCAATACGAAAATTCGACTTTTTTTTCAGCAGATAACTCAGAAGGCCCCCAAAAGTCCAAACCTTTATGCCCTGATGGAAGAGCTTGAAGACGGCTGAATGACATGAAAGTGGAAGCAGAAGACGATGCTTTAGAAAGACCGACTGCCCAGCATCGCTAGACTGGCAAGACTACCGAGAGAGAGAGCTAACGATGCGACGTGCCCACTTCTTGCAATTTCTACCATCATCTTCCTCCACTGTCCAAATTCCCGAAAAAAAAAAAAAAAAATTCCTCCACTGTCCCAATAATTTCTCGTACGGGAGTCGAAACTTCACGTGGTCGGTCGGCATTTGTATGGGACTAGAGAGGCAACTGAGCGATCGTTTCGAGCGACACGTGTGATGATCTTGATCGTAAAAAAATAAATGAGGTTGATAGGGAGTATTTGTCTTTATCTAGAGAGATTATTATTACATGTGATACACAACTAAAGATGTAAAGGTAGTGTGGCCCAGCCAGGAGGAGGTTTGGTCACCGGACGCATCTATACATTCAAAATTCAATAGGAGAATGCCCCATTACGACCAGACGAACCCAATCATTTTATTTAGCACGTGCTTCTACATTTACCGCGCGGCCGACAACCCGACCCGGACTGAAGGCAAAAAGTCATTCTTTTATTAGTTTTATCTGAAAAGTTACAAATTAAAACTCGCACCCTTTCGGTTGACCTTGCTCCCCCTCTTCGGCTGCTCATTTTCGTTTGGAAATCGTTTTTTTCCTCATCACTTTTGTTGTTGAAGCCATGCCGAAGGTCCATAATTTCTTGCTTGCGTTGAAGTGTTTTATGTCAATTTTCGTAGCTTGGTACCATGCATGGTACTACAGTTGGTACTTTTTAGAATTTTGTCACACAGATGGAATTATGTTTTTATGGTTTTGTAAGTCAGTTTAGGGTTTTGTATTTTGTTTCGAGAATGGAAGGGAAATGCTCGATACTACGCGCAATATTTCTCAAAATACTTATCTAGGGTATTCATTTTTTTGCACTCAGTACTGCTCGGTAGCTAACTCTGTATTCTGCATGGTACTGAGCGTAATACCGAGCTCTCATTTTATTCTGCTCTCATTTTTTGCTTGTGTTATTTTTTATCTAGTGTTCTGCTCATTTTGTTCGCTCGGTACTGCTCGGTAGCATACTCGGTACTTTGTATGGTACCGAGCGTAGTACCGAGCTCTCACTTTATTTTGCTATCATTTTCTTCGCTCGATATCGTACTCGGTACTCTGCATGGTACCAAGCGATTTTTTTACCGTACTCGCTCATTACCGCTCGGAATCATACTCGGTACTCTGCTCAGTATCGTACTCGGTACTCTGCATGGTACCGAGAGGTATTTATGTATCCAGTGTTTTGCTCAGTGTTTCTCTAAATACTTATCTATTGTTCCATAATTGCAGGGATATTTTCCAAAAATTCATTACATGTGCAGAGCTTCTACGTTTAGACAAGTTTGTGATCATTTAAAAAATACATTCGACGAAGAATTTGTTGATGATTTGAGGCCGCTGCACCTTCATCAAGTCCTTTTGTTGCTTGTTTTCCGTCAGAATGTTTCTCTTGTTCATATGTTGCTGATCAAGTGGAATTTCAAGAAGCAGTGCTTCGTAATCAAAGGAAAGAAGTTACCTTTCACTTCTGATGAGGTAGCTCTCATCATTGGACTACCCAATAGGGGTACAAAATTTGTGGTTGGAAGTAGCAGAATAAGTGGAATAACTTCCAATGATATTAGACATGAAATTCACAGTTTGAATGAGTCCACCCCAGTACATGATATTCTACAACATTTTATAAAATTCTTATTGTTCAATCTATTTTTTTCCCTTGGAAACTTCATGGTACCTTCAAGTATCCTGACAGTTGCAAACTATGCTGACAATTTCTTAACTTACAAATGGCTATTAACGATAAGGAACTTCCTTGTCGAAGAATTTGATTTGATTGTCATGAAGCATACGAATGGAATTTCCCTAGGATATATTAATAGTTTTGTAATAATTCTATTTGTGAGTATAAATGTTATGCTTTATTAAGGTACCGAGTGTACCGAATAAGATCAAATTTAAAGACCAGTACCGAGGGTACAGAGTAATTCCAAGTGTACCGAGCAGTACCGAATTCTTAAAAAGCTGTAGAAAAATAATACCAAGTACATAATGTACCGAGTGTACCGAGTAAGACCAAATTGTAAAAAAAGATGTAGAAAATAAAATCATTAATATGTTGTGCAATGAATATTTGATATGTAAGTCACATATCACACATTCTTATCTGCATCAATAAAATCATTAGTACATTGTGCAATGAAACATTTAAAATATAAGTCACATATCACACATTCTTCTCTGCATCAATAATTCCCATCATCATCCATGTATATTCAGCCAACGGTTGTGTGCTTGGTTGACTGTTAATGAACTCATCTATCAAGCATTCTGGTATTTGTGTGAAAGGCAGCTGTATTGAAGGTTCTTCTATGGGCTCTTCTGTGACTGAACAATACACTGTGGTATCAGGGCCTTACTCTACAGTTTTCTTTTTCTTCTTTTTTCTCATATCCTAGTGACTCTTCAATCTTGCATTAGAATTATCTTTAGGCCTATACTTCTGAGGATCTTTAACATTCTTAAGTCCCTCGCCTGCTCTTTTGCGAACAAATGGCTGGATGTTCTTCTTTCCTGTAAGGATGAAGTCAACATTTTCAGTCATCTCAATCATTGCTGACAACATGTACTGTTATGTATCTTCATTCCCAAGTGCTCGTGTGCTAACTTGATATGCAAATCCGCTTACATTATTTTAAATATCACAGCAACACCACCCTCCTGTGTTTGGCTCACTTTCTTTCCAATGCCTGTGACTTATCCACAAAAAAAAATCTTTCCTAGCTCTAGCTGACCATCGGGGCAAGAGGTACTACGAAGTAATTCTAACGATATCTAATTGCCTTATTACTCTCATACAATGAGAATAAGTAATCCCATCATACTGAACTTCCCACAGCTGCAATCAATTGTACCTTCCGTTGAATTAAAGTGAACTGTCCAATGAGAAGTCTAATCTTTTCTATCAACTTTCACAAAAAATATAAATCCATAATTAGATGCATGATCTATGCGCATCCCACCAACACCATGTAAGAACTCCTCAAAAAAAAAAACAATTTCTTTGTGTAAAAATTTGCAGCTTGCTCAAGTATTTGGCTACTTTTAACTACAAGAACTATGTCAAACTGAATGTATTTGAAATCTTCATCATGTTCATTTCGACGCCAACTCATCATAAGCTTCTCTAACCTCAGAAAACATTGAGTTAAAGAACTTGTTGCCTTGGAAATGCCATGAGAGACGTTGTTGGTGGACTCTTTACGCTATGTAGAAAGAAGGCCTATGTTAAAACAGTTTTTATTAAATATTGTTGACCATTTATTTCTGATTTTATACATATCTTTCAACCATTCATGGCTTTGGAGGTCTCCTTCATTAATCATTTCAGCCCATAATTTCTCAAACTCTTCCTCAGAATCACACTTACTTAAACAGTTATGAAAAAGTCCTCTAACTTTGTTGTTGCTATTGTTGCACCACATCTTGGATAGAGCCTTCTTGCTTATGTGCCATTGGCACAACCTATGTCATGTTTGGGGCAATGTAATTTCAATCGCCCTAGCCATTACCTGGTCATGATTAGTAAATATCGTTATGGGTTGTTTATCACCCATTATTTATAAAAATAATTTAAATAACCAGATAAATGATTCAATAGTCTCATTTGATAAAAAAGTAACCCCTAAAAGAACATTTTGCCAATGATTATTTACTCTAACAATCAGGAGATAAGCTAAATTATATTTGTTAAGCCTATAGCTAGTATAAAAAATAATCACATCACCAAAATAGTCATAATCTATCCTCCCTAAACCATCAACCCAAAAAAATTCAACAATCTATCATTTTCATCAGTTTATACATCCCATTCAAATATGTTATCATGAACTAGCCGTTCTTTAAATAATTCAATAAGGGAATACTTGCCCCATTCTCAATCTTTGATCTTCTCTCCTTTTGAATAAAGTTATATGCATCCCTCTTAAAGAATCATATATTTCCTTCACCACCTACTTCATCGCGTAGATACGAAAATGCATCAACTGTTCTTATCCAGCTTCTATCATGAATTTAAGAACTAAGGCCTTATCATCACTGATGTTCTTACATGATCTAAACAAAAATGTTGATCTTCAGGCCTAGCTAATTTGTGATTATGGCTCTCAATGTATTTCTGAACCTTCCAAACTCCCTTGACTTACTGAAAATCTAACCATAGCTGGACACCCAGTTCTAGTATTGGCTCTTCGATATTTCAAATTGGAATTCAAGTCAATGCCCTTCTTAAATCCAGCTTTCGAACATACAAAGTCCTTTGATTTAATTTTCCTCGAATTTGACCAGAAACCATGATGGTCCTTCCGAACACTGAATCCAATATTATGGGCATAATTGTAATACATGTTATATGCTTCCTTCTCACTTGAATAAACATCCCACACAAAAGTGAAAATGATGTTAATGTTACATATAAACAATTAGATAGCTATAAAAGTCAGTATTATGCTCAGTACTTCACTCTGCATCTTTCTCGGTACTTGGTATTCTGCTTGATACTTCACTCTGCATCTTTCTCAATACTCGATATTATGCTTGGTACTTCACTCTGCATCTTTCTTGATACTTGGTATTCTGCTTGGTACTTCACTCTACATCTTTCTCAGTACTCGGTAAGCTACTCGGTATCGCTCTGTACCGCTCAGTACTGAGAGCAGTGGACCAAAAAATAACGAGATAGTTCAGCCACTGGGTACCGAGAAGCAATACATAGAATACTCTTGACTTTAATACTACTACTCTAAACATTAACTCTACATCCATAAGATCTCTTGCTAAAATCAATTCCGGGTTTAGATCCTACCGTAAAAATCCCATACATTTATTCTGTGCTCCACTCTGGCATTTCTTCCTTTACGTCTTCAGTTTATTCCATTTCCTCAAACAATTCTAAGTCATCCAAAGACATCTCCATTTTCATTTTTGATTCTTCTTCCTCGCTTCTCTTTACAGAGCTCTTCTAAGAAAATAGCTTAAATCCTAATGTAGAAAAAACCACCAATAAAGAATAAAAAAGAGCGGCCTTTTTTAAATTTTCACGGAGAACCTGGTTCGATTCAGGGAACCTGCACAGTAAAAGGTAAATGGAGAAGCACGTGCTAAATAAAACGATTGGGTTCATCAGGTTGTCGGATCGCAACGTGGCATCCTCCTATTAGATTCTGAATGTATAGATGTGTCCGGTGACCGAACCCAATAAATTCCCCAGCCAAAGAGTGTATGTGAGTGTTCCTTGCTGCTCTACTAGGGTTTTTTGCGTGAACCTTGTTGCTGCCTCTCCTCCCTGAGGGAGGGCTCCTTTTTCAAGATGCCCTCCCATTTTCCACCTCTCTCCTCCTCCACCACCCCTCCTGCTCTTCCTTCCTCGAATCTCCTAGATTGGAAGCATCTCTTTGCTTCCCAAGCCCAAGTCACCAATGAGTTTTCCAGCTCACTCTCCCATATTCTTATGGCAAACTTCATTGCTCATTTTTCCAAGACAAAATTTGATGCTAGAGCCCCAAAATGGGCTCTTTCACTCGTGGGCTACTCCATTGGTCGTAGACCATTCTACAAAGCACTCCTCTATGTTATCAAAAAAAAACATGGACCCTCAAAAGCTCTCTCTCTCTCTCTCCTCACCTTAGATGATGGCTTTTCTTGTTAAAATTCACTGCGCTAGAAGATTACGAGATGGTCTGGTCTTACGACCCCTGATTCTTCTTTGGGAAACCTTCCATCCTTCAAAAGTGGACACCAATTTTTATCCCTAAGAGAGAATAATTTTTGGCCATCCCTCTATGGATCAAGATTAAAAATCTCCCTCTCTCTTGCTGGATGCCTGAAGGCATCTCCAAAATCGCAAGCTCAATCGGGATTCCTTTGGCGGTTGATGCCCTGACTGCTGCCAAAACCAGACTCACTTTTGCCAGGGTTTGTGTCCAGGTGGATAGCATCTCTCCTTTACCAGATGAAATCTTCATCTCGGTGGAAGGTAAGGTATCTCCCCTCACTATTCTATATGGTTGGAAGCCCACTCCCTGCACTCTATGCAGCTCTATCTCTCATGGATTAAATCAATGCCCAAAAAATATTGTTGCTCCTGTACAACCTCCCCATCACCCTCGTGGTCGCAGCACCAGTCGTAAGCCCAGACCTCCACTCGAGACCTCTCTTTCCATTCCAAAACCTCCTCTCCTCCCTGCACCCCTTTCTCTTCCCTTGCCCAACCCTCCTCTTGTCTCCACCTCCACTTCCACTGCTCATATTTACCATAACATTATTCCCAATCAGATATTAATCCCTAATTTAAACTCTCCTACTGAGCATTTCTCTAATTAACAAGATACTCTAGCCCCTCCTTCTATAATCTCTACCAATGTCCCCATCTCCTCTCAACCCCCTACCTCTCACAACAAATGTTTTATTCTTTCTGATTAACTAGACAATCCCACTGCCTGTTTACCCTCCTTCCCTCAAAACTCAAACAAATCCACCATTATGGTGAAGTGCTCCTCTATTTCTCCTTGTCTCCCAGGCCAAGGGAAAAATCCCCTGCAGCAAGACCCCTTAAACACCTCCACTCAACATACCCAAATACAAAATTCCAAACCTTCCAAAAGCAAGACTACCAACAAGGCAACCAACCAACCATCCAAATCCCAATGACCCTTCCTCTTATGACCTCATGGAACATTAGAGGCTTTAATAGCCAAGCCAAAGTCTTGTCCTATAATAATTCTATTAAGAAACTCAATATGGATATGCTTTTTATCCTAGAAGCCAAAGTCTCACATGCTGATGCTGCTGCTGACCCCTGGTTCTTTTATTCTCACTCCATTTTCTCTTATAAAGGATCTTATAATGATTTCTCTTTTTCTTCTTCTGAACATATTTGGATAAAATGGAATTCCCATAAAGCATATTTTCTCCCGTTGCACACCACCAGTTAGCTTATCCATGGCTTCGTTTAAGTTGGCTCGGTGGATATTGCTTGTTTCTTGGTTGTTTATGTCTCCAATTCTCCGTCTAAGAGGCAAACACTTTGGATTCATATTATTCATATAGCTAAGAGTGTCACTCTACCCTAGGCCATTATTGGCTACTTTAATTGTTGCAGACATACTAATGAAAAAGCTGGAGGTTCTCTGCTCCATCACAATAAGCTGACAGAACTTAACAACTTGATATTTAAGACGGGGGTCCATGACTTTATGTCAGTTGGGCATTTTTACACCTAGTACAATCAAATACTTGATAATCTAATCCACATTAAATTAGACAGAGTGCTCATTAATGATTATTGGTTGTCATCCTTCACAAACTCTTTCTACACTGTTGGAGAGCCCAACATCTCTGATCATTCCCCTATATTTTAAGCTCTGGAAGCAACTGCAAGAAAAATTCTCGCTTTATGTACAAAATTACTGGCACTATATCCATGAATATTGAGATGGAGTCCTGCTGACTTTCTCCCAAACTGTTATTGGTAGTCCCATTTGCTCCTTCTACTGTAAACTCAAAGCCCTTAAGAAATACATTAAGTCCAGGAGATGGGCATCCTCCTCTGTCCTGTTGAGAGACATCGAGAATCTTGCTCTTTCTCAGAAAGAAAATATTGAAAAAATTAAACACAATCTCATAGACCATGTGTTAAATACTTCTCTTAAAGATATTAATACTAAGCTTTTAGATCTTCAACACCTTTGGTCCAGCTAGATTTCTTAAAGAGGCAAAGCTATATGGCTATCCTGTAGGGAGGATAATCTCAAGTTTCTCTACTCTAAAATCAATAAGAGACAAAACTCCAACATCATCAGCTGCATTTCCTCCAATGGTGACACTCTCACTTCCTCCAATGATATTATCAATACTTTTAATATGCACTTCAAGAAGCTTTTCAATAAGACTGGGCATTTTTCCAATGGCATTGGCCCAATTCAAATTGGGTCCACAATCCTGACTCACCTTATTTATGGATTAACTACTCCAATTACTCGAGAAGAAATTAAAAGTGTGGTTTTTACTTCCCCTCCCAATGCTGCTCCAGGTCCTGATGGATTCACTTTTGAATTCTATAAATCTTCTTGGAATGTCGTGGGTAAACAACTTTATGATGCAGTTCTATCTTTCTTCTCTACTGTTTTCTTGCCAAAACAAGTCAAAGCCACAACTATAGCTCTTATACCCAAGAATCCTCATGCGTTTACTGTATTTGATTACAGACCTATAGCGCTCTACAATGCTCTTTACAAGATTGTGGAAAAAAATTCTTGCGAATAGAATGAGGGAGGTTATGCCTCAAATTATTAATCAAAGTCAAGTTGGCTTTATTAAGAATAAACTCATATATAATAATGTACTCCTAGCCACTAAACTTTTGAGGACCTTTAATTTGAAATCCAATGACAAATATTATTATGCCAAATTTGATATCCACAAAGATTTTGATTCTGTCTCTCGAGATTTTTCTCTTGAAATGTCTCCTTAATAAGGGCTTTCCTGCTTCTTTTGTTAACTAGATTAAGGAATGCATTTCTGATATCCATTTTTCTATGGCTATCAATGGTGCTCTGGAGGGGTATTTCAATTCTTCTTCAGGCCTTAGGCAGGGCTGCCCCCTCTTCCCATACCTTTTCTTTATTGTTATGGATGCTTTGTTTACTTGCATTGAGGAGGTTGAGATCTCTAAAGATTTCGGTGGGATTGATGCTGATAACAATTCTCTTACTCTTCTCCTATATGCAGACGTCTTGCTTGTTTTTTGTAAGGCCTCTTTGAAAAATGCTTATGCTTTGAAAGAATTTTAAATGATTTTTCTATCTTTACGGGTCTTCAAGTTAACCCTTATAAGAGCTCTATCATTTTCTCTAACTGCTACCTTGCCTCTAGTTTCTATACCATTCTGAATGTGCAACAGACCCATAAACCTATTAAATATCTTGGGCTCCCAATCCACCAAAAAATTACACCAAGCTGACTTTCATCCCCTCATTAAGAAAGTCTCCAAGGCTTTACAAGGGTGGAAAGCTAAGACCCTCTCCTTCGCGGGTATAATCCAATACATGTTCCAATACATGAGATATACCATCCCCAATACCATTGCTTATTGGATTAGGGGATCGATCATACCTAAGACCAGTTGCAAAACTATCACCAAAAGTTGCTCCAGATTCCTTTTTTCTCGAGACATTTCTAAGAGGAAACTTCACACTATTGCCTGGAAAGATACATGCATGCCTAAAAACTGTGGTGGTCCGGGACTTCATTCTATTGACTCTCTCTATTTTACTTTTGGTTGCTCCATTATCTGGAGATTCCTCAACTCGGGTAACAAATTATTTCAATGGTGGAAAGTAATTTACCACTCTCTTTGGTTGGTTCACTCCAACCGGGTCTTAGCTTATTAGAATTTTATTTATTCAGTAGCTTATAAAATCAAGCAATGTCTTACCCTTAGAGGTCACACCCACAAAACTTTTTATTTGCTCTGGGATCCCTGGTGCAATGGCTCATCCATTATGGATTTACTGAGGAATCAATTTACTTATCCTTATCTAGCTAATTGCTCTAACTTGCAAGTTAATTTTATTATTCATAATGAGATCTGGAGTTGTTTGCAATACTTACCTGATTTCATCATCTCGGCTATTAACTGTGATTCCATTTTTTTTATTAACTGTGTTTCCATTACTTGGAGAAATTCTGACAATCCAAAAGCTAGATGTTTCAACAAACAATTTTTCTCTCAACTTCTGACCATTATTAATTGGTTTAGTTTTATCTGGTACAAGAGGTGTGCTATGAAATTTTCTTCTTATGTCTGGTTTGCCTCTAGAATGGGTTTAAAGACTCTTGATATCCTTGCTAGACTGGGGATTCAAGTTTATTTGGCATGTAAATTTTGCTCTTTTGCTCTTGTTGTGAGACCTCATTCCCTTACTGTTCCTCTATGGCTTGGATTTTCCTCCCAGAATCGTCCGGGACGATAGTGAGATCGGCCAGGCCGATCTGCACTGTTCAAAATATCGTCCTGAAACTAGTTCTGGAAACCGTCCAGAACGATCGATTTTGGTCTGATCGTCCCGGGACGATTTGGCGATCGGCCTGGCCGATCAGCCTAATGATATAAGAAAATCAGCTCGTTTTGATGAGAGAGAAAATCATTTAAAATCAAAATATCTGATTTGAGGAGAGAGAAAGAGAAAGGGAAAAGAGAAAAGCTGGATTTTGGAGGCCGCGGAGAGCTTTTCGTCCGACGCTGCTGTTGGAAAAAGTGTAGATCTCGTGGTAAGGACTCCGAATCCTATTTCTGTTTTCAAAGATATTGAGTTTTGACCGAGTTGTGATCTGTTTTGTGTTTTCGTAATCGAACTTTTGACCTGATTTGATATTGACACAACTTTCACCGCACAACTTTTAGTATGTTATAGATATGACTATTGTACACGATTTGAGTATTTTCTGCGACGATTTTACCGGTCAGAATTGATTCTACGCGATTTTAATTGAATAGAAAATAATCAGGACTTGGTTTGTTTTGGTTTCTATAGAACAATAGTCTTGTATTGATGCCATAGATATTCTATTGTAATTTGGTGAAATTTAGAATTTGTGCTTTTTGCAGGATTTTTGTGTAAATTTGATAGACTGCCGTTACGCTGCCCGATTTTCGTAGATTTTATGATTTGCTTGGAATTGATAGATTAGATTGATATGCTTATGATTATTGATATGATTGTTATAGATTGCTTTAATATTGATTATTGAACTGATTATTGATTGATTATTGATACTGGAACACACGTATAACCTGGTTGAACATTGGTTGAAGATAGAATTGACCTGTACAGGATGGTGGGCCGACGGGCTTTCCTTTAAACCATTGATTATTGATATAACGATTGGGAGTCATAAGGAGTTTATAGAAATGCCGACAGGCGAAAAGAGTGACGACTCTTATTGATAGAACCAATGTATGGATATCTACAACAGCAATATGGATTCTACAACAGCAACATAGCCAGTTGATTGTACTTGTCCGGTATATAGTATTGAATTGCATGTTTACTGTATTGATTTATGGATTCATTGTTTTATAGATTCCTGCTTTCTCGACTTTGATTGGATTTACTAGATCGTACGATATCATTGATTTCACTGATTGATTGCTGTGCATCGACATTGAGCATTGATATAGAAATGGATGGATATATATATTGCATTGATAGCATGAACATGAATAGTATAGAATCATTGACACTGTTGCCTATAGATTCATTGATTTCTGCTTATAGATTCATTGATTTCTGCTTATAGATTCATTGTTACTACTGCCTATGGATTTATTGATCTTGCATATAGATTCACTGTTGTTACTGTTTCTGCACCGTATTGACTGCTGCATGGATTCACTGTTAGAATAGATTGAGATTTATCGTACTGCTTTCCTCGTTTGATTTCATTGAATAGATATTATTGATTAGACCGCATTGATTTGATTTGATAGCGATTGATTTGACGGATTGATTGATTTCCTATTGTGTACGGATTTCTTTGAGATTGACATGGATTTATTGAGTTGATTTATCGATTCGCCTGCCGCTGCATTGACTGGTTTTATTGACTATGGATTTCTGTATTGCATAGATTCATTGACCATTGACTGATATGGGTTTGATTGACTGACATGCATATTGATAGCATAGCCGTGCTTTGATTTCAGTTTTGGGTATTAAGTGACCTGCTGGGCTTTGTAAAGCTCATTATATGTAGTTGATATTTTCAGGTCAGGGCAAGAGAGCAGAAGATAGGAATTGATCCAGATCTTCAGGTTTTTGTCTTTTAATGATTTTGATTCTTTTGTACTCAGGATAGATTTCAGTACTGGTGATACTAGTGATTGTAGTGTAGTTCCTGAGTATTGTACATAACTTTTGAGATATGAATCGACTTGTATATTGATGTTTTAAATTTTATAGATGTTTGATAGACTGTTATTGAAGGTTTTAAATAACTCTGGTAAATTGTTTGAGAAATTGATTGACATTCTTTCCAAGTTAGATCTTGGTGCGTGACACTTGTGTCTCATGCACATCTCTTTTTTGAATGTGATTACTCTTTCTCCATTTTGAAGCATCTTATCCTGAGTTTTGGGGCCTTACTTTTGAGGCCAAATTTATATCAGACATTCTAGTACATTGAAGACCTAAACGTTGACTAAGATATTATTCAGTTATACTACCTCACTATTTGTGCCTCAATTTATTTTGTCTGGAGAGCTAGAAATGATAGAATTTTTTGCAATATTATTGAATGTCACACTATTGTTTCCAAAAAAATCAAAGGTGTTGTTGCCTTTAAAACAACCAAATGGAAGAATGCCCACAGAATTCGACAGCTGGCTGTTTGATTGCACTCTGTTTCCTGCTACTTTTTTGCTGGCTGGGAAGACCCTCTCGCAAAATTCTTCCCCTCCAATGGCCTTTTGGCAACCAGGGGTTGCATCTTCATGCTGTACCTTCAAGTGTTTTTTGGAAGAACGATGCTGGTTGTTGCTTGTTCTTTCACCCCTTGGATTGTCTCCCTGACAACCAGGGGTTGCTGATTATTCCTGATGGTTTTTGCTTCATATTTGGCCTTTTTGGTGCTTTTCTTCATTTTACATTTTCTATTTTTGGTCTTGTCCTACTGAAGCTATGGTTTTTGTCTCTCTATATTCCAGTTAGGTTTTTTTTTTCTTTTACACTTGTAATTTTTCAATATAGTAATGATGGGCTCTGTGCTTAAATTTCCAAAAAAAAAATTATACACAACTTGTTGATTTTGTGGAGCATCCAAATTGGTCTCTAAACAATGTCCGCACGTAATAATTTTGCCTCTACTTGACACATAGTCCTCTCTGTAATGTTTATTATTTTTTAGAAAATTAAATTATCTTCATCATATTCTCTTTGTTAGCTGGTTATTCTTTTTTAAAATTGAGTTTGAATTTTATTTGAATATTTCCAAACTCAAATTCATATTTGAAGCTTATTCTATCTATTAATATTAGAACCTTTTTCAAATCTAATTTGAAATTTGGTTATAATTAAATTTAAATTTTAGTTTGAATTTGCAATCAAATTAAAGGGTTAAATGACATGCATCCCTAACCTCCTATTCATACACAAGATAGCTAGGAAAGAGATTGATGAAACCAGCAATGTATAAAGAAACAAGGGTTTGTGATGGGAACTTCTCAGGAGAGGACATTGTGTGAAGGAGAGGGTTTTGTGATAGGAGTTGATCGAGTGAAGGCATTTATGGGACCGATAGAGTTTGAAGAAGAGAGGGTTCATGATAGAAGCTTGTTAGGAGGAAGGCATTGACTAGATGATTATATATGAATGATAGAGGTGTTTATAAGAAGAGCCAAATGAGGGAAGACATCAATAAGACGAATGACAATATGTCAAAATAAAAGATATATGGGCGAAGGCATCAATGAGAGCATATAAGAGGAATGAGTTGACGGATACCCGGCTTTTGAGCATTTTGGTTTGTTTCCGTGTCAAAATCCAAATTCCAACCTCCTTCAAACCCTAGTTCAAATCAAGTTCAAAATCAAATTCAAAGAAAATCCAAATCAGCTTTGTATTTGAATATTTTCAAACTAATTTTAAATTATTTGACTTTAAAATGGTTCACCTTATCCTCATTAGAATAATTTTGTCTAAAACTAATGCCTCTAAAAAAATAAATAATATTGATACTTTACATACATTATGAGTTATAAAATTAAAATGATCTTTTTAGTTGAGAGTAGAATTTAGCAAATTTAAATTTTATAAAATTTATTCAAATAAGATTTAATAGGATTCAACAAATTATAATGAAAGAATTGCTTGATTTTTAAATTAAAAAAAAATTGGGTAAAAAATATTCTAATCAACGGTTGACTCCATTGAATTTTAAAAATTTAAATTTAATTTAAAATTAATATAATTTATAAATAAAAAATTAATATTTTTAATATCATATTTAATTGTAGGGCCTTGAAATAGATACTCATTAGAATATCCTCACATCGTTTTTTTCTTGCAGAATTAGGATTTAGTATAAAATTGTATTATTACATTTATTATAAAGGAAGTAAATTATAGGCCATCACACTAAATGAAATCATTAGACAAATAAAACTTTTATGCTAAAAATAGTATTCTAAATCAAAACACTACATTATTTAGTATTTTGAAAAGAATTTAAAATCAAAATTTTAAGATATAAAATTTTGATTATTTTTAATGCATTTAACTTTAAATAACCATCATATTCATCTTAAAATTAAAAATAAATAAATAGATGGAACAAAGGTCAAACTTGCGGAAACCTCTGTACCTTTTAATACTCAAAGAGCTAAAGAGTCAAACTTGAGCCAGCTCCGACTCAATTTGTTAGCTCATGCTTGTGAACTGGCTCGTTTAAAAAATATTAATATAAATTGCACTTAAAATATATTCATTCAAGATTTTAAATTAAAAACTATTAAAAATATTAAAAATGTATTTTTCTTTTTTTATATTAAGTGGTTTTTTTATTATTTTTCTAATTTCTCATTTCATTATAATAATTACTTGAATCGTAATCATTTTTTCTTTCATAATAAATGAGCCGGCTATAACTCGTAAAATAAAGCTCGAGCTTTAACTCGATTAATTAATCAAGCTCAAATCAGATATGGCTCAAGCTCAGCTTGACTTGGTTGCACCCCCTCTCCAAGACTACCTAAATTATTTTTCAAATAGCTTAATAGTTTACTCATATACTTTTTAAATTTAGTTATTTTGTCTAAAAAATTAGTTAATTTGAGGAATATCACATCATATGTGAAATAAATAACATAGGCAGTAAAATTAACCTCATCATGATAAAAAATATATTAGTATATTCTAATAAATTTTATTACACTTATACCAACATTGAATTTAGACATAATAATGAAAAAATAATAATTAAATAAAATTTTACATGAGGTGCAAGTATTATATATTATTCTTTTATTATTTATTTATTTTATATTATTTTTATAAGTTCATGTGTTGGCATGTTGGACTATTTTATAAGGAGCTTTCTCTCTCTAACATCACCATCTGCCTGTAACATATTAAATCTCATAAATTACAAGTAATTGCACTGTGAGGCTCACCACCAACCAATTTTTTTTTTTTTTTGGTAATGCTGTATATTTAGGTTATTTGGGAGATTTAAATACATAGCTCTACAAAAAATTAAATTTAAACTTTAATATTTACTCCCAAATGGAATGCCAACATTCCATTACCCTAATTTTTGGCCTTTGATTTTTAAAGAAATTTTTTAGCACAACAATTTCCTAAACTATAAATTTTGTGCTTGAAAATTATTTTAGAAAGCATTAAAAAAACTATCTCAAATGAAGGCTTAAGTTTTGTTTGGGGCGGCTTTATTTCTGCTTCTTAAAACAAAGTTATTTTAAGAATCAGTAAGAAAGACATCCCAAACGAGATCTTAATCACCGAAATCATCATTGATAAAGCATAAGAAATTAAGTCATAATGAAGCTAGTTAGAGAAACTCATTGAAAAAACCAGTGTAGGGAAGAGGAAGTTGTGATGGCTGATGATGTTGAGAAAAGAAAGTCTCGACGGTATTTGACAAAGGCAAGATTAACGGAGTTGAAGAAGACAGTAAATTATATAAACATATGAACTTATTCATTAGATATATAATTAAAAATTTTTTTGATTGTTGTGCATTAGGGTTTCAGATTAAATCTCATTAACTTGATTTTGCTTTGCTCCGAGAACAGTTAGTTTTTTCAAAGTGCGCAGCTCATAGTAGTCTCTTTGTTGGAAAAGATTATTATGTGCGTAGTCCGAATGTATCTGGAGGTCAATTCGGATGCGCCACGTCACTCAATGAATATTGTATTAAGTGGCATGGCTCGTCCGGACGCCACACATAATAATTTTTCCTTTGGTGAAAGCTCTAGTTATCAACTATGAAGTTTTTAGTATATGATATGTGTAATAATATGATTTAATTAACCTAAATATTTATTTATTTTTTCACAGTGATGCTACAAAAAGTCGCTTAAATGCAGGAGTAAATGAATACAATGTCAAAATTCATTGCACATGCATTAGGCCAGCTTTCCCATGAAGACATAAAGAGTAACTGTATTAGTAAATGGCTGCAGATCAGTACTTATTTGCACACGTCGCATGTCAGTGATATTATGATTTATTTATTTATTTATCAATGAAGTGCAGAAATTTGAAATAAACGATATTTTAATACAATAGTTAAATAATAATTATTAATTTTTTTATAAACTAAATAAGCTGACACATCACATCTTATAAAGCCTCTCCATGCTCTTGTTCCAAATTTAGTTGTAAACTAACTTTTTTATTATGATTGTAAAAATAAAGTTTTTTTGAAAAATTGTGAGAAAATAATAAAAAAATTATAGTCAAATAAAATTATGATTGATATATGAAAAATAAAGTAGCCAGAAAGCTGTCCCAAATAGACTTATAGTGTAGAAAATAAAATTTCATTAATATCCACTTAATTTAATATATATTTAATTTATTTTATGCTGCACCATTTAATTTTCTTTTCTTTAAGACATATTACTCTAAAAAATCAAAAAAAAAAAAAAAAATACAAACAATCAAGACTTCCTTTGAGACTGGCATTTTTATTGCTACATAAAGTAAATTTTTAGTAAAAAATAAAAATTAGTGATCTAATAAGAGTTAAATAGATAGTTAAACATATAATTAGATTTCTAATCATTATTCACATTCATAGAGAAGAGGAAGAAGTTAAAATATTTGAGCCTTTGAATTTACGATGAGATTAGTACTACATGTGATATCTAAAAATCGCACTAATCTCAGAGTAAATTCGAGGACAGTGAAATTATCTCGATGCAAAGAAATTAATCGTCCACCAGCTTAAGATCATCAATGGGACTTAAATCATAAGTCATTCAATCACAAACTTTTCAAGATAAAAATAATTGAAATATTATAACAAAAATTTGACAGAGTTAAATAACAATTAACAAATATTCAAAAAAATATAAAAATTTTATGATCAAATTCCTGAAATTCAAACACAATTTAGAATAATGATTTTTATTTTTAAAATTTTTAAAATTAGAATAATGGTTAATTTTTCATATGAGCTGAAGGAGTGAGAGCCCACTGTCTTAAATGGTCATGAAGGAGAAGTCTTGTGCTTCATTCAGTAATTAATGCGTTTTTACCGGATATTGTACTTTATATTTTGTCAGAATTTGCCTAAATCAAGACCGTTGAATAATTTAATTGCTTGTGCAGACCTAAATATTGGGCGGATAAAATTTCATTTTAATATTTCAATGGCTTTTATTAAGCATGTTAATTTATACAATATTTTAGTTTAATTATTACTTTAATATAACTGTCAATTAAGGAGATGTTGTTCTTTAGAATTAAGCCTATAGTTTCATTTGAGATATTTTTCTTACTGCTTTCTAAAATAATTTTTTAATATAAAAAGGTTTAGGCTTTATTTGGGACGACTTTCTTACTGTTTCTCAAAGAAGTTTTCTATTACAAAAATTTTAATATTTGTACTAAAAAGCTTCTTAAAGAGGCAGTAAGAAAGTTGTCTCAAATGAAGTCTTAGTTCAAAAATTTTTTGTACTATAAAACTGTTTTAGAAAGCAGTAAAAAAAATATCCTAAACGAAACAAAAATTGAATGAGCTTACAAGCTTTTCTTCATTAGAATTTTGTCTTGGTGGCGGAATATTACAATAGAGAACTAGGGTTCGAATTTCAACATAACATGAGACATTTATAATATGATATATTAATTTTGAATTGGTGATGAAAATATGCAAGTAATTTGAAATTTGACCATTTGGTATGAAATTCTTTGAAAGAATGAAGGTATTAAGCCAATGAATTAAACTACAAGCATGTTGATTTGAAATTATAATTTATTTCTAAAGTTAGGTTTGTAGGTACTTATGAAATTTTTATTGAGGCCCATAGAAGGTTGCATAAAGATCCTTTAAGATTTATGGAATCTTGTTAATTGATTGGATTAAATATTAAAGATTCTTAAATGCATAAATTAATAATGACACTAACATTTAGTGCATGGTATCCTAAACAAAGCTCAAGAGGACATAAACTAGGAAAAATAGATATAAAGGGCATATCCCTTAAAGTAAGTACAATGTTAATATCCTTATTTAAGGCAAATGCATGAGGTGATGATTTACATTGTTTCAATCCAAAATCAAATATTAAAATTAGGAAAGGGTATAAAGATTCAAAGCTCAACTCAAAGAAAAATTATTGCGTGCGGTGTTCGGAATTGTCCGGAGGCCAATCCAATCGTGCAACGTCACCTAATGCAAAATGCATTAGATGATGTGGCGTGTCCGGATTGGCCTCCGGATGCATTTAGACACCACAAAGAATAATCTCTCCAACTCAAAGAGGTCAATTTAGAGGGAGAAGTTTGGCATTTTAATTTTTTTTTATATGACATGTATTTATCTTATGTGGCATGCATCATTTCATGTTGGAATTTGAATTAAAATAACCACAAATAAGTTTTAATTGGATTTGGTATAAATATCTCTATAATTCAAGGGCCGAAATAAATCCACAGTTTTATTACTAATCTATTTTCTATCTTTTAGTTGACCATGAAAACTCTTTGTATAATTTTTTTTTCTTTGTGTCATATTGTATGGCCTTCTTCTTTTACTTTCATCCCTTTATTAAGAGGCTTCCTTACTTGATCTTTGAAAAATTCATTCCCAATTGTGTAAGTATCTTCTAAGTTTAAAAAAGAAATTATCATAATCATCTAAAACAATGAAGCTTGCTTAAACAAAATAGATCATGTTCTGAGGTTTGTGGACGGGAAACTTGATTGGAATGATCAGAATGTAAGCTTTAAATATGGGAAGAATATTTATGGATAAATAATAATAAATAGGTAAAAAAAACTTAACTTTTATCCTAAATTTGAAATGATAAGGGATTTTCCTCTTTGTTTTTTCTAATATCCCAAATTTAAACATTTTAAAGCTTCTTCTAATGGAGTGACAAAGATTAGGACAAACTTAAGTTAGTATCACATAACTTGCAATCGAAAGGAGGGAACATTAAAAATGAATTATGAATTTTTTTTTTGTTATATATCAACTTGTTTTAATGTAGCCCTCAAATGGTCGATATATTAATATTAAGTTGATTAAACTATTTTATAAAGGGTGCACCATCACATTCATGGATTTCATTAAATAAGAAGACTTAGTTTATGACATAGAGGATTTGGTACATAACATATCCTAAACTAATACTTGGGATTTTAAGTTTTATTAGCTTAGACATGAATCTAAGATTGGGAAACCCAAACAGGGATGAAAATGTATATAAACCTTGTCCTCTTTATCCTAAGAAAGAGTAATGCACAATGATATTTATTATAAATTCAAATTTTTTTTGTTAAGTTTTATTATCCCATACCTAGTTCAAGTTTGGATGGAATTATAATATTATATAACTAAATTTAAATATAATCTTTCAACTCAAAGCCACCTTTGAGGGTCTATTCCAAACTATTAAGGTGAGAACAATAAGAAGAGGGAAAACTAACATTATTCCTGAATTACTTTTAATATGATCCCTATTAGATAACATGAGTATCATACTCAAACTTTAATCATGGATTGAATTATTTTCTCATATATATTTTAAACTTTACTAAATCAAAATCTATCTGGGAAGAGTCCAATTGGAATAGAAAGATTAGTGAACCTTATTCCTAACATAATGAGGAAGGACAATGCATGGAAATGAAGAGCTATGTCAATTCAATGGGCATCACCTTGATTCTCATGATAGAAATATATTCTTAGATATTTTAATGTGTGTACTAAGTATTCTTTCTATAGTTACTCAAGTCAACATATCATATGGGTTGCATAGTGCGCACAGCTGTGTAAATGCTTAAATGACAATTGAAGCACTTCAAATAGCTAAAATAGATGCATTGTAGCCCTGGACATATGCTTATGCTAGAATATTACACATATTTTAGGGTTTCATATGTTATTTGGTTCAATGAGCTAATGATTTAATAATAAATTCTAATCATGCATTTAACATGACTTGAAAATATGCACTACAGGAAAATCTCTTATTTCCGACGGATTTTCCGGCGGATTTTTCGGCAGAATATTTGATAGTTTCCGGTGGATTTTAAAAGTTTCCTACGGATTTCCAACGAAATTTTGTTCGCTGGTAAATCGAGTGTCGGAAAATTTTTCTGTCGTAAGAAATCCGCCTGAATTTTTTTCCAGGCAAAATTAATCTGCCGAAATAAATAAAAATGTTTTAAAAAAATCCTTCCTGCCAACCCACGCGCAAGCATCCTGCGGACAAAGCTTGCGCGCAAAACCGCCGCGGCGCCCAGCGCACGAACTGCGGGCGAACCGCCCGCCGCTGCGCGCTTGGCGCTAACTCGGGCTCATTCCCCTGGGTGAACTGCTGCTGCGCCCCTGTGCGCGAAACGCTCGCTCTGCGCGTGAACCCGCACCCGTTCCGCGGTGGAACTCGAGCTCCCGTGATTCGGACCAACGCCCGTCCCGCGCACTGAATTTTAAGTGCTCAACCAATTTGATGAGGAGTAAAATGTGTTAAAAGCCAAACTATTTTAAATTTATATATATAATTGAAAAGCTTATTTTAATTATTAAAAGATAAAATAAATTAAATATTTCAATTAACTATTAAATAAAATATTAAAATTAATAAATAATTAAAATAAGTTATTCAATTAAAATTTAAGTTATTAATTTTATAATAAATTAATTATTAATTTAGTAGCTTTTTATATTATTTTAAAAATACTTTAAAATAAAATATTAAAGTTAGTAATAAATTATATTTTATTATTTTAATTCTTAATTAAAATTATTTATTATACTAAAATTAATTATAATAATTTATCAAATTATTAATAAATTAAAATAATATATTAAATTTATAATTAACTAGAATAAGCTGTAAAACTATTAATTAGGAATATATATTTTTTCCATAAAATTTTAAATCTGCTGGAAAATCCATCGGACAATCTGTCGAAAAATTTTAATTGTTATCCGTCAGAAATCCACCGGAAAGACCGCCGGAAACTATTATGCTGGAAATCAGCCGGAAAATTCCGCCGGTAATTGAAAATTTTCCTGTTGTGATGGTTTATGCTCTAATATATTGTTAAGACTTATTGAATGATTTTTTAAGTAGTCAAAATTCAATTTTATCATAATTTGGATAAAAATATTATCAATAATAATTTTTTTTTTCAAAAATACTCATTAAGAATTGATAAAGGACATATACATACATAACATTTAATTCTTTAACTATTTATAAAACTAATATCATGTTCTCTTCATTTTTCAAATTGTAACCCAATATCAAAATTCATAGCAAAATCTCAAGCTAAATATTTTGCTTTTATCACATTTCTAAAGCTTCTATAGTGGCATATGTGTATATGGATATGGATTTAGTAGTTCAAAAAAATGGCATATGTGTTAGTTTTATGAAAATACAAAATTTATATATATGTGATGCATACTTAGATAAATACATAATAATTTAAAAAAACTCAATATTATGTCTAAAAAATCATTAGTGTATCTTAAATGCCATTTACATGTGAAATCTTATATTGGTTCATCAGATTTAGCTAATTAAACATGTGAAAGAAAATTATTGATCAAGGCCATTCATTTCGAGTTTCAACATAATTAGCGCAATATCCTCAAATTTAATTTCACTAAAATCCCTATATAAACTTGAAATATTGGCTAAGCGAGCATTGTGATGCAGTGATATATTTTGGGCATTGTGGTGCCAAGCTCTCAAGTTTATAAAGGTTTGAGTGAGCGCATCAGGGGCTGGGTCTTAAGCATTGCAGCATTGAGTTATAAAAATTATTTTTTGATGAAATATCCAAGCCCATTTATACAAAAACCCTCACTTAGCATCCCCCTCCCCCATCTCTACTTTTGTATTCAATGATTTTGAGTTTTTTCTTCCTCCTAGAATTGATTAAAATTCAACATCTTTCATTCTAGTGAACTTCTATAGTACAACTTTTGTTATGTGATAGATATTGTCACCCTAACCATCTTGACAGGCTAATATTGAAATTTCACTGATTAGTTTTGCATATATTTTTTTTATTAAAACATGAAGAGAATAATATCAAATGAAAAATAATTAGGAGTTAGTATGCTACATTTGAATATGAAATACATGTCTATATGATATGCATTAATTTATTATTCATCTGATTTAACATGTATTTTAGCATTATATATGCATACTGATGAGTATAATGATAATTATACTATGTTTATATAATATTTATTATTATGATCTATATGGTATGTTATGTGTATAAAAATAAGAAAGAATTATTGAAAATGATTGACTGATTTAAATTAGCTAGAGATATATTACCCTATACAAGAAGGTGGGCCGACGTACTTTCCTTTAAATAATATTTGCAATATAATTTTAAGTGACATGAAAAGGGATATAAGGATATTGATTTATATAATATGGTATACCGATAGGCAAGAAATGACAACTTATTCTATGAAAGCTATCTAACTTATGACATGTGATAAGAGATTGATTAATGGTAACATGACTGATGATTGAAACTAATTAATTCCTAGTTGGTTTGAAGGGCTTGTATGACTGGATATAGAAAAACATATTGCATGTAATTAGATGTTAGTTTTGCTTACGTGTGTGTCTGTGTGTGGGGGGGGGGGGGGGGGGGGGGTGAGCAAGGAGATTGAGGAAGATAAACACTTACAAATATTCCATAAGTTGAAGCCCACATTATTTAAGGGAGCTATAGAGCCATAAGCAATAGAAGATAGATTGCTAAGAATTGAAAAGATAATTGACAACATGTACTGCCATAAGAATAGGAAAGACTCATTATAATTCAAAAAATAAAAAAGAGAAAGATATTTTTACTTATAACGGTTCAAAATTATTTTAGAAGTCATTATAAGTCCAAATTACAAACTGTCTTTGCCCACATAAATATTATTTTATTTTAGTTTCACTAATATTTTTCATAATTTTTTGACGCTAGAACAATTCCTTAAGAAATTGACAAATATCGATACAAGTGGGTTTTTTAGGAGCGTTAGGTGTCTGTTTCACCAATAGATTTCACCTGATTTTTTTAGATCTGCTTAGTTAATTTATGACTATTTTTCTATAATTTTTTTATTTTTTATTTTGAAGATATAAAATGATTTATATGAATTTTATACTAAAAGATTAAATAATTTGAATAATTATATTTACACTCTTATATTAATTTATTATAAAAATCTCCTTCCATACATAAAAGTTATTAAATGGGTTTTCATTTTCATTTTGCCTTAAAAAAAGAATGGAAAATAGGATTTGAGAAGAAAATGAGAGAAAAAAGAGGAGAGAGAAGAAGAAAAGCTAGGGTTTGAAAATCGTAGAGCCATTTTTGTCCTTCCGTCCGGTAGAAAAATTTGTTCATCTCAAGATAAGTTAGTTTTGTCTATTTAAGTTTTCAATTATTTGGTATTTTTGAGATTTTTTCTATCAAATTTATATTTTAGATACAAAAAATATAGATTTGAAGCCCACATTATTTAAGGGAGCTATAGAGCCATAAGCAATAGAAGATAGATTGCTAAGAATTGAAAAGATAATTGACAACATGTACTGCCATAAGAATAGGAAAGACTCATTATAATTCAAAAAATAAAAAAGAGAAAGATATTTTTACTTATAACGGTTCAAAATTATTTTAGAAGTCATTATAAGTCCAAATTACAAACTGTCTTTGCCCACATAAATATTATTTTATTTTAGTTTCACTAATATTTTTCATAATTTTTTGACGCTAGAACAATTCCTTAAGAAATTGACAAATATCGATACAAGTGGGTTTTTTAGGAGCGTTAGGTGTCTGCTTCACCAATAGATTTCACCTGATTTTTTTAGATCTGCTTAGTTAATTTATGACTATTTTTCTATAATTTTTTTATTTTTGATTTTGAAGATATAAAATGATTTATATGAATTTTATACTAAAAGATTAAATAATTTGAATAATTATATTTACACTCTTATATTAATTTATTATAAAAATCTCCTTCCATACATAAAAGTTATTAAATGGGTTTTCATTTTCATTTTGCCTTAAAAAAAGAATGGAAAATAGGATTTGAGAAGAAAATGAGAGAAAAAAGAGGAGAGAGAAGAAGAAAAGCTAGGGTTTGAAAATCGTAGAGCCATTTTTGTCCTTCCGTCCGGTAGAAAAATTTGTTCATCTCAAGATAAGTTAGTTTTGTCTATTTAAGTTTTCAATTATTTGGTATTTTTGAGATTTTTTCTATCAAATTTATATTTTAGTTACAAAAAAATGAGGATAACTTTATTTTGGTAAAAAATCCATCATACAACTTTTATATGTTATAGAGATTGAGATTTTGAAAAAAAAATTGTGATTTTTATTTGTTCAAAAATTTTATTTTGACATATAAAATTAGTGTTTTCGTTCAATTAAAGCTTCAAAATAATATTTTGTACAATCTTTGGCAATTTTTTATATTTGAAAATTATGTATTTTTGCTGAGTAGTATTTCTGTTTCTTACCATAGGCATTTTACTAATTTTTGAATTTAATCCAATTATGATTTAATTTATGAAATACATTGAAAAAAATATGTATAATGATGAAAATAATGTGACGTGATCTGACATATTAGGGTCAGTCTTGCTATAGTTCGATATAATATGACTTATATGATATCTGGTCATATTGGGTCAGTTTAGATAGCCATATTGATAGAGACTTGTAGGATCTATAATGTATAGTCAAGGCTTGGTGAGTGGGATTGATGGAAGGAATTAATGGCTATATAGTTGTTTAGGAACTATTTCTAAATATTATAAATATTATATTAATTTTAAAACATTTTGTTCAAAATAAATTAAAATAATTTTTCTTATGTGTATTAAAAATATTTTCTTAATTCATTTTCTTCCATAAGCATTCTTTATGAAAATTAGGGAGCATTTTGTTGGATCTCTCAAGGAGCTTCTCTTTTATTGCTAGACTCTCTCTCTCTCTCTCTCTCTCTCTCTCTCTCTCCAAAGGCAAGAAGTATGGTTTTGGAGGAAAAGTTTTGATTAGTGGAATCCTAGCCTTGGTGTGTGTTACATGGCCTCGATGTGGGTTAAGTGGAGACATAGCTTAGATTGGTGGCCAAAATATAATTTTTGTGCCTATTGTCTCACTTATTTTATATTAATTATGACAAAAGATACATCACCTAATGTCTATTAATGAAAAATCTATTAATATCTTAACTTATTTTTCCATCATTATTCATGACAAATTAATAATGAAATGTAATTTTCTAAGAGGGTTTAATTGTAAAAATAATTCATGAATTAGTTTAATTCATTGGATACCTTTCAACATCATTTGGTTTCTTTCTAACTAGTTATTCCATCATTGATAGTGAATTTTCTAAAGTTACATTCATATAAATCATTAAATTGAGTATGCAATTATACTTTTATTTAACTCACATTCATTGTGCAAAATCAATCAAAGTAATTATAAATCCTAATCAATTCTCCTTCTCTTAAAGTGTCATAGTCATCCCATAATTATCATCTTTCCTTGGCTCTATTATTTGGTTTAATGACCTGAAATAGACTCATATATACACTATGATATAAGGATTTTCCAAGAATTCATGACATGAAGGTCAATTTATATATAAACTAACTTAAAAGGTTGATGAAACTACAAATTTATTTGTCATTTGAATACTTAGTAGAGAGAAAGCCATATTACATCTAAAAATAAAATATATTTCACTTTAGAAACACAATTGATAAAGTAGTATACAACTAAATATATATTAGAACTGAAAGAGATGGAGAGCAGAACCAAGATTGGAGGAAAATTCTTGAGACGAATCTCACGAGAATGAGTTGGAGCTTCTTAAGAATGAGAATGATCTTCAATGAGAAGGATCTCCAAGGTTCCTAATTAGAATGAACCTTGGGGAGTTTATCATGTTGACATAACTATCTTGTAATGTGTATGGCTAGAATTAAACCATTTTGAGGGTGCACAAATTGAAGAGCATCATTAAAACAAATCTACTAGTAAAGTAACCAAGCTAAAATTTAAATATTTATTAGCATGTTGACAACTATAATGAGGAACGTGAAGTGAGATTTTGTTCTATGTGAGTTTTTTTAGGAGAGAGTCGTTAGTTAACTCATACGTATTTGATGTTGCCTTAGTGAATGAGAGAAATTTTGTGTCTTATATGAGTTTAATGGCTATGTATTGTCGGTCAAGTAAGGCTGATTTATAGACAACTTGGCAAGATCTAGTGCAAGGAGACTCTTGGCTTTAGGCAAAAAGTATGATAAGTTTGAAGTTATAGGTAGTCAGTTTATGAAAGAATCCACAACTAAGTGAATGAAGAATTGTTGCGTCCTGGAGTATTCACGGTGGTAGAGAAATATATAGTTTATCATCTTAACATTGTACGAAGATCCATCACATAATCAGATAAGTGAGAGGGTGTAGAGTTCATAAGAGACACCAGAGTTTTTATGTGGAAACCCCTAAAAAAGGGGCAAACCACAGGGTTTGGCCTAGTTTGAATGAATCCACTAGTATTTGCAGTCAATTATAAATGAGGCCCTTTCTTGGGAGAAGGCCTTGGTTTTGATGATACAAATATACATCATATAGAGCGCATTACATGGTGGGAGTTACAATGTAGACATGTTTGTTTGGTCGGTACGATCATAGTCGATTGGATGGAGGTCGGAAAGACTAGTGTCATGTGATGGAGGCTGGAAGGATCATAGTAGGCGACAGAGGTCAGAAGGACCGTAGTCGGCAGAAGACCGGGGTCAGAAAGACCATTTTCTATTGATGGAGGTCGGAATTATCATATTAGGCGATGGAGGTCTGAAGGATCGTAGTCGGTAGGAGACCGGGGTCAGAAAGACCGTTGTCTTTTGATGGAGGTCGGAAGGACCATAGGAGGCGACGGAGGTCAGAAGGATCGTAGTCGGTAAGAGACTGAGGTCATAAAGATAGTTGTCTTTTGATGGAGGTCAGAAGGACCTTAGTAGGCGACGGAGGTCAGAAGGACTGTAGTCGGCAAGAGACTAAGGGTCTAAAAGACCGTAGTTGGAGGACGGTACTTCGGTAGAAGTCCGTGTGTCAGGTGGTTGCCTAGTGGAGCTCGGGGCCTCAAGTGGCAATCCGGTGGAAGTCTGGGCCTCAAGTAGTGGCCTGGTGGAGCACAGAGCCTTAAGTAGTTGTCTAGCAGAAGTCTGGGCTTCAAATGTCGGTCTGGCAGAAGTTCGGGCCTCAAGTGGTGGTCCGGCAGAAGTCCAAGCTTTAGGTGGTGGTCCGGCGGAGCAACGGCGTCAGGCGGTGGTTCGGCGGAGGTGAGGGCCTTAAGTGGTGGTCCGACAAAGGTGAAGGCCTCAAGTGGTGGTCCGACGGAGCAACGACGTCAGGTGGTCCGGCGGAGGTGAGGGCCTCAGATGTGGTCCGACAGAGCAACGGCGTCAGACGGTGGTCCAGCAGAGGTAAGGGCCTCAAGTGGTGGTCCAGTGGAGCAACGGCGTCATGCGGTGGTCCGGCGGAGGAGAGGGCCTCAAGTGGTGGTCCGGCGAAGGTTAAGGCCTCAAGTGGTGGTCCGACAGAGCAACGATGTCAGGCTGTGGTCTGGATGAGGTGAGGGCCTCAAGTGGTGGTCCGGTGGAGGTGAGGGCCTCAGGTGGTGGTTCGGTAGAGCAACGGTGTCAGGTGGTGGTCCGGAGGAGGTGGGGGCCTCAAGTGGTGGTCCGGTGGAGCAACGGCGTCAAGCGGTGGTCCGACGGAGGTGTGGGCCTCAAGTGGTGGTCCGGCGAAGGTGAGGGCCTCAAGTGGTAGTCCGGCGGAGCAACAGCGTTAGAAGGTGGTCCGGCGGAGGTGAGGGCCTCAAGTGGTGGTCTGGCGAAGGTGAGGGCCTCAAGTGGTGGTCCGGCGAAGGTCTGGCGGCGGTCCGGCGAAACTCCGGCTGTGGTCGAGGAGGAGCTTCTTCCTTCTCTTCCTTCTCTTCTTGCTTCAATCCCCTTTCAAGAGAAATGAGGGGTCTATTTATAGATTTTCTGGAGTGGCACTGCCTATAAATAGATGAGAGATCAGGGGCAAATGTGGAGTGGTTCAATGGATGGCCGATATTGAATCCCTTGATCATAGACCGTTCGTCAGACCTTTGAAGGTCTTAATCGTGTCAGAATTCAGCGATCGTGGGCTCGTTGGATTTGTCTCGTCGAGCCGCTCGATTTGAATATAAGCTTGTTATGTTTGAAAATCGTTTGGTAATCCAAATTGTGGTTTGAACCTTCAAACAGTGCTTCAGGTACTTGATTTGTACTCATTTGGGCTCAGATTGAGTCGAATTTGGTGTCGTTGGGTTCGTATTTCCGAGATGCTCAGTTTGACTATAAGTTTACTAAAATCGGAGTTCAGGTTATCCCTGATTTAGTTTTTGAAGTTTTCAGCTTGATTTTTGCCTCGAGATTCATACCTCATCAAGATAATATTTTGACGACGTATCAAGAATGTTGTTTCTTTTGATCATGAGTTCAAACTAAAACTTTTAAATTTATCATTGAACATTTCAAAAAAAAAAATTTCAAATTGGTTTACAAATTATGGTCAATTCATGTTTCTTGGAGACTTGATTGATTTATTTTACCTAAATAAATATGAATCTAAAGTAGAAGAATAATTTGTTTTGCACATAAAATTGGGAGAAATCTCTAATTAACATAGTAGTAGTGTTTGTTTACGATGATTGCAACATAAGGTGAATAACTTTAACTTATATTTATATAAACTTTTGTTACGTAAAATATTTTTATATGCATGCTTCACCTTGTCGACCCCAAGATCCTGTTAGCACAAGTTTCTCACAAAATTTTTTTCTTCTCAAATGTTATTGGTCACTTGGTCCCATCGACGAGCCCTCCTATCGCTCCTCACACGCGATGCCCTGAGCAAGCTTCACCGATCTTACAATGCAACCACTAACAAATTTCATCGGTCCTATGCACGAGCCCCAACCAACTCCTATCGTTGTTTCATGATGCATACTCTAAGGTTCGTATATAGGTTTCAAATTTGGCTCTAATCAATTCAACCCGTATTTGAATCAAGGTTTAATTTGATTTAATTTCAAATTTGAAGCAATTAGAGCTATTTTCTCTTGGGACAATCTTTAATATGCATTTTAAATATATAAAAAATAGTAATTCGATTCAAAATAAACTTTTAAATATATTTTTTTCAAAAAAAAATAAAATCACACATATTTTTTAATTTAGAATATTACAGAGCATATAAAATTAAATTTTCGGATTGAAAATTTTAAATGCCTTACATTCGACATTTTCTTCAAACCAAACCCTCTTAATAATATATATTAAAATTAAAATACTATTCAATATCCATGCCAGTTCTGCATAAATATCACGTACTTCCATGGCGTACTTAGAGCAAAAACCCTATACGCAGCTAGATGAAACCAACCATGAAGCTTTGCCTCCTCCCCTTCTTCCTCTTCTGCTTCCTCTCCTCCTCCTCTTACTCCCACCCTCACCCATTCGACCCCCTCACTCCCTCTGAACTCTCAACCATCCGCTCCATCATCACCTCCTCCCATCTCAACGCCTCCTCCTCCCTCTCCTTCCACTATGTGGGTCTCGACGATCCCGACAAATCCACCATCCTATCCTGGTCGGCCTCCTCCTCCCCCCTTCCCCCTCGCCGCGCCTTCGCCATCCTCCGCGCCGACCGCCAAACCCACGAACTCATCATCGACATCACCAAAGCCTCCATCATCTCCCACCACATCTACCCTGGCCCCGCCTACCCATCCTTCAACAATGAAGAGGAAGCGCAAGCCGGATTGCTTCCAATGAACTACAAGCCATTTTTGGAGTCAGTGAGGAAGAGAGGAGCGAAGATTGAGGATGTTGTGTGTACATCGTATGCGAGAGGGTGGTTTGGGGAAGAGAAGCAGAACAGGAGGAGAGCCGCGGTGCTCTGCTTTGTTGCCGGCGAGACGGCGAACTTCTATGCGAGGCCTATTGAGGGAGTAACGATAACGGTCGACTTAGATGATATGGAGATAGTGGAGTATAGGGATAGAGTGGTGTTGTCAGTGCCAGCGGCGGAAGGAACAGAGTATATGGCGGCGAGGCAAAGGTCGCCGTTTGGGCCAAGGGGGAACAGGGTCGTGGTGGTGCAGCCGGAGGGGAAGGGCTTCAGCATCCATGGCCATATGATCAGGTGGGCCAATTGGGACTTCCACCTGGCCTTCGACCTCCGTGCCGGCGCCGTCATCTCCCTGGCCTCCATCAACGACACGTCCGCCACCATGGCCGGTCGGAAGAGCGTTCTCTACCGGGGCTTCGTCTCGGAGCTCTTCATCCCCTACATGGATCCTTGTGAGGAATGGTACTTCAAGACGTACATGGATGCCGGTGAGTATGGCTTTGGCCTCCTTGCTTCGCCGCTTGAGCCAACGGTCGATTGCCCGCCTAACGCCGAGTTCATGGATGGTTACTATGCGGCTCAGAATGGCGAAACTCTCCGCATATCCAACGTCTTCTGCATCTTCGAGCGATATGCGGGTGATCCTTCGTGGAGACACACAGAGACTTTACTTCCGGGAGAAATAGTATGTTTTTTTATATTATTAATTTTTTATTTAAATTAGATGAATAAATTTTCCATTTTTATATATTCCATTAATTCAAATCAGTCAATATATGAAAAAATCGTTTTAAATTAAACAAAGTCATCAATGGAGGAAAATCAATGAATGTTATGAGTTTTTTTTTTTTTTTTCATCACACTCCTATCGGAAGTCCGTCAAGCTTATAGAGAAATTATTCTATGTGAAATCCGGATCGAAAGAATCATTCGAACATATATGTGTACACACTGTGTATATCGTATATCAAATTTTTGTGCATACTATATATACTCGTAATCCGGAGTCCGAATATTATTACGTCCGAACTCTGCATAAAATAATTTCAGCAAATTTACGATATGTTTAGTTCAATATTATAATGGTTTAGAGGAGTTATTAATTTGTATTAATGTGATTTGCACAGATCACTGAGAGCAGGGAAGAGGTGAGCTTAGTTGTCAGAATGGTTTCAACCGTTGGAAACTATGACTACATGATTGACTGGGAGTTTAAGACCACTGGCACCATCAAAGTTTCGGTAATTGGACTTTTCTTCATTATTATTTATCTATTTAATTAATCATTTATTAGTTGTGAGCTTTGGATCTATTTGGAGCATTTCTAATTTTGTATAAAATTCGAAAATAAGTTAGGATCTGTTTAGAATGACTAAAAATATTTATAAAGTTGATTGTGAAACTTTTAAAGAGAAAATAACTTTGTTACTATAGTTTCATAAAACAACTTCAAAATATAGAAAATTCTTAAAAGATGTGAAAAATTATTAATAAAATAATTTTTGAATAAAATTATGATTGTTATATGAAAAATAAAATAACTAGAAAGTTGTCCAAATAAGAATTTTTGTTATTCTGGTTAAAAAAATATTTTTTATTATATAAATTTTTAAGAAATAGTTAGAAAATATTAAAAAATAATAATCAAATAAAATTATAATTATTGGCTGAAAATTAAAACCAGCATGAAAGCTATAAAAAAATCCTAAATTATAAATTTTTTAATTAGAATTATTCATCATAATCACAATATAATATTTTTATTTATCACACAAATTTTATAAATTTATATTTCAAACTCCAAAATTTTATTTTTTATTTATATGATATTTTAATTATATATATATTTAATTAAAAAATAATAGTAATGAAATTTTTTATGTTGATGTGATTTAAAATTTGAAATATTATATAATAAAATATAAAATTTAGTGATGAGATACATATTGATAAATAGATGATAATTACTAATACTCACTCTAAAATATATCGCTACTTCATCTTTCTCCTCTCTCAGGCGGGCCTTACCGGAATTCTGGCCCTCAAAGCCTCCACCCATACCCACACCAACCAAATCAACACCGACGAACACGGAGAGCTTGTGGGCCGCAATACCATCGCCGTCTACCACGACCACTTTGTCACCTTCCACCTCGACCTCGACGTCGCCGGTTCGGCCAACTCCTTCGTCAAAGCCAACCTCAAAACCGTCCGGTCCAACTCGGCCCATCCCACGCCGAGGAAGAGTTACTGGACCGTCGTCAGGGAAACGGCGAAGACCGAGGCGGACGCACGGATCCAAATCGGCAGCACGGCGTCGGAACTGCTTATTGTCAACAACGGGGTGAGAACTGCGTTGGGAAACGCGGCAGGGTACCGTCTGATTGGCAGTAATGCGGCGGCAACATCGCTTTTGAGTGATGATGATTACCCGCAGATTCGAGCGGCGTATACAAAGAAGCAGTTGTGGGTGACGCCGTATAACAGGGAGGAGAAATGGGCAGCCGGCCTTTATGCGGATCAGAGCAGGGGAGATGATAATTTGGCCCAATGGAGCATGAGGTAAGTACCTTTTATACTTATAAAAATAGGATTAATTTTTTTTTTCCGGACATATGAAGCACTCAATTTAGATCAACTAAGATAAACTCATGCATGTAATACATATATAACACGTGAATTCAAGACTTCTTAGTTTGTTGAAAGTTTTGGCTACTAGCTAAGGAGAAATTATCTGTGCAGAATCAGAACAGAGAGGACCGTTCGGATTTGCTGCGTATTTGTAGATGCACATTAAATACCAAGCAAATATTCAGCTGTGAGTATTTGCTATGTATTTAGTGAGAATTTGATGAGTTTTTGCTGAGTATTGATTGAGTATTTGCTGATTATTTGTTGAGTATTTATTGTGTATTTTAAAATAAACAGTAAATCCTCAACAAATAATCATTAATCTAGACGATCCTTTGCGTTTGGAGTCTGCACAAAATAATTTCTCCTGGCAAAGAGAAAGTTTTGACTTTTTTAGAATAAAATCATCACATATATAAACTTCGAATTCAAAATCTCTTGATTTTGTAGTCATAACTCTTAACCAACAAACTAAGATAAGTTGCATAAAATATGATTAATTTATATACCACTTTCCTTCTAAATTGCTTTTTTAGAATAAAGCATTTAACATAGCTCGCCTTGGTAAAAAACTTTCATATTGCTTTCTAAAGTAGTTTTTTAGTACATTTTTTTTTGAAATTTTTATACTAAAAAGCTGCTTTAGAAAGCTGTAAGAAAGCCATCTCAGACGAAGTCTTAGTTGGAAGTTTTGGCTACCAGTTAAGGGTCTTGAGTTTACGTGTTATATATGTATTGCATCAATTTATCTTGATTAGCCAAAATTGCATGAGTTTATGTATTGCATTAATTACTTTCTAACAATTTTCTTTAATATTCTTTCAAACAGGAATCGATCAATTGAAAATACAGATATTGTGTTGTGGTACACAGTGGGGTTTCATCACATTCCAAGCCAAGAAGATTTTCCATTAATGCCAATGTTGACAGGTGGATTTGAGCTACGACCCTTCAATTTCTTCGAGAGAAATCCGTTGATTAACACTGAACCATTTAATAAGGTTTTGTCAGCTCAGTCGACTACACAGACCAGCAAAATGGCTCAAGTGTGAAAAAGTTGGTAAGCCACTTATTAGAGCTTTGAGGCTTAAAAGGGTATGGCCATTTGGTCTATTTTTAAATATCTTTCGACTCATGTTCTTTCTTAATTTTGTTTCAAGTTGTTTGAACCAAGCTAAGAAAATTGCTTCCAGTAGTTTTGATTGTAGTATTGAATGAGAAATCTCGTGATTGCACAGCTCATCTTGATCTGTTGGTTAAGAGTTTTGGCCACCAATCAAGAGGCATTGAGTTCGAAGCTTGTGTATGTGATGTGTGCATGAATTTGTCTTAATTAACTTAAATATTTCAAAAAAAAAATAAATATCGTGATTTCACTATAAGATATATTATTTTAATAAGTACATATAGTATATTATTGTGTGCTAGTACTCATATTGGAAAGAGAGGGAAAAAGAGTACAAACATAGAACATAAAATTTGTTATGTGAAAAGAAAAAATATTTGAGAAGGGAAAAGTCAATTGGAAATAACTCTGATTAGTTATAATAATGGATAAGAAAGGATCACCACTCTCACAATTCATATAATAAATTAGTATTAATATGTTTAGTTGGTGTTGTCAATATATTAAAGTTTAGTATAGTGAGAGTTATTCTCTAGAAGATGAAGTTAGTCTAATAAGAAAGTGACAAATGAGGGAATATTTCAAATAATCATAAACAAAAATTGGGATTAGTTTCAAATAACTCTAAATCGGCAACTGAGATTTGTTTCAAATAACCCTAAACACAATATAGAGATAGTTAGAATTATTCCCCACCTTGTTCAACTTCTTGACTAAAGAAGGATAAAATTATTAGTGCCCCTATAAGATTCATAGTGGATTCCATAAGACCAAATCCTAGATTTTGGGTTGAAAACTATTTTAGAGATATCTAAAATCATGTTACAAGGTTGACTCTCGATTAGAACTTTTGATTAGGGCTGCAAACAAACTGAATGTTCGACAATCTACAAAGAATTCGGCTCTATTAATTGTAGCATCATTATAATCATTTTATTTACTAAGCAAACAAGCTTGAACATTTTTTTAATACTTGGTTGTTAAATAAATAAACATGGATAGTTTTTTTTTACTCATTTATGTTCATGAATAATATCATTTGAAGCTCATAAATAGGCTCAATAATAAGCTCGATAAGAAGTTTAATTCATATTTGATATGGAGATTATGAACAAGCTCATTTAAAAACTCAATTGATGTTTGATTTGTCACTCAATTAAGTATCATTATGACTTATGAAAATGATGACCAATTTAATTGTAATGATTTATTTCTATTATAATTTAGTAATATAAGTAATCATTAATTAAAAAATTTAAAACTAATTGCACATCATTATTTTTTTACTTTGGAACTAAATACATTTCTTAAGATTGGTTTCAATCATTAGTTAATATATTTTCACATAATTTTTGCAAATATGAATAAGCACATGCTCAGCTCAACTCAACTCGGTTCATTTACAACCCTACTTTTTGTCAAGGTCAACCACGACTAACCAAAATTACTAAAATGCTCTTAAATCCTTATCCATGCATTCGTAAGTCAAAGTCATGCACATGACCTATCAATTGAGTCAAGCTGATATAGGATTATTCAAGACACTCATGCTCACATCTAACCCATGGTCAACTCATGTTGAACATGGTTAGGTCAAATTCCCAAATTACCCCTAAGGTCCATAGGTACTTAGGGCCAACAATCGTGCACAAAACATAAGACTTATATTCCCCATTACTTGTGAGATCTATCCTACCCTCTCGTAGCCCTAGGGCTGCCTTCTCATTTCTCTGTTTTGTTCCGCTCCAGCCCCTTCGCTGGTGTTCGACTTCGCTCCAAAATCTCCTGGCTGTTCGACTTCGCTTCGACGACGACAATCCTGGCTATTCGACTTCGCTCCGATGACTTCGCTCTGACGACGGCAGTTCTGGCTGTTCGACTTCGCTCCGATGACTTCGCTCCGACGACGGCACTGTTCGCTGGCTATTCGATTTCACTCCGATCGATCCGACGCCTCTATACTTCGCTCCTTTGTCGCGGTTCGACTCCTTTGACGGTGTTCGACTTTGCTCCTTGGTCGGCGTTCGATAGTGTCGCTGTTCAACTTCGCTCCTTCGCTCTGATCCTTCGCTCCTTCCACTAAACCTTGCTCCTTCGACCGTGTTCGACTTCGCTCCGATCCTTGCTCCTTTGACCGTGTTCAGGTAACTTTCTCTCTTTTGCACAATTTGACTTCGCTACTTCGACGACCTAACTTTCATATTATCGCTCGATGACCTAGCTCCCAAATTAATGCTTGCTCGTTTGCTATGTAGATAACTTATTTGACTCGCTTGCTAGAACAGTTGTTACGACATTTTAAGGGGAGATCGCTTGATGTGGAGGTAACTTTCTTTCTTTTTCTTGTAACGTTGCGCATGCAGTAATCATCATCATTTTTTATAAAAGAAATGAGCATATACATGAAAATGTTGGAGTAGCTCTAGTGGAAGATAAGATTAGGGAGAGTCGCCTTAAATGGTTTGGTCACATTAAACGGAGGCCTTCCTATGACCCAGTTAGGAAAGTTGAGGTGTTAGATTTGGCTTATGTTAAGAAAGGTAGAGGTAGACCTAAAAAAGCTTGGTTAGAAAATATTAGAAAAGACCTTTCTTTATTAAACATACTGATGATGTACTTTTAACCGGACACAATGGAGAAAAAAGATTCATGTAGCCGACCCTACGTAGTGGGAAAAAGGCTTGATATTGTTGTTGTTGTTTCATGTCTTTTTTCTATGACGTCTACCCTGCAAACCAGTGAGCAACAAATCATGATATGCAAATATGTGGGAATTAACTAGTGATATGCATAATATGTGGGAATTAACTAGTGATATGCATATATAATTATGATCTCAAGCGGATCAGCAGAATATTCTGACTACCGCACTTGGCAGCAAGCGGTAGGAGGAATGCAGCACGGCAGAGTATACGGGTTAGGCTCGCAAGCTTATGCATATAAAGGGCAGACATCTAGTGGCTCCAGTTTTCATCTAGTACACATGACTCTTTATATACCCATCAGATAGCTGCCCTTACAACCGAGCTAGAACAAGTAAGGAAAGCACAAACTGATTGACATATACAAATGCAGTAGCAACAGATGCATATGCAACAACAACAAGCTCAAATGTTAAAAGAAATGCGAAAGATGAGAGAGAAGCTGAGTAGTGGGAGGAGTACATCATCAGCTGATGAAGAAACTGAATCAAAGTAGATGTTATTTATCTATTTTATTGATGTGGATATCTGTTTCTATATGTTTTATGTCATGTTTATATATGTGTTGTTCGAACATCTTTGTTTATGTTTATTGTGCATATGTTTAGTTAATTATTGTTTAGACATTTTTTATTATGTAATTGGTGATGTTCCTGATCAGAATTTGATGTATAAATGCAAATTGTGTTGATGTAAATTGTGTTATATGTGTTCTTTTATGGAGATATTTTTTGTGGAAATCAGTTTTTAAAGGAAGGAATGTTTTTTTTCCTTGTGCTCCAGGTTTCCGGCGAAACTTCCGCCGAACACTCTATCCGTACGACGATATGACATTTCTGGCAGCTATTATCCGACGGTTATGAATCGTCCTATCAGCGACGGAAGATCCGCCGGAACGTCCGGCGGAATAAACGATGGAAAACAAAATTTGTGTGACGGCGAGATTTACCTATTTTTCACCAGAAATACCGCCGCAAACATGTTTCCGGCGCAATTTGTGCGTCGGCAAAAATTTCCGACTCACGATAATCCAGCGAAGGGTTTTTCGACAAAAATATGCTGGAAACACTGTGGGAAACACGCGATCACCATCGGATTTTCCGGCGGAATAATTTGCTTTGGCAAATACAGCGCCTATAATGGCGCATAGTGCGAAGGAAAGTTTATGTCATTTTTTCCGGCGCACGTTACGCCGGAAAATTTCTGACGTCAAATATGCCAGTAAAAATGTCGGAATATACCAGCATTTTACTAGTTTCGACGCATTTTACGGTGAAAAATATCCGGCGCAGTTACCGGCGTATAATACGCTGGCGTTTTTAAACTCAACTACTTAAAACAGGCACAAAATGTGCTGGAATGTTTTCCGGCGTCTAGGACGCCGGAAAATCCGCTTGCGAAAGCCCTATTTCCAAACTCGAGCCCCTTTGGCTGCTCATTTCATTCGTTCGTTTCGCTCGCATCTCCGCTGTTTCCCTCATCGCCCGCCATCGCTCGCCGTAGATTGAGGTCTCCGAGCTCTGTTGACGGTCACCGGACGTCGCCGACGGTCATAGCCTTCCTCGCCTGAGAGAGCTGCATTTCCGACCGTGAGTTTCTGCCTTCCGCCTCCCGTCGATTGTAAGTTTTTTTTTTGTGTAATTTGTTTGGATTCATGCCGGGTAGATCTATTATAGACGCCATACTTTTTTTGAGAGGTTTGATGGACACATATAGAGAGAGTAAGGAGGATCTACATATGTACTTTTGTAGATTTAAAGAAAGCATATGATAAAGTGTCAAGAGGAGTGCTATTGAGAGTTCTTGCAAAAAAATAGTTAATAACGCTTATATTCAATATTTTTTTGTTTCTAAACTTTTCAAAATCAATTTGGATTCATGCCGGGTAGGTCTACTATGGAAGTTATACATTTATTGAGAGGTTTGGATGGAGAAATATAGTGAGAATAAGGATGATCTGCATTTGATATTTATTGATTTAGAGAAAGCATATGATAAAGTTTCAAGAGATGTGCTATAGAGACTTCTTAAAAAAAAGAGTTAATAATGTTTGTATTCAAAACATTAAAGATATATATGCATGAGGTATTACTTGTGTTCAAACACAAGGTGGTTTGACCAAGTATTTTCTTATTATGTCTGGATTACATAAAGGATCGGCCTCAAGTCCAAATCTTGCAAGAGGATGTACCTTTATGTATTCTTTTTTACTTTAGTCATGGACATTCTCAATAGGCATTTGCAAGAGGATGTACCTTTATGTATTCTTTTTGCTTATGATATTATTCTTGTTGATAAGATTAGAGAGGGAGTTTAAGGTAAACTTGAATTATGAAGGTCAGCTTTAGAGTCTAAAAGTTTTCGCTTGAGTAGATCTAAAACTAAATATACGGAGTATAATTTTTGTAGCAATTGACCTAAAGATGAAATTGTAACTTTTCGCGATCAAGTCAATAGTAAGAGTAGTCATTTTAGATATCTTGGATCTATTGCTCATAGTGATGGTGAAATTGAAGGGGATATTATCAGCAGAATTCAAGTTTGATGGTTGAAGTGGAGAAATGCATCAGGCTTATTGTGTGATAGAAAAGTCCCCCTCAAACATAAGTGAAAATTCTATAAGATGGTGGTGAGACTTGCAATGCTTTATGGTGCCGAATGAGTTAAGTGTTGCAGATGAGATGCTTCGGTGGATGAGTGGCTTGACCCTTTGAGATAAGATACAAATTGATCATAATTTTCTATAATCACCATATCTTTTTACTTTTGTCGTAGATGTTCTCACTACACATTTACAAAAGGTCTGTTGCTGTCACCGTCTATTTCACCATCACTTAAATTCTAATATTAATATCTTTATATATTCAGTTTTATATCTTCTTAAGCAAAAATTCATTACTGATTTGCTCTTATATGTAGGTTATGGATATTAGAAATCAAAGAAGTTGGATGTATAACCGATTATATCAAGGACGAAAGACATTAACAGATGAATTCATTAATGGGGTGAACATTTTCATTCAGCAAGCGAAATAACTACCCAGCTTCATATCAGAAGAAAAGTTTCGATGTTCATGTTCTAAACATAAAAAATTAGTGCACCTAACACCAGATGATGTAACCGTTGATCTGTATCGCAGAGGATTCATGCCAAGGTATTGGTATTGGACTTCTCATGGTGAGTACGAACCATAATTTGATTATCAATGCGGTCCTTCTATAAGTACTAATATAGCTGAGTCTGAAAATATCCCACCAAATCTTGAGGAATTAGTTCATGATGCATGCATCTGGAATATAAATTGAATAAAATACAAAAGAGCTATCGAATACGGAGGCACAAAATTTTTATGATTTATTGCATGCTACCCAGCAACCAATCTGGAAAGGGTGCACCACTCACTCAGAGTTATCTATTATTGTGAAGATGTTAAGCACCAAGATAGAATATAATGTTGCTCGTGAATGTTTTAATCAATTTATTGGGCTGCTTAAAGAAACCAATCAAACAGATAATTCAATTACTACAGATCTATATCGGACAAAGAAGTTAGTTTTCAAACTTAGTTTGACATACACAAAGATAGATTATTGTGTCAATAGATTCATGTTATAATTTAAAGAAGATATCTCAGAGATTGCATGCCGTCATTGCAATACACCAAGATTTAAACCAAAATCTGGAAATAAAAGGAAGTAGAAGGATGCGCCTGTCAATAGGATGTTCTACTTTCCAATAATTTTTAGACTACAACGGCTATATGTATCTATGAGATATGCTGCACATATAAGATTGCAAAATGATCACATTCCACAAGAAGGTGTTATCACACATCCATTAGAAGCAGAGGCTTGGAGATACTTTGATCGTACACATCCCACATTCGTGGAAGAATCAAGAAATGTCAGATTAGGTTTATGCGTAGATGGTTTTACTCCATTTAGTCAATCGGCTACACCGTACTCATATTGTCCCGTGATACTCACTCCTTACAATCTTCCTCCATAGTTGTGTATGATTACTCCTTATATGTTTCTGACACTTATCATTCCAGGGTCACATAATCCAAAAGTGAAGATTGACGTATTCTTACAACCGTTGATTGATGATTTAAGTTTATTATGGGAAGATGGAGTAAGTACATATGATATCTCCACCAAACAGAACTTTACACTAAGAGCAGCATTACTTTGGATAATTTGTGGCTTTCTTGCATATGATATGCTCTTAGGTTGGAATACTTCAGGCAAGTTAGATTGTCCATATTGTATGGAACATACAAAATCATTCAATTCACTTTAAAGTATGATATGAAGAACACTTGGTTCGATTGTCATCGAATGTTTTTTCCTCCAAGTCATCCTTTCAGGCGAAATAAAGAAGCCTTTACTAAAAATAAAATGGTATTGTTTCAACCTCCTCCAAGATTAAGTAGTGAAATTTTTTTTGAAAGAGTAAGGTTCATGCCCACCATAATGGATTCTCCAACATTAGCTGAGTTCAGATTGCCAGGATATGGTGTCAACCATAATTGGACCAAGAAAAATATTTTTTGGTCATTGCCATATTGGAGAATAAACCTGATTAGACATAATTTGGATGTTATGCATATAAAAATTTTTTTTTCCGGCTCCAATTATTCACCGGAAACAAGCCGTAGCTTATTTACGACGAACCTACGTCGTTTTATCCGCCGGTAATTGCTGTCGGATATATACGTCGTAAACTTCCGACGCACATATTGCCGGAATAAACGGTTGAAAAACGCGGGCTTGGCTAGCATTTTTTGTGCCGGTAATGCGCCGGAAAGTTTTCCAGCATCTTATAAACGTCAGAAGGTATTTTCTGTGTATTTCAAGTAATTATCTCTTGCAATAAACTGGAGCACAAAAATCCACAGTAAATGCGTCGGAAACCCAGGACTTCCGTCGGATTTTACATGTTATCGGGTTTTCCTGTAGTGAAAGCAACAATTTCCGGCGCATTTTCGTTGATACCGACGGATCTAGTCCGCCGGTATAAGCTTATTTTCCTGTAGTGCCTGTTCAACCCATCCTTCCTATATTACTTGACCAACCCATAATCCTCCACCTATAATGGAAGAATTAAATCAATATTGCTTTTTTGACACCACTCATAATGTTATTAGAGATGATATAAAACACCTTGTTTAGGATGAATTTTCTTCATAGGAAAGAAATTACTTTATTCCTCATCATAACTTTTAAGATTTCTCACTACTATCTGATGAAATTATCTAGCAATATATTTTGATCTATATGATGGAACTTTTGACCCATATGATACATTGAGGGACAAGCTAGTACAATAATTCTACTCTCTTTAAAATAATAGATCTAGCTAGATATTTTATTAAACAATTTATCACCAATCAAAAACTTTAATGATTTCCATCTTCTTTTTGAGATTGGTTAAATGAGGGAGAAACTTATAGGGAGTACTTTAAAATATACTCTTCTGAAGTACATCAAATTCTAGGAATAATTCCATACTCATATGTATTTTCTTAAAGCTCTTTGTCATGAATATTTTTAATCATTATTGATGCGAGAGTTAGCCTACTCTCATGCAAATCTTATTTATTTAGTAGAAGCACAAATAACTATTGATAAATCCATCTATGCCCATTAAAAGAAATTTTAATAATCTTAAATAAACATAAGAATTCATAGTAAAAAATGATTGACCTTCTCAATGAAAAAAAAATGAGCAATCATGAAACTTAAGAACACCCTTCATACCAAATTTATCTTGAGTTGTCCAATTACACCACATTAGATACATCAAGGGCTAAATCTACATGGAGATCTAAAATTCTAAGAGTTTCATCACAATATATTTGCCTATATATATTGGAAGATCTCATCATTTAAGCAACTTAAAGAAGTTGAGATTCTCATCTTTTTAAAATTTTTTTCTTAACTTCTATTAATAATAAAGATGCATATTTCAAGTAACTATCTCTTGCAATATATATTTTTTACAAATAATTGCATTTAATAAGAACTTCTAGAAGGTATGCTCATGAGATAGTCTCAATGGATAGCTAGTAGTGGATAGAGTTCACATTAGCTAATCCCTGGAAGGCATGCCTATGAGGTAGCCTGAATAGAAAGTTAGTAGTGAATAAGATACTCATTAAAAAGACTTCACAAGAGCATGTGATTAGTACGATCTCCACTCATCCAAAAATCTATTAAGGTATATGCATCAAAAGGTTCATGTATAATAAATTATTAGAAGACAAAAGCTTCATAAGATAAATGTACACTAAAAATCTCAGAAGTTATAAGCTTAGAAGGTACATGTATACTAAAAATTTTAGATGATATAAGTCTCAAAAGATACATATTTCTCCAATATCAACAAAATCATAAGGTTTCTGCCTTAAAATAATAGGTTTTTCCAATTCTTTACAAATCTCAAAATTCAAAAAAGTTTTATAAAGTATAAGTTTCTTCTATTCTAAAAAATTTTTAAAAGGCTAAAGCTTCACAATGTATAAATTATCCAAAAATCTCAGAAGGTCCTTATCGGCTACGAAGTTGAGTTCATTATGTTTCACGTTAAGAGGAATATCTTCTATGAAAACTTAAAGATTTTAAGTCATTTCAAAGATATATAAAGAACTAAATCTCTTATGAAAGCAAATTCTCACAAGTTTGAATTTATTTTATGCGATGATGGTGAGTTCATTACTTTTGCAAATTAATTTTGAACATCAATCACATTTATGTATAAGAAATATGTATTTTAAAGCCACATAAGATATTATTAGATTCACATAATCCAAACACAATATCGTACAACATATGTAACTCCAAACTCATGCACCAACTTTTAACGTGTGATCTCTTCCCTATTAAATTTTGATGCAAAGAGGCGAGTTTCATCTCATCTAAAACATATAAAATGATTTCAGCACCAACACTAATATTCGATATCGCTAATATCAACACTAAAAATCAATATTAAGTTAAAAGTCAAACTTTATGTGTTGAAGTATTTTCTTCAATGTTATCTAATGAATGAGATGCATCAAAATTTCACAATAGTTATCTCACCTTTTTGAGAGAAAATTGAAATTTTGAAATAGGGTGAACAACTCTTTTAGGATCTTAAACCTTTGAGATAGGGATAATCAAATCCTCTTTAGGAGGAAGGTTGGAGCTCTACCAAAAAAGTTGAGAAAATATAGAGAAAATATTGATGCTTTTAAATGGAGAGCGCTTCATCTATACAAGAGAGTGTCATGCATCTTCTAGGAGGCAAAATCATAAATAAGAGATTAAGACATCTTAATTTTTCCTATAACATTGAAGGATAATTTGTTATTCATGGTAGAGCATTGGAGTTGTAAGGGGGAAACACACCTTATCAAGGATGATATTATACTAGAGCCTACAAAAGGGAAATTATGCATTGCATGTATAATATAATATAATTTCTCTCTTAAAATAAAGAATATATTGGAGCCTACAATTGTGAGGGGAAAAGTGTAGTTACAATTTTTGTTGTGTTTTGAAAAATTAAAATATAGAAGGACAAATAGAAAAAGAAAAAAATGATGGAAAAAGTCTCAAAAAGGAAAAAAAAAGGAAGAAAAATGAAAATAGAGAAGAAAATTTTAAAAAATGATAAAAGTCTCGAGGGAGACTTCTATGCCAAATGGAGCAACTTGATGTTAGTGTTCGCCAGTGTTGTCTTAGGTGGCCTGATCAAGCCTTGACCCAATTTTGGGCTTGCATGAGCATATTATAGCATTTTTGGATACCAAAAATTTTTTTTTGATGTTTCAACTTAAATTTAGGCTTTGTTTGTTTGAGCGTTTTTTTGCCTTCTCCGTTTTGGGAAACAGAGGAAATTTTTTTGTGTTGTTTGGTTCGTCAAATCACGTTCCCAATAACTCCTTTTTTTTTATTTTTCTACAGTTTTGAGAAATCTTTTTATATGTGCTTTTCCGTTAGAAAACTCTATTTTTTGAACTAATGTTTTTTAAAACTGCCTTTTACAAAAGTACAAAAAAAAAAAAAACAAACAAACGAAGCCTTAGTACATTTGAAGCCTAAAAAAGTCTCAAGATGAAATTAAAAAAAATTTGAAGAATTAGGAGAAATTCTTTTTTTTAATAATTTTCATTCTAATCAATGAGCCAATTTCTTGAAAGCGTAAATTATAATTAAAAAAAAAAAGTCTTCGTTGATGGCCTCAAATGGAGGAACAATTATTTAGTCCGGTGAACGTACGCTCCTCTACGTTCGGCCACCAATGTTATAACGCCACGTAGCATGAAGAAAAGTCGCCGACCCGACTCGCTGTGTTTTGGGTTTTCGCACGTGTTAAAATTTAAATGGCAAAAAAAACCGAAACACTTCGAAGTGCCACGCTACACTTTATTACGGAGTTTCGAATCCCTATCTTCATCACTGTTTACTTCGTTGTTTCAGATTTCCAGCAAATCCTTCGGAGTTCTCCAGCATTTCCTTCGTAGTTCTGCAACATTTCGTTCGTAGTTCTCCAGCATTTCAACTCGTAGATCTTCGTATTCTCCATTCGAAAACCATCGCTGATATAATGCCTGAGGTTCGAAACGATTTACCGAAAAAGTTTGTTTTTCTCATTACTAATCTAAAATTATCGACTTTTAGGGTTTATGGTAATCATAACTGGGTTAATTCCCAAAACTCGGTACACATTCTAAAACTCGGTACTAATCGGTATTCAGTATTAGGTTTTGTTCGATTTTATCGGTATTTGATGATTAAAACTCGGTAAACGTCGTTACAGGTTGAAAAAACTATGTACACATTTCGTAGTGATGTTTGGTTTTCCTTAGTAAATCGAACAGAATCCTAAACGACGTGTATTTAGGGGTTAGGGTTTGTTTTACCGTGTTTCTCGGTACTCGGTACTCGGTATCTGGTACTCAGTACTCGGTACATGGTACTCGGTACTCGGTATCTGGTACTCGGTACTCGGTATTGCTTGTTAAAACTCGGTTTTTTCTTAATTTCTTACTGTTTGTTACACTTTATTATGCAGGGATATACCCCCAAGATTCATTTCAGATGTCGGACATCAAGATTTAGGGAAGTTTGTGATGAATTGGTTGAGAAATTTAGGGATCAGTTTGTTAGTAGCCTATCTGAGCTACAAATTAACCAGTTTCTTTTACTACCTCGGTTCCCACAAAATGTTCCTATGGTTTATATGTTATTGTCAACGTGGGATAACGAATCAGAAAGTTTTGTTATTAATAGCCGAAGTCTAACTTTCACTTCTGAAGAAATAGCGTTGATTATTGGCTTACCGAACAGAGGTAATAAATTTGAACCTGGGACTAGTACAATTGCTGGTAGAACAGAAAATGACATAAGGCATGAAATTCTGAAATTGAAATCCTCAACGCATATCGAGATTGTTAGGGAACAATTTATTGTTTACCTATTGTCCAATATTTTCTTTCCAGTGGCCAACTTCAGAGTGCAATCAACTATATTGGACGTTGCCAAAAAGGTTGAGCAGTTCAGATCATACAATTGGCCCCTATCCATTCGGGATTTTCTTGTTACTGAATTTAATACAATAACAAAAAAACAATCAAAAGGTCAATCATTGGGTTATGTTAATGGATTTGTTATGATAATAATTGTGAGTAATTCTAACTAATATTACATTTTTTTATTCATTTCACTGTTTTAATAGGTTCTATATTTCATACACTGATTTTATTTTATTTTATTTTTTATTTTAGATATGGTTTTTTGAGCATAGAAAGATCCACCCAGTAGTGGATAACTTGGCTCGCCCCCGTCTGCTTCGTTGGGATGCAAAATTTAATTATAGAATTAAAGATGTTGATAATTTAATAAAAAGTCTTCAGGATTCTGAGGTATAATTCTCATATGCATTCATTTAACTTTATTTTGTACTTATAAATTTTGGGTATTTATAAAAGATTTGCTCCAGATCTTGACAGATTTACAAGACATAACAGATAATGAGAAAACCTTAATTCAGACTATTAATCCAGCAAATGTTTTCGATATAACACCCCTGAGTAGTGCACATATGTCTAGCAGCAAGACAACTCCAACTTTACAAGCAACTTCATCTCCAAAAAGTCCAAGCCCAAATGTTTCTCCTATTCAAACTCCAGCGGAAACAGAATGTCCAATTGAACAGCCTTTGAAGAGTGATCCTACAGTTCCTATTGTTAGTCCCACTGATTGTCGAAGTCCCATTGATTATCCCTTACGAACAAAATTTAGAGCAGAAAGCGATGCGCAACAAGGTGTACCTGATGAAATAAATTTGAGGATTATTAATCAATCCATATATAAATTGATTTCACAGCATGAATATATGGTTAAAAAAATTTCATCACTCGAAATGGAGAAAATTCTGCTGCAAAAACGGGTGGAAGCATTGGACAATGAAGTATTTCAGTTAAAATCTGATAACAATGAAAATTTTGTGGTATATATAAGATATTAAGTTATCATTTTCCACAATATTTCACTTCTGAGAAAATCGGTTCTCCAGTTCAGTCAAGTTCAAGAACGAAATCTACCAACAAATTTGATGAAGTATCTAAAACTGTAGAGAAAATTGTTGATGAAATAGTTGGTAAGAAGGAAACATCCGAAGATGAGGAATTTACTTTACCTTCATCAGGAACTGGAGGAATTGCCAGAAGAGTACATGGGAGGAATGACCGGAAAAGGAAAAGAGTAAAAACTCCATTCACAACTGGTGATAGGAAGAAGAAGAAAACTCAATTACAAACTGTTAATAAAGAAGCTGAAATACTTAGTAAGAAGGAAACCTCAGTTACTACAAGAAAACCAGTCACGCGTGCTGCAACAAGACTGAAAGAAAAAGTAACTGAGAGCAAAAAAGCTTCTGCGCCTCAGGATGAAACAACGAAAATTGCTCCTTCTGCTGCACCAGTTGAAAAACCAAAAACTGCAATTTTTGATGTTGAGGATTCCAAATATGTAGAACGTGCGGCCAAGGAATTTTTGGACTACCCAGGAAGATTATTACTTAATGAATCACATTTGTTGAAGCAACTATCAAATTCCGCGGCTGAATCACACTTGTTGAAGCAACTATAAAACAGGCCTTTAACTTTGTTGTTACTATTAAAACACCAAACTTTCGAAGGAGCCTTCTTGTGTATATGCCATTGGCACAACCGATGTCTTGTATTAGGGAATACAAGCTCTATCGCCCTAGCCATTGCTTGATCCTCATCAGTGAATATAGTAATTGGATGTTTATTATCCATAATTTTTAAAAAGATTTGAAATAACCAACAGAATGAATCAATTGTTTCATCAGATAGAAAGGCCATCCCTAATATAATATTTTACCAATGATTATTGACTCCAATAATAGGGGCACATACTAAATTATATTTGTTCAGACGGTAGCTTATATCAAAAATTATTACATCCCCAAAGCAGTCATAATCCACTCTCCCCAAACCATCTACCAAAAAAAAGTTTACCAACCTGTCTTTCTCATCAGTTTGCACATCCCATGCAAATAGATTGTCTTCAGCTGCCCGGTTTTTGAACAATTTGATTAGCGAATTGCTATCCCCATTCTCAATTTTTGCTCTTCTCTCCTTTTGAATATAGTTGTATGCATCTCTCTTGGTAAAACCCAGATTTTCTACTCCTCCAACCTCCTCAGATAGATAGGAAAATGCATTTACTGTTCTTATTTCCGCATCTGCCATTGATTTCAGAACAGTGGCATTCTCTTCAGTGATGTGCCTAGATGATCTCAGCAAATGTTGATCATCCGGTTTTGCCAATTCATGGTTGTGTGTTTCTACTGAATTTTTCACCGTCCATATCCCTTCTTCACTAACACAAAATCTCACCATAGCAGGACATCCAGTTCTTGTAGTTGATTTTCTAAATTTAACCTTCTGTACATTTTCTGTTTTCTTCTTGAATCCAAATTTTGAACATATAAAAACCTTTGTTTTCAACTTCCTGGTACCAGGCCAGTAAGAAAGATGTTCTTTCCGAACACTGAAGCCATGCTTATGTGCATATTCGCAATATTTAACATATGCTTCCTTCTCAGATTTGTAAACCCCATATTAAAATAAATTACATTATTCATTAAAACAACGGAAAAAATCTGTAATAAAGACATGAAAATCTCGGTACAAGTTCAATACCGAGTTATCAATAACTCGGTATTAACATATGGTATTTAAATTCTAATGGTATATAAGTCATAATTAACGTAAATCTAACGAAAAGTTATCAATACCGAGTTTTAAGAACGAATACCGAGATATTACGAGGTATCAAAAATCTCAGTTCAAGTACTACATAAGTATAATATCTGTACAATAAAAAATTTCAAGTAATAGCAATTAAAAATTTCAAGAAATACCGAGTAATACCGAGTTTTCATAAAACTCGGTATTTCTTCTTCATAGCTCTAAAAAATAAATGAAAGCAATATAAACAAATATCGAGCAGTACCAACTTATAAAAAATCAAGTTACATTTAACTAACGATCAGTACCGAGTTATCTAAAGGTTAGAAACAACCAAATATGAGATGACCAGACGACGATGGAGGACAACTTACTTGTAAAAAATAGGAAAAATCGTCATCCAAAGTATAAGTGCTAAATGTCATTTCGAAATCGTCTAACTCTTCCAAAGTAGGAGTTCCCAGAGTTGGTTCCTTCGAATCCATCTCGTGCAAAGCTATTCGAAAGTTTCGATAACCCTAAACACTGTATAACGTTCTGTGTATAGTGAAGATAATTGGCCAGGAGTTTATATACCCGCGTCTTTTAAAGTTTTCCCGCCCATTTAAGCGAAAAATAAACGTCAAATATCGAAAAAGCCGCGGGTTTGGGTCGGGTCGTCGGGCTGCTACGTGGCGTGAATTTATTGGTGGCCGAACCTATAAAATCATTCGGTCAAAGGACGTAATAATTGTTCCAAATGGAGGTTCATTTTCACATCGAGGGAGCAATTATGCCTTCTAATCTTATAAAATTATTATTTTATTATGGGATGCTTTTTGAAGAATAAATATATATTTTGGACGACATAAATTTGACATCCAAAATCAAAGGGCAAATATCATGTCTCTAAAAAATCCAACTAATCAACATGAATCACAAGATAATATTTTAAACAAAACCTTTCCAATTAAACTCAGCACCATCCAAACTACGATTTCAACAAGCTCATTGTCAAACCAAGCATTTCAATAAGTTGAACCCATTGACATATCAAGTGATCTAATTTGAATTAAAATGAACCCAAATCGAGCCCTCGAAGTATATTTGAAAGCTTCAGGATTTATTAATTGAAAAACTATATTATCTTCAAATCTTATGCGCTTAGATTCAAAATTGAATGGATTGACAAGATGAATCAGATGAGCCCAAAATCATTTGATTATGATATCATTAAGGCACTCAAATGTTAGATAAATAATTTTTAGTCAAGTGATTACTACGAATTGTTTGATGGAGTGTTTTTGATTTTTGATCAAATTTATTTTCTAGCCCAGGGTCCAAGCTTAAAAAAGTCTCTATCATATAGAGAGTAGAGGTTTATTTATTGATCTTGATAGTGAAATGCTATGCAAATATGGAAAAGATTCGGAGAAAATTTGTAGTGCTCCATCAGACGACGCATATTGATTCCCTCGATTATAGAGTATTAGTTTTGCATTTAAGCACTGTAATGATGATGGAATTGAGTGATCTTGGGCTCATTGAATTTAGTCGAGCTGCATGATTTGATTATATGCATGTTGTATTTGGATATCATTTGGTCACCCATTTAATATTTTGAAGCTTCCAAATATGCTTCAAACTATTGATTTGGGCTTATTTGGGCTCGGATTAGACCAATTTTGGTGTCATTGAGTTTGCATCATCTAGACGTTTAGTTTAACTATAAGTTTGCCGAAATTGGAGTTCGGATGGTCCCAAATTTATTTTTGAAAGTTTCTAATTCAAATATGCCTCAATATTTGTGTTCGATTAAGGCGATTTTTGGTGACTTATGAATGCTGAGGTTTGCTCTCCTATAAAGGAAAATCTATGATGACATGAAGGTGCTAAAGAAGAAGCCAAATGCGTTTTTTTTCTCTTTGGTTACATTTGATAAAATTGGAACGGTATAGAGAAGGTTATTATGGCCCTTGCATAAGGATGACATGCACTTGGCTTCTCTCCAGTTCCAAATGAGCTGTTCTACATCCACCACCATCATAACACCTAGAGTTGTAAACAAGTTGAGTCGAGTTCGAGTTATCTCTAACTTGAGGTTGATTAACTAATCGAGTTCCAGCTCGAGTTTTACTCTACGAGTTTGAGTTAGCTCATGAGCCAACTCATTTATTATGAAAGAGAGAAAATGACTATGATTTAAACTAGGGGTGTCAATATTTGACACGACACGAAAACTTGACCCGAAAATTTCGGGTTGGACAAACGGGTCGGGTTCGGCTTCCCGGATTCGACCCGTTAGAAAAAATGTCCAAAATTCTTCATAAATTGTATTTATTTTAGAATTTATTTAAAATTCTTTTGAAATTTAAATAGGTACAGCCTAACATTTCCTTAATAATTTTGACTGAAAAAATCATCTCAGAGCTCAAAATTATATATATATATATATATATATATATATATATATATATATATATATATATATATATATATATATATATATATATATATATATATATATATATATATATATATATATATATATATATATATATATATATATATATATATATATATATCCTTATTTTGTTTTACCTTTTTTTTTTTTTGCCATTTTACTTTCCTTGAGATATTATTTATATTTATTTTATATTTATAATGAAATATTTTATTTATATAATTTGTTTCTCTTTATTTAAAACAAACGTCGAGATCTCCCAACCCTTATTTTTCTATTGTATTGTCAATATTACATATTGGTGTTTAGCTTAATATGGCCGTTTTTGATTTCACGAACAAAAGTTTGCATAAATGCAAGCTTAAATGGTTGAGATTCCTTAGAGGTGTAAAAAGTCAGAGTTTGGCTCGAGTCATCTCTGATTTGAGCTTAAGCTGTATTAAGGCTTTGTTTGTGACAACTTTCTTATTATTTTCTAAATCAGTTTTTTAGTACAAAAAATATATTAAAAAAAAATTGTTCTAGAAAGCTGCTTTAAAAAGTAGTAAAAAAATTGTCCCAAACAAAACCTAATTAATCAAGTTTAAGCTTGAGCTTGAGTTTTATTCTATAAGTTCGAGCTAACTCACTAGCCGACTTGCTTATCATGAAAGAAAAAAGAATAAATATGATTCAATCAATTATTAAAATAACATTAAAAAATGAATGAGAAATTAAAAAAAGTAATTAATAAAGAATCACTTAATATATAAATGTGATATATATTTTTAAAATATTTTTTATAGCTTCCTATTTAAAATCTTGAATTCTAATACATTTTTTTTTTAGAATTCTAATACATTTGAAGTGTGTTTTATAATAAAAATTTTTAAATGAATTGGTCACGAGCTAATGAGTCGATTCAGACCTGGCTCAAGTTTGACTCATTAGCTCATCCTTTTTTGCTCATGAGCCATTTATTGAGTTGAGCTGAGCCCACTAACGAGTCAGCTCGACTCACTTACATCTCTTACATTATGGGATTGTCATAGTGCCATGGCAAGCAAGAATCACTAATTTAGGTGGTTCTTAAGCTTCAGGTGTTAACATAGTCCTGCAAGACATCATACCGTGAAGTGGAAATGCTTCCACTACTTGCAGCAGAGGATATTCCACCTGACTTGAGGAAGTGGCGCAGCACACAAATGATGACACTCTGTTATAATATAAGGGTGTACTGTAGCAAAGAATAGGAAGCAAGCTTTTACAGAAATACTTCTTCTTCTTTACTTCACCTCTTCTCTGTTTTTGATTTTTCTACTAACATCTCTTGCAAGTCAACTTTCATCAGGTGGCTTGCTTTATGGGGTTTGCCTGTTTGTTTGGTGGTTATTTAGCTTTTTTTCTCCTATTTTGGTGGTTCTTATGCTCCTTTCTTTATTTTTTGCTTATTTTCTTTTCTTTGTAGATTTTTCTTACCTGTAATTTTGGATTATGGATTTGGTCTTTGGATTCAATTTTGGATGGCATAGTTTTTTTTTTCCTTTCAGGTGTTCATGATCATGTTTCTTCATCATGGTGTTATTTGTGGAGGTTCTCCTGTTGCTAAGGTTCTTATGTTGTTTTGTAGAGTTTTTTTTTTTGTTGACTAGGTTGTAATGTTTATTTGAGACTTAGCTCTTTTTTTGGTGGTGGCTCCTTGTTGACTCGTAGGTTTTCTCCACTTCATTTATTTTGTAATTTAGTTGAGATCTTAAGCTCAATGTTTTTTTTTTTTTTTTTTTAATCTTGGATGTAGCTCTTCGAGCATTATTGGATCTAGATCCCCTTAAGGACTTGTAACAAAATTTTAAATTAACGCATAGGCGACTATATGAGTTTTAACCAAAAAAAACAAAGATAAAAAAATATAAAAGGAATTGTCAATTGCTTATAGTCTTGCTTTAGATCAAATTCATTTATTTAAATCTGATATTTATGTTGAGTAATAATAAAAATAACTATCTTTCATAATGTTTTTATTAAATAAAGTGAAAAACTATTTTCAAGTTTTAAATTTAGTAGTTATTTAAAATCGCACACAAATTTTCTCTTCCCCCACCCTTCTCTTAGGTGTAACGTGCACTTCAGCTTGGTTTGTCGATAGACAATTCAAGGCAAGCCGAAGGGCTTCCTCAGACCGAACTTTTATTACGTCCGGTGTAAGGACGTAGATGAACGTCCGGTTGGAGGCAAAATTCTGCCAAAAAACTCGGTATTTGCTTGGTACAATTAGGTATTATTTGATATTAACGAGAAATACCGCTCTTTGAAGACCAATACCGAGTTATACCGAGCTGTACCGAGAAATACTGAGTTGTACTCGGTACAAGTTTTGTATAACTCGCTATTTCTCGATTTAGCTCGGTATAACTCGGTATTGGGTCTTCAAATGATGGTATTCCTCGTTATTGTTTGGTATTGCTCGGTATTTGCTCGGTACAACTCATTTTTTGGCGGGATTTGGCCTCCGACCGGACGTTCCTCTGCGTCCGATCGGAGGACATAATAATTGTTCGTTTCAAGCATAGTTAAAAGCTCAGGTTAGATGGTCATGGCATATATTTATGGATGAATGCAACATCTAGGGTTACGATTAGTCTTTGATGTATAGAATTTTAAGGTTACATTTGGAATTGCTAAGAAAAGTAAAAATTTTAATAACCATTTTGGGTTGGGCCAATTGTAACATGAGCTCTACAATGTCCCCATTAAACATGATAAATTTAGTATTAAAAAAAAATATTTTCTTAATTTATAAATAAATATTTGCATTATATAATTATTTTTGTAAAAGATAAAAATACTATTTTATAAAATATGATCAAGAAGTAAAGCGCAATATATGAACAATATAACTTTTACATCCCATATTAAAATTTGAGGATAATTACATATGACATTTTTTAACTTGTTTAATTGCACGTGCATAAAGTGCACCGTGATAATTTTTTTAAAAAAGTAATAATACATTTATAATTTAAAATTAACCAAAATTTTGACTTTTGAAATATTTATTTATTTTATATATCAGCTAAAAATTGAAAGTAAAGGTATAATGCTAAAAAATGCCAACTAATTACATAAATAAGTATTGAAATAAGATGGGAATGCCTCCAAGGTTTTCCTAATTTGCAATAGTCATCTACCCATGAAAATATAAAGATGATAAGGAAAGATATTATTCAAAGGATAATATTGAATCTCTTTTTTGTTTTAGGAAAATTTACCCACCTTAAGAAAAAAAAAAAGAATCCATAAATCCTATAAATAGGGTCTTTATGTAGTTCAATGATCATACATTTCGTAAAGAGTTAGCACTTATATATCCATTTCTGCCTTATATTACATTCAAAGAATGGTGATTGAAATTCTTCTTATGTTTGTTCCTTTTGGAAATTTTTTTTTTTTCACTAGAGATTGATATGATCCTGTCTCTCTTTGTTTCAGGGTGAGGAGCTTCTTAGGCTTCATTTGGGTTGACTTTTTTACTGCTTCTTATCGCAGTTTCCTAGTAAAAAAATTTAATTTTTGTACTAAAAAATTGTTTTATGAAACAATAAGAAAGTCGTCCCAAACGAATCCTTAGTCCTAGTGCTAACAACTTGTCACCCCAACAAAATTCTCTTACGATGATCAACGTTTCAAGATCTCAAGATATCCCAAATTTTTTCTATAATGATATCAAATCTCTGAAGATGTTGACGCGTTAGATTCAACAATCTACTTCATGGATCTTTAGTTGAAGCATTGTGACAGCGAAAACAAGAAGTATTGAGAAGAAGCTATATTTCATTAAAGCTTTTGTAAACTTCATAAGGTTTCATGGGACATTTTTCTTATTGCTTCTTAAAACAGTTTTTTAGTAAAAAAGTTAAAATTTTTTACTAGAAAATTGCTTTAAGAAGCATGAAGAAAACTGTCACAAACGAAGTCTAAATCATATATAGTGATCCTTTAGAGTAGAGGGCTTAGCTTCTTTGGGTTTTTGTAAATGGCCTCATTTAGACTTTGGTTACATTTAATCCCAATTTTTCTTTTTTATCTTTGAATTCTTTTCCTTTGTGACTAAGAAATTTCTGTCGTATATATATTATCTTGGGCCGGAAGAAAGTGATCTAAATAAATTTCTGTCGTACATTGAAAAAAATTTCCAAAGGCAATACTTTTGCCTTCCTTAAGGCCACAATAAAATCAAAATACAGAGCTATAGCCAGCCAAATCTCCCAATTCAACAAATTATCAACCCCTTCTCTACCAAAAAAAGTTATTATATTAACATACTAGATTTAAGCTTCATTTGGTACGACTTTCTTACTGCTTTCTAAAACAGTTTTATAGCACAAAAAATTGTTGAATTTGAAATTTTTTGTACTAAAAAACCGTTTTAAAATGCATACAAAAACTGCCCAAAGGAAGTCTTATGTGCGTGAAAAGAGTTGTTCTATTATTGAACATGAAGCTTTCCAAATAAGCCAACTTATTTTCTAAACTCAAAATCTTAAACGTTTCAGATTCTAACTATCAGATCACCAAATTCTCCAAGCGTGATCAGCTCATCCTGCCACTCCCAATCCAAACCCAAAACGGCCAAATCTCTTCTAGTTTCAGAAGATAGAAGCATGGATTCCATGGGGAAAACCTGCTCAGTACTTTCTTCTAATTGTAAAGGAAATACCGTTGGCTGATCTGACGACGGTGCTTGGAAGCTTGAAATAGAGAGCTCATGGGAGCTGTAGGAAGAAGAAGCAGTAGTACTACTGGTACTGTTCATAATGGCCGAGGAATCCATGACGAAGGGGTTCTCCTGAGTCTCTATGGGCTTGCAGGTATGGTGCATGCAATAGCTGACCTTATAAATTGGACTATTGGGGACTTTATCTTCCTTTTGTTGAATAGTCTTGGTTGCCTGGCAACCTTGGTCTTTGTTGTGAGTGCATTTGTAGTAGCTTCTGCAAAAAATAATAAAAAAAAATTTAAAATCTTAAAAAATGACAATTTTTATTGCATGCTTCATATTTTGTTAAGACAAAAAAAAATTATAAATTTACTTGGAGGTTTGCTAGGACAAAACAAATTTATAAAAAAATTATAAATTTACTTGGAGGTTTGTTAGGACAAAAAAAAATTATTAAAAACCTTAACAAACCGACAATTTTTATTACATGCTGCATAATTTATTAGCATTGATGAAACGTGTGTGCAAAAAATATTTCTTGTCATAAAATCAACTGATGTTTATAGATTTTTTTTTGTAAATATTATTTATAGAATTTTTGCATATTCATTGATTGCATGCAAAATATAATTTTTTCTTTTCATAAAATCAAAATATTTTTTTGATTATATTATTTGATTGATTGTGATTATAAATATAAGTAAATTTCTCTAAGATAGAAATATAAGTACTAATTTTCGAATTTATAATTCTTTCATATAAATTAAAATTTATTTTTAAAAAATCAATTACTAAAAAAAATTAAATCAAGCCTTAATTGCTTGCCTTGGAAAATCTGAGTTGTGAATGCGCTTCTGCCCATATTTCCGCCATTGATGGCCATCAAAGTGAGGCACAGAGGTCATAATCGTCCACGACTGCACCCTCTTCCTACAGATTCATTTCAGCAAGTAAATAAATAGAACAAAACGAAAAAAAAATGTTTGAATTTGATTGAATGAATTTATGATTTAAAAATATAGACGTTGACTTCACCATTGTCTGAGAATACTGAGTGAAAAAGACAGAGGAAGAAAAGAATTAAGAACATTTTATATTTGGATGAACAGTATATACCTTTTCTTATGATCAGTATCATTCTTTCTGTCTTCGACGGCGACAGTGGGAGAGATGGGTTGGAGGTCGGAGAGAGCGGCGGTGATGCAGCGAAGAGCCTTATCAAGGAGGCCGATGGCCAGCGTTTTGTCGGTTGGTTTGGCCGGAGAAGATGCGAGGAAGAGGGCGCGGAGCTGAGTCAGGCCCTCGAAGCCTTGGCTGAGGTTGTCGATGGCGGTGGAAGAGTGATTGTAAGATATTTCCTCCATTATTATGTAAAGAAGTGGTAGTGGCTGAAGGAGCTTGCAGAAAGATGGAGACTTAGCTCTTTTGTTTGTAGACTATCAACGCTTTGCATGTGATTATATAGATAGCTACGATTACACGTAACCGCGGGAGACTGAGACTAAAATCATTTAAGGTTGGATATTAATCATTGCATATAAAATATTTTTACACTTACTTGAACTCATGTAAAGAAACGCTATGGCTTTCTCATTTTCTCAAGGGTTGAAAGTTTTATTTTAAAAAAATTACAAATTTAAATTCAAATATTTGCAAATTTTTTGCTTAAAATTAGAAAAGGTTAAATGGCCACAAATATTATTTACAAAAAAAAAAAAAAAAGCATTTGCATTTATGAACTCATGCCATTTCGAGTTTGTTTAGAACAACTTTCGTGATGCATGACTTTTTAGACAACAATCATAATTTCTTTTGGCTAGTGCTTGTTGGTTTCTCATTGCTTTTCAGAAATTTCAACAACGGAAAGTTGTTTTTTAGAATTAGAGTAACTAAGAACTCGTTTGGGAGGGCTATCTTACAACTTCTTAAAGCAGTTTTTTAGTGCAAAAAATTTTTAAACTAAAAATTGATTTTATGGGAAAGCTGCTTTGGAGAGCAATAAAAAGTTGTCTCAAATGAAGCCTAAGTGAATGTTTATTGTTTTGATTTTTAGATCACAATCATATTTTTTTTGGCTGCTTCTTTATCATCAGTTTAAAAAAATTTTACGTTGGGAAGCAATTTTTTTACAGTTTCTTTCATAACGTCATTTTTCTTACAACTGTTTTACAATCATCTTCATAAAAAGCTGCAGCTGTCCTAAATAGATTTAAATAATTCTTTTCATAATAACTTCACAACCAAATTTATAAAATGATACAGCTAGCCATCCCAAACAGACCCTTGGTCCTCATCTACGTTTTGGAGATTTCATAAGACAACAAAATATAAAGCTTTCGATCATTCTACATAAGAAAATAAAATAATTAGTTATATGAACTTCTAAATTTATATATTTATAAAATAAATACTCAAATATTTCTATGTACATACAAGGTTTGCATATTTCCTCATATTATATAATTCTTCAATGATTTTTTTTGTGATGCAACTCGTTGCAAAAAAAAAAAAGAAGAAGATATTGACTCTTTTATTTATTTTTTAAGTAAGTTGCAACAAAAAATAATAAATTAAAATACAGTAAGTCACAGAATTAATATGTAAAATATGCTGATTTAACAATACAATAATATTTTCATAATATACCGCATGCGTAAATATTTATAAGCACAGGCGGCTCTTTCAATAACTGAAGAGCTATTTAGCCCCACGGTACAAAATTTTTTATTATGTAATTTACATATGAAGACAAATTTTTATTAGAAATATTATAAAAAAAAGCTGGCCTTATAGATCCAAAGGACTGTTCAGGGCGTGATATATGAACAGCATTGAGGGGGACAGCCGCGGGGTCGATGATATAACGTGTAGGGAGATGGCAAAATGGGTATTTGCTTTCTTAATAAGATTGTGAGGTGTGAGTGTACTAAGGGTTACATGAAAAAAATCTGTGCGATATCGGCTAGCCTAATTACTAAATGTGTCAATAGTTTGAAATCAAATTTTTTTTTTTTTTAAATTTAAATATGTAAGAACATACACAACTCCCCTTGGCCTATTGGTTGAGAGCTTAGGCTTCCAACTAAGAGGTCCAAGGTTCGAGTCCATGTGTATGCGTTGTGTGTGTGAGTTTGCCTTAAATGGCCTAAATGTCCCAAAAAAAAATATGTAAGAACATATTAAGTATTCAAAGGAGTTTAAATAAAAATAAACTTTTTTTTAATTTTCTAACAAAATAAATTAATTTGAGTAATTAGATGATTAGTGATCAATATTAAAGGTGTAATTTGATATATTGCATAAAGAATTTATTCAATCACTATGGTTCATATGTTTGTTGTTGAAGTTATGATTGATGTAACTCATATTCACGGTGCAACATCACATTTGTAAGGATTTGTTTGGGATGACTGAATTTTTTATAAAGATGATTATAAAATTGTTGTTAAGAAAATAACTTTTTGAAAGATCACAACACGAAAATCTGATCCAAAATTTTTGGGTTAAGATCAACCTATTTGAAAAATGGGCCAGGTCCGAATATCGGATTCTTAAACGTTTGAATTTTTGGGTTGGGTTCAGGTCACCCCAATAACCTGAAAGGAACCCGAACCAACACCTCAATCGTGCTCGCTCGCATTGCCGCTATTGTGCGCGCTCCCACGTACGTTGCACTTGCTTTACATGCACTTGCCTACTGAGCCCGCTTGACCTGCCCGTTGTCCAGCTTCGCTTGCCCGTTGCACCAACTGCACTTGGCTACACTCGCTTGATTGATTATGTACGCACTACTCTCATTTTCCCTCTCAACTTAGCCCGATCGTTGCATTCAATCGTTGCGCTTGCCCACGTTAGCATGTCGGGTCGAGTTGGGTTTTGATTTCTTACCCTATGTGTAATTGAGTTGTGTTCGAGTTGAATCAGTTAAGGGTGAGTAAGTTTTGAGTTTGACCCCAAATCCAGACCGAAAACCCATTTTGACACTCCTACATCTTGGTGCATAAACATTTCTTAAAAGCAATGAAAAAATACTAGCCAAATAAAAATTATGATTAGAATTTTAAAAATATAGTAAGAAATCTATCCCAAAAGAAAGGCAAGTTTCTTTTTAAAAATTTTGTTTCAGAAAACTGTCTCTAAATGAGCCATGTCCATGATCTCAATATTTTCCCTTTTTAACCAGTGTATTTGAAAAAAGGTTTTAATCATCTTGAGCACATATTTGAAACAAGTTCCAGCAACATTTGTAGAGGATACCATATAATTTTGTATAAGAAACCACCTATAGTAACACATATTTAATACAAGAACACTACCATAATGGTACATTCAAGAATTGGCATTGTGAGTTTATAGCTGCAACATGGAGTTCCTGAGCTAGCTCACCAACTCACTCCTCACTCAAAAGGAACCATGAAATGTCAATAAAGCTACCCTCTCATTTATACATCCTTTACTCCAATAAATATTCGTCATTAATTTAATACATGTAATGCCCATTCCTCCTCTATTAATGCACCACACTATTTAGCACAAGAAGCACAACATTCTAATATGCTATAATGGCATGCCTTAAATCCATTTGAATAGCACAAGAATTTATTGATCTTGGACTCATATACCTTCTTACTCCCACGCTACATTGATTGAAGTGACAACAACCTCATTTGATAGACACCTCATGAGATACTGAAATGGTGAAATCATTAATTAGTCTTTCAAGATTCAATGAAGATTTTCCATGATGTCTTGATGATCAGAGTGCCCTCGTTATTTTTCCCCCTTTTCATCATAGTTATTGTAATTGCTTGCATATTTACTTTTGTCCCTTTTCTTATGAAATTTAATTACATGTTCGTTTCTTTCTTTTGCACGCCCTTGGCTAAGCTTGGACATACTCAATGCACATGATCACCATTATACTAAAAAGTTGACATAATGGAAAAATTATATCACTATTGGGAAGAACTGCATTTCTAGTTGTCTTAAGGTTGAATGCAAGTAATATACTTGCAACAAAATAAAAATTTTCTCAGCTTACAATTTTATTGGGGAATATCTTGCAGTAAAATTAATATGATCATCAAGTCATTGTAATTACATCTTGCTCAATCAAAATAACTTGATTATTATTTCTTGTAAGGATTTAATTAACTCGATCTCCCCTAATAATTATTGGCACTACTCTAGCCTTTTGTATCTTATAAGCCATGATAGGGTCTGTTCATTACATTATTCATCAACAAGTACTATTCTAAGGCACCATCTAAGCTCAACTTGTGACACCTCCAATTAAATTCACCATTCAATTTAATCTGTTTTGACTCGAATCAATAGAGCTAATTGTTTGAATTCTGCATTGTGAACCCTTTTGCATGTGCTTGAGAGATGTTTAGTAGGAATGCGAGAGTTTCCATGCATTTTAGAGTGGATCCCAGGGGTTTATTTGTATGTTTTTGAAATCTGAAATTTTCCCCATGGGATGTCATAGGGCTATGTTCGGAAGCGCCCTGGGAGAATTGAGTTCTAAAAAATATGTAATTAATTATGTGCTCCAATGCGTGGCGGTTGTGGCAGTGATGTGAGTGTTCCGAAGAGCGTTGTGTCCAACGCCAAGTAGCATCGCAATGCTAGACCAAAATTTAATATTTTAAATATATTCTCCAATATTCATTCGATTCATTTCAATTCGGGCAACCATGTCTAGTGAGAGAGAGAGATGATTTTTTTTGAGAGAGAGAGACTATTTTAAGCCCTTCGATCGGCTCATTTTTTTTTGCTTCTTTGAAAATTGGTTGGAACAAGGTAGGTCATGTTTTGCCTTAGTTTTAAAAAATACGAAGACTTTCCAAGTTTTCTAATTAAATTTATATTTTCATTGCCAGAAAGCAAGATTAATTTTGCATTCATAAAATTTTCACCGTGCAACTTTCTGTATATTGTAGAGACATCAGTTTCTAACAATTAGGTATTTATTTTGAAATTTTGCACTTGGGATTTCATGATTTATGCTATTTTAATTGAATAAAAATAACTCAGGACTCTAAAAAATAAGGATGTATTACAATTAAAGTTTTGCAATAATGTTCCGTATAATGTTTGATAATTTGATTATTTTTTTAATATAAATTTATGCGCAGTAGGATTTTTTGTTGCCTATTGTTATAACAAATTATGAAATCTTATGATGAGATTGGTTATACTTTAATTATTGCAACACAATAAAACATGTGTTTGAATGACCGAATTATGTGATTTTGAAGAGCTTTGATCTAAAAGTTTATCTCTTGGGAGTTATAAGGGGCCAAAATTTTATCTGTTTGTGTATTTATTTATGATATTATTATTTTAAAATTTTGATAACTATATTTATTTCTTTACTTAATCATGTGGTTTATTATATTACTTTTAATATTTAGTAAATGAGATTAGAAAATTTAGATCAATTTAAATGTGACCGGTTGAGTTATGTAGCTCATAGAATTTTTGTTTCCTATTTTCAGGGTATGGGAATGGTAAAGAGCCAATTGATTAGTAGTTCAGGATCTGATATGAGTCTGCATATATATATTTCTTCTTTTAATTTTTGTACAATCATGACTAGACTTTATTCTATTCTGCTCTGTACTATGTTCTGTATCCATGCACTGTAGTGTAAATATTATATAACCATTTTGATGATGGAATGAAAAGAGATTTTATAGATGAATTTTTCTTCTTCAAGATACTGGATGATGTTTATAGCTATGTAGTTTATTGTTTGTTTTAACATTTTATTTGGAAGAAGGTTTTTGAAATTTTTTAAAAATTAGATTATGGGATATGTCTATCACAAAGTAACATGATAGGATCTATCTCATCTATGGGTATAATCGAGTTGGGTTGTGACGAGCTTTTTTAGCATCAGAACAATATTTTGGAATTTGATCATAAAATAGTTCATTCTTGGCAGTTTTCATATGCATGTATATTCAGTTGAATCAGTTGATCTTTCTTTGTGATTATAGACCCGCCAGTCAGGCAACACCTATACATAATACTGCTCTGACAGTTAGTTCTGATATAATTTCACAATTTGTAAGTCTAGTAGCTTAGTTGATGATTGATTTATAGAGAAGAGTTCTAACTATTAGATTTTGATGATATACTCTTCCACATGTAGATATTTCTAACATTAAAGCTTTCGAAATTTGAGGGTAGTGTTGAGCCCAAAGCAGCAAGTTGAGGAGGTTGGAGAAGTCATTTGACAATACGTAATTGTGTCCTCCTAAGAGGAAGATGCTATTAGACATTTTTTGTTAGATAATAAGGCTGAGCACTGATGGATGATCCAACACGAGGAAAAATTGTAGGGGTACCTGAGCTCTTTAATTAGTTGGGAGGAGTTTTCTAATATATCATAATTAACTTGACAGTCACTAAATGCTCATCATTTTAAATAAATCCAGTGAAAGAAACTATCATTCACATACATCAAAACCTTTCAATATTCATCAGTTGAAAATGTAAATTATAATAGTAAGGAGATTTCAACAATATCAATCTATCCTTTTAATTTAAAGCTCATTACTATAAAAGAATAGAACAAAATATAAAAATAAAAGAAAACCTAACAATACTAATCAACATCACTCTAGAGGATCCTAACCCTTCACAGACCTAAAATTAATAAAAACCATATAATGAGCTTACAAAGCCTAACATGTTACCAAAACCCTATCACTATATTCATTACAAAATGAATTAATTAATATGTATTCTCTAGTTCTAGACAATATCAAACAATAAGTTATTTGCATGAATGGTAAATAATTTATAAAAACAATATCAATAGTAAAATCTAAAATAAACAGTAAAATAAGAGTATCTCACTAAGAAAAACATGTCTATCAATCTATAAGAAAATTGATAAAATATTTATAAATTTATAACAAGCATTGTAATGAAATAAACATAAATTATCTATTAATTGTATTCATGCTGATGATTATATTATATGCTTCTATCAATCATTATGTCATGTATTACTGTCTGTCAATATGCCACATTAGTATGTTATATCAATATATTTATTAATGCATTATACCTACTCAACTATCTATGTCTAATAGTATACATATCATATGTTATGTCATGTTATATTAATCTTATATGTGCTATCATATGGATACAATTAGTTGTAGGCTAACATGTATGATTACACAACAAACATTTCTTTTAAGGAAATCCCATCAACCTACCCTTTTGTACATGCTATTATCATTTTAATAGCCAATTCATATTAGTTATAGTATTCACAATCAGTCATTCTTATTTATATATAAATATCATATTTATCATATATCAATTATATAATTTTTTTAGGTAAGTCAATATCACATATGAAATGCAATAATCTATGAAATGCATAAAACTTTATACACTATTTATTAACTTCAAAAAATCACAACTATTAATTTACCCAGTGACATTCAATATATTCATGTCAATATGTGCAGAATGATTAAAACTATAACATACTAAAGTTACATGGTAAAAGTTTGCTAAAAAGTGAGATATGATAACTTTTATAAGTTCTAACTAAATTAAAATTAAGAAAACAAAAAAATAATTAAAATCACTAAAATCAGAGGTAGAGTTATAGTAGCCTATATTAAAATAAGTAATTTTCTCAACCAGACCGACCGATAAAAATAGCTCTATGATCGCCAAGCTAGGTCTACCTTCCCTCTCCTCTCGTCTCTCTTCTCTACCAAAATGGCAATTTGATAGGTTCTTTAAGTGGAATAGGACTTTTCTAATAAAATATATTAAGGTTATATTAGTAATTATGCCAATTATTTAGTTTTAAGTGTAAAATCTTTATAAATTATTTTACATCTTCAAATCTAGGTTCCATAAATTATGAAAAAAAATATTAATAAAATAGCCTAGTATGTCTAAAAGACTCTAGTGAAATTGATTTACAAAACGAATATTTGACAGTCTTAAAAAATCTACTTATAATAATATGTGCCAATTTATTGAGGAATTATAGATAAGTAAGAAACTTCTTATTTTTATATCTATATTACCCATAAATTAGGAAATAAATTATTAATATCAATGATAGGCAAAGACGATTAATAAATTAAATTTATAACTACTCTTAAAATATTATTTGACTATTATAGGTCAAAATATGAGCTATTATATTAGATGATTTTGTATAACCTCAGATTTAAATCAAAATTTTCTTCTCGATCTATTAATATGATTTTTTCATGCAAGTGGGCTATGCAAGGACCATCTTAATGGTCTTAATGGTTCCCCTTTAAAAGTAGAAAAGTCTATGTGACATTTAAGAACATCATTAATATCAAGAGTAGAAGTGGTCAACTAGAATTAGACTATGTGATAACAGAATTTGTATTCTTTCTATAATTTCAATACAGCAGTCATTTGAAAGTTAAGGTTAATGCTTCATGGCATAGTAAGTATGTGATGCCGTGTTGATAATTTTTTTGTTGGAAATTAGTTATCAATTAATGAGAAAGAAAACAATGCCTTATACTTTGTAAATAGTAAAATCAAGTTGAGATCTTTGAGGAAGAATTTCCCATATAAAGTTATCTAGTAAGAACTTTTGGTGAGTTCATTCTGAGTGGTGAGTAATTTTATGCAGCATGGCAACTTCTTGCTGAGTTATGTTCGTGTTTATAATTTCTGTTGGATACTTATTAACTTAAACATAAAGATAAGAAGATTTAAGCTAATTTACAAGAATGTTTCTCTAATTAGTGAGTTAAAGATTTTGATGAATTGATTTAAGTGGTGGTGATTTACTAAATCTAGCTCACATGTGCTTGACTTATATGACTATAGTTATTTAAAATCAATAAACTAGTTTTTAAGAAATGATAAAAGATAATGATACTTAGAGAGAGAGAGAGAGAGAGAGAGAGAGAGAGAGAGAGAGAGAGAGAGAGAGAGAGAGAGAGTATTGCATTACCTTTGTACAAAGACCCAATGTAGCAATAGATGAGAGAGAAGGACGCAAGAATTGTAAAGAGTTATCAAAAATTTTATATGAAAAATCATAGAAAGAGCAAAATGATGGATTTAGATATTGTTAAAATTATTCAACTACTATTTGTCATTGATTTCAAATAATGATCTTCCTTGAGAGAAAACATTGATATATGAACATATTCTATGACTGAAGTTGGAAGAGCCCCATTGAAGGAATCCAACACTTAAGTTGTTATTAAGAGTTAACGTCAATGGCATGTATCAATGTTATAAATGACATTGTATTTCGGCATTGATGAAGTTGGTAGGCATTGAGGTAGCAAGGAAACATTGGTTAGGAGATTGTAGCCGATAGGAGACGGAGGTAGGAGGATTAAAGTTGGCTGGCGATGGAGGTAATGGTTTGTAATTAAATAACGCTAGTAGAAAGATCATAGCTAGATGTTGTTGGTTAGATGACTTTCATCGACAGGTGACGTTGGTCCAAGGACCATAATTAAAGGGACATTAATGAAGGTTGGAAGGACTATAGTCGAGCATAGTGGTCATAAGACTCTTGATCTGTGATAGTGGCGGAGGACTGAGATGAGAGTTGGTGGATAGAGGAACGTAGTTGGGTGATAGTGATCTGAGAATCATAGTCGGGCAATAGCGACCCAAGGATCATAGCCGGGCGACATAGGTCAAAAGATTGTAGTTAGGCAACAATTTTCAAAAGACTATGTTTCCAAAGGACTACAGTCAGACATTAGTGATTTGAGGATTCTACTCGGTGGGTAACAAAGGTAAGAAAGATTGTAGTCGTGCATTAGTGTTTGGAGAACCATAGTCGAACGATAGTGCTCTGAGGACAATAGTTGGATGATGGTGGTTCGAGAAATATAATGGTAAAACAATGATCCAAGGATCGTAGTTTGGCATTGTTGGGTATGTCTTATTGAGATGTTCATTTCAACTATAGGTTTGATGAAATCTGAGTCTTGATGGTCCCAAATTTAATTTTGAAAGTTAAAATAAAATTAAGTATTTTAACAAGACGAATCCAACAATACCAATTGTGATCAGATTCGGGTCCAAATGAGCACAAATCTAGTTATAGGAAAGATAGTTAAATATTTTGGGCATTCGTTGGAGACAACGGTTTCCAAAATGCACACTTATAGGATAAATGAGCTACTTGATGATAAAAATCTAACAAATTAAGATCATTAGATTATGAGGCCATCAAAATACTAAAATGCTTAATAAATAATATATGATAAAAAATTGATATGAGCCATCAGATGGAGTATTATATATAGAATTTTGATTAAATTTATTAAAATATTCACTTTAAAAGTACTATAAATATATCCTTATTTTTCGTATGAATAGGCCCTATACTTGAGTTGGGAGAATCTTGGAGATTTGAAGAACTTTAGAGTTCTATTGATTTGACATAGACAATCACTGCCAACTACCACTATTTCCTACAATAATTGTCTACCGCCATTGCGTGATTGTTTTTTTTTTTTTTTTGGTTTATCACAATCGCTGAATTGCCATCATCGACATCTATTCATTGTCGCTTCGCTTTCATTGCTCAGCTACTGTCATCCAATCACCATCTCATAATTGCCATTATCTAGTCATTCTTGTATGACTAATATCATCTAATTATTATATCTCTAGCATTCGACCACCTCAAATTTACAGCAATAGAAACTTGTAATCCTGTCTTGTGGAGTTGAGAGGGAGAGTAAGTTTTTATAACATGCCTACATAGTGGATCTTTTCATCTGAGCCAAACCTCAAGGCTTTTTTTTTCTTTCGGATTTTTTAACGTAAAAATTCTGACTTTTAATGCATATATCCTCTTTATTATTTGTGTGTTGAATATATATATATATATATATATATATATATATATATATATATATATATATATATATATATATATATATATATATATATATATATATATATATATATATATATATATAATTTAAAAATCATATAAGTAGGAAAAACGAGAAAAAAAAAAAAAAAGAAAATTTGCAAAACAGAATTTACTGAATTCATTTATTAACAGGAGAAATTACTTCCGCTAAATAAAAAATATTTATCTAAAATTATGAGAACCATAAAGAGCGAAAGTGCCAATCATAATGTGCCATAGGGAAAAATTATTAGAAGTATAAAGAAATAAAACTGACCATAATAACTCTTTGTTAACCACCCAATAATGAAGATATTATGATGCTGTCATGATTCGCTAACGTGCAAAATATGGGAAAATAAGAGCCACACGAATACTTATATTATAGCGAAGGACAAATCACTCATGGAAAGAATAATAGTATAATAAGCATTTTTCACGTGGCACAATTGCAGAAATATCCAGCTCAGCATCTGCTAAGGGCCAAATTATTCTATTCGGACGTCGAACACAGTTTATCATTCAGAGACCAATTAGAATACGTACGTTACGTCAGTAGTATATATCGAGCAATACCGAGGGGTACCGAAATGCGGTACCGAGCGATACATAACGGGGTGACATGACGCATTCTAATTAATCTCTGGATGTTGTTCGGCGTCCGCACAGAGTTCCATTCTCAGAGTTTAATCAATTTGGATTAAGAATTGATTAATTGGAGAAATTAGGTTAGGAAGGCCATCCCATTAAATGCTCGGGTTATGATTAGATAATGTTCGAAAATGTTTAAAATTTTTAAATTTGTTAATTTTGCTTTTATATATATATATATATATATATATATATATGCACATGCACCTCTTGTGAGAAGTATGAAGTTTGATCCTTGAACAGGCTAAATCCTTACTGTAAATTTTTTCTTTAATTTTGGCTGTAATTGATTCAACTGTAGATGGCTAGGTCTTAAGATCTTAGGATACTAGAATTCTAAAATAGGGTAGTTATTAGTGTTGCGTGTTAGAATATTCATGATAGTTGAAAGATAGACTTTAATGTTTTAACATTGTACGATGATTCGTCACACTTATGCAAGAGGGTCGTGAGGGATGCTGGAGTGTTTACATGGAAAATATAAAAATTATAGGGTCATATTAATTTGATTCTATTCATGCTTTTCATTGGTTACAAATAATGTCTTTTTATGTAATGGGAGAATGTGCTAATATATTGTACAAATAAAAAAATTTATAGAACAGATTCGATGATGAAGGTTAGAAGAGTCCGTAGCATGGGAGTCGTCATCAAGTGATTCTTTTTATTTTATAATCTCTTCATTCATTTTGTTTTTAAGAGAGGAAACTAAAGACCCTAAAGTTTTGTATAAATGTTTGTGTTGATGTCAAAATTACAAGTTGGCGTTACATGCATTTATCTTGTAGGTGATGGCGTGTGTTAATATTGTTGATGATGGTTGTCAGCAAAGTTATGAGCATCGATATAGTCAAAATAGTTCGGCGATGGTGGTGAGGCACTTGTAGTCGATTGATAGTGGGTCAGAGGATTGTAATCAGGTGACGTTGGTAAGGTGATAATATTCTAGTGATGGTGGTGAGCGATATATCAATGGTGGCAACTGGCAATAGCCTTGTGGTCTAATAATGTTGATCATGTGATGGTTTGATGGAGACTATCAAGGTTGTTCTGATAGAGGAATTCAAGCAGTGGTTTGATGGTGATGCTTGTGTGGAACTTTATGATTGTTTATATCTCTAAGCTTCTTGAATCTCATAAAAAGCTCAATAGCCTTCATTCATATGAAGAGAAGGGGTCTATTCATAGATATTTAATTGTGGCATGCCTCATAAATAGAGTAAAAATCTAAAACACTCCATCAGACGACCCATATCAATTCAATTAATAAAAGATTATTCTTTTAGCCTTTAAGTGCCATAGTGATGTAGAATTAAGTAATCATGGGCTCATTGGATTTGTTTGGTAGATATACTCAATTTTACTAGAAAAAAAATTTTGATATCATTTTCTCCTCCAATTATTGTTCCGAAGTTTTAAACTGTGCTTTAAGTGTTTGATTTTAGTTCATTTGGACTTAAATTAAACCACTTTTGATGTCATTGGGTGCATCTCATTGGGATGCTCAATTCTATTATAATTTATTGAAATTAGAATTTGGATTGTCCGAAATTTAATTATAGAAGTTTCTAATTCAAATGTGCATCGGTAATCTTGTTCGATCAAGTCCATTTTTTATAATGTATCAATAAGATTGAACGATCTACTTGATGACACTTAGATATATTGCTTAGGATCAACCTAAAATCATGCAAAATTAAAAATAATAAATAAGACATCATTAACATTTACTGCAAGATACAATAAATTTTAAAAAAAGTATTATGAATGGATTTCTAATATTTTATCATTTTATTACATATGCAAGTAAAAAAACCAATTTATTCAATTGCATGTTGAAACATCATAGTAGTAGAGATAGAGTTTATCATCTAAGCATTGCATAAAGATCCTATATGGACACAAAGATAAGATTATTTGTAGCAACTCATAAAAGACATTTTTTTTATATGAAAACCCTAAAAGTTAAAAATCATAAGCTCTATGCCACATAAAATAATTATACTTATATATAGTATTTTTCGAATGATGACATTCTAAGTAGTTGTTAAAGGTGTTAGTACAATATAATAGACATAGACTGTGGAGGTTAGAGTATCTTTGAGGCCTTAGAGTTATCTTTAAGAGATTGTTGGTGGTTTGTTCAATCATTATTCTTAAAGGAGAGGAGGCCCAAAGAATTAATTCCCCATATAGGATTATATTTGTGGTTTTTTTAAGGAGCTTCAATTGTTTTCTAATAAGGCGAGAGATAATGTCGAGCGACTACTCTCTAGTTAAGCATTTGAAAACTCCTCACATGTTGAAGATGTTGTTGGAAGTGAGCTGACCAAGATGATCTATGATGATAATAATGACTAATATAATGTTACATTATAGATGTAATAGTTCTATCATGTATTTATTCACATCTTTATTGGAATCTTCTTTTGTTCAATCCATGGATGTCTTTTTCATTTTTACTTCCAAAAATAAGTTTGATGATAATGACAAATTTTGTAGATGTCAACTAAGAACATTATTCATAAAAGAAGGCTCATGAAGAATTTTGTTTACCGTAAGTTATTGATATCAACCCTAAACCATAACCTTTGACAAAATGCTTAAATAAAACTATAATAAGATTTTTTTTACCTATTTAAGGTTTTTCATCAAAGTATTACTCAACGAATTTAATATGTGAAAAAAGATGTTGAATTGAATTTGTTTGTAAGTGAATCTACCTTGATTGGGGTGAAAACACTATCACATATTTCTTGAATCAAAGGTTAGGAGGGTTTCTCTACTATTAAATTGTTGTTGTCATTTTGAGATAATACCTATGATTTTTCCAAGGGAGTATAAGTCAGGCTAAAGACTTCATGTATAATTTAAAATTTATTTAAACATTTCTTATAAAGTTTTTCATATTCGTATATAGACTTTTTTTTGTTAAAACCCATATAGGGTCTACACGTTAATTAAACGAAATATACAAGTCCTTAAAAGGCACTTTAGCTCGCTAATGCTCCCTAGAGCTACAAAAATGTTAAAAAGAAAACAACCTAAGGAGCCGAAGCGCCTTACTACAGTACAATGAGGAAAACTAAAAACAAAATATGAAGAGAAGACTAGCCCCAAGGATAGTAACCAGGAGACCAACGAACCGAACACTAAAGCTGTACGAACCTGCAAAATGATAAACCAATCAAAACATCCCAGAAGGGCTGCAACATCATCCACCAAGACTAGCACCACGATGAGTAACAATATGTGTAAGAAGTTAAGGGCACCCAAGAAAAAATAGGACAAAACCGAAACAAAATACAAATAACCCACAACATGAAATCTGGCAGCTAAACTCAAGCTAAAGAACCCCAACAGAGCACCCAACACCAAAAACCCCAAAGGGGACGACAACAACAAGAAAACACCACAAACTAACAAAACACCAAAATAACTGAGAAAGAAGCACAAGATAGCAAATACAGGAACCAATAAAAGACGAGACTCAAACACCAACAGAAGCAAAAAAAATATCAGAGATGGAAAAGACCCCCTCATAATAGTTGAAGAACATCCAAAAACATTAACAAACAGCCAGAGGGAACCCAAAAGCGTGAGAAGCCCCAAGAAAAATCACTTGACATTGGATATAATAGACTTATCACTAGAAAACATAAAATTATAATTCTTAATATAGTTTTTCTTACTTTTCTTACTCGACCCCTCAAGGTGGCCCTCTTTGATGACCCGAATCACATTTAAATTTCATTCATCCATCTAACCAGTAGAGAGATCACCACAAGATTCCCTAAACTCAAAAATTTCTTCATAATTGCAAACAATTCAATCAGAATAATCAGTAGGATCATTCAAAAGAGCCTTATCATCCAATGAGAAAGGGAAAGAAATAATAGGCACCATAGTATAAACATCCACAGCCAAATTAAAAAGGAGAATTCTCAATTTATGGGGTGAAAGATCTCCGCTGATCCATAACAATCACACTCGGAATACTTTCATTCCCAATAGCCATATCCAACACAAATTCCCCAAGGAGTTAACCCGAACCTCTCCAATTTCCACCAAGCCAAAATTTATTCCCAAATCCTCATCACAAACCAAATCCTCAACACCACCATTAATTAAGAGAAGTAGAAGAAGGACTAGCAATATTATTCGCAATACAATGAGCCATACCCTCTCCATTATAGAAAATAGATTTTTCCATAGAAACAACATTAGACTTCAGAACAGTCACAACAGCATTGAGAATATGAGAAGAGGTTGCTATCGATCTGATTCACTAAGGAATTAGAAATTGAACTAGCGCCCAAAGCTTCAAAAATACCATCCCTTTGTTCAATATCAGAAATAATAATAGGTAGATCATTAATCAACAGGGCATCCAACTTATTTTGAGTTTCCTCATTATCCAGACTTGCAACATTATGATAAATGACATCAGGGTCAACAGTAACATGCTTAGGTTTCACATCTATGGGAGGATGCAAAATATGACAATCGGAATTGTAATGGCCAAGACTCTTGCAATGAGTACAAAATTCCCTCCATTTCCACATACTAAACATACACAATTTTTTTAGGGCCTAACAAAACTCTATCAGGATAGCATTTTGTGATGTCTAACTCAACAAGAACCCGAGCAACATAAGGCCGCAAACCATTAGTAGTAACATTATCAATTTTAAGTGGCTTACCAAATAATGACCCCAAGCCGTGGCAAATACAGGTTGAGAAGAGGTGAGGGTGTAAGTTGGGAAAAGAAATCCAAATAGGGATAACGGGAGATTTAACATTAACATCGAAGAAAGGAGACCATTTGGATAGCTTCATAAAATATTTGTTTATGAAATAAGAATGATGAGAAAAAACTTTGCTATTGTCTAAATCATGAACGTACCAACTTAATCAATACATGCTTAGGATTCAAAAGTGTAACTAAGAAATTTTGAGAGAGCTTAAGGTTGAAAAAGAAATTGTGAATTGTATCAAGAGGAGGAGGACGACCATTAAAGGTACCAATAAGCGATAACTCAAAAGGTGCAGCCAAAACTAGGAACTCCTCCGAAATCCAAAGGGAAGGTAAGCCACTGTGGGAAGAAGTTTTGAGATCAAGAAATTCAACCTCATATGAAAGCCCAATGAGAGCCTATAAAAAAGAGTGAGATTTTGCATGACCATCTAAAAATCATAGATCAATCACTCGATTTATCGCCATTCTAGTTGGAGTGGCTGGAACACGAGCTGAGAAACACAAGGAAAAAATAAAATTGCAAAAGGAAAAGAAAGAAGCAACTTCTGCCCTGTAGGCGAGAGAGGCCAAGATAATCAGATCCACCGCACAAGGACAGAGTAACTCCTAGAAGGCGAGGCAGGGCAGGACAACCAGAGGCGCTGTGAGGGGGCAAACCCTAGTAGATGAAAAAAGAGTATTAAAAAAATTAATATTTGCATATATATTTAGAAATTAAGTAGGTATTATAGTAAGGTTTCCTTGAAAGTTTAGAAAGATGGTGGAGAGGATTTGTTCAAATACACTCATGTTTGAGATGTTAACGTGAGCTAGAAACATCTAGCTGCATCTAAGGTTGAATTGTAGTCTAGACTTGCTTTATGAACTGATATCACAATGGATGATAAAGGCCAAATAGGCTTTTTGTAACTATAACTATACTAAAATTGTTATACATTTGAGGTCATAACTAAGATTTCCCATACTATTGACATGATTCTTTCAAAATTGCTAAACCATTCGATGGCAAAGGAATAGCCCCCTACTAGCATGAATGTCTTTTCAAAGTTATATTAAGATTTAGGCACTCCTCACCCCTAACAAATACATGCACACAACCTAAAACCAAAAAAAATTCTTCCCATATATAGTGTCAAACTATTGCATATTGCAAAATTCATGGCCGTTGAAAGAGTTTATTATCTTTCTGAACATTAAAATTATTATTGTATACTATAGGAAAATCAATTATTTCCGGCGGCTTTTTCAGGCGGAAAATGGTCTTTTTCCGACGGTTTTGTAAATTTCCGACGGTTATCCGACGGCAAGTTTGCCGCCGATAAAACAGGCACACGAAAAATATTTCCGTTGGTTTTTTCTGGCGGCAAATATTGCCGGCGGTTTTCCAGCGACAAAAAAGCCGTCGGAAATAATTGAAAATTTAAATAAAAGCCCTGCCCGGAATCCCTATCCTCCCCGGCTGCCCAGCAGGCGGCCTGCCCGCACTAGCTTCCTACCCGCGCTAGCTTCCCGCCCAGTCAGAGATGAGCTGCCCGCTCGGTCTCCCGCCCCGCCCACCGAGCATCCGCCCTGCCTGCCAGCCCGCCCTGCCCGCCCGAGCTCCCGCGTTGCCTAACTGAGCTCCCGCCAAGCCCCCGCTGCCCGGGAGTCCTGCCCGGCTGCGCGACCTACCCGGGATTCGAACCGAGTACACTCGGTTGTGCTAAGTCCCAACCATTATGCGGAGAGGGAAAATGTGTTATATTTCATATTATAATTTATTTAAATTATATCATATTAAAATTATGATTAAAAATTAATAAAAAAAATAAAATATTAATGTTAATAATTAAAAAATATGTTATTTTATTAATAATTAATTATACTAAGTTATTAAATTAATAATTAATTAAAATAAATTAGTAATTAATTAAATTAAATTAACAATTACTTAAAATAAACTAAAAATATTAATTAATTAAATTAATAAAGAAGAACCGCCGAAAGAGCTGGAAAAGCCGCCGGAAATAACAGCCGGAAATAAAGCCGCCGGGATTTTTTTCTGAAAAATTAGGCTGCCGGAAAATAGGCCGCCAGCAGACCGCCGGAAAAATCCGCCGGTAATTAATGATTTTCCTGTAGTGGTAATTATTAATATGGATGATAGTAAATAATCAATATATTAATAAATAGTTAAACTCCAAAAAAATATTTTTGTCATCAAATAAAACAATAAAATATGCATAAATATATATTCAAAAGAGATTTTTTTGCAACATTTAAAATATTTCATATTTATTTTTCAAACCATTTATCAAAATTTTGAAACTATTTTACTCATTTATAGTAGAAATATATTTTTTTGTAATTTATTAAACTCCAAACATAATTCATCGATTTCTTAGTAAAGTTATTTAATTTCATAATTTTGCCCAAAGTAAGAGTGTGTGCATAAAATGGAAAGAGTTGCTCTTCTTTTTTATCTCCATCAACAAAAGCCTCCAAAGTCTTGTGTATTTGTAAATTTTCTACCCACCCTTGGCTTTATTCTTCTTTTTCACCTTTTTGTCAATTTTGGAGAAATATTGTTGAGATTTAATATTTTGTTACAACAAATTCTCCAGAATAATTTCTGTCTCTTCCATATTATTATTCTTACCAATTAAATGATCAGCAACTCCATGCAAACAAATGAGAGCACCACATATCTCCTTTTAGGCTCCAAAATATAAAATGTGAGAAAAATCATCCAGTAGTAATGCTTGGTAAGAATAAGAAATTGTTAAATAATTCAAATCATTTGACTTAATTTTAGCAAAGGAAGAAAAAAACCATTCAAAACAATATGCCATAATATATAATTTTTAGTTTTAAAAAATATTATAAAATAGATTTTCACAAATTTAAAATTAATGCATTGGTACTTTTTTCATTTTAAATAATTTAAAACTTTCGTAAATGATACTAATAAAAGCACAATAAATTAATATTAAAACTATAAGTTATTCCAATTTAATCTACAAAAAGCAAAGTTATAATTTTTTCTACATAAAAATTAAAGTGATTGCAAGAATAATAAAGAATTTAAGCGTATTTATTACGATTTTATTTGAATAGTATAACAATATAAATTATTGTGATAATCAAAAAGAGTAAATTCTAGCATATAAACTTATTCCAATTTATTTGTATAAAGCAATATATATATGTTTCTGTTAAATAATATTATTTATGAATAATGATTAAAATAAAATTCATCAAAATTATAATACATAAGCCTAAAGATTGAAGGGTTGGAGATGGCCAAATAAAATACCCTCATATGATTTATAATTGAAGGATTTGAAATAGGAAAACGTCTTCAACATTTTCTTAAAAATAATCTTACATGTATATAACTTTATATATATATATATATATATATTAGAGGAAACCCACGACGGGGCCTACGCATTAATTATATGAGAAAAGTACAAAGTCCTTAAAAGGTCCTCGTGCTCAATAATGCTCAAAAGAGCTACAAAATAAAAGACAAAAAAACCTATGAGCACAAGGTCCTTACTACTAAAAAATACAATAACACTTAGGTACATTCTACGGTGCTTGTGAACAAGCACCCAAAAAAGGGAGGAAAAGTAAAACGAGCTTGCACGATCTGCTCCCCAGTGAAAAGCCTAGCATCCTCAAAACCTGCACAAAAATCCCGCAAGAACCACAACAAACAGCAAAAAACAGACTCTATAATAGGAAAAATTAAGTAAATTGTAATCCCAAGGATAAGACCGATAAATTTTTTTATAAAAATAGTAAGATGACCTACAAAGGATAACAAACCTGGCGATCACCCAACCAATCAAATAGTCCAACAGGTTCCCAAAGAGAAACCACCAAAAAAGGTAACAACTTCCATGAAATCCTTCTCCCAACAAGAATTAAATGCAAGAAACAAATAAACGTAATAACAGCCTCAACAGCACCAAAAAAGAAATTCCATGGATCCACCATGATAACGTCCAAACCCCATAGACCAACCAGTACAGAGTAGAACCAGCCACCAAACACAGGAAAATACGGTATAAACCAAAAACATAGAACCCAAAATGACCACCCCAAGCCATGCCGACCCACCAAAACCCCCATCCACCAATAATCTGATAACAGTAAAGAGATAAAAAGACCAAAACAGAAGCTATAATTTGGGCCTCAATCATGAAAACAACAAGAAGCACAACATCCATCTGCCTTTTACTCAGCCACCTAATAACCAAACACACCTCAAAAGAATCCTCAAACCCAACAACCGCAGCCTCCAGCTGTACGAAGCCTAGATAAAGAAGGAGATAAAATAAAAACTTGAAAGTAAGAAAAATAAGGAACAGGACAAAGCGAAACCAACAGCCAAAATGAAAACACCTAAACAATATACCAGACAACCAACCAACCAAAAACTAAGAAATAACATAAGGGACATTAGTTTTATCCAATCTTAAGAGACCCTTAACATAACTGGGTAAGCCAAATTTATAGATGTCAGTCATAGTATCAAAATTACCACCCCACATAGCCAAAGCCTGAGCAACAACATTACCATTAGCCTCAATCACAGAAAAAAAAAATAGTTTAAATTCTTTCTTAAGTTCTTAATATCACGCGTAAGATAAAAGAGGGAAGAAAAATAGATTTTGTCTTCCCTAAAATCCAGAGACTTAAAATCAAAATGAGAGGCCACCTCAACCACCACATTAAAACTATCAAGCTTATAACAAATATTTAAACCATAGAAGATAGCATAGGTAGTGGCAAAGTTCCTATCCGCAATATTAGCAGGACCCACAAAACTGAAAAAAATAGTTACCCTGATGATCCCTAAGCACGCCGGCACAAGTAACCAAAGAATCCCTCATGATACAATCCACATTCAACTTCAAAAAATTGGAGGGAGGCCGGGTCCAATAAATACATCTAGGGATATCCTTCAAATAACCCATATCCAAGTTAATGCCAAAATTCGAAGCAATAAAAGAGCAATTCATAAAACTTTTGAAAGAGAGTAAATTCGCCAAATAAAGGGACACAACTTTATCTTTAATGTTATGGATCACTCTCTAAGCATTCATAGCAATACCATTAAAATGAGAATTACTTCTCTCCAACCAAAGGAACCAAAGGATAAGAGAATGGATCACATTACGAATATGGCCTTTACTATTAATAAACCATCAATTAAGAATAGAGTTAATATAAGATCTACCACTAAAACAGCTCAAATGAAAAATATCCTCAAAATAGGACCACACTTTAATAGCAATCGGACCAGAAACGAAAACATGATGCATATTGTCCACATGGTAACAATATTGACATTTAGAGGGAAGAAATAAAACCTCTTCTAGACAAATTATCATAAGTAGGGATAAACTAATGAAGAATTCTCCAAAAAAAAGTGAAAACCGTATACAGAATACTTTTATGCCAAATTAAATGGAAAAACTTAGAAGAGTCATGCTTTGCCTAAATCCAACCATCAGAAATTCTAAAAGAACCATCATTAGGGAGAACACAAAGATGAACATCATTAATATTACAATTGAGGGCCGGGGAATCTTTAAAATACGCTGGATCAAAACATCAGGAAAAATACTAGAAAGTTTATCTAAATCCCAAACATTGCCAGAAAAAAATGATTAACCTTCACCATCTCATTAGAGCAAGAATTAAGAATGGAATCAATCGATTGACCATCCAACCATCGATCTTGCCAAAAGAAGATATTACCCTTACGCAGACCCCAAACAATAAAAGGTTCCACAAACCACTTAACAGAGCAAAGGTGCTTCCAAACTATAGAGTTACCATTATTGAAAACACACAAGGAGGGATGTTTCTCATCACAATACTTAGCAACCATAAATTTATCCCAAAGAGACTCATGGGCACGAAAATTGTACGATAATTTGAAAGAAAAAGCAGTGGCCAAATCAAATAGAGATTTACAACCCATACCCCCTTCTTTCAAAGTCCCACAACACTTAGACCAAGAGGACCAATGATTTTAGAACTGCTACTCATACCTTTCCAGAAGAATTTATTAATGATTCTATCAATCCTCTTACGCACAGTCTTAGTGGGAAAAAAAGTTTCAAAAGTATAAACAGGGATAGAGCAAAGAACACTTTTAATAAGAGTAAGGCGACCCCCAAAGCTTAAAAAATTAGCCTCCTAAGAGGAGAGCCTATTAAGAATCACAGCAAATAAATCATCAAACAAGAAAGACTTTTTTCTCCATTTATAAGGAGGAATACCCAAATACTTGAAAGGTAAAGTGCCAATGCTAAAACTAGTGATATTTTTAATAGTCATAACATAGGCAGGAATAACTTTCTTAGCCACATTAAAGCAACACTTGTGTTTGTTCAAAGCCATGCAAACCACTAATCAACTCAAATTGGTTAAAAAAGTCCACAAGCTTATTGATCTTACTCAAAGAAGCACTAGTAAAAATTAACAATGAAATCATCAGCAAAACATAAGTGCGAAATTTTAAAACCACTAAGAGTACGGAAATAAAGACCAGGGTATTTAGCAAACATATCCTCAAGACCTCTAGAAAGATAATCCACAGCAATAATGAAAGAGCAGGGGAAATAGGATCCCCCTGCCTAAGACCATGAGAAGCCTTAAAGAAACTATGGCTCTTACCATTTACCATGATAGAAAAATAAGGGCTTTCAATGTAGTTTTTAATAAGATTGATAAAATTCAAATAAAAGCCAAATAAGCTTAACATGTTATAAATGAAATCCCAATTATATTATCATGCACTTTGGCAATATCCAACTTGAGAATCATATTACCACCTCTAACTTTAGCATCCAAATCCTGACATAATTCTTGGCCAACAAAATATTATCAGCAATAGCACGGCCTTTCAAAAAACCCATTTGAAAAGGCGAAATAATTCTAGACAGATGCACAGATAAACGATTCATCAAAAGTTTAGAAATAAGTTTATAAAAGAAAGAACACAAACTAATATGTCTAAAATCATTCCAAGAGCTAACCGAATTATTTTTGGGAATAAAAAAAATAGAAGTAATAGTAAAGAATTTAGGAATAGCCACACCATTAAAAAATTCAATAACAGCCAAAAAATGTCCCCATAAATAATAGACCAACTCTTATGAAAGAACTTAGTGGAAAAACCACCCGGTCCAGCAAAAGTATCATCATTCATCCCAAACATAGTTTCCTTAACCTCTTCAAGAGAGGGAGGAATCGTCAAACCATTATTATCATTACTCCAGATAAGCTTAGGAATAATATGAGGATTGATAATAAAATAGGGAGTATAATCTTTATTGAGATAGTTTTTAAAATGGTTAACATACAGAGTAGCAATCTCATCATAATCTTCAGTAACATAACCATTCTCTCTAAGAATATTGAAAATAGTATTCATAGCACGTTTCTTCTTAACTAAAGTATGAAAATATTTAGTATTGTTATTCCTGTCCACCAAATGTTTAAAAGCTACTTTTTGTTTCCAAAAAGTTTCCTCTTGCATTTGCAAATTAAAAAGAGCATCCTTAGCTTCCTGAAGCAAATAAACATTATGATCAGAAGGACACAATTGAGCTTGCTTCTCCCAAAACTTCACCCTTCCCTCCTCACGAAGAATGTTAGAAAAAAGATTCTTAAAGATATGATGGTTCCACCAATTTAAAACTTGCTTCAGTCTATTAAGTTTCAACCAAAGTCTATTCATACCACTAATAGAGTTATCCGGCATAAGAGGAGCTTGCCAATTAGTATTAACCACATCCAAAAAAGAATCATAAAGCAACCACATATTTTGAAATCTGATCAGAGAAGGAGAATTAATATGTCTAAAATTAATTTTAATCAAAAGAGGTGAATGATCTGAGAGAGTCCTGCTCAAGTGATCCACATGAGTAGACTCAAAAGTATTAAGCCAATCATTATTAAATAAAACTCTATCCAATCTTTGCCATAAATGCCCATGATTCCACATAAAATTGTTACTAGTAAAGCCAATATCAATCAGATTACAATCCATAATCATACCATTGAAATCATCCATGGACTGATAAATAGGGAGAGAGCCCCCTACACGTTCAACAGGGTTAGCAATAGTATTAAAATCACCTCCCACAATCCAAGGAAGATTACAGATATTATGAAACTGAGAAATTTGATCCCATAACAACTTTCTAGTATAACGAGAGGAAGCAGCGTACATAAACAAAGCAAAGCAATGGAAAGTAGAGCTTTCAATATTGCAATGTAGTCCCCAATCACATCAATTTTAATAAAATCTTTCCAAAACACCCTAATTTTATTAGCAACATTAGAAATAACATGTTTGAAACCCAAAAAATTTAGTAGTACTAAGCAACTTATCCATAGAAATCAGAGGCTCCAATAACACATGGCAACAATATTATGAATACGACATAAAATTTTTACTCTAACTTTAGAAGACGGACAACCCACCCCCCTCACATTCCAAATAATGGCATTAAACATAAGAAAACAAAGATTAATGAGAAGTATGTGAACGAGTGTTTCTAGGCGATTGTAAAATAACATGTTTCGGTTTTCTACCTTTCTTACCATGACTCTTAGAAAAGCTTAAGTCATTATCATCTCTAGAAAAACACTTAGCCATCATTTGAACTTCTTCCGTATCAGTATAAGCATCACTGAGATAAGAATCATTAGAATAAAAATTACTATCTTTCATCATACCTGATTGCCTCTTACCAAGAGGCATCTTAGCTTCCCCAAAAACACTATCTTCCACAAAAATAGAAGCCAAAGTCTCGGTTTTGCAATTCCGGCAGCTTCTCAATGGGTAAAACCACCTCCAGACTTATAGACTCATTGTTATCCATCATAATCTCAATAACTTGCTCCTTCAAAGATTCAGAAATAAGCATATTATACTCATTAGTCTCAATAGGAATGTTATCAACTAGATTTTCCTTAGAAATATAGGGATTAGAAATTAAAGGTGAGAAATTGATTCTATCTGATTGCATCTCCCCAACAGGGTTAGTAGGAATTTTTGGAAAATGCTCCACTGTTTTATGAAGAACTTCAGCCACCTCATTAGTAACCATCGGACTAGCCTGGACACCAACAGGCTGGCCATTAACTAACTCATTACTCAAATTTTGCTCCTCAGAAATCTCAATCGTAGGATTAACGCTCATTCCTGGGACGGTATCCTCTTTTGGCTTAAATTTTTCCTTCTTCAAATTTGGGGTGAAGCTTAAAACACTCAGACATGTTATGACCTTGCATCGTACAATGGTTACAGAAAATAGGCAAGTTTTCAAAATCAATTTTCTTAAAATATCCGTTCAATTCAGTACCTAACCAAATCTCAGAAGGATGTTTTTGGAAATATCAAGTTCAACACGAACACGAGCTACATATGGACGTGATACAGAAGTAGTAGCCTGATCAATTTGCAGAGGCCTACCAAGAAGAGAAGCCATAGGACATGTTGTCGATAGGATTCAACACATGTTGATATAGAATCAAAAAAGAAGCGAAGCGTTTTGTTCTTCAAGAAAAAAAGGGGTCCGGTATGCGAAATTGCATAGACCGCAGTCCGTCACCTGCAAGATCATTAATGGCATTTTGTATATACCAAAAAGAATTTGCGAGTTAAAAAAATGAAGCCTTAAATTGGGAAAAGAAACCCAAACCAAAGCAATAGGAAATTCTTCCTGGACATCGAAATCAGTCGTTCATTTTAGGAGAGGCATTTGACAAGCCTGGATGCAGTAAGATCTCCTCGAGAAAATCTGGCTGTAATCTAAGTCATTAATTAGCTGAATGGCCACATGCCTCGAATCAAGCAGGCCAATGTAGAAGGAACCCGAAAGCTTCAGATTCACAAAAAAATTCTGAATGATATCAAGGTTAGGACGTCTAAGAAAAAATTTTCCAACCAACGTAAGAGCAAAATGAGCGGCAAGCATAGAAACAACGGAGTCATCAAACATATATAAGAGCGGGACAACCTTTAAACGATAATTGCACAAATTTAAGTTGAGGAGAACCAGTGGATGATCCCGCAAGAACATTTTTAAACGAACGAGTCTTACCAATAGGAACCACAGTAGACGGTGGGGAAGATGACGACGGTCGTCATCTCCCAAACAGCTGAAAAACAAAAAGAAAACTAACCAAGAAAACAAAATCAACGCAAAAGAAAACACAAGGGGAAGGAATCCCGGATCAACCGAAAAAAAATCTACCGGAAACCACACAAAAGCCCCAGGAAGAGGCCGCCGAGAGAAACCCAGATCGCCCAAGAGCTGCCAAAGGCCCTAGAGCAGAGTCGCGTGATACACTTTTTGTTTATATATATATATATATATATATATATATATATATATATATATATATATATATATATATATATATATATATATATATATATATATATATATATATTCTTTTGCTTTGGTGCACTATTTATACCTCTAAAAAATCCCTTAAAATATTTAATAAAATTTTTTTAAAAATCCTTAAAATATCTACCTAAATCAACTTCCAAAATAATGTTAGGGTTAGCATTAAATAGGAAAGTTCAATGATAAGGATTTGCTCTAGCAACTGGTACAACAAGAAATAGCTAATTTTTAAGAATATTATAAAAAATTAATTTCTATTTAAAAGTAGATCAGATAATATATAAAGGGCGTATATATGATCATTAGTATAAAAATTATTTAATTAAGCATGTATATACATATATTTTAAATATAAAAATAATGGAATAAAACAAAATTAAATGTAAAAAAAAGTTATATGATGATTTTATATGTTTTAGAGAGAGAGAGAGAGAGAGAGAGAGAGAGAGAGAGAGAGAGAGAGAGAGAGAGAGAGAGAGAAGAATAAACATGTGGTTCAACTCAATCTATGGCTTATCTATGTCTATGCCTAGGGACTAGGATTTCAACTAACCAAAGTTTGCTTTGCAAAACTCCATTCTTAATTGTGGAGAAAGCTAGTAATGACACACTCTCCTTCTGGCTCAGTAACTTAGGATTCATTTTGGACAGCTTTCTTACAGCTTCTTAAAGCAAGTTTTTAGTATAAAATTAAAATTTTGTACTAAAAAGTTGTTTTAAGTAGAAGTAAGAAAGTTGTCCCAAACAAAATCTTACTCTTCTACGTACACAAAGAAACTTTAACCCCAAATACCTAATACTTAATGGGATCAAAACCTTAAAATAAGAGAAAATTTCATTTAAACATTATTTATGAATAATGATTAAAATGAAATTTAACAAAATTAAAATACACAAGCCTAAAGATTAAGGGTTGGATATGGCCAAATAAAAGACCCTCATTTGATTTATAATTGAAGAATTTGAAATGGAAAAATCTCTTCAACAATTTTTAAAAATGATCTTATATGTAAATAACTCAATTTTATAAATTTATTTTATATTTTTTGGCTTTGGGTGCACTATTTATACCTCTAAAAAAGCCCTTAAAATATTTAATAAAAAGTTTAAGAAAAATCCTTAAAATACCTACCTAAATCAACTTCCAAAATAATGCTAGGGTTAGCATTAAATAGGAAAGTTCAATGATAAATTTTTGCTCTAGCAACTGGTACAACAAGAAATAGCTAATTTTTAAGAATATTTTTAAAAAAATTAATTTCTTTTCAAAAGTAGATAAGATAATATATAAAGGGGGTATGATCACTATTATAATAATTATTCAATTAAGCATATATATACACATATTTTAAATATATAAATAATGGAATAAAACCTAATTAAAAGTTAAAAATTTTATAGAATGATTTTATATGTTTTAGGGTAAGATTTGGATAATTTTATGATGGGTTCAAAATCCTTGATACTTGGTATTAAACTATCCAAACCTAAAATAATGAAATTTATTGAGATACATATGCTAAGGCTTATTATCTTATTATAATCAATTGTTAAAATCATTCAGTTAAAGTAGTTATGTAATAAACAACTTGATCTTCATCCTTCAAGTTGTAAAGGGTCCAAACATTCTTAGAGAACATCATATTCATCTTGATCATCTCTATGTTATATGCTAAATTATGAACATGCAGGTAATTAATTACTTAACAAATCATTAGATGCACTACGCATGTTTATACAATTATACTTAACAAATCATTAGATGAGACATTAGTTGAACCAAGTATTTTGAATCATTCATCAGATGATGAAGTATGAAAGCACTTTAATAATATGCATTAAAGTTTGCTTTTAAATTGTAAAATGTAGGCATGAATTATCTGTGAATAGTTTCACATCATAGAGTCAAATTACCTAATCTTATTCCCAACCAAATTAGTATGAATATTCAACTTAAAACAATTGGAATTAGGACAGGACCAAAATAAAATCCTATTAACTGAGGAATGCAAGGGATCAGAAGGGTTAATCCCAAAAACCTCAATAGTAAAAGAAAACTTATCAAAGCTCTTGTAGGATAAAAGATTAGCCGAGAAAAGAGAAAAAGTTTCTCCTTAATTCTAGCAATAATACTTTGATGATTCATAACAGTATTATTAAAACAGGAATCATTTCTAGCTAACAAGATAAACCAAACAATAAGAAGAGGGATAACATTACGAATATGGCCCTTCACACTAACCATCCAGTCCTCAAACAAATTAAACACTGAACAGGTAGGACCCCCACAATTAACATGAAACAAATCCTCAAAGTAATTCCAAACCTTAACAGCAATAGGAGAAGAGACAAACACATGTTGAACAGTTTCTAAGTTAGAGCAGCATTGACATTTAGAAGTGATAAACAAACCTTTATTCCTTAGCAGATCATCCGTAGGAACAAACTTCTTAAGTATCCTCCAATTAAAGACAAAAATAGTGGTCGGAATGCTCTTGTGCCACATTATTTTAAAAGGCTTAGAAGACAATTTAATGTTTCTAAACACATGCTAAGCTTGTTTAGTAGAGAAAAGACCATCTTTAGTAAAATTACAAAGCAAAGCATCTTTAGCAAAACGATTAATAGAAATATTAGTAATCAAGTTAATAATAGAATCCGGAATAACAACAGAAAGCTTATCCACATCCCAACTAGTATCCGAAAAGAAAAAATTAAATCTAACCGAACTCAAAGAATTAGAGGTAAGGAGAGCATCAATAGAGGATCCATTAATCCAACGATCTTGCCAAAAGAAAACGTTACCCTCCCCAAGACCCCAAACTAAACAAGGTTCAATTTTCCACTTAACCTAAATCATACGATGCCAAACTTTAGAATTACCTTTAAAATAAAAACAAATGGAGGGATGGGTATCCCCACAGTACTTGGACCTCATGAAGTTAGCCCATAAAGAACTATTAACCCTTAAGTTGTACCACAGTTTAAAAGAGAAAGCAGAAGCCATATCAAGCATGGACTTATAGCCAAGATCACCTTCATGAGTAGTCCCACAACATTTAGACCAGGATGACCAATGAATTTTAGAATTGCTAGAGGAACCCCTCCAAAAAAATTTATTAAAAATCCTATCAATCCTCAAGCAGACCAACTTAGTAGGAAATAAAACTTGAAAAGAGTAAACCGGGATAGAGGCAAGCACACTTTTGATAAGGACAAGCCTACCACCATAACTCAAAAAATTAGAATCCCAAGTAACCAACCTGTTATGAACCTTAGAAATTAAATCATCAAAAAGAAAAGACTTCTTTCTACCTTTAAATAAAGGAATCCCTAAATACTTTAAAGACAAATTAACTTGGGAGAAACCCGTAAAATCCTTGATGTCCACTATCCTATTATGCGGAACATTCTTAGAAGTAACAAACCCACTCTTACCTTTATTAAAAACGAGGCCACTGACATCTTCAAATTGGTTAAATAAACCCAAAACTTTAGAGATACCGTTATGAGAAGCGTTCATAAAATTAATGAAATCGTTAGCAAAACATAAATGAGAAATGTTAATACCACCCAAAGTTCTATAATAAAGTCTAGGAAATTTACAAAACAAATCAGAAATCCCTCTGGATAAGTAATCCACAGCAAGAATGAAGATCGCCGGGGAGATAGGATCCCCTTGCCTCAAACCATGAGAAGATTTGAAGAACCCATGACAATTACCATTAAGGATAATAGAAAAGAAAGGGCATTCCAATTAATGTTGTCATAAGCCTTAGCAATGTCAAGTTTCAAAATCATGTTCTCCCCTCTAGTTTTAATGTCCAAGTCCTGACAAAATTTTTGAGCAAGCAGGATGTTATCAACAATAATACGACCTTTAACAAATCCCATTTGATTAGGAGAAATGAGATTAGGAAGAAGTAAAGAAAGACGATTCACCAAAATTTTTGAAATTAATTTATAAAAAACAGAACACAAGCTAATAGGCCTAAAATCATTCCAAGAATTAACCTCATTACTCTTAGGAATCAAAGCAATAGAAGTAGTAGAGAAAAAATTAGGAATGGGAGAACCATTAAAAAAATCAACAACAACACTATAAACATCCTCACAGACAAAATGCCAAGTATGTTGAAAAAACTTAACAGTATACCCGTCAGGCCCAGCCACCGAATCAGCATTCATATCAAATAAAGTATTCTTAACCTCTTCCATAAGAGGGCACAAAGAAAGGGACACATTCTCCTCTTGAGTCACAATATTCGGAATAAACGAATGATCTTCAATATCAATAGGACAGAAGTTTTTATTGAGATGATTTTGAAAAAATTAACAACAAGATTAGCTATCTCCTCATCATTCTCAGTAAAAGAACCATCTGCACGAGAGAACTTGTGGATACCATTAATAGCACGTTTTTTATTAACCAAAGCATGAAAATACCTAGTGTTATTATCCTTTTCCGACAAATGTTTCATCGAAGCCATTTGTTTCCAAAAAATCTCTTCCTGACATTGAAGTTTACTGAGGGACATCATAGCCTCATTAAGGACAGTACAATTAGCAGCCGTAGGATTGACTTGACAACATTCTTCCAGACTATTAATCTTCTCTTCCACCTCCTTGATGTTGGAGAAAATATTTTTAAAAATATGCAGGTTCCACCAATTAAGAACCATTTTTAACCTTTTTAATTTAGCCCAAAGCAAATCCATACCACTAATAGAGTTGTCCGAATAAATAGGCGCCAACCAATTAGTTTGCACAACATTAAGAAACGAATCATGAGTAAGCCACATGTTCTGAAATCTAAAACGAGAATGCAAACCCACCATTTTACAATTAACATTATTGAGCAGAGGGGAATGATCAGAAAGGGTACAACTCAAGTGCACCACCTTAGAAGAATTAAAGACATTAACCCAAGCATTATTAAAAAGAACTCTGTCAAGCCTTTGCCAAAGATGACCCCTATTCCAAGTAAATTTGTTGCCAGCGAAACCAATATCAATAAGGTTACAGTTTATAATCATATCATTAAAATCCTCCAAAGATTAAAAAATAGGATGGGATCCCCCAACATGCTCAGAAGGAGTAGTAATGGAATTAAAATCACCACCCACCAACCAAGGTAAAGAGCAAATACTATAAGAATTCTCAATTTTCTCCCACAAAACTTTCCTAGCAAAACGAGAGGAAGCAGCATAAACAAAAGAAGCAACACATTGAAAGTTTAAGAATTTAATATTACAATGCATAACTTGAGCAAAGTTACCAATCACATCAATTCCAGAACACCCAAATTTTGTTAGAAACATTCGCAAAAGCATGCTTAAAGCCCAAAAATTTAGCTGTAGCAAGAAGTTTGTCCATAGAAATAAGAGGTTCAAGCAGAACAAGGACAGAAATATTGTGAATACGATATAAATTTTTAACCCGAAGTCTAGAGGATGGGCAACCGATCCCCCTCACATTCCAGATAATCGTGTTAATCATAAAAACAAAATTAATGGGTAGTATGTGAACGGGTATTCCTAGGAGAATGCAAAATAATATTTTTAGGTTTTCTACCTCTCTTCCCACGGCTCTTAGTAAAGCTAAGATCATTATCCATTCTAGCATAACATTTAGCATTTATTTCAATTTCCGTATCAGTAAAAGCATCACAATTATAATGTTCAGATAAAGGAGAATCATTGTTCATCTCACCAACCGAAGGATCCATAGCTGAACTTTCAACTTCCAAAAATAGCACACCATCCTCCTTAGTGGAGACATTCAACTTTTTGTTATCTGACAAAGGATTTTGAAGAACAACATTAGTAAGAGGAGACTTAACAGAAATAACAGAAGGATCAGTATTAGTCACCGGAGAAATGTCATTAATAACATTAGCATTACTGCCATTAATAATAACTTTCTCTAAAGAGTTAGAAGGAATTGCTTCCCCTTCATGTAGGACAACAACCAGCTCATCAGAGCTTTTCACAATATCAGCGTTAACCCGCTTTTGTTGATCTAGGATGCTGTCGTCACCAAGAAAGACGGGACCAGTCGGTGAGTGATCAGCTATATCTTCATTACCAGAGTTTATAAAATTCGGGTTTTTAGTAACAGGTATAGTGATGATAGGAACAACATTTTCTTCCCCCTTTTTTTCACCAGAATCAACGCTTTGAACCAGAACAGAAACATCATTAACCATCAATAAAGGAGTAGGCACCTGTAGCACAATACTTACACCATTCTCCTTAACTTCATTCACTTTAGGCACATTTTTCTCCTTACGTAAATTAGGATGTAAACGAAAGCATTCGTTTATCCCATGACCATGCATCCTACATTGCGAGCAAAATACAGGTAAGTTTTCAATTTCAACCTTTTGGAAATAGCCGTTCATCTCCGATCCTAACCAAATTTCTTGCGGATGTTTTTTAGTCACATCCAGCTCTACTAATATTCTAGCCACCGACGGTCTCGAGAGAGAGGCAGTGGTTTGGTCTGTCTATAAAGGCCAACCAAACACAGACGCAAGGCCAAACAAGATATGGGAATTAAAAAATTGCAGGCTGAGATTAGGAAAAGCTAACCATACAGTAGCAATGGGGGATTCTTCCCTCAGATCAATGTCCGGGGACCATTTAAGGAGTCTCATTTGGCAACCCTGAATATAGTAGGAGCGACGAGAGAAGATACGGCTATAATCTAGATCGTTAGACAATTGTATAGCTACATGTTTTGAGTCAAGCAAACCAACAATAAAGGATCCAGATAGTTTCAAACTGTAAAAAAAAATTTCTAATAACATCCAGATTGGGCCTACGAAGCACAAACTCACAGACAAGAGTGAAAGAAAAAGGAGCAGCCAACTGTTGAACCACCACATCCTCAAATAACAGAGCAGGACAACCTTTAAAAGTCGAGTGCACATATTGAACTTTTGAAGAAGACGAAGACGATCCACTGGAAAAAACATCTTTAAAAGATCTAGTATTACCAGCTAGGGCTGTAGCAACGCCCGGGGTAGACGACATCGGAGCTGACATCGCCGCCCACCCCATCTAAGAAAAAATAACCCCCAAACCACCAAAAAGCCAGACAAAAAATAGGGGAAGGAGGCAGAAAAAATAGGAAACAACTGATCCAGAGAGAAGAACGAGTTTACCAGAGGAAAGGCTAAGCAATGATAGCCAGACACCCGGATGAAACCAAAGCAAGGGGCCTCACCCCACGAAACGAAGATATCGCCACAAAATCGCCTCAGAGACGCAGAGAGGCGGCTAGGGCGAAAACTGATTATAGAACCGACTTTTGACTTATCTTAAATGAAGCCTATATTATATCATCTTCTTCTAAAGATGTGCATGACAACCTTTTATGATATACTTCCTTACAATTAACCCCAAATAACAAAATAGACTTAAATTTCAATTTTTTTCCTTTAATCCAAACACCTTCTGTAGCACCATATTTATCAAAAAGAAAAAAAAAATCACACCTTAATTTGATTAATAATTCCAAATTTTAATTACATATTTAATAATTTTTTTCTATTTAAAAAAAACTCCTCTTATATTTTAAGCAAAATAGCATAAAAACGTAAATTTAATTTTAAATTCTCACAAATTACTTAACTTCCTATTTAAAATATTTAGACCCTTCACTTAACTCTTTGCTTGCATTTTTAAATTTCACAGTATATAAACCAGCAAAAACTGTAGAGCTTATTGATACCAAAATAGATCACTTTGGGAGGTCTAATGATTAGCTAAGCCCTTACCTCAGAGCTAACGACAGAAGGCTGATGTGCTATGAATGACATCAGGCTTGTGTACTCTTGTGAAGAAGTGACCAGCAGAAATCAGCATATTGGTAACCATTTACTTGGAAATCATTCAGTTGTGATAACTACAGTAACAATTTTAATTTATTCTTAAAATTATTAATTATAGTAATTAAGTCCAATCATGTGTTGCAATAATTCAAAATTTCTCTCTCATTGAATGGAGAAATTATTTCGCGCCTACTACGTCCATAACTCTACGTACGAAAAATGCAGCTCATTTTAGGCTTTGTTTGGGATAACTTTGTTACTACTTTCACAAATAACTTTTCAGTACAAAAGTTTCATATTCAATTTTTTTTTTACTAGAAGCAACTTTATAAAACAGGCTTTGTTTGGGACGAATTTTTTACTATTTTTTAAAACGATTTTTAGTATAAATAATAAAATTTTTGTACAACAAAGCCGCTTTAAGAAGAGGTAAAAAACCCGTCCCAAATGAATTCTTAATTTGTTGGTTGGCCGGGAGCTTTTGCTAGCAACCAATAGGTATTGAGTTCGAATTTTGCGCATATGATGTGTGTGCGAGTTCACGTTAATTAACCTAGATGTCCAAAAAAAAAAAAAAAAAAAAAAAAAAAAACTCTACATGTGAAAGATGGAGAGAAAAAATTATATACTATACTCAATTCAATTAATGGATTATACATTATATTGTATGCCTCAACAAATTTGACTGTTAAATTGTTCTATGCTCTTGCCTCTGACCCTTAGATATAGTGGTATAAAAACAAGTTAAGGTTTAAGCTCATCCAAAATTGATTTGACATGAACACGACCAATTTAATAAATGGGCTTAAAAGTGGACTCAAACCAGACCTACTAGCAACCGGTCGGACAATACGAACCTAGCCCGATAATATGTTTTAATTAAAATAAATTATAACTTGTCCATTATAATGTTTAAATTAATTGATAAAAAATAAGAAGAACATACTAACAAACAAAATAATTTAAGAGAAAAAATAATTAAATGGGTCATTATCAGGTTAACAGCTCAACCAAAATCCATCTCCCGAATTAAATAGGTCATAATTCAAGACTCGAACTTAACATGTTCATTAAGTCGATCAATCCCGACTCAAATTTTTTGAATCAAATTCTTTAACCACACCCTTACTTGAAGTTATGTATGTAGTTCATATCTAATCATTTCGCTCTTTCAAAACCCTAAAAGTTTATATCCAAAATTATATGTTTATAAATTTTTTGCTCATTCGACATGTTAAGTAATTTAGAGGAATTCTTGACCTCTTTTTGGAAGAGAGAGAGAGAGAGAGGGAGGAGAGAGAGACATAATTTGGAAGAGGAAAACCTTCAAAAGCTTTACTTAAAACCCTAAACTTGAGTAAAGCTTTTGAAGGTTTTCCTCCAAATTTTGTCTCTCTCTCCTCTCTCTCCCTCTCTCTCTTGCAAGAAGAGCTCAAAAATTCCTCTAAATTACTTAGCAAATAAACTAAATTTGGACCGATCCTAACACTACGTTCTTTGAAAAATCAACGATAGAATTATTTAGATACTGTTGAAACTCTATGTAATAGTCCGTTAATGGGACAGAAGTGTCGCCTTCAAAAGCATGAAACACGGCATATCTATAAACGACAAACGCGACTTTCTGTGGAACTAACGGAAGCATCTATAGATAAAACTTAAGAGAAAAATAGGTCTGAAAAGCTTGAAATTTCCCCCAAGAAAAAAAAAAAAAAAAGATAGATGCAGCGAAACAGAATATGCCGCTTTCTTATCTAAATCTCATGCGTAAATTTGAACGTGTGAACGAATTCTTGAAGAAGCTGGAAATATATATGGGACAAATATTTCCCTGTCATGAAACTAATGGATGATGGCGGATGGTTTCCACTGCAGAAAAGCGAGGAGAAAAACAGCCATTGAAGTCATGATGGCCAGCTGCATATTATTAGCTTCCAATGTCGACAATGCTCCGAAGCTTTTTTTTTTTAGTTCATTGGTTGCATGGCTGAAGCTTACGTGTTTGCTTGAGTGACCATTTATTTTTGAAAATTTTTTAAGAATCTTTATCCTAGCTAATTAAATTAGCTTAAACACGTTTATAAAAAGAAAAATTTTATAATGGTGAAGAATACGTAATTATGTCCTAAAAGAAAGATGAAATTCTTCCAAATTAAATTTTGGGGTGTGACATATATGAATTGATTATTTATTTGTTTTAAGTGCCTAATCTTCTTTAGTTTAGTTATATGCAAGCTATATTCTGCCTAGTATAATGCTTTGTGATCATATGCTCTTAAATTCATTTAATATGTATAATGAGCTGAGTTAAATATTAAAAATTTAAATTGGGGCGTGTGACTTATTGAGTTGTGTTTGCTCACACCTATTATGCACTTCATTTCGGGTCAGGAAAAAAGAACAGTTGAGTAGCTGAAAATTAAAGATCTCATATGTTAAGTGCGTAGAAGTATTTCTATATGTTCTGATCTATAATAATCATATATTGTAGTGTATAAATTTTATTATATATATAAATTTTAATGTTGAATGAAAAAGGAAAGAAAAGAAAAATTTTGGATGAGTTAATTTTTCTGTTTGGTATTATATTAGTAGCTCTACGGTTTGTTTAAAAAAATTTTAAAAAAAAAAAATCTTAAAGTTCCCAAAATTCTAGTCATGGGCTTGTTTTGTCATCATTCAACCCAGTATGACTTACCTTTTTTTGAGTCATATTGAGTAGGGTTATGAGTGCCCCTTTGTTCACAACATTTGATTAATGTAAGTGTTGACTGTATAAAAATATATACAAAAAAAAAACAAAAAAAAACAACCGACATACCTCTCCTCCGGCCCCACACAGGCGGTTATGCCCAAACAACGCACTGCTTCGCACGACGAAAATAACTTCACGATAAAAAGGAAGGGAGAATTAAAAAAAAGAGGAACTTACGCTCTCTTTCGTTCGAAATCGTTGCTTCATAGGAGAAATCTAGGGTTCGCCATTCATCTTCTCTTTTCGTCGTTACTGTTCGACTCCGTTGCTTCGCGTGCAGAGATCGCACGCACTGCTTCTTCCACTCCTGTGGCTGTGCGACTTCGGCTCCTGCAGAAATTGCACAAGCCGCTTCTACGGCTCTTTCCCAGAGAACGAACGAGCCGCTCTTCGGCTCCTTCATTGCAGTCCGACTTCTCTCTCCGGCCGACCTACCTCCGGCCGACCTAGCCGCCCTCCGCCGCCGCCTGCGCCCGACGCCGACCCTGCCGAACCGACGCCTGCCGTGCGTGATCCCTCCAATCCCGCCTCTAGCCTGATCGGGCTCTACCCGATCCCTCTCTCCTTCTCTTATATTATATGTAATATATAATATAATTATTATATATTATATTATAATATATTGTCATAAATATAATTAAAATGGTATTATATTCCAAAAATATGTTTTTATATATATAAAAAAAGAGGATTTCAACAGGTGTCGAAGACCCCGGTCGTCGTACCTTAGGTCCGACCGGGATGATTTCAAATTGAAGACCTCGTGTCGTCGATCTTAGATCCGGCCGAGATGGTTTTAAAATACAAGACCTCGTACCGTCGATTTCAAATCCGGTCGGGAAGAATTCAAATTGAAGACCTCGTGTCGTCGATCTTAGATCCGGCCGAGATGATTTTAAATTCAAGGCCTCGTGTCGTCGACCTTAGGTCCGACCGGGAAGAAAATATCGGCAAATGCCGTCCCGATTTCTCCCTCGGTGGGGAGGTGACGCCGGGAGGCTGCCGAAAAATTTCAAGAAAAATTTATTGAAATTTTTTGGAACAATTTTGGAGCAATTAAAATTTGAATATTTGATATTTTTTATTAATTAAAATTAATCGAAATAATTGATTGATTATTTTTTAAAGAAAAATATAAAATCAATGCGTTTCAAAATATGGGAGCCAATTTGAAGAAAATACTAAATACGATAATTTCAAATTCTGAGAAAATAAAAAAAAAAAAATTCGAGAGTATTAAAAAAAAAGTTTTTTTTAGAGAGCTCTGAAATTTAAAATATATTTATTGGTTAATTATTTTAATTAATCAAATAAGAAATTTTAAAAATAAAATAAAAAATGCAATGAATCAAAATGGAGGGGAAGAAAGAATGTTTTCCACTATTTTGATATATACAAGCTCTCAACAACTCTCAAAAAAAAAAAATAATAAACTGCTCTCCAAAGCTCTCCTGTACAAGCTTCTACGGCTACTTGCAGGCTCTATCTTTTGCAACTATAAGCCTTGGTTGCTCTCAAACACTGAAACCATTAGTTATGAACCTACAAACAAATGAATGGGCAATCAGTGCATCATAAATAAATTGAATGAATCTAACTACTGCAGGTAAAACAGAGTACTAAAAAGCAAGAAAAGCTGAGTAAAAAAAAAAAAAGGACAGTAGTGTAACAGTGCTAAAAAGATGGGTAAAAGAAGTGAACTACTGTAATAAGGAAAAAGGCTACAAAGCATATAAAAACTAAAACACTAATGCAAGTGTCAAAACCCCGAAGTGTAAAAAATCACAAATCTTTCAAACTCTCCAAGTATCAGATCCTAAACAACTGACATATTTCTCAACAAACACACAATCAAAACCAAAATCTACGGGCATCTTAGTCTAAGAGATTAAGCTATAAGACCCACTTTTCAGGCAATTTCCTAAGGGGAATAATAAGACCTATCTCAAATCTAAAAAATCTAAAAATTATCTGGGCAGCCTGATTTATAAGAATTAGGTTGTAAGACCCACTATCCGGCAACTTTCATAGGAAAGCAGTAAGTCCGATCTTAGGGGAAAGTTTTAGGTTAAATTGACCTAACTTCTAAACCCCTAATTAAAAAACCCCCGGCCACTTCTAATAGAAGTCGTAAGTCCGACATCTGAGAGAAGTGTTTAGGTGATAATACAAACCTAGACCCCTCACTCGGGCATCCTAGTCTTAAGGACTAGGTTGTAAGCACAACTCGGGCCGCTTAGCTTACAGGGCTAGGTCGTAAGATCCACCGTTAGGCAACTTCTAAGGAAGCCATAAGACCTATCCAACCAAAATTCTTTGGGCAACTCCTAATTGGAGCCGTAAGCCCCAAACTAAATCAAATTCTCCGGGCAACTCCTAATTGGAGCCGTAAGCCCCAAACTAAACAAACTATCCGGGCAACTCCTAATTGGAGCCGTAAGCCCCAAACTAAACAAATTAACGGGCAACTTCTAAGGAAGCCATAAGCCCCAACCCAAATTAAATCAAACTAAAATCCACATCTAACCACTTCAATCTACTCGGGATCCCTGAGAGGAGGCAACCCATGGCTGCTAATCAGATTCCCCCTGGACACTACGGTCAATGATTGCTAGTGTTGGTAGACTGAAATTTATGGTATACCCGGGACGACGGAACCATGGGATCTTGATCGGGGTTTACCTCCATTTCCTCTACTATCGAGACTAAAATTAACTAAAATTTATTTCATCCTTAATCGAGAGTTCTCTCTTACGTTGTAAGAGGGGTAATTAACTATGGGCGCTTGCGCTAATAGGAAGTAAGAACCCCAGATCTATAAACCCTGACACTACCCTCAGGGGAAATCTGATTAATTTCAATCTGACTTAAGGGAAGTGGAATCCTACGGCTGCAAAGTGGGATTCGTGCATTCGTGCCATTTTTCTTGAGCCAACAGATTTCTGGCGACTCCGCTGGGGAATACTTTTCTCTCCATCTTTGGATGAAAAGAAAATTTATATTTAGTCTCAAATTATGAAACATCTATAAATAAATGTAGATGTTTATTCAATGCAATTCTGTGTTTTCTTTTCCAGCAGAATTCAGGTTGACTCTAATCCCTGTAAGTTCTGTTGGCAGGGTTGATAACATGACGCCTGCAAAGTCATTCATGACTGTGAAACTGGGTGAGGGAGCCAGAGTGCAGTTCCCTCAAGCTGTTCTGAACACAGGCTATGCTGGAGCAACTATTCAATTCGGAACTATTTCCGAAGTCATGCAGTTCGAACAGTTCATTCCTGAGAATACTGTCAGTGCACCTACTGCCAAAGGTGTCGCTAAGAAGTCTACTACTGAAGCTGTTGATGAGAAGGCTCCCAAGAGGGCCTCTGTATTTTCAAGACTCTCCGTAACACCTGTTGTTGCTCCAGCGATTCAAAAGAAGATTCCTGAGCCAAAGCTGCAATTTGTTGGCATGAATATTGCCAGTCAAAACATAATCCAGGATGAAATGCCTAAAGAATACGATGCTGAAATTCCTGAAGCAAGTGCTAAACTTTCCAGGAAAACCAGAAGGAAGGCCAATGCTCGCCTACGAGCTAATGGCTGGATGCCTGAAACCCTTCAAGAATCATCACCGCAGTTAGAGGCGAATATACCAGTTAATAACGGCTTTGAGCCGTTAAAATGGGTAAAAAGGAATGATGATAAGGGTCACTTGAAGAAGTCTTTCTGGGAGACTTCACGTCAACAGCAACAACCACCCAAGAAGGAAGAATCTGCCTCTTCAAAAAATATATAAAATACTGAAGGCTGTTAAAGATAAAAATCTACAGCGTAGATTGAGGAAAATCTGTTAATGAAGCCATTGCCTCAACTGAAATTCGTCCTCAAAACAATAAATTTTCAGCAAAAACCTTATAGAGAGGAGTTTAGACGTCCTCCATACTACCAAAAGCAAAGAGAGTTCTGTCCTAATATGGGTCGATATCCATATTATGGAAGAAAACAGTTGGGAGAGCCTTCTAATAGTCTACATGTAAGAGACTATAATGGAAGATATGATGAACGAAGGCCCCAACAATGGTATCATAGATCTGCCCATTCAAAAGTACATTTCGATGCTGGTGGTCATCGTTATGTGACTCTAAGAAGACAGCAAGTCTGGGTTCCCAAAAGACCCACATATCCTCGAGCTCAGAAAGATGATCTTGATCAACAAATCTATAAAGGGCGACTTAATATCTCATGTCCAGAAGTTATCCCCTAATAAGGAGAGATTTCTGTTGATGTGATTAAAACAAAAGAAGAAAGCTGTCAAGTCTATAAAGAATCCCCCCCCCGACTCTCCAGTCATACACTGGAAGCGGCGGTCCCAACTTGGAGAAAATCATGAGTTGGAAGAAGATGATAATTATTATGATAATGATGAAGAAATGGAAGAGGGTATTGGTCCCATGGACATTGAAGTTGTCCGAATGGTTGATCATATACCTGATCGAGCTAATCAACGATATACTCGTAGAAGTGCTGCACTGAATCTACAAAATGAGGAACAACTAAGAGATGATCAAGAACAAGCAGCAGCTGTGAATAGAGCTCCACAACTAGAAGAAGTTGAGGAAGAAGAAGCTGAAGAAATCGTAAAGAGGTTGCAAGCAGAAATGCAGTCTATGCAACAGAAGAAAGATCAGGAAATCCATCATTTAAATGCCCGTCTTGATGAGATGAGTAATATGATGAAACAGTTGTTTGGACAACTTGGTATGATGGCTACAACTAATCAACCACCTATAACAAATTCTCAAGGGAATGTCCAAACTATCCCTGATGCATTGGCACCTCCTGACAGAAGACCAGAAGAGTTACATGAGCCAACTTTGATGGCTTCTAAAGGAAGAAGAAATGGTCAGCAAATCTCAAATTGAGAATCTCATTAGTCAAAAGGTTAAAGCAGCTATTGCTTCTGAAGCTGTTGAAGCCTTGGTCGGAAAAGGTCGTCCATATCCGACAGAATATGACCAGGAGAAATATCCAAAGGGATACATAGTGCCAAAGTTCAATTTATTTGACGGCACTGCAAATCTCTCGCCAACATCTAGCACAATTCAGAGCTACCTGTGGAAATACAGGAGGCAATGATGCTCTGTTACTACGCCAATTTGTCAGTAGTTTAACAGGCACAGCCTTTGAATGGTATGCTGAGTTACCCAACGACTCAGTGAGAACATTCGCCGAATTAGAGACGATGTTCATCAAAAGATTTGCCAGTGCAACAAAGAAGGTGACTATCGCTGACCTCGCTCTTGAGAAAAGGAAAAGAGAGGAATCAGTCACCAAGTACATTACCAGGTGGAGAAATCTCAGCATGAAATGCGAGCAACAACTCACTGAAAAAACATGCTGTTGAGTTATTACTGGGAAACATAGATGATTATATGGCTCCATATCTGGCGATGGCTACAATCAATACGTTTCAGGAGTTACTTGATCGTGTAGCCAAATTTGAAAGGTTACCCAGGCCTAGAAGTGCTGGTTTCAACTACAACAATAATCCACCAGGGAAAGGAAAACAAATCAAGATTTATGATCCAAAAAGGGGTGAAGTAAATGCTACATTCCCGTCTTCCTTGGAAAAGAAAGAAAAAGAAGATTCAATGAATCCATCAAAGATATTGAAACAAATGAGAGAAAGGCAAAAACCTCCTACCTTGCAGGAGAAAATCAATAAGACATATTCCTTCAAAAAAGAATGTACAGGAAAGACTTTTAGGCAAGCTCTAAAAATCGGTCTTCAATTGCCAGAATCTCGCCGACCAGAACAGGTTGGCATGACAGATGATCCAAATTACTGTCCGTATCATATAGGATCATAAGTCACCCAATCGAAGACTGTTTTATATTCAAAGATTGGGTTGAAAGAAATTATCAGAATGGTGAACTTACACTTTCTAATAGTGTTCTTGTCAATCCTAAGAGGGAGAAAACCAATGTTATTTCATCTACTCCTTGTCAAAACATGGAGAATGAAAAAGGGAAAGCACCCCAAGAAGATGAAGGTGGTTGGGAGACCTTTATCTCAAAGAAAACTAAACAGATGATGAATATCCTGTTGGCCATTGAAGGCATCGTCGTCGTAAAAGTGCTTTAGAATTAGATGTTGATCCAAAACTTCTTTCTTCGAAAAACCCAGTGATAGGAGGGCCCAGTTCAAGTAAAAAGAAACCTTCAAAATATTTCAAAGACCAAAAGGATAAGCGTAAGCCTGGATCAAAATCTCAGAAAAGAAAGAAGAAGAAATTAACAAGGCAGAACTCTGTAATACAAAAATACATCGACTCCATCGATGAATATCAGCAACCTCTAAGGCGTCCTGTCAAGTTAGAGGAATATATGGCTGATTTGTTTCTTGACTCGGAGTCGGAAAAGGAAGAGAGTATTCCAATTGAGACTTGCCGAGTCATAAATCAACGAGGTGGAAGGGCTGCAAGAGGACGCAATGCACCTCTTGCTATCTATAAAGCTGACACGAAAATTCCTTCTAAGGAAGTACATCGTACACCAGCATCTTTCACCGACTCAGATGAAGACTTATATTTTCCCGATGAAGAAAGTGATCATAAGGGAAAGAACATGCCTAAAGAAAAAAATGTCCAAAACTCGGAAGCGGCTCAGACTCCGAGGAAGTTGAAGATTTGAAAATCTCAAAGAATTCTCAAGCTGAAGCTAAATCATCTTCAGAAGTGACGCAAATCCAACTGAGAAGTGAAAAGCAGGTTCTCCCACCACAAAAGAAAACAAAAGATAATGAGAAGAATATCCAACTCAATGAAGCTGTTATTCCACAAGAGCCTCCTAAGCCCAAGGTGGCTAGTTCAAATGTGGATTACAACATATTATCTCATCTCCGCAAACTACCTGCACTGTTGAGTGTCTACGACGCCCTTCTGATGTCTAAGAACCTTCGGGAAACACTCATTAAAGCTTTGCAAAATCCTGAGCAGTATGAGGCATTCTTTGCTGAGCAAAATTTGAAAGAAGCTTTGCATACCCATAATACTGCTACAATCACATTCTGTGATAGTGATATGCTAATAGGGACTGCAGATCATAATCGACCATTATATGTTACGGCGGAGAGTAACAATATTGAAATAAATAGGATTTTGATTGATCCAGGTTCTTCTGTTAATCTAATGAGTCTCAAAACGCTCAAAGGATTGGCCCTGGATGTACAATATTTGAACAAAAGCACAGTATTTTTGCAAGGATTCAACGAACAAGGGCAAAGAACTCTGGGATCTTTAGTCTTACCTTTAAACTTTGGGGAACTTAATACAGAGGCAACATTTCATATAATTGATGCCAACACATCATACAAAGCACTTCTTGGAAGACCATGGCTCCACGAGTATGGTATAGTGCCTTCAACACTTCATCAATGTATGAAATACATTCGAGATAATGAAGAATATCGCATTGATGGTGATGAACAACCATTCTTGGTGCACGAAGTCAAAATCTACGATGACGCCAAGTACTTTATAGCTCAAAAACCAAAAGGCAATGAGCTTCCAAAAATTCAGTCTCTTACACTGGACAAGAAAAAGTTAAAAGATAAAAACAAGAATCAATCGAAACAAATTATATCAGTGCCTCATCTCGGTAGTGATTCCGAAGAGGATGATATCTCTAGAACTTTCAAACCCTTGATCATAGGAAAAAGAAAGAATGAACTATCAACTGTCCCTTTGATTATTACGAAGCTAATCACACAAATAAGGTACGGTGTTCGAGTAAACCGACCATCGAAGGAGAAGAAGAATTTGTGTATCAGCCCAAGGGTACTACAGAATCTCATGAAGAAGGGGACCCAGGACCCAGTTCCATATCTAAGAAATTGCAAAAAGTATCAATTTCAATGATAAGGGTGTCTGAAGAACAAATATCTACAGATATCATCAAAATAGTGCCCATGCCAGCAGCACATTCCAAAACATTGACTACCTCGTCAAATACAAACATAGAAATATTAAAAACTTTTTATGTCCCTCCCAAAAGAGGTCTCAATGAGCGTGGATCTATTTTCTATAAATCAAGAGTAATAAAGCATCACATTACTCATGAAATAGAAAATGAAGATGAATGGGATGAAGAAGATATGTGGATAATCATTCCTCAATACCCTTCGCCCATTATGAGAAAATTGATAGAAAAAAGAATCTTCTTCGTGCAAACTCGTAAGCGAGCCCTCTTACTTCAGAAAGCTTTGGCATAACGAGCAAGCACAAAAGCCTAATGGAAGCGGTTTATCTACAACCTGGGGACTTGGATATGCTCGACATTCACACATCACACGAGCATCATCCTATCATTATCTGGAGTACCCTCAACATCCACGTCTTATATATGCAACCTCCTACAATGTTACAGACAAGGAGGAGAGACTGTCAGAGTCTGAAAATCAAATTGAAGATCTAATAGTAGATTTAAAAGAAGCTCCAAAGGAATTCGAAGAAGGTGGCCAAGCTACTGTGGATGAGCTCAAAGAAATAAACTTGGGTACTGAAGAAGATCCAAAACCTACATTCATCAGCTCTGATCTCTCGCAAAACAAGGCAGAGGAGCTAAGAATGTTACTTCTCAAATATAAAGACTGTTTCGCATGGAACTACACTGAAATGCCTGGTTTATCACTAGAGGTGGCAGTGCATAAACTCTCTATCGATACAAAAATACCGCCTGTTAAGCAAGCACCCAGGCGAATGCGACTTGAAATTGAAGAACAAGTTATTGCTGAAACCAAGAAGCTTATTGAAGCTGGTTTTATTCGAGAAGAGAAGTATGCTAACTGGATTGCTAATATCGTTCCAGTGAAAAAGAAGAATGGTCAAATTCGTGTCTGTATAGACTACCGGGATTTGAACAAAGCATGCCCAAAAGATGATTTTCCACTGCCTAATGCAGAACTTATGGTCGATAACACTTCAAATCATGACATGTTCTCATTCATGGATGGATCATCAGGTTATAATCAAATCAAAATGGATCCGGAGGATGAAAAACATACCTCATTTCGAACTCCCATTGGCATATATTGCTACAAAGTAATGCCATTCGGTTTGAAGAATGCTGGAGCTACTTACCAAAGAGCGATGACTCGAATCTTTGATGATCTTATCCATAAGCATGTAGAATGTTATGTGGATGATTTGGTTGTAAAAAGCAAAAATCAACATGAACATGTAAATGATCTCAAAATTGTATTCGAAAGAATTCGAAAATTCAATTTGAAAATGAATCCGCTTAAATGTGCCTTTGGTGTGTCATCCGGTAAATTTCTCGGATTTATTGTACGTCATAGAGGGATTGAAATTGATCCTGATAAAAATTCAAGCAATAGTGGAAATGCCACCTCCAAAAACTCTAAGACAACTTCGTTCTTTACAAGGAAGATTGGCATATATCCGAAGATTTATATCTAATCTCTCGGGTAGATGCCAACCCTTTTCACGATTGATGAAGAAAGATACTTCTTTTCGTGTGGGACGATGCTTGTCAAGAGGCGTTTAATAGTATAAAACAATATCTATTGAATCCTCCAATCCTTGCTGCCCCAATCCCAGGAAAACCCCTAATCCTATATACAGCTGCTCTTGAAGAATCACTCGGAGCATTGCTAGCACAAACAAATGAAGATGGCAAAGAAAATGCCCTTTATTATATCAGTCGACGATTAATAGGAGCAGAATCTAAATATTCACCAATTGAAAAGCAATGCCTAGCATTGATCTTTGCCACTCAAAAACTACGGCATTATATGTTATCCCACAAAATCACTTTAATATCTAAAGTGGATCCATTAAAATTTCTAATGACTAGACCCACTCTCACTGGTCGTCTAGCTAAATGGGCTGTCTTGCTAATGCAATTTGACATAACATATATGCCACAAAAAGCGGTGAAAGGACAGGCTCTAGCTGATTTTCTAGCAGCCCATCCTCTACCTGCAGGTTCTCCACTCAAAGATGAATTGCCAGATGAGCAAATACTTGAAGTGGAAGAAAAAGAAAATCTGCATGAATGGGAGCTCTATTTCGATGGAGCTTCATCAATAAAACCATCCAAGCCACCTAAATTTCCAACAGTCCAAGTAGGCATCGGCCTTATATTTATTACACCGCAAAAAGGAATACTCCGATATTCCTATAGTTTAACAGAGCCTCGCACTAATAATGAGGCTGAATACGAAGCCTTAATTGCGGGCCTTGAGTTGGCAATTAATATAAAGATTGAGAAGATCCATATATATGGAGATTCTCAACTCATAATCAAACAAATAATAGGTGCTTTCAAAATCAATAAGCCTGAGTTAATCTCTTATCATGAGTACGCTCTAAAACTCCTACGGCAAATTCCTGAGGTAAACTCTCACAAGGATTACACGTAGCGAAAATGGCAAAGCCGATGCGCTGGCAAAGCTAGCTAAAGAACTAGCAAATCCACAAAATGATCCAATTCTCATAACTATTCAAAATAGGCATGCATTAACTCCAGCAATCATACAAAATGATGAAGGAAAAGAAACACAAGAGAGTCTAGCCATATCTGGTGAAAATGATTGGAGAGATCCATTTATCAGATATTTCAAAGAAGGGAGATTACCCGAAAATAAATCCACAGCTTCTCAAATATCACGAAGAGCATTAAGATATGTTTTCGTGAATGATACATTATATCGTAGATCATTTGATCAAATATGGCTACGATGTTTGGGTCCTGATGAATCCCAAAAAGTTATAAGTGAAGTTCATGAAGGATTGTGTGGTGCACACCAATCTGGACCAAAAATGAAAATCAAAATCAAACGTATGGGATATTATTGGCCAAGTATGGTTCAAGATTGCATCGGCCATGCTAAAAAGTGCCATCAATGTCAAGTGCATGGAGATATCATGCATCGACCTCCCAATCCGCTACACCCTACAGTAGCATCATGGCCATTTGAAAGTTGGGGTACCGATATAATAGGTCCAATAGAACCACCATCTTCTTTAGGACATCGATTCATCTTAGCTGCCACTGACTATTTCTCAAAATGGGCTGAGGCAATTCCCTTAAGAGAAGTTAAGTCAGACAATGTGATGAAATTCTTTCGGGATAACATTGTCTATCGTTTTGGAGTGCCACGTCGAATTATATCAGACAATGGTACCGCCTTTAAAAGTACCAAAATTTATCGATTTATAGAACGTCATAAGATAGACTGGCATTATTCATCGATATACAACCCAAGAGCTAATGGTTTGGCCGAAGCATTTAACAAGACTTTGGTTAAACTACTCAAGAAAATTCTTTCTAAAAATAAAAGAGAGTGGCACGATAAATTGACAGAAGCTCTATGGGCATATCGTACCACTTATAAAACTGCAACGCAAGCTACTCCATATTCGCTAGTTTTTGGAACCGAGGCAATATTACCTCTCGAGGTCGAGTTGCCATCTCTTCGTATTGCTGTTCAGTACGAATTAACTAAAGAAGAAAATGATTTTCTACGACTTGAAGAACTTGAAGCCCTTGACGAAGTTCGACTCCAGGCTCAACAAAGTCTAGAATCCTACAAAACAAGAATGACCAGGGCCCATGATAGAATGGTTCGTCCTAGAAGCTTCAAAGAAGGTGAGCTTGTTCTGGTTCGCCGAAGACCTATAATCCCTCACCGTCGCCTCGGCGGTAAATTTGATCCAATATGGGAAGGACCCTTCATCATTGAAATAGTGTATGAAGGAGGTGCCTATCAACTCATAGATCTAAATGGGCAGAGGCCCATGCCACCAATTAATGGTCAATATTTAAAGAAATATCATACATAAAGATATTATGTATGAAAATCTATCTATCAGACAAAAAATCATCTAAATTCCCTCCTGAAAGACAGGAGGCAATTTTTATATTCTCCTGTAATGGGAGAAATAAAATTCACTCCCCTCCTGAAAGACAGGAGGCAATTTCTATATTCTCCTGCAATGGGAGGAAATGAAATTCACTTCCCTCCTGAAATACAGGAGGCAATTTTTATATTTTTTTCCTGCAATGCAGGAAGCAAGTTCAATCCCCCTCATGAAAAGTCAAGAGACAATTTTATCCCATTTAGTAAATAAGATGAGTGAAGTTGAAATCTCTATGCTCATAAACCTAAGGGTTGAGCTAAAACCCATGAGGTTCAATAAGCCTAAGGGCCGAACCTTTGAAATCTTTTACGCTCGTAATCCTAAGGGTCGAGCTAAATTCCCAAAGTTCAACAAGCCTAAGGGCCGAACTTTGAAATCTTCTATGCTCATAAACCTAAGGGTTGAGCTAAAACCCATGAGGTTCAGTAAGCCTAAGGGCCGAATCTTTGAAATCTTTTACGCTCGTAAACCTAAGGGTCGAGCTAAATCCCCAAAGTTCAACAAGCCTAAGGGCCGAACTTTAAAATCTCTTACGCTCATAAGCCTAAGGGTCGAGCTAAACCCATGAGGTTCAATAAGCCTAACGACCGAACCTTTGAAATCTTTTATGCTCTTAAACCTAAGGGTAGAGCTAAATTCCCAAAGTTCAACAAGCCTAAGGGCCGAACTTTAAAATCTTATTTGCTCATAAAACTCAGGGTCGAGCTAAATCTACAAAGTTCAGCAAGTCTAAGGGCCGAACTTTGAAATCTTCTATGCTCATAAACCTAAGAGTTAAGCTAAAACCCATGAGGTTCAATAAGCCTAAGGGCCGAATCTTTGAAATCTTTTACGCTCGTAAACCTAAGGGTCGAGCTAAATCCCCAAAGTTCAACAAGCCTAAGGGCCAAACTTTAAAATCTCTTACGCTCATAAGCCTAAGGGTCGAGCTAAACCCATGAGGTTCAATAAGCCTAACGACCGAACCTTTGAAATCTTTTATGCTCTTAAACCTAAGGGTAGAGCTAAATTCCCAAAGTTCAACAAGCCTAAGGGCCGAACTTTTAAAATCTTATTTTGCTCATAAAACTCAGGGTCGAGCTAAATCTACAAAGTTCAGCAAGTCTAAGGGCCGAACTTTGAAATCTTCTATGCTCATAAACCTAAGAGTTAAGCTAAAACCCATGAGGTTCAATAAGCCTAAGGGGCCGAATCTTTGAAATCTTTTACGCTCGTAAACCTAAGGGTCGAGCTAAATCCCCAAAGTTCAACAAGCCTAAGGGCCGAACTTTTAAAAATCTCTTACGCTCATAATAAGCCTAAGGGTCGAGCTAAACCCATGAGGTTCAATAAGCCTAACGACCGAACCTTTGAAATCTTTTATGCTCTTAAACCTAAGGGTAGAGCTAAATTCCCAAAGTTCAACAAGCCTAAAGGGCCGAACTTTAAAATCTTATTTGCTCATAAAAACTCAGGGTCGAGCTAAATCTACAAAGTTCAACAAGTCTAAGGGCCGAATTTTAAAATCTTTAATGCTCATAAACCTAAGGGTCGAGTTAAGTCCACAAGGTTCAATAAGCCTAACGGCTGAACCTCTGAAATCTCTTGAGCTCATAAACCTAAGGGTAGAGCTATTTTTCATCAGCATATCTAAAGGATTGAAATCACATGGTCAAAAAAAAAATTACAACGAATTCATTGTGTGAAAGTCACACAACAAATTCGTTGGGAGGCAATTTGTTGACTGTATAAAAATATATACAAAAAAAATCAAAAAAAAAACAACCGACATACCTCTCCTCTGGCCCCACACAGGCGGTTATGCCCAAACAACGCACTGCTTCGCACGACGAAAATAACTTCACGATAAAAAGGAAGGGAGAATTAAAAAAAAGAGGAACTTACGCTCTCTTTCGTTCGAAATCGTTGCTTCATAGGAGAAATCTAGGGTTCGCCATTCATCTTCTCTTTTCGTCGTTACTGTTCGACTCCGTTGCTTCGCGTGCAGAGATCGCACGCACTGCTTCTTCCACTCCTGTGGCTGTGCGACTTCGGCTCCTGCAGAAATTGCACAAGCCGCTTCTACGGCTCTTTCCCAGAGAACGAACGAGCCGCTCTTCGGCTCCTTCATCGCAGTCCGACTTCTCTCTCCGGCCGACCTACCTCCGGCCGACCTAGCCGCCTCCGCCGCCGCCTGCTCCGATGCCGACCCCGCCGAACCGACGCCTGCCGTGCGTGATCCCTCCAATCCCGCCTCTAGCCTGATCGGGCTCTACCCGATCCCTCTCTCCTTCTCTTATATTATATGTAATATATAATATAATTATTATATATTATATTATAATATATTGTCATAAATATAATTAAAATGGTATTATATTCCAAAAATATGTTTTTATATAAAAAAAAAGAGGATTTTAACAGGTGTCGAAGACCCCGGTCGTCGTACCTTAGGTCCGACCGGGATGATTTCAAATTGAAGACCTCGTGTCGTCGATCTTAGATCCGGCCGAGATGGTTTTAAAATACAAGACCTCGTACTGTCGATTTCAAATCCGGTCGGGAAGAATTCAAATTGAAGACCTCGTGTCGTCGATCTTAGATCCGGCCGAGATGATTTTAAATTCAAGGCCTCGTGTCGTCGACCTTAGGTCCGACCGGGAAGAAAATATCGGCAAATGCCGTCCCGATTTCTCCCTCGGTGGGGAGGTGACGTCGGGAGTCTGCCGAAATTTCAAGAAAAATTTATTGAAATTTTTGGAACAATTTTGGAGCAATTAAAATTTGAATATTTGATTTTTATTAATTAAAATTAATCGAAATAATTGATTGATTATTTTAAAGAAAAATATAAAATCAATGAGTTTCAAAATATGGGAGCCAATTTGAAGAAAATACTAAATACGATAATTTCAAATTCTGAGAATTAAAAAAAAAAAAATTCGAGAGTATTTAAAAAAAATTTTTTTTAGAGAGCTCTGAAATTTAAAATATATTTATTGGTTAATTATTTTAATTAATCAAATAAGAAATTTCAAAAATAAAATAAAAAATGCAATGAATCAAAATGGAGGGGAAGAAAGAATGTTTTCCACTATTTTGATATATACAAGCTCTCAACAACTCTCAAAAAAAAAAATAATAAACTGCTCTCCAAAGCTCTCCTGTACAAGCTTCTACGGCTACTTGCAGGCTTTATCTTTTGCAACTGTAAGCCTTGGTTGCTCTCAAACATTGAAACCATTAGTTATGAACCTACAAACAAATGAATGGGCAATCAGTGCATCATAAATAAATTGAATGAATCTAACTACTGCAGGTAAAACAGAGTACTAAAAAGCAAGAAAAGCTGAGTAAAAAAAAAAAAAGGACAGTAGTGTAACAGTGCTAAAAAGATGGGTAAAGAAGTGAACTACTGTAATAAGGAAAAAGGCTACAAGCATATAATAACTAAAACACTAATGCAAGTGTCAAACCCCGAAGTGTAAAAATCACAAATCTTTCAAACTCTCCAAGTATCAGATCCTAAACAACTGACATATTTCTCAACAAACACACAATCAAAACCAAAATCTACGGGCATCTTAGTCTAAGAGATTAAGCTATAAGACCCACTTTTCAGGCAATTTCCTAAGGGGAATAATAAGACCTATCTCAAATCTAAAATAAATTATCTGGGCAGCCTGATTTATAAGAATTAGGTTGTAAGACCCACTATCCGGCAACTTTCATAGGAAAGCAGTAAGTCCGATCTTAGGGGAAAGTTTTAGGTTAAATTGACCTAACTTCTAAACCCCTAATTAAAACCCCCGGCCACTTCTAATAGAAGTCGTAAGTCCGAAATCTGAGAGAAGTGTTTAGGTGATAATACAAACCTAGACCCCTCACTCGGGCATCCTAGTCTTAAGGACTAGGTTGTAAGACCCACAACTCGGGCCGCTTAGCTTACAGGGCTAGGTCGTAAGATCCACCGTTAGGCAACTTCTAAGGAAGCCATAAGACCTATCCAACCAAAATTCTTTGGGCAACTCCTAATTGAAGCCGTAAGCCCCAAACTAAATCAAATTCTCCGGGCAACTCCTAATTGGAGCCGTAAGCCCCAAACTAAACAAACTATCCGGGCAACTCCTAATTGGAGCCGTAAGCCCCAAACTAAACAAACTATTCGGGCAACTCCTAATGGAGCCATAAGCCCCAAACTAAATAAATTAACGGGCGACTTCTAAGGAAACCATAAGCCCCGACCCAAATTAAATCAAACTAAAATCCACATCTAACCATTTCAGTCTACTCGGGATCCCTGAGAGGAGGCAACCCATGGCTACTAATCAGATTCCCTGGACACTATGGTCAATGATTGTTAGTGTTGGTAAACTGAAATCTACGGTATACCCGGGACGACGGAACCATGGGATCCTGATCGGGTTTACCTCCATCTTCCCACCATTTGAGACTAAAAATATCTAAAATTTATTCATCCTTAATCGAGAGTTCTCTCTTACATAGTAAGAGGGGTAATTAACTATGAGTGCTTGCGCTCATAGGAAGTAAGAACCCCAGATCTATAAACCCTGATACTACCCTCAGGGGAAATCTGGTTAATTTCAATCTGACTTAAGGGAAATGGAATCCTAAGGTTGCAAAGCAGGATTCGTGCACTCGTGCCATTTTTCTTGAGCCAACAATAAGAATCAAATTCAGTACCAAAAAGCTACATGGAGTCATATTCGAGAGTTAAAAAATCATAAATTTATTGGGATAGAAATAAACAAAGGATATTGATTGTCTGAGAGGAATATGCGTCACATATTTAGCTACTTTTTCTAACTAAGTATTATTTTCAAAGTATTAATATAAGACTAATGCTTTCATAGAAACTGGCATAGATGTATCTCTAGCTATTGATCATCCTAAAACAAATTTTAGAAAATATCCAATTGAATTAGTAAATAGAGAAATATCATCATCTTCCAAAGGATGTCACCTTATTACTGTTGGTCAAGCTCTTTGTGAATATATTGTAAAGATATATGGCTTATAGTATAAGTCAAGTTGCTAGTGCAATATGAGCTAAAACATTAGCTTCTCAGAATAGAAAAATATTTACTAAACTTTTAGCAAAGCTATCAAGTATTATTAGCTATTTTGAGAAAGAGATTGATATGATATACAATAATTTATTTAAGAACCTAGCATTGGTTCATTCTTTACGCTTAAAAGATGTGGAATTTAATGCTAGATGGATGAGAAAGGATTCATAATTTTTTTTTAAATGGATCTCAATGATAGATTAGTTTTTTTTTTTTTTTTTGGTTAAAACCCTCTTATGGGGCCTACGCGTTAACGCCAAAAAACGGTTACAGAGTCCTCAAAAGGACCCACCATCTCACTAACGATCGATAGAGCTACATTTAAAAAAAGAAATAAAACCTAAGAGACGGTAGGTCCTTTTTCTATGATTACAAAAAGAACAAGTAAATAAGCTCGGGCTGTTCAGAAACAGCACCCAAAAAAGGAAGAACAGATAAAACCTTTTCAGCTCAATCTTCCTGCAAAAAATAAATAGCACATAGATACTTAAAAAGGCAAAAGAGAAGGAGATTACCTTGCTGTCCTTGAAGCTCATATTACTCAAAAAGTATTGATACCTGCAAGATAAACTCTCAAAAGAGGTAAAACAGCAGTTGGAAACAATAGAAAAAACATCCCTAGATGCCATAGAATTGAAATTAATTAACGACAGCCAAGCCCGAGGGAAAAGATAAGGAATTCCAATTGGAGCATAAATATCCAACCTCACTGACCATATGAATGCCTAAAACAACAGAATGACCACCCCCATCAATACTCACCCCTTTCATGATCCAATCCAACAAAATATCCAGAAACCAACCCAGAGAAACCCAATTCCTACAGCAATAGTTCCAGCACAGAAAAACTTCCCCGATAATCAACTGACCAGCAGCCATGATATTCCAGAAAATAACCCAACCAAATAACTCCTCCTTATAGTCCAGCCATATGAACACACCCAGATTATGGAACTCCAGAAAAACTAAAAACATCATATAGAAATTAACAGCTAACACAAGCAGAATAACCCAGACAACAAAATATTCCATCAACCACACCAGAAAGGAGAAAAAGGAATCAACCATGTCTGACATAGGGCAGACCGATTTTATCTAAAGCAATCATACCTTTAAGAGGACTAGGCAGATTAGTAATCATCAAATCTTGATAAGAAGTTAAACCAGAGCCATAATTAGCCAACAAATCCGCAGCAATATTTCCTTCTCGATAAATATGGGATAAGGTATAATTAAGGTTAGCCAACAGCATTTTAATTTTTCTAATAATATAAAATTCCTTTAGGAAAAACAGCATCCATATTCGAAATAGCATGAATAGCAAGTTTAGAGTCCATTTCAATTAACACATGCTGGATACCCATAACCATACATAAATGCAAACCATGATAAATCCCCATTAATTCAGCATTAAAAGCAGAAACTTTATCCGTAGGCCCAGCAAAAATACCAATAGGATTACCAAGCATATTCCTAATTAAACCACCAAAACCCGCAGCATCCTTCCCAAAGGACCCATCCGTATTTAATTTGACATAAGGAGGATCAGGTTTTAACCAATGCACAATCCGGTCAATCTTAATAATATTAAACTCATTGGGAACAATCCCAAAATAACTAGCCATACGATTGCTATTCTTAAAATTTTTTTGAGAAATAAGATTAACAGCAATAAGTTTCCAAACTTTAGTTCAAATATTATGAATAATCTGATTAGCCCACATTTTAATGTTGTTATGCTTAGAATCATTCCTAGCTTTCCAGATATACCAAATAATCAGAATAGGGATTAAGCAATTAATATGATTTTTACCTTTAGCAAACCAATCCTTCAAGATATCCAGTAAACTCTGATGATAATTGAAATTATCCATCTCAGCAAGATTAGAGAAATGGCACCAAACCAAACGAGCCATGTTACTATTAACAAACACATGAATAGAACTCTCAATATTAAAACAACATTGACATTTAGAAGCAAACTGAAAACCTTTCTTAAACAAATTAGTATCCACAGGCACGAATTCTTTCAGACATCTCCAAGTCAACAAAGTATAGGATAAGGGGATCATTTTATGCCAAAGAAAACCATAAACGTTAGAAACCTCTCCTTTAATCCTAATAATATCCCAAACATTTTTAGTGCAAAACTTGGCCGAAGTAGCTAATTTGAACATGATATTATCAGCACTATCAAGTTTAATATGAATGTTAACAATATTATCAACAATGCAAATAGGCACCACACTACAAAGTTTAACATAATTCCAATTCCCATTAATAAAGAAATCCTTGACTTTGATATTAGCTTTGGTATGAGTATTAAGGAGATAATCAATAGAAGCACAACCCAACCAGTTATCTTGCCAAAAAGAAACGTCACCATACCCAATGCCCCATTGAATAAAAGTCTCCGCTTCCCACTTAATCTTACACAGTCTTTTCCACACCGGAGAATCACCAATTTTATAATGGCACACAAGGGGATGAAGATCCTTACAATACTTAACTTTCAAAAAGTTGGCCCATAAACTATTGTTAGCTCTAAAGCCAAACCAAAGCTTATGCGAGAAAACTTTAGCAGTGTCAGAGACAGACTTACAACCAATGGCTCCTTCATTAAACACACCACACATTTTATTCCAAGAAGTCCACTTAATGCACGACTTAGTATCAGTGGCCCCCCAAAAAAATTTATTAATCAACTTCTCCATTCTCTTACAAACCGTAATCGGAGGCTGTAAAGTGTGGAAAAGAAAAATAGGAATAGAGTTAAGGACACTTTTAATTAAAGTCAATCTACCCCCAAAAGAAAGAAACTTAGAAGGCCAGTTAAGTATTTTTTTTTGAAAATTAGAAAAAATATTTTCAAATAATTCAATTCTTTTCCTACCTTTGTAAAGAGGAGTACCAAGATATTTAATGGGCAAAGAAGAAGGGCAAAAACCACAAACTCTTTTAATTCTAGCCTTTCTCTGAATATTCACAGAATTGCTAGTGATAAAATTACTCTTGGTTTTATTGATGTATAACCCACTACTCCTTTGAAATTCATCTAAAAATAGGTTTAAAACTTTAATACTTCTAATAGAAGCATTCGAGAAAATGATAAAATCATCAGCAAAACTAAGATGAGTAATTGGAATACCACCAATAGTTTTGAAAATAAGTTTAGGATTAAACCTGAATAAATTCTCGATACCTCTAAAAAGATACTCCATAGCAATAATAAAAAGCGAGGGAGACAGAGGATCCCCTTGTCTAAGACCTTGAGAAGAGCTAAAAAAACCATGATTAGAACCATTAATGATAAGAGAAAAGAAGCAATTTTGAATGATATTATTGATAAGTCGCAGGAAATTTTGATTAAAACCAAACTTAGACAAAACATTGTAAAGAAAATCCAAATTTAAATTGTCATATGCCTTGGTGATGTCCAGTTTAAAAATGATGTTGCCACCAGTGATTTTAGCATTTATATCGTGAACCATTTCTTGAGCAAGTAAAATATTATCAAAAATACTACGACCTTTCACAAAACCATTTTGATTGGGCGAAATTATTTAAGGCAAAATTAAAGCTAATCTCGAAGCAATAACTTTAGCAACAAGTTTATTAAAAAAAGTGCAAAGGCTAATAGGTCTAAAGTTATTCCAGAAAGACGGATTCTCTTTTTTAGGAATAAGAACAATATTCGTAGACTTAAAATATTTAGGGTAAGGATTCCCCCTAAAGAAATCCTGCACAACATCAATAACATCCTTTTTAATAATATCCCACATGTTTATGAAGAATTTAGTAGTAAAACCATCAGGACCAGCAACAGACTCCCCATTCATATTCTTGATAGTATCCCAAATTTCTTCCTCAAGAGGAAGACAAGTAAGCATCAAATTCTCAGTCTCATTCACAATGCAAGGAATCAAATTTGAAAAATTATACTCATTCGAAAGATTATTCCTATTAAAAATTTCACTAAAAAAATTAACACCAGATTCAGCAATGGATTCATCCGTATCATAAACAACGCCATTGTTATCCACTAACCTGTTTATACGGCTTTTGATTCTATTAGAATTAACTAAGGCATGAAAGAAAGCAGTATTTCTATCCCCCTCCAACAAAAAAGAAGAAGAAATTAATCTTGCAATTTAAAAAGCGACGTCTTAGCATTATCAAGATTCAAAAGATTAGAATCAGAAGGTAAATCCTGATATAAAGTTTCAAATTCCACCACTTTTTGTTCAGCCACTTTAATATTATCAAAAACATTTTTAAAAACATGTTTATTCCACCACCTAAGTAATTGCTTCAATCTGCTCAATTTAGCCCAAAGTCTAGCCATACCAGTCACATCATTGTTAGGAAAGACATCCGCATACCAATTATCAGAAATAGCAATTCTAAACTCAGGATGGGTAAACCACATATTCTGAAATCTAAAAGACATAGAAGGTTTAGTTTTCTTACCAAAGACCGTTAAGAGAAGAGGAGCATGATCAGAAAGCGTTCTGCTCAGGTGCTGAACCTGGGTTAATTGAAAGCAACTAATCCATTCATTATTAAACAACAGTCTATCCAATCTTTGCCACATTCTAGACCTGCTCCAAGTAAAACTACAACCAGAGAAACCAATATCAGATAAATTATAATCAGTAATCATATCATTAAAATCATTCATTGCATTGACATTAGGAGGATTTCCCCCTCTTCTTTCATCAGCATGAGAAATAATATTAAAATCACCACCTACAGCCCACGGCCCCGTGATGTTTTGAGCAAAATCTGCAAGACTCTCCCATAAGGGAGATATCCCCAATCTAGTAGATGCAGCATAAACAAAAGACACATGACAATTAAAGCTATCAAAGGATATGTGAGCATGAATAACTTGCTGAAAATCAGAAATAACATTAACATTTAGATGGTTGTGCCACATCATCCAAATCTTGTTAGAGCAATTACCAAAACTATTTTTAAAACCCAAATTAGAAGCAGTAGTAACCAACTTGTCAACAGAAATAAAAGGTTCTAGAAGAACCAACAACTGAATATTGTGAATACGTTTTAAATTTCTAACACGATTTTTTGAGTCAAGACCACCAATCCCTCTCACATTCCAAATAAGTGTTTTAATCATTAGTACATTTGGAAGTAGCTTGAGCTCTGGTACGTGGCGGCTCTGAAACAGGAGCCTTATTATTTTTCTTGTTTTTCTTATTAGTCTTAGGAGACCCTTCCTCCTCAACCAGTTTAGTAGGCATAGTATAGGCATTAATCCTTTCCTCATTGTTATGAAGTTCCTCCTTTTCTTTATCAGAAGATAATAAAACCTTATTCCCTTCAATAATTTCACCTTCTTCACTTTCCTCCCCTGTTTCCATTTCCTTTTCATCTCCCATTTGATTAAGCAAAGAATTGGAAATATCATCATTATTAAGCATTGAATCAACAGAAATAAATATATCAGGTAATTGATGGTTCTCAATAGAGAGGTTTTCCTTAACAATTTCTTTCTCGGGTTCCACCTGCGTTGAATCCACATTTAAACTCTCCTGAGGAGGTGCGACATCAGCATGGTTTCCAACCATCTCAACATTGGAAGGTTCTAAATCGTTACTCGCATCCTGAGGATTTCCTAAAAAATCCTTATCCACGGTGTTCACAGCCTCAGAATTAACCTTCCCAGTGGAGTTGTTGGAAGCTTTTTTAAGTTCAGGATGCAGTTTAAAGCAATCAGAAATCGCATGTCCATGCGCTTTGCAATGACTACAAAAATCAGGCACTTTCTCAAATTCCACTTTTTGAAGATAACCAAACGATTTAGATGTCACGACCCGACCCGACCGGGACGGATCCCACTTTCTCAAATCCCACACGGAACGAACCGAACTAACTGACCAGGATCTGGCTTTGGAATTTGCTTACTGAACTAAATCTTCCAAATATTAAACATACAAAATAGACCAGAGCTACTATGAATCATCAAATGCAGCGGAACACTTCATCTATATTTTTCTTTCTTTCTTTTCCTCAAAATAATCATCTACAAATACGGTATATGGCTAACAGAAGAAATACAGAAGAAAGGCCATGACCGTACAAAAAATTAAAAGTACAAAAGTACCTATCACAGATCGGACTCTGAACTCTAGTCCTGGACTTCCTTCCCTTTCCCAGAACCTGAAAACCACCAGAAAATGAGAGTGAGCTCAACAGCTCAGCAAAGCAACAAACCTCCAATCAAAACTCTCAGAATCCAAAACCAAACACATCAGATCCAAATCCAAATCAGAAACCAAAACAGAATCAGACAGATATCGAAATTTTCGTACAAAAATCATAATCAGACAGTTCATAACAAAATAGATCAGATCAGAACAGATACGGGCATATCAAATCAAAATCAGATTAGAACTGAAACAGACATATATCAAATCAGAAACAGATCAGAATGGAACAGATCAGAACAAATAGATATCAGATATCAGATATATAATTAATAGCTAAATTCCCTGACACTGACTAAATCTCATAGGATCCAAGCCCCTTATGTCTCCCTTTGTGCTCACGGCAACAGAACAGATGTGCTTATAGCACCAGAATACATATATAGTGCTTATAGCACCTAAACAGATTTTCTCGGATCCGGAACAGAACAGAATTCAGATTGAGCTCATTTCAGATTTCCCAGACACTAACTGAATCTCATAGGATCCAGGCCCCTTATAACTCCCTTTTTATAGCATATACAAATAGCATATCAATTCAGAGAAATCCAGACAAAATCAGAAATCAGACAAAAATCGGGCAGCACAACGGCAGTAACGAAATTTACATAATTTTTTCCTGAAAATTAAAATTCACCAAATTTGCACATAATATAGATAATGACATTTCAGAAAATATATTCTACTGCATAGATAATTTTCGAATACACAGAAAAATCCAGTCGAAATAAAACCCCGTCGAATCAAAAATACCCGGACAAAAATCTTCAAAATATAATCAAAACGTGCACACCCGGCACGGCAACCATATATAAAAAGTTACGCGGTAAAAACTGAACCAATCAAAAGATACGGACGAAAATCGCTAACAGAAACAAAATCCGGACAGAAAACACCGCCAAACACGACGGTTCTGAAATTGAGAAAGGCGGAATGTGCCTTACCTTGCGTACAGCAAAATCCTGAACAGTCTCTTCGGACGAAAACGGCTCCGCGTCGTCCGAAAATCAACTTTTGCCAAAATCACCTCGACTTTCTCTCTCCTCAAAATCAGATATTTTATAAAATTTGATTTTCTCTCTCTTCAAAACGACTGATTTCAGCTTTATAATACACAGATCGGCCCGGCCGATCGCCAGATCGTCCCAGGACGATCAGACCAAATTGGATCGTCTTGGACGGTTCCCAGAACTTGTTTCAGGCCGATATTTTGAACAGTGCCAATCGGCCTGGCCGAAGCCTCGATCGGCCTGGACGATGCATACAGAAAATCACCTGCAGCAAATCTGGGCAAATTCTGGAACAGATTCTTAACTGATCGTCCCAGGACGATCCCAGATCGTCCTGGACGATCCTGGAGCAGATTTTGATATTACATTAGATCCAACCCAAACTTCCTTAGCATGCTTAACAGTAATATCAACTTCAACTAACACCCTAGCAACAGAGGGACGAGTTCTAGAAGCAGTAGCTTGATCGGTTTGTAAAGGACGTCCAAAAATCACCCCCAACGCATGCAGCACTTTCGAATTAAAAAAATGAAGGCGTAAGTTCGGAAACGAAATCCATATAGGCACAATCGGAGATTCTTCTTTGACATCGAAAAAGGGAGTCCATTTAAGGATCCTCATTTGACAGTTAAAAATAAAATAGGATCTACGAGAAAAAACATGACTGTAATCTAAATCGTTAGAAAGCTGAATCGCAACGTGTTTAGAGTCCAAAAGCCCTATAGAATAGAAACCATAAAGTTTAAGATTACCAAAAAACGAACGAATCGCGTCGAGATTAGGCCTACGCAAACCAAACTTGCCAACCAAAGTAAAACGAAAAGGTGAAGCAAGTTTTAAGACATCATCATCAGAAATCATCACTGCCGGCACATCATTAAAAGTAGATTAAGTCAGAGAAGGTAAGGTATCACCTGAAGATCCCGCTAGAACATCTTTAAAAGACCTAGATTTAGTAGGAGAAGAAGACTCCGAGTCAGGATTAAAGAACCCTTTTTTAGCATCTTGAGCTTTAGAGGAGAAATTCCCCCAAGGACAAACCGAAGATGATCCAGCCATCGCTGAAGGCCCGAAGGCCACCAACACCCACAGGAACCAGTTGCACAATAACTCACGAGATCGCACACACAAGATCACCCGGAAGCAGCCGAAAGATCGGAGACACAGGAAACCCTAAAATCGCACAGGCGGCGCAAGAGAGGAGGAGAGAGAGGAGCGTGGGATGAAATGATAGATTAGTTATTTTGAGCTACAAGATATAGATATATTTGAACTATAGTTATGATGGATATATTTGCATTTTTAACTTATGTCTTTAGTTGTATATATTTTAGAATTATAAAATATATATGATCATTTTGAGTTTATTCAAAAAATTTTACTAACTTCACTCTAAATAATTATATATATATATATATATATACATATATGTGTGTGTGTGTGAGAGAGAGAGAGAGAGAGAGAGATTTAGGGAGTTCGAGCATGAGTGAGAAGGGATGAATTGTTTCCGTCAACTGTCCGGTCGCAGACCCGATCTCTATTTTGTATATTTGTTTTTTACTTTTTAATTTTTTTATTTTGTATATATATTTTTATTTTTTTTACTTTGATGTAATTCCAGATATTGAATATTTTTTTTGGGAAAAAGATATTGAATACTCATTTCGTAAAATATTAACTTATTATGTTAAAATATAAAGAAGGTAACGTTACCACTTCATTTCATTAGTATACCTGATCCATACAGTACACTGCACCATACAGGAAAAAAAAATCCCTGTTTTTATTTCACAAACAGCCAAACAAGTGATTCTTCTCTTACAAGTACTTAAAAAATATTAACACATCTTCCTTCTTGAAGAAGTTAAAGAATGTCTCTAATCAAGTATCAAAATTTTTTTTCATTCTTTCTTGAATGACATCACTCTCCTCTATTTTTTCTCCTCTTTACGTCTTCTTGTTGTGGTTGATACACGAAACTATTGGAATTTTTTTTATAGTTGCATCATGAGGTGATTCAAGTTATAGATTTAGGCTTCATTTGGGACGGCTTTATTACTACTTCGTAAAGTGGCTTTCTAGTACAAAAGTTTTATTTTTTGTTCTAAAAAACTGCTTTAAGAAGCAGTGGCGGAGCCAGGAAATTTGTCAATGGAAGGGCCTAAATTAATTTAGTAAAATTTTTCCTCAACTTTTTTCATCTGGGCTTGGGACCAGCATAGGCAGTTTTAAAATTTTTTTATTAATAATTATCTTAAAACATATAATATTAAATGCAATATAATAAACAATTTACAATTTATAACATCTACTCTTCATATTCTGAAAGAGTTGAATGATAACTTCATTATCAATAGAATCCAAAATTTCTTTTTCAACATAAGCAAGTAATAAATCATTCATCCATTGATCGCCAATCCTATTTCGCAGTCGATTTTTTATAATATTCATGGCAGAAAATGCTCTTTCAACGCCGGCTGTAGCAACAGGTAATACCAATGCCAATTCCAGTAGTTTAAAAACAACAGGATATATTATATCCTTCCTACTTGGATCATTTTCTCAGCAAGACTTTCAATATCTTTTAATGAGGTGAACTGATCATCAGATCGCATATCCATGAAAATCCATTTTTATTAAATGCTTCTTCATCTTCATTGCCTCTACCTGGTTTTCTGAATAGATAACAATAACGACAGTATGATTTGTCTTTGCTTATGCTATACTCTAGCCAATCTGAATACTTGTCAAACCAAGTATGATTAAATCTTCTGTCTTTCATCCCGAATTTAGTTTTTGGAAAATCATGACTACGAGGTTGAAATGGCCCTCGTTGTAAATATACTCTTCGAACTTCATCCCGAATATTAGGATTAAAATCAACAATTCGTAGTCCTGGATCAGATGAAAGATTTTCAACGCTTACTTCTATATTGTTAGGTAAATCAGTTTCCACTCGAATACGCTTTTCTTTATGATCTTCAACTTGATTGCTATTATCATTTGATGTTTTTGGAACGAATGATAATTTGAAATATCTCTCCATAACATTCCACCTCAATATTCCAACTCAAAGATGCCTTAACATTAATCTGATTATATATCTATTTAAAAAATGACCAAAATATAAAACTTATAAAATCAACCATATAAATGTAAATCAATTGCGCGTCAAAATGAAAAAATCAAATAACAAAAAAAATACATCACGGCTTGATAGAGAGAGGGACAGCCAAACATCAGATCCGGCCAAAGTCAAACATCTTGTCCTCGGAAAGACTCGTCGCGTACTCGCGTTCTTGGACAAGAGAGAGAGAGACATCAATTTCTTTAGGCCTTCTAAATGTTGAAAGTAAAGGTGATTCGGTGTCTCGGTGAAACAGGATTTTGTTAAAATAAATACCTCACGGCTTCCTCCAACGTCGGTCTAGGAGTAAGAGACGTCGTCATCTCCGACCGTCGTCCGCTGGACAGACCCCGCCGCCGGTCGCCTCCGTCGCCGGAAGAAACGCCAAAGAGCTGCGAAAGGAACGGCTTCGGCCTGCGTGAAGAAACGCGAAAGGAGGAGCGGGCCGAGCGGCTGTGGGAGCGAATATGACTAAACCGAAAACCTAAATTTGTTTTTTACTTATTTCCAGTTTTTTTTTTTTTTATTCCCGGCCAGCAGCTTTCATATCCCAGTATTTTTTTTTTAATTTTTTGGGGGGGGCACGTGCCCCCCCTTGCCCCCTCCTCCATCCGCCCTTGTTAAGAAGCATAAAGAAAGCCATTCCAAACGATGCCTTAGGCTCCATTTATGACAGTTTTTTTACTACTTAAAGCAGCTTTCAAGTAAAAAAATTACTAAAAAATTTATTTAAGAAACAGTAAGAAAATCATTCTAAATGAAGTCTTAATATGAACCGAGCCTGAATTTGACAATAATCATCTTAAAAAAATAAACGTGAATTGATCTTAAGTTAATAGCAATTAATCTTAAAAATGAAAATGAATGGATTTAGAGTTTGATAGATGTCAATAATGAAAATCTAAGTCAAAACTTTTTCCAACATAATTAATTGGATTTATACTCCATTCTTACTATTAACATGTGCATATATATACTTCTAAGTCGTTGTAAGCTTCCTGCCATAGATTAATTCGATGGTGATTCTTCCATAGTTTTGTCAAAGCGGATGAAGGTCATTAATGTTGTTTTGAGGGCCTATATGTTTGAATGCTGGAAGATAAGTTTGATTATTTGAAAATTAGATATCAACCCTTTGAAGTAGGAACTTTCTAGAACTAATTGAATAAATTTATTGACACTAAGGGGCCCTTTCATATCACTTTTATTCATTTATATTTTAATTTATGCAATAGTGGCAGCAAGATGTTGGGATGATAGTGGTGATGGCAATCAATGATGGTGGTCGGGGTCTGCAATGGTCATTATTAGTGGTGGTGACGGTGGCCAATGATGAAGGATGATAGTATAAATTATTTTTGAAATACTCAAAGTTTTTTTTTTTTTTGATATGCTTAAGATTAACTAGATATGTTTTAAAAATTAAAAATACAGATTTTTTTTTAACAAAAGAAACTCTAATAACACAAAAAAGGAAATTTTTTCCAAAGAGGACCTAAATCATTTTAGAAATTGGGCGTTAATTCTGTAAGATTTAAGAGTTTTTTGTGATCGTCCTAAAAATAGAATAATACTAATAATAATAAATAAAATTATTATTATTAATATTAATAAAATGCAAACATGTATATCCCCATATTGTTTTTTGCATGTCAATTTGAATTTAATAAGAAACAATAATGATAACAACAATACCGTGATAAACAGGGGAAAGAATCACGCTTAGTTGATTGTGGGGGACAATTGCCCACCCTCAAAATTATAATATTAATAACTAAAAAATGTTTAGGCAATTTTGCCCATCAAAATCTTCTTTTTCCTGGATTTAGGGGTTGTTTTTATACAGGATTTGAGCCAGATTTAAGCATGATTTAGCCTGAATCCCATTAAATAGCAAAAATAACAACTTTAAATCCTATAGAAACTTAAATCACGTTCATGCTCCATTTTGCCTTTAATTTCATATTTAATAAATCCAGGAGTTCATGGATTTAAGGGATCTAGCAGAAGAAGCACGCGAATAGGGAGAAATATCATTGCAATCACAATGCGCTCCCATCATAATGTTTGATATGATAGAAACATTGTCATCGTCGAAGAAGGCGAAGAAGCTTCCTTGAGCTACTCTTTCAAAGCTCTACTTCAGACAAATTCAAAGCTATAGAAATGAAATGGTGATGAGAAAAAGCAAACCAAAGATGGTCTTATAGCTCTATGAAGTGCATAGACAAAGGCCACAGAGAATATCGTTTACTTCTTTCCCAATTCCGTTGTTGCTCGTCTCTCTTTACATACAAAAGTAATAGTAAATCAAGTGGGAAAGAGAACTAACCAGTTGGATATAAGTATTTATAGTTGATTTTGGCCTTCATTTAAAGATTACAGTTTTTTTTTTTTTTTTGGATATTTCATTCATTAATTTTTAATTAAAATTATATTTGGTGAGAGTAATAATACAATATTATAAAAATGATTGAGAAGCTTAACCTCTACAAAATCTCATACACAAGCAAATATAATAACATGAGGATGGCTTCGCCCACCACAAGTCTCTTTTCCCCCATCTCTCTAGAGATTATAGGGTTCTGTTTTCACCTTTCTTCTCATCTCACTTAGATTTTTGGATTCGTGCGTGAATTTGTGGTCAATGAGAGCTTCAGTGGTTAGGGCCTTCTCTGGTCCATAGATCTATGGCGGCGCCTGCTGAGCCAAACCCTCGGGGTACTTCCTTAGCGACTATCTTTGGTAAAAATCAAGACTTCTTTGGTCTGAATTGGGAAAGTAAAAAATCTACCTTCCCGTTCCTTTAAAGATGTGGTCTTTGGTAGTTCTTCTTCTAATGAGTTTTATTTATCATTTATGCCTTTGGTTTTTAAGGGTGTGCATGCCGACTATATTGATTTCAGATGAAGATGTTATTAAACTTGCTTATCCTTTCCAGTTTATTTTAGTTGGAAACTTTTCCATGTGTAGGTTGAATCTGGATTCCATTCATGTTTTTTTTGGATATCTTAAACACTCTGGTTTGTTTTCCGTTGGCATGTTTTATGTGTTATTCAACTTGTCAATGATTTGGATTACAGTCAGGTTTTTGCTAGGCGGTCTTACTACATTAACAATTGTCAAATGTGTCTTCTTAAATGGACGCCTTTGTTGATATTAAGGAAGAATCCCCAATTATTTTGATTTGGATTTCTTTCCCTAATTTACATTTACATTTTTTTCAACTATCAAGTCCTGCATGCTCTGGGTTCCATTTTTGGAAGGCTGCTTCAAAAAGACCATGCCACTACCTCTAGGATGAGGCCTTCCATAGCCTTGATTCTTATTGAAGTGGACATCACGAAAAAAGCACCCTAAAAAAATATGGTTAGGATCAGAATCACTAGGTTATATGCAGATATTTTATTTTAAAAATGTCATGGATTTCTGTAATCATTATAAGATTCATGGCCATGTTGTGAGCGTTATATATATATATAACATGAGGAGGGCTTGGAATAGCCATTAAGTTTTATTAATGTTGAAACTGTATGCATCTTATTCATTAATATATACGAAGGAACAATATTTAGTATAAATCAGTAGTAATTTGCAAAGACATACTTGTAAATATAAAATTAGCTAGGGGGTGTCAAGATTGGTATTTGGGCCAGGTTCAGGGTGAACCAAAAATTAACCTGGTTCTAATTTAGCTGACCCAAACTCGAATCGATTTTGTAAACGGGTTGGAAAAGATCAACCCGCCAAGTTACCGAGTTGACCCGATTCGACCCGTAACCTGCATGTAAAATACGCAACATGCGAGCGTCAGTGGGAGCTACATGCAGCACTGCATGGGAGTGATTGTCGCTGCAAGTGCGTGATTGTGCACAAGTGTGTACACAATTTCAAGGGTGGGATCGCACGAGTGCAGGTGCGGGTGCTCGAGTTTGGGATGAGTGCTGCGGGTGCAGATGACTTGAGTCTAGGGCAAGGCACTGTGCGAGTGGACTGGTGAGTTCAATCGGGGTTGGGTCAAATTTGAGTTAGCATGTTGACTAGGAGTCTACCTGATTTTTCAGAAGGGACATAAATTGGAATTCAAACCCGACCTGTTTGTTTGAATGGTCGACTAGAAACCTAAACTTTTTTGGGTAGATTTAGGACATGCCAATTATTAACAGCCCTATATAAAACACATATTCCCTTTCATTTAATTTATCAGAAAATATGAATACTACGAAAATTAATGATATAATTAGGAATATAATTAAACCAAATTAACTTGAATTTAATTATCATAGGCATAGCTCTAATGATAGTTGTTTTTAAAAATAATTAAATTATTTCAAAAAATTTTAAGTGTTTAAAAATAAATATAAAAATAAAAACTCTCAAAACACACTAAACAAACAACATTTAAAAAAAATAATTTAATTAAAAATTTTCTATTCTAACTAAAATTAAAATTTTTAAGCTAATATATAAACTTAAAAAATTTAAGCCTTATCTCTAGCTCGCCGAGGGTAATAAAAATAAAAATAATCCTAAAATAGGCTTCCTTATTATGCACCTCCAAACCTTCGAGTTCTGGTTTCATTAACTTTATATTAGGTGCAGTTCTAACTAAAAGGGATGTTGTGTAATCTCAATGATAAAATTTGCAAAGACATGGACGATTAGAAACTGGGATGTTGTGTAATCTCAAGAAAAAACAAAAATAAAAAATTATTCCAAACTGGCTTGAAAACAAAAATAAATTATATAAACTAAAAAGTATCCTAAAAAATTATTAATAATCCTAAATAGATTAGCTTCTTCTTATGGTTGATTTCTATTATTCTACAGATTGGTTTCATTAGATTTTATAAGGTGTAAAAGAACTCACAGGCTATTGGATTTTCCTCTAGCGACAGCAACAATAATATGGATACAACTTTGCCAAATTCAGTAAAAGCATATTCCCGATGGTAATTAAAATCCTTCCCTCACAAAAATAATTATATAGGTGGGGGATCGAGTTCTCAGACAAATTATTAAGAGCTCTGCAAAGGTTCTTTTTAATTTGAGTTCTAATATTCCCTATCACTCTTTAAATGTTTATCAATCGGAACAACCACAGGATATTGGGCAAACTCTGGCGACTCAATTATAATATTATCTTTTCTCGTCAGCTCGAAGTTGATCCAAATTTCTATAACTTACTTTGGGCGAAATATTCGATGCTGTAAGCTCATAGAGAAATCTATCTGCTATATTTTTGAGATATTGTACAGAGCAAATTATAAGATTTCATTTGGGACAGCTTTTTTATTGCTTTTTTAACTAATTTTTTAGATAAAAAAATAAATTTTTGTACTATAAAACTGTTTTAAGCTGTAAGAAAACCGTCCTAAACAAACCCTTAAGCCCCTGCACATAAATATAAACTCACCTTCCCTTACTAACCCGCTGGTACCACACACAGCTAGCTCATGAGCCGCTCCCAATCAATATCAGAATCTGCAAAAGGCGACAAGAGGCCCGAGCCCTCGAACCAGTTGGCCTCACCATGATCAGGTTCAGTGTAGTCCATTATTGGACTCACCTGCTCGATGTCTGCTACTGGTTTAGGCAATACTGGTGAAGACAGATCAGGTGATGCTGCTTGGCTACTGGAAGTAGAATGCTCATTTGTTATGGCTAAGGAATCCATGACAATGGGGATTTCGTGAGTCTCTATTGCTTTGCAGGTGTGATGCACGCTGTAGCTGACCACGTACTTTGGAGGATTATTGGAGATTTTGTCTTCCTTTTGTTGAATGGTCTTTGTTGCTTTGCAGCCTTGGTCTTTGCTGTGAGTGCACTTGTAGTAGCTTCTGTATAGTGAAAAACTATAGTAAATGTATCGTAAATGGTTGATTGAATGTGTGAAAAATTTTGAAACCGCATTTCTTTGCTCTTTTTGTTAAGCAGAAGCGAAAATAAGAAGGGCAAATTATTAGGTGCGGATACCGGACAGGCAAAATCATCCGATTTTTTCTATGTCTACAGTAAAAGCGCAGTCAAAGCACAGTTACTGCTAACTGTACTTTGACTGTGCTTTTACTGTAGACACAGAGACAACCGGATGATTCTCTCTATCCGGTATCCAGACCTAATAATTTTTCAATAGGAAGAGACTCATTTACAATTCTTTCAGCTAGATTATTATTGCTGATTAAACCGGCTACAATTATTATTTTAATATAAAAGAAGTGATAATGTCCCATTCTGAATGAGCAATTCCCGATCAAAAGCATCAGATTTTGATTCATTTTTTATGAAAGATATTCATCAATCATTAAAAAATAAAAGAGGTTCTTTTTAAATTATGGTAATTATTAGGAAATCAGGGGTCAAGTAGCTAATCCACTGGTCCGCGCTGATGAGAATTTAACTCCACAAGAAATTAATGTTTTGTTTGGGACTGCTTTAGCAGTAAGAGAGCCATCACAAACGAAGCCTAAGATTTTATTTGCTGCAGCTTTAGCTTTAAACCATTATTTTTTCCTGACTTTATAAAACATTAAAAAAGCCGTCTCAAACTAAGCCTAAATAAAAAAATAGGATAATCTTATAAATTTATAAATCAGTGTATCATTTAAGAACCAAAAATTATTAATCTTTGTCATCATCATTATTAATCTTTAAATTAATTACCTTTTCAAATGAATCATCAAAACTAGCAAACAATTCTCAAGGATGAATCACACTTTGAGCGAAATCATCTCCTTTCACACAGAATGATAATTCATCAAACATATTTCTCAATAAAAAAAAAATATTTCATAGGAATATTAGATCCAGCTACTTACCTAGGAAACTCTGAGCTGTGAATGCGCTTCTGCCCATACTTGCGCCATTGATGGCCATCAAAATGAGGCACTGAAGTAACAATCGTCCATGACTGAACGTTCTTCTTACACCTACTTAATTTCACCATTAAATGATGTGAATTCAGTTAATTATACTAATCTTAGTTAATTAACTACTTCTCTACTTGTTCAAATGGTGAGTTCATCTACCTTTTCTTAGAATCGGTACCATTCCTATGGTCTTCAGCTGCGGTGGGAGAGTCGACGCTGCGGGGTGAGGAGGTTTGGAGCTCGGAGAGGGCGGCGGCGATGCAGCACATAGCCTTATCGACGAGCACCATGGCCGGAGCCGTGGTGCTTGGATTAGCCGGTGAAGAGGAGATGAGGGCGAGGAGCTGAGTTAGACGCTCGTAACCTCTACTGAGATGATCGATGACAGTCGAAGACTGACTGAAAGGATGTTCTGCCATTAATCTGTAAACAAAAGCTTTTGCTGGAGGAGCGGGGAAGAGGGTGAAGACCTGTTTGGTTGCTTTGCCTTGGTTATATAGAGCTAATTTTAGTTGAGTAGACTCGTTGACTCTTTTATGAGAGAGAGAGAAAAGAGGAGGCGCGCGTATATGCTCTTTTAAGGATCGTAATGTTTTATTATGATTTTTTTTTTTTTTTTTTAAATCCACCACCAGCGTTAATATTAAAAAAAAAGATACAATTCATTAAAAAGGCCTCTAGCTCCCTACTCTTCAGAAGAGCTACAAAAAGAAAAAAAAATCCTATGAGCCGGTGGTCTTTACTAAGCAAAATTACACGAGGAAACCAAAAACATACACTACAGGAAAATCACCCATTACTGGCGAAATTTTTCGGTGGCTTTCTGGCGGTCAATTTTCCGACGGCTTTCCTAGATTTAAATAAACACGATGTTTTCAGCGACTTTTCTTGATTTCCGGTGCCTTCTAAATAATTTAAATAAAATGTTTAAAAATTTATTTATTTAAATAATTTAACAAAAAAAATTAAAATTATATTAACTAATTTAAGTTAACTTTTTTCCTTAGTTAAAGATTTAAATTTAAAATTAATATTTAAATTTTAATTTATTTTCAATTTTTATTTTCATTGATTAGTAATTTTAATAGTATTTTAATAAATTATGAAGTTATTAATTTGTTTTAATTAAATTTTAATGATAATACTTTAATTTAATTAATTTCCATTTATTATTAATTTTTTATTTATAATACTTAAGTTGAAGCAACGTTTTGAAAATCTGATCGGATCGGCCGGTTGAACCGGCACCACCGCCGCCGGCTGGTTCGGTTATCTAATGAAACCGGGTAATCAAAGGACCGGCTTTGAACCGGTCCACCCGGCGGTTGGACCGCGAACCCGGCGAACCGGAAACCGGGAGAGAACCGGCCACTTAAGCTTAAATGCGATTTCCACCATTTGATTGAAATCATGTGGTATTTTAAGTATTAGTAAAACATGTAAAGGTAAACCTAATTTCATTTTCTACCTCCTGTAACTCCCGAAGCCGCCCGTCTCCCATCTTCGATTTTCTTCCTTCGTCGCTGGTCGCTGCAGCTCCTCCTTCGTCCGTTCATCGCTGGTTGCTGCAGCTCCTCCTTCGCCGTTCATCGCTGCAGCTCCTCCTTCGTCCGTGCTTGGATCATTGACGAACTGGCCGACCCAGTTAATCGACGCTGCAACTCCTCGAGTTCTTAATCGTCGATGGCTCGCTGCACCTCCTCCTTCGTCGGTGCTTGAATCATTGTAAGGTGAGGAGATTGTATGCGTTGAACCTATGTTTTATTCTTACCTGTGCAAACTGAAAACCGAAAATTTGATGTTTAGTTTGATTGTATTTCTTTAATGTTTGTGAAGTTGTAGATGAGTTGTTGATTATTTTAAAATGCTATGCATATAACATGTTGGTGTTTAGTTTGCTCAATATTTATATTGGCTGTGATGAATGCAGGTGTCCAGATGGTTTTCTTTTTGTTGAATTAAGCTATTGAGTAGACCAAAAAGAGAGTGCACATAAATTTTAGTGGTTCAAACAAGTAGCATACATTTATTTTCACTAGAGAGTGATAATATTCCACCGTTTGAGGAAGAAAAAGGTTACAAGGCTCTTAGTTATTATACCACTTTCTCTCACTCTCTCATTTTATGATATATTAGAGTATTAGTATGGCATGAGTTCTTCACCTGATCAAGAATGTCTATGGACAAAGTATTTATAAGCAATAAGGTTAGGGGGGTGTGAAATCAAAGTAGGTAATAATTTGGGAGGTATGTGTGATACCCGTCGTCAGAAACTTAGGTAATTAAAGCTAATTATATTAAATATTTATTTATAATTGTTGAAATGTGTAATTATAAGTTTTTGAATGGGTATTGGGGATTAATTGACCAAGGTTTGAACTTGAGAAGTGAATATCCAAATTTTATAAATTAATGAATTGAGACTTTTCTAGCAAATGCAGTAGTTACGTAAACATTTTAAAATATTCATATATTGATCTATCAACTATTTCAAACATTAATATTGATCCATCAACTATTTGTTATTATAGATTTAAATGATCTCACTTCAAAATTTTTAAAAAATTTTGGATGGTTTTAATTAACATGTTAATAACTTTATTAATATGGTGCTAATGATGATTAATTACTATGTTGATTGATTTTGTTAACTAGAACCTTTGCTCCAAAATATCTTAATTAACTAGAACCTTTGCTCCAAATTTCACTCTTTCATTTATTACTTAAATGAGGTTTTGGTGTGCTCTTGTAAGTGATGATGGAAAGAGTTTACAGTTTACTCTAGACATGTACAATGTGAGTGGGACCTTACTTTGGGCTTTATTAGATTGCAGGTTGCTCAAATAATTAAGACAACCTTTAAGAAGTGAAAAAAATTTTAAGCTCATGGTGACGCCAAACCATTAAAAATCTGAGGGCGAGGTTTACTTTCTTTAGCTCAACCTCTTGGCTATCTTGCTTATCTAATAACCTTATATTAGTTCAAGCTATTGCAGTTACTTATTATATGCATACATTTGATGTTCTTTGCACATTTGGATACCTGGCTGAATTAGAGATTCAGTTTACATTCTTCTAAAAAAAGCTGGCACAAACTAAAAATACAGGAAATTTTTATTATACACTATAATACTATGCATATAACATGTTGGTGTTTAGTTTGTTCCATTGTTGTTTAATATTAACAACATAGAGTTCACTTTTCAGGCTAATATTGATCCATTGTTGTTTAATACTACCAATGAATTAACAAAATAATCAATCTGCACATTCAACTCAAAGCGTTCGTGAGAAAGTAGATATCGCTTGGAACCATTTTATTGAGTGTAAAACCACTGATGGTAAGAAGTAATATAAATGTCTTTATTGTGGAATAATTTATAAGGGAGGAGGCATTCATAGGATGAAGCAACATCTAGCGGGGATTAAAGGGAACATTACTTCTTGTAAGAAGGTACCACATGACATACAACATTAGATGCAACAAAATTTGAATGAGATATCAAAGAAAAAATAACAAGCACAACAAGATTTGTTGCAGATTGATGATTTACTTGGTGAAGATCCAGTTGAAGAAGAGAGGGGCTCATGTTCAGTCACGAAATCACAAAATTCAGATATACATGGTAAAGGAATTGATAAAGGAAAGAGAAAAATTGAAGAAATTGATAATAATTTTTTTGCACCTAGAACAAAATCGGGATCTCAACCTTCCTTAAAAAGTGTGATGGCATCTAAGGAGGCAGTGCACCGTGCAGATTTAACAATTGCTAGATGGTTTTATGATAGTTGCATTCCATTCAATGCCATTAACTTACCTTTTGCACAAAAATCTATTGATGCAATTGCTGCAAGAAGACCTGGATATAAATTACTGTCTTACCACAGATTAAGAGTGAATCTATTACGGGATGCGAAAGAGGAATGTAAATTGTTAATTGAATCTTATAGAAGAACATGGAAAGAAACTGGTTGTACATTGAAGGCTAATGGTTATACATATACAAGAAATAGGACATTAATAAATTTTCTTGTTTATTGTCCTCGAGGAGTTTCATTTTTAAAATCAGTAGGTGCATCTGATGTCATTAAAGATGCACAACATTGTGCTTATTATTCACTGATATCGTTGAATAGGTTGGTCAGGAGAATATAGTTCATTTTATAATAGATAATGTAGCAAATTATAAGAAAGCTGGTGAGTTATTGCATGAAAAATATGAAAATACTATTAGTCACCTTGTGCAGCTCATTGTATTAATCTCATTCTGAAAGATATTGGAAGCATGCCTTATATTACAGAACTAGCTAGAAAAGCTTCAAAGGTTACAATTTTTATTTATAACCATGCTTTATATTGGCTTGGTTAAGAAAAAGAAAAGGTTGGACTGAAATTGTAAGATCAGGAGTAACTAGATTTGCAACAACATTCATTACCTTAAGAAGTGTCCATGATCATAAACATGATTTGCAAGCATTCATCACCAGCAAGGCTTACATTGATTCAAAGCCAAGTAAGACAATGAAGGGGAAAGAGGCAGCCTCAATTATTTTGGATGCAAAATTTTGGAATGACAGCTTCATAAATTTTTAAATTATCATGGCCTCTAATTAGGTTATTAAGAATTATTGATGCAGATGAAAAGCCATCTCTTGGATACCTTTATGATGGTATGTTCAGAGCTAGAAAAGCAATGAAGACTATGTTTAGAAATAATAATAGAATGTACAAGCCTTTCACTAGTTTCATCAATAGAAGATGAGATAATCAACTAAGACAAGGGATGCATTCAACAGCTTATTTTCTCAACCCTCATTTTCAGTATGATAGAGAAAATTACTGCAACAAGCCTGGAGTTTTGCAATGTCTAATAGAATTGATTGGCAATAAAGATATATGTCCAAAATCATCTTTGGTAATGAATGAGGTGAGACTTTTCCGTGATAATTTAGGAAGTTTTGGTAAGCCCATTGCATCAACATTAGCAAAAGAAATGCAACCAGGTAAGATGACAAAATTTTGAGTTTTCATTTTAATATATATTTGAATAAATTAATGTATGTTTGTTAATTTATAGATGAATGGTGGAGGATGTTCGGCTCTAGTGCACCAAACTCATAGAAAATAGCTATTAGAATTCTTAGTCAGACATCGTCTTCATCAGGTTGTGAGAGAAACTGGAGTGTGTTTGAGCAGATTCATACAAAAAGAAGGAATCATCTTGAGCACCAAAGGCTAAATGATATTGTCTATGTTTGTTATAATCTCAATTTAAGAAATAGATATTATTTGAAACTTCTTTAAATATTTTTTTAAAATAATGTGCACATTTTATTATTAATTTTTTTATAATAATTATGTAGGTTGCAGCTTAGAAAAAGAAGTTATGATCCTTTGGATTATGCAAGTATTGAACTTGTTGATTTCTAGATCCTTGATGATGAACCAACTCCAGAATTGCATTTAGAAGACTTGGAGTCAGAAATTTACAAAGATAATGCAATTCCTATAAATATAGAACCAAACTTAACATCATTTACACCAACTCCAAGTAAGATTGTTGATTAACTTATATCTTTTCAGTATAATATTAAATATAGAATTATTATTTCATATTAATAATTTGCAGATGAAGACAACTTATCTAATATATGTGATGATGATGACATACCTTTTGAGGATGTAGAAATATTTGGGATGCAAGATTTTGGTGAAGAAGAGTTTGAGAATCCATCATTCAATCACACAAATTTAGTGGATGATTATTAGATTTTTTTTTTTTTGGGTAAATCAGGGCAAAGCCCATTTTATTAATAAAAACAAAGGTTACAATAAGCCAGAAATAAGAAACAGCGTGTCAAAAACAACGGAACCAATACAGATAAGGGATCAAGCAGTGAACCAAGACACAATCAAGACTAGATAAACTGATACAAAGAACTTAAGACACAACAGAACGAAAGACAGCAGCCGAAAATTCTTCTAGCTAGACAAAGCAAACTACCAAAAACAGTAATGCAGGAACCCAATCAGAACTGGAATTTCTCAATTAGGTGGTTGTAGTTATTCCAACTACACGCCTTAACTTTAATAGCATTTTTGATTGTGCTAATAATAGTATCCGGCGAACTCCAACTGTTAGCAAATAGCCGATTATTCCTTTCTCTCCAAACATGATAGACGGTGCAACAAATAATGAGGCAGCTGAAATCTTTCTCCCTTTTGTTAAAGTGCAGCGGATTATCCAGAGTTTCTAAAACCTGAATCAAAATGGGTCTAAATAAGAAAGTTTTAAATTCAGGAATTAGATTAGTAATGACGTGAAAGATAAAGTCACAATAAAAGAATAGATGGTTGTGATCTTCCTTGGCTTTATTGCAAAAACAGCAGTCAGGTGGGAATTGGATTGATTTCTTGATCAATAAATCAGCAACCTTTAATTTCTGCAAAATAGCCATCCAAATAAAAATAGAGTATCTCAAAGAATAATATTTGTGCCACACATAATTATGCCAAGAAACCTCCTCCAAGTGGTCATAGTAAGATGTACTAAAATTCTTAAATTTAGGATTAAAAGAGCCGTCCCAAGCCAAAGCCGGTTGCTCTTTAATCTCCACAGAGTAAAAATAACATGCCCAATATAATCTGGAAAAGAATCCGGCAATCTCCACTGAGAGCTACTAATACAGTCTTGAATGTATAATTCAGAGAACTGCTTAACCACCCACCGAAAAACACTCAGCAAGAGACTTCCCATTAAACCATGGATCCCAGTATAAAGAGAAGTTAGCCGTAGGGCTAATCTGAAATTTTAAATGCATGTTAATTTCCTGCGCAGTATTACAGATATTTTTCCATAATTTAGTGGCTTTAGCAGTCGGAGGTTTCCAGGGAGATGTGTAATTATTCTTAAACCAGGAAGTAATCAAAGAGTTCTTAGTCAGCAAGTTCCAAATAAAAGAACAGTAATAACTATAATAAAGAGAGTCAATAGAGGCTATCCCTAAACCTCCCTTCTTCTTAGGAATGGCAGTTTTATCCCACGCAATCATATGAATTTTTTTACCATTAATATTCCCATGAAAAAGGAATTTGGAACACAGTTTAGAAATAGATTTACAAATGCCTTTAGGAATAATAGATCATTTTATCCAATAGGCAAGAGTATTAGAAATTGTAAACTTCAAGAATTGAACTCTACCCGCAAGAGATAGAAGTCTCACCTTCCAGCCATCTAACAGAGAAGTAATAATACCTAAAAGCTGCTGAAAATGATTAGCTTTAAGCCTTTCAGAAGATATAGGAATCCCTAGATACGTAAGGAAGCTATTCCTCTGAGAAATTCCCATAATACTACAAAATTGCTCAGCATCCATAGAATGATGAGAAAAAATAATAGAACTTTTAGAGGAGTTGATACTGAGACCTGAAGCATCCGAAAAATCAGAAAGTATTTTATTTAAACTCCTGGCATAATGAGGCCTAGAAGACCCAAAAACCAGTAAATCATCAGCATACATGAGATGGTTAAAATTATTCCCATTAAAAATAAAACCAGCTTTGTTGTAACCCAGAGAAATCGAAGATAAGCTGCAAGATAAAGCATCCATAACTAAACAGAAGAGAAGAGGCGATAAAGGACAACCTTGTCTAAGTTCAGAAGAAGAATTAAAAAACCCTTCCAAAGAACCATTCAAGCAAATCGAAAAATGGACATTGGAAATACAACTTTTGACCCATTTAATAAAAATATCGGGAAATCCTTTTTGTCTCATTCTATTTAATAAAAAACTACGGGAAACAGAATCAAAAGCTTTTCTAATATCTAGTTTAGCACAAAAAATATTATTGGTAAAGTTAAAATCTCTAAGAACTTCAGAGGCAAGAAAAATGTTATAAGTAGAGTTCCTATTCTGAATGAAACCAGCCTGGCTCTCGTGAATAATGAAAGGTAAAATAGGCTTCATACGTTTAGCAAGTAGTTTGGCAATAATCTTGTAGAACACATTACATAAAGAAATCGGCCTGAAATCATTAATGTTGTTAGCATGCTGTTTTTTGGGAATAAGAATAATGGCAGAAGCTTTTACCCCCTTTGGGGAGATGAAAAGTGGAGAAAAAACTATTGATGGCCTTACATAAATATAATGCCCAATAATATGCCAAGATTTTTTATAGAAATCAAAAGTGTAACCATCAGGACCCGGGGCAGAGCTAGAGGAGCCATTAAAAACCACATTCTTAATCTCCAGATCAAAAAAAAAAGGCGCCGTTAAAGAACCAATCTTATCCGAAGGAATCACATTACCAACAGGTATATTGAAATTGTTCTCCTTAACCGGCTTAGGAGAGTTATAAATCTCTTTGAAATGCTTAATAATCTCCTCAGCAATATCCACTTGATTATTAAAAATTACCATTAGAAGTGGTAATTTCTTTAATAGCATTCACATTATTCCTAGCTCTGATATGAGCATATAAAAAACCAAGATCATTTTAACCATTTCTAAGCCATTTGGTCTTAGCTCTCTGAATCAGCCAAGAAGACCAAGCTTTACTAAGAATATTGATATTGTCACAAGTGAGTTTGTACAGCCTATTTAAATCTATGTTTAACGGATCCCTTTTGCAAATCAGAAAATATAACTAATCTGCTTATCTTTTAACAATTGCAAAGAATTTAAAATGTAACACGAAGAAGACCAGTTTTTATTCTTCAAAGAATCCTTAAGAATCTGCAGAGACTTATAAAAGGCAGCAATGGGACTACAGTTAAAATGAACATTAAAGGCATTTAAAACCTCCTCCCAAAAATAAACCATATTGATCCAGAAATTTTTAAACAAGAATCTAGAAGGTTTTTTAACCCACTTATCAGCAAATAAAATTAAAGGAGAATGGTCCGAACAATGCGTAGGTAAGACTTTATAAAAAGCTTTAGGAAATCTAACAAGCATAGAATCGTTGATTAACATTCTATCTAATTTAATATGAATGGGGGATTCAGTCCTTTGATTAAACCAAGTGTAGAAAAGCCCTACCGAAGCTAAGTCTAACACACCACAATAAAAAATAATATTATTAAGCTCACCCAACTGGCTATTATGAACTTGATGACCACCAGACTTTTCTTCTTCATTTCTATAACAGTTAAAATCACCCATGATAACCCAGGCTGTTGATGGATCAGGGGTTAAACTCCTCAGCTGATTCCATAAAATACTCCTGTCAAAGGCATTATTAGCAGCATAAATAACAGAAAGTAAAATAGTGGGTTGAGTCCCAACCGAAATAGTTCCATGAATAATTTGGGAAGAGATAAAGAGGGGAGAAAAAGAATTATTAAGAGGGTTCCATTTTATCCATATTCTGCCAGGATTAGAATAACCGAAATTGTTACTACTATCCTCATTATTAAAAACCGAATGAGAATTAACAAACCAAGGATCGGATAAAGCCTCATTATTAACTTTGGCTTCCAAAATGCAAATCATGCTAAGATTGTAAGAACTAACCAGCTCTCTACAAGCTTTCACCTTGTTAGGGTTATTGAAACCCCTAACGTTCCAACAAGCAATATGGGGAAAAAAACATTAATACTTGGAATTTTTTCCCTTCTGGCTCTGGTATGCACAGAAACAGGAGACTTTTGAGATTTATTACCAGCAGAATTAATATAGGTAGGAACATCTGCTGAACCATTACTATCATGCGAGTTTGCTTCCTCTCCCATATCTTCCATCTCTTGTATCGGGAGGTCATCCGATTGGAGAGCATCAAACTTATTAGAAAGCATAATCTTAGTCGAAGGAATAACAGATGGAAGAGAGGGTTGCCCAGAGGAAGAGACTTCCTCGATAGGAAAATTCAGATTAGGAATAATAGCATCAATAGTCGTGCAATTTCCAGTAATAACGGGACTAATTTTCTTTTCCATAGGAAGGATTAATTTAGGAAGGGGAATAACATTCGAATTGTTACCTTCCAAAATAACCTTTTCTGCGAGAATATTTTCTTTTTCTTTTTCCATAGGCGGAGTTAAATTAGGAAAGGGACTGACGTTCGAATTGTTACCTTCCAAACTTACCTTTCCCGGGAATGGAGGGTTTCGCCTGGGCTTGATTTTGGGGTCTCGGATTCCGGCTAACACTTATTCCCCTGTTTCTGGGGTTTTTGGGGGTGGTAAAACAGTAGGCGTAGGATTCGGATTGGTTTTGCACGACGCAAAGGTATGCACCAAAGAGCCACATCCTTCGCAACGACTTGGTTTCCAGTCGTAAATAACTTTTAACATGATATCTTCTCCTTCAATATTAATCGGAATTTCATCCGGGAGAGTCGAATCTTTGTTGATAGAAACACAGATCCTAGCAAAAGTTAATCTAGCTCTTCTGGCAGTAAGAGAATCAACGGATAGAGGAATCCCTATATAACTAGCGATGGTCGAAATACCTTTCGGGGTCCAAAGAGCCAGGGGGAAGATCTACGATTTTTATCCAAAGGGGGATAGAAGAAAGTTCATCCCTCTTTGGCTGGAAATTTGGGGAGACCATTTTTGAAGAATGAATGGTTTTCCCAACATAAACCATGGCCCTCCGGACCAAACGAGATCAAAATCTTCTTGATTTGAAAACTTGATCAGGAAAAAACCATCAGCCATAGAGAGTAAGGAAAACGAACCTTTCAAGATCCAAACCTTTTTCATGGCAGCAAGAAGACGCTCGTAATAGGGCCTTGGCCCTAGCGAGTATCCGACTAACGAAAAAGACCATACCGACAGACCTTCGGTTAGATCTTCTTCTTTGAAGGTGAGTTTCTGACTTGGACGTACAAAGGAAACTGGAAAATCTTCTTGGATCATAGAAGTATTAGCGACGTTTTTAGCATAGGAAAACATTCTGAGAATCAGGGATAGGGCCCAGAATCGAAGGATTTCTGTAGAGGAGGGAAATCGCTGATCTCCATCGGGAGAGAATTTCAACCTCTCCCCGGAGGAGAAAGCCTGAGCGGCGAAGGAAACAACGAAACCCTAATTTCTCTCGAAAAACCCAGAGCGCCTCTCAAAATATCTCTCTCTTCAAAAAACCTTAATATGATTATTAGATTCACTATGAGTGCTTTGAGTTTTGAGTTTTTTATATGTAAACTAATATAAACTGATTACTATTTTGTCTCTATGGTATTAAGTTAAATTTTTTTTATATTTATGAATTTTGAGTTTGTCTTATCAATAAAGTGTTATAATTTTGCTAAAAGTTATGAAGAGGTATGTTATATGTTGCCAATTTAATATTTTTTAATGTCTATTTTGTTATATATTTTATTTCTTTTTTTTTTTTTTTTGCTCATTTTATTTTTTAACAATTTCACATGATAGAGAAGGAGAATTGAAGATGGTTGCATTCATAAACTTCCAACACACAATAGAGCTCAACAAAAGATATATTATTTACTTATTTGCTTATGTTTTATAAACTTCATTGATGCCATATTTATATTATTTAATTAGTTTGATATGAAAATGAAATGCATAGTGAATGTATTAGAGAAATTTTTTTCATTTATTTTATAATTTTTAATAATATTATTATTTATTACGTCATCTAGTTAGACCCCCGGTTCGACCCGGTCGAACCATGAACCTCTCCTTCTTCTGGTCTGTTGTCCAGTCCGATTTTCAAAACGTTGAGTTGAAGTAATAACTAATTTTAATTTTTACATTTATTATTAATTTTAATTTAATATAATTCCATTTTTAACATGATTATTAATTTTATAAAATAATATATAAAAAATAATATATTTTAAATATAAAATATTAAGTAGAAAAATGCATTTTACATTGTAGCAAAATGGTTAAGTGTTTGATATAAATTTGAATTGAACACAGTTTGAATCCAAGGGGATGCGCACGGACAGGCGGGCAGACCAGCGGGCATCAGGCAGTCAGGCGGCAGGCGGGGCAAGGCGTCCGGGCAGTCGGTCAGCTCGGCGGGAAGGCAACGGGCAGCGCCCCTGGGCAGCTCGGCTAGAACTGTGCATGCAGCTCGGCGGTCAGCGAGCAGTCGGGCATTCGGGCGGTCAGCGGCTGCCAAAGAGCGTTGGACAACCATCGAGGCGGCCAATAATTTTTTTTTAAAATTTTTTTAATTGTCCATCGGCCAAAGAATGCCGGAAAGCCGCCAGAATATTTTAGTGCCGGAAAATGCCGCAGGAAAATTTTTTTTGGCGTTTGTTTTACCAGCGGAAATTTTTCAGCTGATAAATTCCAAAGCTGCCGGTAATTAGTGATTTTTTTGTAGTGCTATCCTAGGGCGGCCAAGAGGTCACGCCCAAAAAAAGAAAGTCCAAGAACGAAAAATTAACTGGATTCTTCCTCCAGAAAGAATAATCGTTATACCAAAGGAAACATCCTCCAAAATTTGAAAATCAAAATTCCACCAGAATCCCGTTAACAAAGTTATAATGTCTATAACATGTAGAAAAAAACATCCAAAATACCCAAGAACTAGAAAGTAGACAAAAGAGAACACATAAAGGACTGCCAGTAATTAAATTCAAGAAAAGTATCATAGCACATAAGCAAAAGGATACAATTGCAGTTAGTTAAAATTAATGAAAGGCTAGGCAAAGGATACTGGAATGGCCAAAATGGACGCCACCAACAGTTAAAAGCCAGGAGAGTATAAACCACAATTAACCACAACTTCCCTACTCTCAAAAGTTCATTACCAGACAGCCAACTACACAACAGATAGTGACCAGAAATATAAATCACAAGGCAACCGAGAGAGAGAAAACTCATCACACAGCAGAGAATATAGAGTCGCCAAAATCGAAGCCACCAATAATTAATAGTAAGAAGAGTATAAAATATAATGAACCACAACTTCCCTAAGCTCTAGTAATCATTAACATTAAGCCAAAAAACAACATGTAATTCCCATAAGTAAACCATAAGGCAAAAGGAGTTGCTAAAAACCTGAGCCACCCAAAAATGATAATAAGAAAAGAAAATACCACAATGAACCACTGCTTTCCTATTCATCTAGAAATCCTTCACAGCAAACCCACCACACAACAGAAAATGCTCACAATCAAGGAAACTGAGAGACAAAAAAAACCATATTAATGGGATCTAATATAAGGTAAGTCAGTGCAATCCAGACCCACAAAACCTTTAACAGCTTAAGGGATTTCATCCTCATTAAACTCAATGAAAAGAAGATTGGTACAACACAGTTTAGCAAGAGCATCAGCACACATATCGTAATGTTTTATTTAAAAATATTTACGGGTGTTTGGTGTAGGAAAGTAAAATATTTAAAACGAATTAGATTTTTTGTCTAAAGTAAGAGAAATGTAGAATAAATTTTGAAATATTTGAAATTTACCTTTTAATTTATGATGTTTTTAAAAAATTTACTAGATTTGACCATTTTGTAAATACACTATAAATGTTTTATTAATATTGTCACAATTTGCCATCACATCTCGCCACTACTGACCACGACTCACAGTTGCTAGCCCCTAGTTAGTCATCATTGCCACTTGTTAATTCTTGCGGCCTGTAGCTACTAGCTGCTAGCTACCATTCACCACTATCGTTGTGTGCCACGAGTCGCCACCACAACTATCACTATTCATCACTACCAGTTGCCACCACTTGGCATCACTCTTACCACCAACTATCACCACCACAACTATCGCCACCCTGGCCATCGACCACCTCCATCTTGAGCTTTATAATACATTCATTTTACTTCAACTCAAATAATAATAATAATAATAAACTTGCATTTATTATACTCATCCATGCAAATTTAATGATTCCAAATATACTACATTCTTTTTACACTATATTTTATTTTTCTATGTTTTTCTTTTTCATCGAATCAAATGATCCATAACTTAAGTATGTAAGATGAATCTTTTTATTTTGAAGTTATTTTAATAAAAATAATTTGTGTTTTTAATTTGTTTTTTTTTTTCTACTAGGATAATTACATTGATGGTTGCCTAAGTGCAACAAGTTAGGGAAATCGGATCTTACATGCCTTGGCTTCCAGCATTCAAATCAATTTATATCAAATAAAATTTTATTGAATTAACTTCCCTTACCTTTTCCCTTTTCAAAATGGCAATTCTATTTCTTCTTTAGTAAGCTTTTGAATTGTGTTATCATAATGACTATATCATCATTGATTCGATGAAAAAGATGTTATTTTTAAGTCACCAGTGTTAAGTGTCAAGGTATTCTCCTTCCTTTTCTCTCATTCATTATACAATCTTTTGTGCATAGCCAATATGTGAGCTAAGTATATTATAAATTGAATAAATATTTAGGTCTTTTGATTCAAAAATAGCAATGATCTTTGCATTAAAATTATCAAACAGACAATGTAGTATTTTATTAATCTTTTTAGAATTTGATAGTTCTCTACCTAAAGCAAGCAGGGATGTCACAATCATAATAAATCTTGTGTATATGTCAGAAATATTCTCATTTGGTTTTATGCTAGAAAGTTTGTAATCATGCAATAGTAAATTTAAATGAGATTGTTTGACCTCATTTGTACCCTCATAAGTAATGCATAATCTATCACAGATTTTCTTTCCAGTAGAACATGTAGAGACTCTTATGTAGTCATCTGATTTAAGTGCGCAAAAAAATAGTTTAAACATTTTGCATTTAGTTTTGTGTTGTCGCTATCCTTATTACTCAATTCATTAAAAAGGTAATTCAATTTTTACACCATTCACAAATCTAGAGGGTGCATAATATCCTTCTTGTATCATATGCGACAGACAATAATTGATTAATTGTAGAAATGTTGACATACAAAATTTTCAAAAATCAAAGGGAATCTTATCAAACAACGGTGGACGGGTTATTGAATAACCCTCCATAGTTTTCTATTCCCTAGGTGTGCCATGGATCTTCTTCTTAAGGAATTTTAAATCACTAATTTGAAACCGCTTTAATGCCAATTAAAAGTTCAAATGTAGATTGTTAGACTGACTTAAACTACAAGTGCACACCAAGAGGGGGGGGGGGGGGTGAATTAGTGTTTTAAAAATTTCCCTTAAAAATTTATCCTTTTTGAAAGATTATGATTTAGTGGAAAAATAATACAACACCAATCTCATAAAAACTTTGTTTTGATTTTTACAAAAGAAACGTGTAAGGAAAAATATTCTTGTTGTTTTTTATTTTTGATTTTTTTTTTATTTTTGGAGTAAAATTGAATATACTTCTAATGCAAAGAAAATCCCACAAATCATAAATTTAGAAATAAGTAAAATGTAAGAAATAAAGTGCAAAAAAGTAAACACAATGAACCAAGAATAAACACACCAGAGATTTATAGTGGTTAGGTCAACCTTGGCATATGTCCACTCCCTGGATTCCTCCACACCAAGAATTGCGCTAAAAACTTAGTAACTTTCCTTTTTTTCCCCTCAGCTAGGTAGAGAAGTCCTTACAAATCACTTCTACCTCCTCGACATAGCAGAATAGTCGAATTCCAACTGATTCCCTTTTACCTCTTAATTCAGTGCGGTGGAGTAGATGGAACCCTTTTACCTTCTCGGTGATGTGGAGTAGCTGAATCTTTTTCACCTCCTTGGTGTGGTGAAGAACTTGGATACTTCCCATGAAGAGAAACCTCTCATAGTTTCCCTCAAGCAAAGACATTGACCTTTGGAGGAAGAAGGTGTAAGATCACAGAGCAACCATGTGTAGAAACACCTCCCACACAATATATTTATCCCACTATAATTTTCTCCCTCAAGAACTCACCTCTCTCTCTCCCAAAAGAAATATTCTTTCTTCAAACCCTTCTTATGGAAGCTCTCTCTAAAAAAAATTAGCAAAAGATCCTCTTAGATAAATTAAGAGGAGTATTTAAAGAAGGGCTAAAATAATCCTAAAAATTTAATTCAACTTTCACTAATCATACTTTATGATATGAGTATCATACTGTATGATTAGTTCAACAAGCCCTGATAGTGTTGTATGATGAGGGATGTACAGTACGATCAATTCAAATAATTTGATCTGTTCAACTGGTATGATGTTATATCATGCAATACAATGAGTTCAATCGAATCTTATATTTATATAGGAAGAACCTCAAGCGATTAATTATTGTCCTGATATCTTCTTAGTTTGTACCACACGATGCAATGTCGTAATGTACGAAAAGTTCAAACTACCATATGAAGTACCCTTCGTTACTATACGATCACCAATCACCATCATTATAAATTTGATTGCTTAATCTCATGGATTAATTTTGGCAAGATTTTTAAAGTTCATATAGTACGAACCAAGTCACATCATATGAATAGTATAAATTTTAATTTTTTTTTAAATTGCCTAAATATGATTGGCAGCAAGGAGCCCAGATATAAATGGATCATCCTGTATGATCATGTTTGTACAGTAGGATACTTTTAACATTCTTAATCTCTCAATTAGCCATTCAATTTGATTTTTTAATAAATAGATCGTGCAAAACAATCATAATTGTATTGTATGAAATACAAAGAATTTAACTTTTTAATTTTCACTTCCCATGTGTGTGAGCATGGTCGCTAAGCTATCATATATCTTTTATAGGACTTTTGACTCAAGAAATATAAAAAAATGAAACTTCAAACTCTTGCAGAACATCAAATCTATTCTACTTGGACTTGAGTCGATCCTTTATTACATGGTGTAAGGGGTACCTTAAATGTTAATTAATGCACAATATGAGAAATTTGCAATAGAAATACTAGGAGAAATAAAGTAGAACACTAAAAATATATGTTATCATCAAAATTATAAGCTTAGGATGCCATATTGTAACAAAGGAAAGATGGTAAGAGAATCTTTCATTACTAAGACATCCTCAAGGCCATTATAGATTTATTAAAATCTTTCACACAAGCCTAAACACCAAATTTTCCTACCTCCAAGCCTTATCTACATGTTAAATAGAAATCAAAGATAGCAAGGCACTCCTAACACCCAAAAAAAAAAAAAAAAACTTGCCCATCAATAGATAAATTCACTTATTTCTTACAACAATCAATTTGAGACTTGTACTTGCTCAACTAATCCATTTCAGCTATTATACCAAATTCTTTTAGAGGTAATATGATTATGCTGATGGTAACTTCCTTCCAAAAATTTCAAGTTCACACACACACAAACCTTTACAAACATCATATCCCGTATTGACAACATAACAGATAACTCAGAAAATAATAGAATAAGGACTAAAATTAATTCATCCAGAATTATATCATCCAAAATATGTTAAAATAGGAAGGAATGATCGACACCAAAATAAAAAAAGAATACTATAAGGTTGTTAAGAAACAAAATCCATAAGAGTTACCACGTCTAGAGCTTCCTTTTCTTCCTGCTGAGTTAGACTATAAAGCCTAGGCTATATCAAGGTTGCACTAACAATTGGAATGGACTCCCACTGAGCTCCTCCAAGTGATTCACTAGATGATCTCCCTCCAAATCTACCTCCACTATAGGCCAAAGAGGCTTCATTAACTACTCTAGACAAGGTTAATTGTTGCCTCTTGCTCTGCTGCCCTCGTCTTCAACCCTTCCCTCTAACACTCTCTATGGGTATTATGCCACCTTGTGACCCTCTTAGCCACACCTAAAATATTGACCAAAATATAGAGAATATCGACCCACATACCACCTAAAAAAATTATATATAGGTGCACTGCTAGAAGATAGAGATGCTCCAATACTCCTAAATATTATAGCTCCTCCCTGCCTAGAATCACTAGCCTCCACTCTAATCCTCTTCCTATTGAATAAGATTTTAAAGGGCTCTCCTCCAAACCTCTTCCTACTAGCATTCCACCACTATCCTATCTCTCTTTATATGCTCAGAGAAATCACTAATATGAAATGGGACCACGGGATGTCTTAAACTATCTCTCAAATCTTGTAGGAATAATAACACTTCTTTTTAGGGGTGTAACTAATTAGGGATTATATATGAGAAGAGTTGTGAACTCGTCCTCATAGTACATCATCATCTTGCTCCTTTATACTAGTCATAGAAAAGACTATTGCATCTATTTTCTAGTATATGGTGACATAAACCATTTCTTAAATGTCTCTACAAACTCCTCCTGATTGATCTATGTATTTAATTTCCTACCTTTAAATCTCTTCCTTTGTTGGCCAATCCTCCAACGCTTGCCTCTATATCTAACAAAAATGTTGCCAATGGAACTCTCCTACCTTGAGGCACTACATGCTATCAAGTAACTTCTCTACTCACATTAGTCAATCCTCGGCTACCTAAGGATCTACATCACCATGAAAATGAGGTGACATCAACCTCAAAATAACTATAAATGCTTAGCAATCTTGCCTCCCTTAACTCATGCCATTCTATCATGGGCCTAACTCACGAGCAAACTGTATCATAGAGCCAAAAGTTATCACCCCCATTGTACTATGAATTTTTATAGCCAAACTCGGATTTGTTCATCAATTGCTTCTTGCTCTTTGTATTTTATGATGCAATAATACTTTAATATAAATAAAAGTAAACAAATTCAATTATACATGACAACTAATAGACAACAACTTGTACTAAACTCCTTTCCCTTACTCATATAATTCATTTTTTATTAGTCCTAGTCATAATTTCCAATCCTCCCAATTTTTTTGCCCTAATACCAAATGTAACATCCTAGGATCGAATGGAATTATTGATTTATGTAAACTTATTATTAGTTAACTCAACTGTTTAATAGTAATAACCATAGCTACTAATATTTCAAATCATAAAATCAATGGAAATAAATCTTATTTTCTCAAAATATAATTACAATAATTGAGATCACATAAGTCAATACATCAGTCAATTAAATGTTGAATAACAAAAATGGTACCTTAGTAACCTAGATCTAAAATCTTTCCTCTACACCTAATATACTATGTTGGACCATTTCTTTTTCTTGAAATATTAAAAACAAAATGGCATGAGCATAACTAGCACAGTGGACTTTCTATCTTGACCACCTATTGTATGTTTTAATATTATTGAGCCTAAAAAAAAACAAAAGAAATTGCAACATAAATAAAAATGTAATAAAGAAACAATAAAGTAATATGATAACACTAAAATAGGGAAACTCAATTTTTAGAGTTTTAGAGCATACACTGACTTCCAAAGTTACTTACACAGAGATATTCAGATACTTCACAAAGTAATTAGACTCAGAGATTCACTTGTACTTGACTTTTATATCTGACCAAAGTTTATTCATAGAGTTTCCAAGATTCATTTCAGAACATTTCTTATAATTATTTTATTAATATAATTATTACGCAATGATTATCATGCACACATATCATGATGTCTGCTTATGACCCCACTTCCACTTATATCATCCTTCTTTACCTCCCACATATACATATAGTTAGTGAGTTCAAAATCCCCTACCACATCTTCCCTAAGAAGATGATGTCAAAAGTACATACAATGTTACATAACCTCCCACACCTACTTACAATAAGTGGATCTAAAATCCCTCCCACATCTACCCTAAGCAAATTGAGCCAAAAATAAAACATTTAGGGCTCTTATTACATCATAAAGGGTGCACTTTTTCATATGTCATGACTTCTCTAATGCCATATTATGTGTAGTGCAAATGCAATGTAATAATAGTTAAAATAGGAATATATTATAATATCAAAATAACATATGAATTGCATATTAAAAGATAAAATTCACGTATACTAGTATCTTTCACATTGCAAAAACAGCACTATAAGTGAATCTTTTAGATGCTCTATGAATACCCCTGATGTCGCAGTGGTGCTTCTTAGCAATGTAGCTCATGGCCAAAACCTAATATTTATTTTGTCCATTTTCTCGAGAGGTCAATGCTGCGGAGCTGACAAATCAAGCACTATGGAACCCGTAAAGCATTTTTAAAACCTTGGATTTTCACTTCCCAAACCCAAACCTGAGTTTGTTCAAACCCCATGCATTACACATTCTAAAATTTATAATTTAAAATTACATAACATATAAATAAATAATTAACTTTAGTCACCTAAGTTTTGATGATCGTAATTACACTTATATACGAGCAGAATGTCCTGATTATATAAACCTAATGACACTAAAAGTAATTCAATACAAGTTCAAATATGCTTTAATAAAGTATTTGTAGAATTTTTAGAAACTTTCAAATATTTATTTACTGATCAACTAATCTCCAATAATTGCATGCTCATGATTAAATCATGCATCTCAATGAGATAATTTCAGTGAGCTAAAGATTACTTAATTTCATATTATTATGATACTTAAATACTATAAGAAAAATATATGGCAAAGAGAATTAATATTGAATGTCTAATGGAATGCTTTGAATTTTTGTTATATTTAAAACAATGGTCACTTAAAATAACAAAAAAATTGACCCCCTTCTCTACATGAAGGAGGACCATGATTAAAATAGAGACTAGGGAGTTCAAGGGTTTGAAGAATCCTAGAGCTCTACCATGATTATTAGACTGTCGTCAAATGGTTGCCATCATCGAACTACCACAACCTGGTCATTGTCGTTAAAAAAATAGTCACCTGATCAATATCATCAAACATCACTATTTGTCCATCATTATCTAACCATCATTAGTGGTTCGCCGTTCTCTAACCACCACCATCCGACCACCTCCATGCATCAACTGACTTCCATCAAGCCACCACCATCTGACCACTGTCATTAGACAATCACACTTGACGATTACTATCATACTAACATTACCTGACGACTACTATCAAACCACCATAGCCTGACCTCCACCATTATTCCATTGTTATCGAGCATCAAAATCTAACCAATGACTTCAAACCATCAATATTTGACCCCAATCGTCAAACCACTGCTACCCACCACTACCATCTAACTGCCATTATTGGATCTTTACAATTTGACCAACTATGATCTCCCGAGCACTATTGCTAGATTATAGTATCTTCACCACCTTTGCCAATCTTTATAATATCCCAACCACATAAGTCCATCCACTATATCAGGTACTTTCAAAATTAGTGTCGATGCACACCATTACTTGTAAAGTCAATGCATACCATTAACACCTAAATAAACATAAGTTTACTTTATCAATTATCGTCTCCACCAATGTCAATGCACACCATCATCAGTAATGTCGACGAACGCCATTAAGTGAAACTTCATCTCGTAAAGCTAAAATCGATATTTGGACTAAATTTCAAGGTTTTTGGCTATCTCTCTTCAAAGGAAAATGTTCAAACACGTAAAAAAATGACCTCTAAAAGATAACTCGAATGCCTCAAAGCACTTCCAACTTCTACCATGAATTTCATTCTTTAAAATTTATGTTTGCTACATTTTATTAATGTCTTCTCCAATTACATAGAATAGCATCATTTGTAACTCATGATACATATATACTAGTAATTTTTTCAACAAAGTCAAGCCCCATGAATTTCTCTTTTATGGATAAAGGAAGTATTTTTTTCTTATCACAAATCGTACAAAAAAAAAATTGCACACCAAGAAAATTTTCAAGAATTTTTTAATATTCAATTAAAAAAATTATATAGGTAAACTACATCACTATATAAAAAAAAACATATTATAAGACATCACATGAACATTAAATCTTAAAATCTGTAATATATATATATATATATATATATATACTGGCTTTGACTTCACGAGTACAAAATTATCTAACATAAAAAGGTAATGCATCCCATAACACAACTCTCCTTGGCCTATTGGTTGAGAGCTTAGGCTTCCAACTAAGAAGTCCAGGGTTCGAGTCTATGTGTATGCGTTGTGTGTGTGAGTTTGCCTTAAATGGCCTAAATGTCCAAAATAAATAAATAAATAAATAAATAAAATAATACATCCCATAGTAAATTTTTATGCAAAGTATTATGAGTACAGACAAGGTGGTTGGGTGTCATATCCAGGTTGGCATCCGTAGGTGCAAATGCGGGACCACCTCTGCGTCTATTGGGCCATCTGTCAAATGATCACGTGGTGGGAGAAAACAAAAGTCTTTGCTTTCTCATGAAGATTGAAGATCACGTTTTTTATAATACTTATTTTTGGGGGGGTAATTAATAATTATAGGGCCATGGCCCAATTTCATTAAAATGTTAAGAAGAATTACATCAAGAAGAGGGAAATTATTAGGTTCGGATATCGGACCTATTTCTAGGTCCGGATATTCAATAAAAAGTTGCCACGTAGACTGCGCTTTGATAACGTATTGACTGTGCTTTTAACGAGCTTTACATGCACTTTAACTGCGCTTTTGACACGCTTGACTTAAAATTCCGCAGACACGTGTACATTCCACGAGTCAAATTTTTAGTGAATATACAGAGGTATCTCTATGTTCGGTGTCCGGACCTAATAATTTTCCCAATAAGAGGGAAGGAAAAATTACAACCCTTTGGGCTAAAATGAAAGCTGTGTAATGAACAGAAAAAAGAAACTTAATATCTAGCTCAAAAAAGAAATATATTGTCTAGTGTATCTACATGTATACCCCAGTCTCTCTCCATCCACTACAGACTTATATGTATAATATGAAAAGTTTTACATGACATTAGGGGAGTCAATTTCGGGTCACGGGTCGGGTTCGGGTTGAACCCGAACTAACCCGGGTGGAAAATGGGTCGACCCTAACCCGACCCGGGTAGAGAAACGGGTCGAAAATCCGAACCCGGACCCGACCCGGCGGGTTGCCGGGTTGACACGACCCGACCCGCGAGCGACGGCGGCACCGCGGCAGCGCGCGGCAGCGCGAGCGGCACGCGGGCGACGGCGGCAGCGCGAGCGCGAGCTCGAGCGCGGGGCAGCGGGGCGGGCAGCAGCGCGTGGCAGCGAGGCAGCGGGGCAGCGGGGCAGCGGGCAGCGGGGCAGCGGGCAGCGGGCGGGGGCAGGGGGCAGAGGGCGGGAATTCGAATTTTTTTTTAAATTAAACGGGTTGGCGGGTTGACCCGGCAACCCGCCGGGTCAACCCGAACCCGACCCGTTTTTTAAACGGGTCAATTTATGGAACCCGAACCCGACCTGTTTTGAAATCGGGTCGGGTCCAACCCGGATTTTCCGGGTCGGGTCCGGGTCGGATTTTCGTGTCGTGTCAAATATTGACACCCCTACATGACATGTCCAAATATAGAAGTGGTTTGAGTAATTAACTCACAACTTATGATTAATCCCATTAATTTCATAGAGAATATATATTTTTATAATATTTTAACTAAAAAGATGAGGGTTTCCTCAAAGATATTAACAACTGGCCTAATTTAAGGAGCTATCTTAAGTAGTATAGAAACTTCCTTCACAACCTTGAATGTTTTTTTTAATAGATTTGCCTAATACTTGAATATCGCATTTAGATAGAGGAATAAAAACACCATTAATCTGTTGTCATTATTGCGAATGAAACATTCTGCTTCTACTTTGTTTGGTACTTTTTCTCATCTGATGAGTAATAAGGAAATTAATAGTCCCATCTATAAATTATAAAAAAGAAATAGGGAGAAAATGATGAATAAAAGCATTAATTTAATGTTGAAAGATTAGGCATGAATTTCAATTTTGAAGGTAAGCAAGGTTCATAAAATTGAGGGAGACTAATCCCCATCAATGTTGCCAAATATTTACGTTTTTTTTTTTAAACCTTTATTAATTAAAAGTTTATTTACATAGTTTGGGAAGAAATATCTCAATTTGAGACCTATCCAACTTATCCAAATCATGAAAAAACTTTAAAAATTTTACTTAGAAACTAGATTATATTTTAAAAGTATTATGTAATTTCATTTATTTATAGGATTCAATTCTCCCAAATAAACAATGTTCCAATGGCTATTATATTTTGTGTAAACCCAAGAATGCTCTTGATAGAGAAATTAAGGTTGTATCAAAATCAATTAAGTTTTAAAGGATTTGGATGCTTAAAGTTTTTGTATGAAATTAGATTATATAAATTGATTATCATCATTTAATGAACAATGAAAATAATAATAGATAATATATCATAATCACTAGTTAATCCGACTCCTAAGGATCCCAATATTTAATGTAATAACTCTCATTATCCCAAAACTAAAAAAATAATAATAATAATAATAATAATAATTAAAAAAAATCTATTTAGATAATCCACGTAATATATATGTCTATGCATAGCATAGAAAAAAAATATATGACATGCTTGCCTAAGTGAATGTTGTTTCATTCAAATAAAATGCAAAACATAGATGATCAAAATGCGGTAAACACTTAAAAAGATCTTCAAGTAACTTTGACTTACTTGAATGATGATATATATACGATGAGCAAGAGAATTAGCTAATTTAAATATGAATAACTCGAAGTTGAATTTAGTGTCTCTAGAATATGGCCAAAGAAAATCTAAGCAAATTCATCCTGCTTAAATGATTGTGCTAAGATGTTATATGAATTTTTAGCACTTTAGTTGAATTTTGCTCACTTAAATTATAAGTAGTTATGAGTGGCTAAATATAGCTTAATCACTAAAAATGATATATGATGATGATCTAAATGAACTTTGATCACTTAATTTTTAGAGTTTAATAGTCTAGATTTGACCTAGGCAATTAAGAGAGAATGATGTATGAATCTAAGTGAATTTCAATGATGATTAAATGTTCAAATAGAATTTGAATATCTAATATAATATATGCACGAGTACTAATTCAATCATTTGAAATAGCGATTTAATTTTTTTAAGAATTTAAAGTAAATTCATCTTACCTTAAAAACATGATTGAATACTTAAACAAGACATATAAGTAAATTGGTCTAATGTAAAGATTAGTCACTCTTTGGTATTTGGATTTGGCCCAAATAACTTAAAAAAAACACTATATATGATAGCTAACATACCTTGGGTTTTAATGTGGGCATGATCATAATTTAAGTTGCATTATGAAAAAAAATTTGATTAGATAACCTAATTGCATTTTTATGAATATAAAATAACCTATGTAAGCTAATTATAAATACCTAAATGCATGAGGAGTGTCATAGTTTCATGATCATAATGACCATCTTGATTAAATAGGAGATTGGTCATTAATGATTATTTACTATTGGCTAATAAGAGTTTTAATTATTAGGCTTATAACTACTCCCACTATGGGAAGATTTCAAGGATCATAATTTTTATAGAGGACACTATATCAAAATATAATTCTCATAATGGAGGTTTTTTATCATCATTGCTAAAGATACACTCTCTTGGCAAGTCAACAATAAGTGAAGAATTTGCAAGAATGTTGCGAGTACTAAGAAAAATAGCCAATGCTTGCAAATTAACTAGTTTTAGGCCGAATGTAATGTCAAGTAGCAAAATAGTCGTAGCACAACTCGCTAAATATCTTATGAGAAACATCATCAAGCATTATAAGGGTTTTACCTAGGGGTCTTAATATTTGACACGACATGAAAATCCGACTCGAACCCAACCCGAAAATTTCGGATTTGACCTGACCGATTTCAAAATGGGTCGGGTTCGGGTTCAATGATTCAACCCATTTGAAAAATGGGTCGGATTCGGGTTGACCTAACAGGTTGTCGGGTCAATGACCCGCAAACCCGTTTAAAATGAGCTACCCACGAACATGCCCGACAACCCGCACCTACCCACGAGACCGTGGCTGCACACCCGACCGCGTCTGCCAACCCTCAACCTACATGCTCGAGGCTGCCCGCACACCTGCCTGCGCGCCCACGCTTGCCCTTGCGCACCCACTCGCATCCACGCACCCGCCGTCCGCACGTTCCGCGGTCCCGTGTCAGATCGAGTCAACCCGGCAACTCGATGGGTCGGGTCCGGGTCTGCATTTCTGAGCCGTTTACATACAAGGGTCGGGTTAGGGTTGACTCGTTTGAACCCGGGTCAGTTCTGGATTCGAACCGAACCTTACCCGAAATTCGATTTTGACACCCCTAGTTTTACCCTATATATATTTAGTACACATTTTAACTCTTTTCGTTTATATGAATATATACTTATAAATATTATTTTGATGAAATAATTTGATTATATGGATATCTTTTCATAGAATTATTATTTTGATAAATATATATTATTCACTCTTTTTGTGAATCATCTTAATCTTTCAACATTTAAAAAGAAGCTATAATTTAAAAATATGAACTAAACATTAAAGAAATCTATAATGTTATTAGTGCAAAAGAATTAATATTTATATTACATAATTTTAATATATTTTGTATGATTTTATGTAATTATTCTTTTATTCTTGATGCCCATATACTCACTAGTTCTTTAATATGATAGTCATCATAGATAAGGATGCCAAAACGGGTTGACGGATTTGATTAAGGTCCAACCCAAAATTTATCAAACCTCAATCTAGTCAATCAAAACCCAACCCATAAACTAATTTTAATAAATATTTTTTTATAACTTATTTACTATAAAATTAAGAACATTTGATCTAAAATAAGAAAATTATACCCTAATAAAAAAATAAGAAAAAAATATTAAACTGATCATCTTCAAGTCAAAAGCAGATTTGTGGTTCAACTCAAACTTGACTTGTTTAACAAACATGTCAAAAAATTCAACTCGAATCAAACCCGTTTATTAAGCAAATCAACCCGAATCAAAAATTTTTTACTGAGTTGACGAGCTGGGTCTTCACCTTTTTTTAAAAAATAAAATAAAATATAGAAACGAATTTACTTCATATAAAACAGCATCAGGTGAACATCACACAAAATAGAGCTGACATAATGGAGCTGACGAAATAAAATTGACGTTATATGGATGACATAAGCCTCAGTTACGTAAATAATTAAGTTCAGCGATGGGGACTTATGAAGGACTTGTGGTGGAGTCATGGGCCGCGTTGACAGCTGGTCTGCTGGTGCATTAAAAAGGAGAAAAGCGAGAAAAACGGACGAAACATGGCAGATTTAGGTTTCTTTTGGATAAAATTTTTTTAATTATTTTTTTAAGCATTAAAAAAAGCTGTTCCAAATAAAGTCTTATAAAAGATAAATTTAAGATTTTATTGGTGTTATTTTTTCATTTATAATTTTATTTTATTTTCAAAATATGTTTAATTAGTATTGATTTGTCCCAAAAAATTGATTTGACATGTTTATATTGAAAACTTTTATAATTTAATTCAAAAAATTTAGATTCAAATTGAACACCTCAACTAGACAAATCCAATGACATCAGAAGTAGTTTGATCCAATACCAAATCAAGGATTTAAAGAGTTAAAAAAAATTCAAAACATTAAATGGATGACAAAATTAATAATCTCCAAATGTTACACACTCATAGTTAAATCGAGCATTTCCAAAAAAAAATTCAAAACATTTAATAGGATGATAAAATTAATAATCTCCAAACATTACACACTCATAGTTAAATCGAGCATTTCCTAAAAAAAAAAAGACTTAAATCAAGCAAGTCGATGACACAAATCTAACTATCACAAAATTGTCTACTTCTCATACCATTAAGACACCTAATTAATGCTAAAAGCCTAAAATAATAGTTTATAATTGAGGAAATCAATACAAGCCATCTAATGAAGTGTTTCGAATTTTGGTCATATTTATGGAGCATGACACACATAAAAATTTATAAATATACCCCTACTCTATACATGGAGGGGCTTTGGACTTTGGCATGAGATTCAAAAGAACTTAGAGGTATAAAGAATATTAAAGCTTTATCAAAGGAACACTATTAGTCTGTCAACATTAGACCACCACCATACTACCATCGTTGGACCACCACCTGACCACCATCATTGGACCATCGCACCAACTCCTCCTATTGGACCAGCGCCTAGTTGCGGCCTTCATACCTCCACCTAATCGCTAATATCAAACTTCCATCGTTCAACCATTGTTTTCATATTTTTGTCGTTCAAATGCCACCTTCTAATCTACATCATCAAGCCACCATCTCCCAACCACTATGGCATGACTATGGACATCTTACCATCGTCCCAATTATTATCTTCGATTGGCCATCACATGACCATAATCATCTAACCATTGTCACCTAACTATGGTCCTCCGACCACCATCGTCCAACTATCATCCTTCAGTCACAATTTTTCAATTACTATCCTCTGACTATCTCTCCTTGATTATTAACTTTCAACCATCATTGATCAGCTACAATCAATTGTCTATTGCCACCTGGCTATATAAACACACACTAACTTTGACACATGTCATCACCAATAATATCAACCCATGTCATTGTCCATATGACCAATGTACCAACTCTGAGTCCTAACATCATATCCATGATTTTTGCTAGACTTGTCGATTTCTAGTCTTCACTTCTTAATGGAGTACAATCAAATATATAATAAATGATCAATTAAAGACAATTATCATGCCACAAAGCTTGTCTAACTTCCACCATGAAGTACATTATATATATTATATATTTAATATATTGTATCAACAACTTCTCCAATCATAGAGAAGGGCATCATTTATAATTAATGACAAACACTAGTGTAATCATTTCAATTGGGTTAGCTTCATAGTCCTTCCCTTTTCTAAGTTTTTTGCATATAAACTTCAGTTTATTTTGATGCTCTCTTTTATTTGTGTGTGTACTAGATCATCATACAATATTCAAATTTTGAACTTTTCTCTCTCTCTCTCTCTCTCTCTCTCTCTCTCTCTCTCTCTCTCTCTCTCTCTACAACATGTAGACTTGTTTGACATATAATAGTTTGGTAATATTTGTGTAACATAATTATTGGCTAGGGACAACCCTTTGCTCAACCTTCAAAATCATTCACATCAATATTATAAATAAGCAATTCATTTTTCATATATCATTCTATAAATTGTAAAATAATCAAGTCAAGGTTTGGGAGGCTAATATCAAATAGGCAATATCATATGCATTATTATTATCAAAAAGCTCCTTGCTTCTATCACTCATTATTGCTTCAATTTCAAGATAAGTAGATTAGGACTAGGTCGAAACCTTGGCTACAACCACAAATAGATATTTATATTAATATCCTAGGCACCATTATAGTCAAGTAAGTTCTTTCATGCAATATTTTTATATGCATCCAAAGATAATTTGTTCAGAACCTTTTTTTTTAAGCTTCTAGCAAATATGAAAAAAATTTCAAGAAAGTCTCAAGTGAATTTCTAGCTCCACACACATCCTTAGTTGGACTTGGGTAAGGTCATATTCATGACCTCAAAAAGGGGTAATAATGATCTAAAAATAAACCATTATTCACCTTTAATTTGTAATACACATGGCATACCCCCTCCTAATAAAAAAATAATCTCCAAAGGGATTCAATTCGACCTCTTTTACACAGATTAATATCATCGAGCAATACTCTGATAAATTACTTCATATTTTCTTAACTACTTCTACACAAGTTATTGACAATGAGTAATTCTTTAAAAACTAACCTTCATTATTAATAACTTCCGAGGTTGTATATGACAATACTTTGATATTAATTACTATCAATGAGCGATGCTCTAAACACAAGTTAATGACAATACTCTAATATTTATATTCTTATTATCGAGCAATACTCTGATAAATAAATTTAAATTTTCTTATATTTTCTTAACTATCTTTCAATGCTCTAAAAACTACCTCAAATAAGTCAATCAATCGTAATAGATTTCCTTCATTATTTTTTGCCACAATTTATGTATTGGGGTGGCACCCCGCACTAATTTTCTAACAAAGAATTTTAAGATAATTCTTCAATTCTCTCCATATTAGAGATAAGGAGTTCGGTTAAAAATTGCATCATTAGCAATGTATATCATTATTATGTGAAAATATCAATCATACTCAGATAAGTAAGCATCTAGTTTTTAGAACATCATATTACTATTACACAAATAATTGAGATTTCATTAATTTTAACAATCTGATTATAAATATCAATCAAATTGTGTATTAATAAATAAAGAAACGTATTTATAAAAATGAGAACTCATATTTCAAAGCCACATACACAGTCATAATATGATATCAAAACGTTCTTCAGCAATATCACTAGATGTTTTCAGAAGTCTTCTACAAGCTCCAAACTCTTGCCTCATCTTCTAATGAGTGGTCTCTTCTTCTTTGAGCTTTTTTATAATTTTTCAAGAAAGTAACTTATGCCTCAGATATGACACGTCTCAAATGATTTTAATAGCATCAAAGCCCGAGGCGTCAATGCTTGACATCACTAGCAATGATACCCAATGTAATACCTATAAACTATTTCATCTCTCTTGAAGCTAGTTTTTAAGAAAATAAATTTTGCCTTGGGCATAACACGTCTCAACTGATTTTAATAACACATTGAATCCAACATCGATGCTTACATCACTAATATTGGAGTATAACTTCATGGAACTACAATAGTAGGCCTTATTGGTTTCTAAATCCAATCTATTTGATGGGGACAATAAACATTTCTTTTAAGGGAAGACTAAGTAAGTTTTACCATAATGATTGAAAGTTTTTACCACCTCCGAACTCAATCCAAACAGCACTTCCTTCATGGAAAGTGTGGACTATGAAGTCTCATTGCAAGAACATAGGCCTTGATCACCTCTAATGAATTGTAAACTCTTGTTGGGTTTTTTTTTTTTTTTTTGGGTGTTTTATGGAGAAAAATAGGAGCCTATCAAAAGAATCAATGCCCTTTTTTACTTGATCCATATGAGAAGAACATTCAACATTTTTTTGTAGGTGAAAACAAGCGCTTCATCATAGGATCTATAATTTAATATTTATCACATGTAATAATTTTAAAATCATGTTAGATAGTTTTTCCACCCTTTGAGGAGAAAATTGAGATCTTACAAAGACAACCATTAGACTTTGATATAGGTGATTCAAAATAAAATAGCTTTAATTAAATTAATTATTTAGTAAATTAATTTAATTAATGAATTTGCTTTTTTTCTTGTTTTATTAGCTATTTATTCATTACATAATTTTTTTTTCTTTTGGCTAAACTAACCCTATTCTATTTCTTGGTTATTATTTATACTAATGATGGCATCCTAACTCTGATTTGAATTATTTTCTATTTTTTGCTTAAAGTGGAGCGGGAGCTATCAAAGGTTGGGGCTTTCAGTTCTTTAATTTTTGGGTGCGTGAGAGAGAGAGTTTTGCAAGAAAGGGGGAATGACTTGTGGTGCAGGTTTTCTTCTGCAAAAGAAAATAAATAGAGAGTTGAAATCGATAGATTTTTTAGTGTGAAAAGAAGGTGAACCCATCTTGTTTCTCTCTTGCTTGGTCTTCTTCGAGAAAGACAATCATACGTAATTATCTATTGGAAGCCCGGTTTGTGTTGTATGAGTTTGTTCCTCTGCAACACTATACTATATGCTAAAATGCATATATGTTTCTCCAATTTAAATTAGGAGGATTAGAGCCTTGCTTTGTTGCTCTCAGTTTGTGGGTTGCATTCCTGATTCACCTGATTTAACTTGGATGTTTTGTTCTAGCTGTTCTTATTGTTAAAAATCAATTTAGATTTAGATCTTATTAATGGAGTTATTTAATGCTATTAGCATTTGTTTCCTGCAGTTATTTTAGTTCTTGATGTTATTGATGAAAATCTATACCTAGATTTCATTAGTTGGGTTATTTACTATTATAAGCATTTTTTTTTTTTTGGTTCAACCGATTGTAAGCTACTATTTGTTGCTGTTTGGAAAAGTTAGAAGCAATTTTTTGTATATACAAGTCTTGCATCATATTTTCTCTACACATTTGAATAAAAGATGATGAATGAGGTTTCCCCATGGATATAGAGTTCATAAGAACTCGAACCACATAAATTCTTTATAATCTTGTTATTTTACATTATTTACAAGTGCTATATGAAATTATTTATTTCATGTTTATAAAAATCAATAAACATTATTTTAACGTTTGTATTTGGGATTAAATTTCATAAAAGCTCAATTGTCCATAAGTTGGGTGGTTAAATTTATTTCTTCCATACACAACATTGTAGTATTAGAGCTATTTGTTTTAAAAAACTATTTGTAAAACGTCTTCTACAATGTTTGATATTAAAAAAGTAAATGGAAAGAATCATTTCAGTTGATGGGAAATGAAACTTGAAGCTAGGGGTGTCAATTTCGGGTCACGGGTCGGGTTCGGGTCGAACCCGAACTGACCCGGGTGGAAAACGGGTCGACCCTAACCCGACCCGGGTAGAGAAACGGGTCGAAAATCCGAACCCGGACCCGACCCGGCGGGTTGCCGGGTTGACCCGACACGACCCGGAACCGCGCGGCAGCTCGCGGCAGCAGGCGACGGCGGCAGCGCGCGCGGCAGCGCTCGCGGCACGCGGCAGCGCTCGCGGCAGCGCGCGGCACGCGGCACGCGGGCAGCGCTCGCGGCAGCGCGCGGCACGCGGCAGCGCGCGGCACGCGGCAGCGCGCGGCAGCAACGCGCGGCACGCGGCACGCGGCAGCGCGCGGCGGTGGGGGCAGCAGCGGCGGGCAGCGGGGGGGCTGGGCAGCGGGGCAGCGGGGCTGGGCAGCTGGGCAGCGGGGCTGGGCAGCGGGGGCAGCGGGGCGTGGGCAGCGGGGCTGGGCAGCGGCGGGCGGCGGCAGCGGGGCAGCGGGCAGGGGGCAGGGGGGCGGGGGCAGCGGGCAGGGGGTGGGGGGGGCAGCGGGCAGGGCGGGAATTCGAAATTTTTTTAAACTAAACGGGTCAAACGGGTTGACCCGGCAACCCGCCGGGTCAACCCGAACCCGACCCGTTTTTCAAACGGGTCGATTTCTGGAACCCGAACCCGACCCGTTTTGCATTCGGGTCGGGTCCAACCCGGATTTTTCGGGTCGGGTTCGAGTCGGGTTTTCGTGTCGTGTCAAATATTGACACCCCTACTTGAAGCAATCTTAATTCAACAAGGGGTTGAAAAGGTTTTGTTACCTTAATCAGAATTGCATATATCAATGTCTAATCAAGAAAATTTAATATATAAAAAAGGTCTTTAGTTCTATCGATCATCTTATGCTTAGTACATCATATTTTGAGAAAGGTATCTCAGGTAAAAACTTTATCTAAATTGTGAAGAATTATATAAACAGAAAATTCTTCCCAATAGAATTTATTTGAAAGAAATTTGTTTTGGCTATAGAATGGATGGCAAGGGAGGAACCGGCCATAATTTTCGGGGGGGGGGGGCAGCCAAACTTATAAGTAATTGTTCATATATATGTCGGGGGTCCAAGGGGGCAGCGCCCCTGGTGGGGTTCGACCTGTCCAGTTAGGTTATGGTTAAGGGGTAGCGCCCTTGCGGGGGCTTCCGGGGGCAGCGCTCACGAAATAAATTTTGATTTACTATTTCTTTTTGTATTTGGTTCATCATTCCCTAACAATAACACATCTACACAATGAATTTAATTATATTGGGGGCAATTGCCTAAAGACTGTAGTATTTTAATATTTTTAAGGGGGCAATTGCCTAAAAACCCTTGTAATAAAGACTAAAAATTACTAAATAAGAGTATAAATGAAAAAAAAAAATTTTTTGGAGGGGACTCCGCCCTTTTATAGAATGGATGGTGTAAAATCCACTGATGATAATTTAAATGAATTCAGTAAGCTTATCCTAGATCTTGAAAGCCTTGAGGTTCAGATAGAGGTGAAGATAAAGCTATTTTTCTTTTAGATTCTTTGTCAAAATCTTTGAAGAATTTCAAAGAAACTTTGAAATATGGGAGAGAAACTATAACAACTGATGAAGTCCAAACTGCTCTTTCTTCTAAGGTTTTGGATATGAAAACTTCTCTGAAACACCATTATAGAGAAGGGTTAAATGTTCGAGGTAGATCTAAAAAAGAGGAAATAGTTCTAAGAAATGGAAGTCTAAAAGTAGAATTAAGTCAGCCTCTAAGAAAGACTATAAAAGTATTAAGTGTTAGCAATATAATAAAACTGATCCATTTTTCCCAAAAAGATTTCTAAAGATAAATCTCAAGCTAAAAGTGATGTTGCAATCATTCGAGAAAATTTTGAAAGTAATTGTGTTCTTAATGTTACTAATCATCAAAATTCTAAGGAATGGATCTTTAATTTTGGATTGCTCACAAGTTAATGCAGCAACACTCTAGTTCAAACAAAAATTCAGATTCTTCATTTAAAATTTGTTTTTAAAAATTGGATCGGTACACTTTCAACCACCATTTTCTAACACTTTGATTCTCTAGCCACTATAGCATGACTATGACCCTCAAACAAGTTGCCCAACTATGGACCTCCAACTACTCATTCAACCGTCATCCCTCGACTGCAATCTTATGAGCATTGTTGCTCGGACACATCACATCAAAACACGATGACTTCATCACCTATCATTGTCAACAAAGTTTGTCCATGCCATCCAAAAAGGTCGATGCACAAACTTTGACACTAGCATCAAAATGTATGCTAGAATGATTGGTCTCTAGTCTCCCCTCTTCAAAAGAGTATAATCAAATAAATAATAAATGATCTCTTAAAGATATGTCCCAAGCCAGAGGGATCGTCCAACTTTCACCATAAAATATATTTTATATATTATAAGTTTACTATATTATATCAACACCTTCTTCAATCACAATCACGTGGAATGGAACTATTTGTAATCAATGATAAATACTAGATGAATCATTTCAATTGAGTTAGGTCCCATAATTTATTCCATTTTCTAGATTTTCCACAAAAGTTTTAGTGTTTTTTAACAACACTCTTCTAGCTTTGTGCATGCTATAACTTCAAACAATGTTAAAATATTAAACACCTTCTTTTGCAACACCGTCATCATTATTTTGGCACACCACAAGCGTTACGTATTTATCTTTTTATTTTGAAAAATAAATCAATATATTTTAAAAATATTCAAAATAATGTTTAGTGGTTATCGATAATATCAAAATATGAACTCTTAGCCACCGGTCACTATCTGACACGACCACCCGTTGCTCACCGCCACCACCATCGATGCCTACATTGACTTTCTTTATAGTTCATAAGAAAATTATATATGTTTAAGATACTAAGCATAATTTTATCTCATATCAAAATATAAAAATAAAATAAAAACTACAAACCAAAAACAAAAACAAAACATAAAAAGATTCTTAATGGCCTCTTAAACTATCTGTTTGTTCAACCGAGTGTCCAAATAAAAATTGAACTAAAACATTTGAATGATACTTTAAATTTTCATGAAAATATAAATTAATCGATTACTCTAAATTAACTAAAACATTTAGATCTAAAATTTAAGAGAATAGCAGGTGATGCAAATAAACACAGAACAATGTGAAAGAAATTATATTCCAATCAAACCAAACCAAAAAGACCAATGGAAGTCTTCAAGCCATCGTGAAACTCTGTTTCTTGCATTTACACCTACCATACAATTTCACAACTCTAAATAGTCCAAAATCATTGAAGTTGCTCTGCTTATGGCTTCATTTATGATAGCTTTTGATTTTTTTTTTTTTTTTTTTTTTTGCTACTTTTAAAATAATTTTGTACTAAAACTTTTCTTAGATAGTTTTCCAAAACAACTTTTTATAACAAGAGCTTCTTGAAAAGCAAAAAAAATACTAGTCAAAAGCTGTCCCCAATGCAGCCTTAGGGTCCGTTTGGAACAGCTGCATGCAGCAAGTTGTAATTAATATGATTTTTTAAAATGAATGTGGAGAAAATAATTTTTTTGAAAGCTGTTATCGAAAGTCGCTTCCAAGTATAAAAATTTCTTAAAAGCAAGTGAATACGTAATGTCCAAATAAAAAATGTGGTTGTGATCTGAAAGGAAAAAACAATAAGAATGTTATCCCAAATGAAATCTTAGACTCAATATTCCTGCATTACTTGATTCACAACATTCATCTCATCCAAATTCAATAGCGATCCCGCCGTCGCACACTCACGCCAGCACTCCGCAGCGAGCCCTCTATCGCTCAAGTATGCACCCGGACCTGCATGTCGTCGTGCCTGGGCCCATAAATTTTCCTAGTTTTTCAAATATTAAGACTTTATTTGGGACAACTTTTTTACTGCTTTCTAAAACAGCTTTCTAGTATAAAAATCTATAGTTTAAGAACTTTTTTATAAAAAAAAAATTACTTTAGAAAGCAGTAAGAAAGTTGTCCCAAATAAAACTTAAGTACAACTCTAATCGAGTTCAAATCCTTAGAGATTATTCTATAAGCCATCATAGATTTGTGGTTTAAATTACATGAACTTTAGAATTCATTCATAGGGTTCATATGGAAACCCTTATTATAATGTAATAAAAATCCCCTAACTAACCTTAAAATTTAAAAATTCATAACAAACTGATCAAGAAAATTTCTAAAAAAATCAAAGTAATGCTCATTGAACTTATAATGAACATTAAAATTAGAGAAAAAAAATTTGTATACCAATAAATTAAATAAACTTTAGTAAATTTTAAAGATTCATGAATAAATAAAATAAATAAATCATAAACAAATCCAGATGCTTCAAATTTTCAAGAAATATTCTTTTATTAGATCGCATTTGAGTTGTAAATTAAATTTCATAAAAATTTCAATTCATGTGGATTGTCAAAATATTAACAATAATTAGTACGTTAATAACTTTACCTAATTGGCCTAGCTTTTAAGAAATAAACAAACTCTTAAGTTTAATAATAAAATAATTAAATAACCTATAACCCGTCCCCTGGCTTTTTCTTTCTTAGGGCATCTCCAACGGAAAACTCCTTTTTTCACGGTAAAATACAGTTAAACTTCAAAATGCCGTGGCGCTGCTCCAATCGAACACCATTTTATGTGCTTCTGCGAAGGTAACGATCCTTCTCCCTTTCGCGCATTTTTCCGGTTGAGAGAGCAAAATAGCGTAGGTGAGCAGTGCAACGCCAATATTGGCGTCACACTGTTCACCAGCAAGTAAATGGCAGAAGATTTGGCGTTCAGCTGGAGCGACCGAACGACGCCATACGCTCGTTTGACGTTCGGTTGGAGATGCTCTTAGTAGCAGCTCTTTTCGACGAGTCATCAACCGTGCTGCTACCATTAATAACAAAATTATTAGAATATTCTTTCTCATGGCTATCCAAATAATGAAATTTTATATTCGGATTAAAAGAGGCATCGCAGTTGTTAGAGAGGGGTATGATTATTCTGAAAATATTGCTAAACAATCTGCTTTTCTATTACACGTAAAAAAAATTTTAAAAAAAAATATACTTTAGATTTAGGCTTCATTTGCAGCAGTTTTTTCCACTATTTCTTGCTGCTTTTAAAAAAAAAATTCTAATAAAAAGTTGTTGTAGAAATCAGTAAAAAAACTGTCCCAAACGTAGCCTTAATTAACATCCCATATGAGATTATATATATATATATATATATATATATATATATATATATATATATATATATATATATATATATATATATATATATATATATATATATATATATATATATATATATATATATATATATATATATATAATGTTCAAATTGATAGAAAACTAACAACAGAGCTAAAGAATATCAGAAAGCTAAGTAAGAACATAGAAGATAAGTTATAACTTTTGTATATTTCAGTCTATCTGATTAATGTTTGCCTGAGATGAGTTTATATGGTAATATTATGATGTGGTACCGGATAGTTAATATGCCGGAGGAGTAGTCGAATTCTCTAACATAATTGCCAATGTGGCCACCTGCTATGAGATTATTACCTAGTCTCCACTACTCCTGCCAGCCGTATGATTAGTTGCATTTTATTTCAGGTTTTTCAGGTTTTAGTTTTACTGTATTATCCTTACTTTTTCAGCTACAATATTAAGCTCTTGTAATGAAGAAGACTGGTAGAATTTCGAATATAGAAGTTACTGTTCCATTGCTTTGGCATTGTGTGTGTTCTTGTGGTCTTCAGTTGCAAGTGAGGAGCATTTTACCGATCGGTTCCACACCATCTGGTATCAGAGCTTCCGACTCCGGGAACTGGGATGGCCGAAGGTAGCCGAAGAGCTGCTCTTGACGACGATCGGAGCCAGGATGAGTTGCGGACCGCTGTGGATATTGTCTCCAAGGAGATGACGGAGCTTGCTGCAGAGTTCCGGCGATTCGCAATGGAGACACGACGGGAGATACAGGCTTTGAAGCAGAACAGTGGCGTACCCACTGGCGGCCGAAGGTTGGCACGCGACGATACCTCGCCATTCCGGCAGGAACACGTCATTGCTGAATGGACACCGCGCGAGCTTCTGACTGTATATCCTGCTTTTTCCGATTCAGATGAGGATCAAGAACCTCAGATGGGAACCGAACCAGATGAACGGGTGTATGCTGATCGCAGGGGAGCTAGGCGCACTCGGGATCGGCCGACCAATCACCAAGGTGAGTTTCGTGTCAATATTGACATTCCTTTTTTTGAAGGTCGCCTCCATATTGAAGATTACTTAGACTGGGAACGAGTTGTTGAAACGTTCTTCGACTACATGGAAATCCCTGTCGAGAAGCAAGTCAAATACGTCGCGTGTCGCCTGAAGGGCGGCGCTAGTGCTTGGTGGATGCAAGTACAGCAAAATCGTCACCGAGAAGGCCGAGGTCCTGTTCGTAGTTGGCTCCGGATGAAACAGTTGATGCGAGGACATTTTCTTCCAACTGACTATGAACAACTCCTTTATCACCAGTATCAACATTGCTCACAGGGATCACGGAATGTCAGTTAGTATACTGAAGAATTTTACATGTTAAGTGCTCGCAATAACCTGTGTGAATCAGAAAATCAGCTGGTCGCTAGGTACACAGGCGGCTTGAGGGAGTCATTGCAGGATAAATTACAGCTGAATTCCTTATGGACTTTGTCACAAGCAGTTAATTTTGCTTTTAAAGCTGAATTGCAGTTGTCCAGGCATTCCAAAAGCTACAGTACCAGACGGCAATTTCCTGAACAATGCAGCGAGCCCCGTAACAGAACAACATCTGCTGTACCGGCTGTGGATCCAAACACCGCATCGCCTTCAGATGGGAAGGCGCCTCTTCGGCCGCGCCCTCCGCCGAGAGATAACCCATATGTTAAGCTTGCAACGCTTAAATGTTTTCGTTGTTTTCAACCTGGACACAAGTCTAACGAATGCCCGACAAGACCACAGCTCCAAATAGTAGAGGGCGATATTGATGACACAGAGGACCGCGTTCCCGCTGACTATGGTGATTGCGTAGAGGAGCTGGCACCAGATGAGGGAGAACTTGTTATCTGCATATTAGAAAGGTTGTTATTAGCACCCCGCCAACCCGTGACTTCCCAACGGAACGCAATTTTCCGTACACGATGCACTATTGGAGGACGGGTATGCGAACTCCTGATTGACAATGGATGCACCGAAAACGTGGTTTCTCGATCGTTGGTACAAGACTTACAACTCAAAACCACGAAAAACCCCCAACCTTATAAAATTAGTTGGGTTAAGAAAGGAATTGAGATACCTATTACCGACATGTGTAGAATTAATTTTTCTGTTGGAAAGAGCTATACTTGTGAAGTCCTCTGTGATGTTCTTGAGATGGACGTTTGCCATTTGATCTTGGGCCGTCCGTGGCAATACGACAATGGTGCTATATATGATTGCCGCCAAAATACTTATTCATTCGAGTGGAAGGGCCGTAAACTCCGCCTGCTACCCCATAATTCAGGACCCATTGATGCATCCAGTAAAGGCAAGGCTGTTCTTAATATAGTTTCTGATGCTGTTTTTCTTTCAGAACAACACCCGTGTTTGTATGCCTTAGTGGTGAATGACCTTCCCTCACCAGCTCCACCCACTGATCAGCCGCCAGAACTTGTGGAACTGATCAATCAATTCAAAGATATCTTGACTGATGAGCTACCGCCCGAACTACCGCCACTACGAATGATTCAGCACCAAATTGACTTAGTTAATGGAGCAAACTTACCAAATCTTCCGCATTATAGAATGAGCCCCAAGGAGCATGAACTGCTGCAGGAAATGGTGGAGACTTTGCTGCGACAAAAACTGATCCAACCCAGTCTAAGTCTGTGCGCCGTGCCGGCTTTGCTTGTTCCTAAAAAGGATAACAAATGGCGTATGTGCATCGATAGCAGAGCCATCAATAAGATCACCACCAAATTCAGATTTCCTGTGCCGCGTATCGAAGACATGTTGGATAAACTCGTCGGGTCCAAGTTTTTCTCTAAACTTGATCTTCGCAACGGATACCATCAAATTCGTATCCGTCCCGGCGATGAATGGAAGACAGCTTTCAAGACGAAGCAAGGTCTATTCGAATGGCGTGTCATGCCGTTCGGCTTATGTAATGCTCCGGCCACCTTCATGCGCTTGATGAATGAGGTGCTCAAGGACTGCCTCAACCGATTCTGTGTTGTCTATTTTGACGACATTTTAGTTTATAGTCCTTCCTTCAATGACCACCTCTTACACCTTGCCAAGGTGCTCCAAACGCTGCAGGACCATCAGTTATACTTGAATGCATCCAAGTGTGAATTTGCCTTGACACAAGTATCATTCCTCGGTTTCATTCTCTCGGCAGATGGGGTAGCAACCGATCCAGCCAAAATTGCAGCCATCCGTGACTGGCCAATTCCACGCACCATGTTTGATGTTCGCAGTTTCCACGGCCCTGCTAATTTTTACAGGCGGTTTATACGATGATTCAGCATTATTATGGCTCCCATCACTGATTGTTTGAAAAATAAACAATTCTCATGGAGTGAAGAATGTCAACGCAGCTGGGACACGATCAAAACTTCCTTATGTGAAGCCCCTTTTCTCATGTTGCCGAATTTCGATGTTCCCTTCCAAGTTGACACCGATGCTTCTTCGGTGGGCATCGGTGCCGTGTTATCACAGTCCGACCGGCCAGTCGAATTTTTTAGCGAGAAACTTACTACCGCCAGGCAGAAATGGACCGTATATGAATAAGAACTATATGCAGTTATTCACGCTTTAAAGCATTAGGAACATTATTTATTGCATCAGAACTTTGTCCTCAGCAGTGATCATAAGGCACTGCAATTTCTTAACAGCCAGAAGACTATTAATCGTATGCATGCATGGTGGATCCTCTTCCTACAGAAATTCACTTTCGTCTTGAAACATAAGTCCGGCAACCAAAATAGAGTAGCGGATGCTCTTAGTGGGCGGACAGCACTAGTAACTCAGCTTCAAACAGAACTGACTGGACTTGAATGCCTTCGGGAGCTGTATTCCGAAGAACCAGATTTCTCTACTATCTGGAAGCAATGTAATGATCTCCAACCCGTCGCAGACTATTCCCTCAGGCATGGATATCTTTTTCGAGGCAACGCCTTGTGCATTCCTGACTCATCCTACCGGCAGCAATTGGTCAAAGAGGCTCACTCAGGCGGCTTGGCTGCCCATCTGGGACGGGAAAAGACGGTAGAGCAACTAAAGGCACGTTTCTTCTGGCCAAAGCTTCACCGAGATGTCTCGCGTTTTATTGAGTGGTGCGCTATCTGCCAAGAGTTCAAGGGAACTAAACAAAATGCAGGACTCTATACTCCCTTACTGGTTCCTGATTCTATCTGGGAGGATATTAGCATTGATTTTGTATTGGGATCGCCTCGGACACAAAGGGGAGCTGATTCAATTATGGTCGTTGTCGACCGTTTCTCTAAAATGGCACACTTCGTCGCCTGCAAACAAACTCTTGATGCTGTCAACATCGCACGTTTATTTTTTAATGAAATTGTGCGTTTACATGGCCTTCCGCGAAGTATCACGTCAGATCATGACGTTAAATTTGTTAGCCATTTCTGGCGCGAACTGTGGAAACGGCTACACACGTCGCTTAATCTTAGCTCCGCCTACCACCCCCAATCAGATGGCCAGACTGAAGTTATCAACCGTACTCTCGGCAACATGATGCGGTGCTTGGTGCAAACTCAGCCCAAACAGTGGGAGAATGCACTCAGTCAGGCAGAATTTGCATTCAATGCCTAACAGATCGACCGGACAAAGCCCTTTCGCCATTGTCTACACAAAGGCTCCAAATCACCTGTTTGATATCGCAATTTTGCCCAAATGTGCTAACAAATCTGCGGCAGCACTCACGGATCAATGTCAGTTGGTCCTGGACGAGGTACGCATGAAACTAATCTCTTCCAACTCTTCTTATAAACAGGCGGCAGACATACATCGGCGACATGTCATCTTCCAGCCGGGCGACTTGGTCTACATTCGGCTCAGCAAGAACCGATTTCCACCTGGAGCTAATTCCAAATTAAGCCCCCGGAAATTCGGTCATGTTCTGATCCTTAAACGCATCAACGACAATGCATATGTCGTCGATTTACCGGATACGATGCACACCTCCAAAACATTTAACGTAGCTGATATTTTTTTTTATCATCCCCCTGATGACCCCGGAGCTGCACACATTCAGGTGGAACCTGAATTTGCTACGGCGGGAGGCACCTGATGTATTACCGGATAGTTAATATGCCGGAGGAGTAGTCGAATTCTCTAACATACTTGCCAACGTGGCCACCTGCTATGAGATTATTACCTAGTCTCCACTACTCCTGCCAGCCGTATGATTAGTTGCATTTTATTTCAGGTTTTAGTTTTACCGTATTACCCTTACTTTTTCAGCTAAAGTATTAAGCTCTTGTAATGAAGAAGACTGGTAGAATTTCGAATATAGAAGTTATTGTTCCATTACAATGTGTTTTTTTTTATTCTATGTAGGGGTGTCAATTTTTGACCTGACTCGAAACCCAACCCGAATCCGACCTGAAAAAATCCGAGTTCGGGTCGACCCATTTGTGAAACGGGTCGGGTTCGGATTCAATAAACCGACCAGTTTCAAAAATCGGGTCTGGTTTGGGTTGACCCGGGAACCCGAAATTGACCCGGAAATGGTCATTGCCCGCTTCGACTACCCTGCTGCCCGTGTTGCGCGACGCGTCAAGTCACGTTTCTTCGCCATTCACGAGTCGCGACGTGTGCCTGCTACAGCTGCCGCTGTGCCTGCCTGTCGCTTCGGGTTCGGCCGTTCAGGCTGCGCCGCATAGGCATTCACGACTGACTTCCCTCTGCACCTAGTCCGCCTGCCTTTGCTCGCCTTCGCTTCGCTTAGGGCTTCGCGGTTGGCCTGGTCGGCCTTCCCCGCTGTCGCCTCTGCAGCTGGGCCGCCGCTGCCTGTGCTTCACCGCCGGCAGAATCCAGTAAAATCGGGTCGGGTCGTGTCAACCCGGCAACCCGTACGGGTCGGGTCCGGGTTGAGATGGCCGACCCGTTTGCAAAAATGGATTTGATTCGGGTTGACCCGTTTAGAACCGGGTCAACTCGGGTTCGACTCGAACCCGACCCGTCGACCCAAATTGACACCCCTAATCCTATGGTAAGGATTAATGGTCATGTGCAGAAAACATGATTGAGTCGTTAGTGGATGCACCACTTGCTGAAACCATTAAACCGTATTAAGGTTGGCTGCATTGCCATAACACAATTTTGCATGCGAATAATATCTGAATCTTATTTAAAAGATTGATTATTAAAAGTAGAAAACTAAGAAAGATAAAGAAGGAGAGAATATGAGAGAAGCACTGTGACTTTATTGTTCGAAAGTAGAAATATCAAAACAAATAAATTATTGTATCCTTACGCTTTATCCTATAGCCTCCTCTCTCTCTCTCGGCAAATTATTGGGTCAGGTGACCGGAGCCAAAAGATAAGTTCGGACAGCCAATAAAAATTTGCCGCGTCACCTTGCGCTTTAGTTGCGCTTTTTGACTTGCGCTTTAGTTGCGCTTTGGTTGCGCTTTAGTTGCGCTTTGGTTGCGCTTTAGTTGCGCTTTTTGACTTGCGCTTTAGTTGCGCTTTGGTTGCGCTTTGGTTGCGCTTTAGTTGCGCTTTGGTTGCGCTTTAGTTGCGCTTTAGTTGCGCTTTAGTTGCGCTAATTTTAAAATAATATTTTATTATTATCCGAACCTATCTCTGCGTTCGGTCACCTGACCCAATAATTTGCCCTCTCTCTCTCTCTCCAAAGTCTAAAGGATTTGGAGCTATCTAATATGAAATCTAATAAAATTCGATCAACGGATTAGATGGGAGTGGAAGCCCGAATTTTATTTGGTCCGGTTGACCGAATGCATGAAACATCCGGTTGTAGGCAAAAACGTGCTTATACCGAGGTTTACCGAGTTTTTTCCTAAAACTCGGTACACCTCGGTATAGGCACGTTTTTGCCTACAACCGGATGTTCCTCTGCATCCGGTCGGAGGTCGGAGGACGTAATAATTGTTCCTTCCGCAACTATCATGAAAGGGAAATGCTCGTCTCTATTATTTTACTTTTTCTGCGTGAATTTGTTTTACACGAAGAAAGTTATGCATAAGAACTGACGTAATAACAGCATTCAGCTGCTGCCCTCTTGATACTCACAGAGCCAATGGTTTTATGCAGCAATTTTTTCTCTACGCATGTTATTTATTATATTATTTATTGATTACTTTTGACTTAAACTTAGAAATGTTTACTTTCTTCTATTTTGTTTTTTATCAAAACATAATTTTTTCTAATTTTGGGCTCTAACATCTTTCAATATATATGAAATTTCGAGCATGGCCTTCAACATTCTCAAATAACATTATTATTTTGTTTAAATTACAAAATTAATTATTGATGCAACTTTGGAAATCATTTTGACGGAGCACGGATCTTATTTCATATTTCAATTTGGGAACTATCAAAATTAAAATCAAATATTGAGTTCAGCAAATTTATAGTCGAACAAAAAGTTTCAATGAGACAAATCCAGCTATACTAAAAGTGGTCCAACCTCTCGAATGATCGAGTTTAGATATTCAAACATTTGAAAGGTAATAAAAAAATTAATGATATTAGTTGAATAACAAAATAATTTTTAAATATTTCATGGTTATAGTCAAATCGAGCAGCTTGATGAGACAAATCCAATGAGTCTTAGATCACATAACTCCAACAACATTAAAATAATTAAATGTCAAAAGAACACTCTATGATCAAGCAAATAAATACAAGTTGTCCAATCGAGCATTCCAAATTTTCTCCATATTTCCAAAGTTTGCCTACAACCGGATGTTCAATTGTTCCTCCCGCAACTATCATGAAAGGGAAATGCTCGTCTCTATTATTTTACTTTTTCTGCATGAATTTGTTTTACACGAAGAAAGTTATGCATAAGAACTGACGTAGTAACAGCATTCAGCTGCTGCCCTCTTGATACTCACAAAGCCAATGGTTTTATGCAACAATTTTTTCTCTACCCATGTTATTTATTATATTATTTATTGAATACTTTTGACTTAAACTTAGAAATGTTTACTTTCTTCTATTTTGTTTTTATCAAAGCATAATTTCTCCTCATTTTGGGCTCTAATTAATTATATCATCTTTCAATATATATAAAATTTTGAGCATGGCCTTCAACATTCACAAATAACATTATTATTTTGTTTAAATTACAAAAAAAAATTATTGATGCAACTTTGGAAATCATTTTGACGGAGCACGGATCTTGTTGCATATTTAAATTTGGGAACTATCAAAATTAAATTCAAATATTGATTTCAGCAAATTTATAGTCGAACAAAAAGTTTCAATGAGACAAATCCAGCTATACTAAAAGTGGTCCAACCTTTCGAATGAGTTCAGATCAAACACTTGAAGGGTAATTGAAAAATTCATGATATTAGCTGAATAACAAAATAATTTTCAAATATTTCATATTTATAGTCAAATCGAGCGGCTTGATGAGACAAATTCAATGAGTCTTAGATCACATAACTCCAACAACATTAACATACTTAAATGCCAAAAGAACACTATATGATCAAGCAAATCCATGCAAGTTGTCCAATGGAGCATTTCAAATTTCTCCATATTTATTAGCATTTCACTCTAAACAATCTATAAATATACTCACACTCTCTACATGAAGGAGAGCTTAGAGCTTAGACTCAGCTTGAAATCTAAGAGAGCTCAATGAGTCTAAAAATCTCAAAACTCCACTCAAACAAACACTAGTGTCTCCTATAATTCTTATAATCCTAGATCTCTTATCTATATATATTTTAAATCTCCATACAAATACTAAAATAATAAATTATTTATCTTTTTACTATCATAAATATTTTGACATGTAATTATGTAGCTTAGTATGAAATCAAATAAAATTCTACCCGTAGACTCGATCTGAGTGCATGGTAGCCATCTTCCATTAAATCATGAAGGGAAACTTGTTCGAAACGACGAAGAATGCTAGCTTTCTCGTTGTTTTACCAGCTGGCATCTCATTAATGCTCCACCTATCAAGTATTGACTCTCAAGGTCTGCATAGATGCCTCAAGTTTCTTGTTAAAAGCAATTATTTCCAAGTCAAGATATTATTTACAGTACAGAAGGCTAACGTCATTCACAGACGTCGACCTTCTGTCCTCAGCTCGATTATGTAAGCTTTTAATAGATGTTTTCTCTTTTTTGGGTCGTTTAGGGATTGAACGGGAGCCGGCGAGAGACATTACCTGAGCTCAACCACTGAGCTGCCCCGCACGTCCCAATAGCTGATTATTTGACAGCAGAAAGCGAAGTGTTGATGTGTCATTTGGTGATGTTTTGCATAAGTGATTTGGTGGTGAAATTATTCGGTGTGGGGGTGAAACAAGACGAGCTAGCCATGTCACTTTTTATTGTGTATTGGTGCTATGCGCACCGTTGTGTACCAAACGACGGATGCATTCTGATTTGCCTCTATATGATGAACACAAATAATCTCTTCATTTGGTGATAGTTAATGTTATAAGATAAATGAACAAATGAGTACAAATTGCAAAAGGTTGTTTGTCTGATTTGCTAATTATTGATATTGTGTGGGTGTTTTTTTGGAGGGTTGATAGTTTTTAACATCAGTTACATTTGATGGAAATAATTGTATAGTGAATGAGTGGCGGTTGAAGCATATAGTAGGAGTAGTTGCGAATTCTCTTTGAACTTGCTAATAGAGATTTATAAATATTTGCAAATAAATATAAATTTAACTTTATTTAAAATTAGCATAAAGTATTAATTCCTGCATTTGAGAATATATTATCTAATGTCGCTAATGAATTTTGTGTTAGATATTTACACTAAAATTTTAATTTCGTGAGATTTACTATAGTGGCATTGAAAAATGTGTTATGAACGATAGCAATGACAAATTTTTTTTTAATGTTATAATCTCAAATTTAATTTCACCGAAATTCCTTAAATTTGGCTCAAGGAGTGCTGTGGCGCTAAACTCTTGAGGTTAGAAAAATTATTTTTTTAATAAAAATATCAAATACCATTTTACTAAAACCATCACTTAAGCCATTTCACCCCATTTCCTTTGCTTGGTCAGGAGAGAGGATGACATAAAGGAGAATAGAAGATGGAGGGAGGAGAGAGAAAGCAAGGATCGGATCAGTATTTTCTGTCGCTCCTATAACTGATAAAAATATAATATCATTTCAGTAACCAGCTTTTATCATATAAATTTCAATATGTGATGGATATCGCCACCCTAAATATTTTGTTAAGTTCAGATTAAAATTTCATTAGTAGGTTTTGCATATGTGCTATTTTAATTGAAATGAGCAGAAAAATATTAAGTATAAAATGATTAGAGTCTACATATTACATTTAGGCTTGAAAAATGTGAAATACACTAATTTCTTATTCATTTAGTCAAACATGTATTTTTGGCATATATACTACGTATATATTGTGATTATATTGAATAGATTTACATATTATGATCATTGCATATGATGCGCTTATGATGTTGGTATTATATTATATATGATATGAAGTGAGTGTGTAAAAGTAAGAAATGCTAGCTAGAATGATTGATTGATTCAGGTTAGTTGAAGACATATTACCATGTACAAGATGGTGAGCAGACATGCTTTCTTTTAAATAAAGTTTGTGACGCAATCCTAAGTGATATGAAAAGGGAGATATATGAAGATTGACTGATATGAAATGATACGTCAACGAGTAAGAAATGATGACTTCTTACATGAAATCCACCTGACTTATAACTTGTGATATGAGACTGGTTCTTAGAAACATGATTAAGATTAATTCATGTAGTGTTAATTGGTCTACAGGACTTAATATAAGAAAAAATATCATAGGTAGCCAGATATCCTTTCCTGCTTGCATATGCATATGGTATGAGTATATCTGATGGATTAGATAAGTGACATAGTATAATATGATATGCATATAATATAGCATATGATTGATACAAATATATGATATGATAGATAAGACTGGTTAGATTGATACAATGACATATGATATACATATAATATATGATATGCATGATACATTGTATTTGATAGAGTATGTGATATGAGTTCATTGATATTGTTTAACATGCAACCAATAACTGTAGAGCGATGATTGATTGACAGGTACATTGATATACACGTATATTGTCATGTAACTGATATAAATATATGAAATGATAGAACATACTAATCCCTTATATTACCATTGATCAATCATTGATTATGAGTTACATTGCTCACTTTGATTTTCACTATTCATATTAAATGTTACTCATTTGTATTGCTAGATGATTATAATGATCTGCATTAAATGACTAAATGGATATTATTTTCATTATCTTATATTGATTATAGTTGTAAGTTCTAATAACATACTAATTTCTAATTTCACTTTGTGAATTTTAAATATTTTTTAGAAAGGGGCAAGATTCAGTGGAGTGAGATAGATCGGGATTTAAGTTTTCTTTTTTGTATGTTAAGTTTAGTTCTTTTATAGTCATAAGTATAGAAGGGTAGACTAATATATTATTTGATCTCCTGGCTATTGTAAATTTAATTTTGATGAAGAAATATAAAAATATTTTGATGTGTATGATTTATAATTGCTTTCACTTGACTCATTTATACTATTGAAGTGTTAGAGGCTTTTGTAGCTTAATTAAGAGATAAAAAAGATAATTTAAAAAAAAAAAAAATAGATCCTGAAGCATTAAAGTTAATCAGGTCATATTCAAGATAAATGAATTAGAAAAATTAGATAGGGTAGCACTTTGATGGTTGAATAAAAAAGCCTCCAAATTAATGATTATTTCAACTTTACCCTAAACTGTGACATTTAGCTCAATAATATATGTAACTATTTTAATGTATTTACGCTTGACGCTAAAGAATATTAGAAAACAAATAAAATGTCATAAAATAGGGTGGGAAGTTATTGAGAAGAATATACAAGAAACAGGAACATGCATTATTTTTAAATCTTGTGATAAAAACTATGAAATAAAATGAGTACATGGGGTATAATGTAACACCCCATAATCTAAATTAAAAGAATTGCATTTTTTTTTCTACCAGAGCATAGTAGTTTTATCCATATAATATAAAAAATGAAAAATATAATTACATTTATTTTCATTAAATATTTACACTATATCTCAAAATAACATATAAAATAATCATAATGATCAACCAGAATAATCCATCTTAAAATAATGCAGCATGATTACAAAAGGAAAAACATAAATAGAAACCTAAAGCTGTAACCCAGATCCACCTCAGTCCACCTGCTCCTTACCCTAACCTGAAAGCACGTAAAAATCACATAATGAGCATATAGCTTAGAAAGCAATCAATATCTACAACTTAAGTCAATGCATAAAATATAATAACATGCATATAAGCATTCAATTCAAGGCAATATAACTTATAAATGTAAGAACATGTAGCAATCAACAAGAACAGTATATATTACAAATAAGGAAATTCATATATATCAAATGCCATTATATCTATTATATTAAGCTTTATTATATACATGTCTCAGTCATTTCTCTGTCAAAGGAACCAGCCTTAACATATGCATCATATATCATATTTTCATGTTAATACCCTATTAGTCCAACTACATATCAATCATATTTCTTACACATTTAATTAGTCAATCATTCTCATCAGTTATATCTATCTTCTATCATATAAATCATCCATCATATCTATTATTTGTAACATACAACATGTAAAAATCTAAAAAATCTAAAAATTATTTTGAAAATGAAAATTTTGATAATTTTAAGATTTTTGAGGTGGAGCGCTGCGCGCGACACTGGGTAGCATAGCACCTCAGTGTTGATCTTCCTGGAATTTTGGAAATTAATTTTGTGTGGCGGCACAGTTGGATGCATTGTGGCACAATGTTATTTTGCATGTGGCGTAGTGATGCTGGCAGCACCGTAGTGTTGGACCACTTTGGCATCGTGGTGCTAGGCACTAAATTCCATTTATATATATATATATATATATATATATATATATATATATATTTAAATTGCCACCATCTCTCACCACTTTGACATTGCAACGAAAACTTTCTAGCGGAACTGCCGGCAGAATATCCACCGGATTGCTTAAACCTAACAATTTATTTCTAGCAGCGTTTCCGTGGAAAAAAATTTTGGTAGAAATGCCGCCAGAAATTCCACTGGATGAAGCCCTATTTCTAGTCATTTGCATTTGTCTGCTCCTATTATCTCCCTTTCCTCATATTATCCACATTGCTCCCGCTCACTGCTCCAGTTTGCCTATGGTGTCACTTATGGTTCGACGTCGCCATTCGCCTCCTCGTCATGATATAGCTGTCGTCTACCGCTGTTCTCCTCTTCATCTTGGTGTATCGAGCTGCCGTCTTGTCTGCGATTCTGTGGTATCTTTGTAAGTTTTTCTCCATTTTATTTTGTTATAGACATGTACCCCTCAAACTTAAGGGATAAGATGATTGTAGAACCTATAATGCTTTATGGCGTGGAATGATATCGTCTGTCGTTGTCTTTCCTCGCTGTTCACCTTAAAAGGTTTGGTCACAAAAAACATTGGCCTTATGATTAGGTCATTTTAAGTATAGTTTGGTCTGCTTTCATTTGAATGTGTGATGCTAGTTTGTATGGACTGTTTGGTTTGGAAGATTTTGGATGTAATTTTTTCAAAGCAGAGATTTTAAATATATAGTTGCTTGATAAAAAGAAAATTTTAATAAAGATTTTGAAAATTTAAAATTTTTTTTTTTTTTTTTTTTTGCCATATTTCAAAATTGGTCTTTCTGCTTGATTTCAAATACGTGCATTTTTACCTTTTTAGGCATTTGATTTGACAAGGAGTAAAGTAAAATAAAACTCTAAAGTATTTGAAACTCTCCGTCTAAGTTTATTTTATGGGTAAAATAAAGCCGCTCAATTCGAGTGAAAAAAGGAGTTCATGAGACGCGGACGAGGAAACCATCAACGTTTCTTCTCCATTTTGTCGTGGCTTCACCTCAAGTAGAAGCCACAGAAGCTTCGAGCATTGAACAGAATTTCACTCCATTCAAGTTTTCTCCTCTTCATCTTCCTCTTCTCCTCCTTCAGTGTTTTCCACATCTTTTAAGGTGCCAAAGCCTCCTCGGAATCTGAATGCCGATAGAGCTTCCGATAACGATGTGGCAGCCCAGAGCCTTCCCATCTTTATCGAAGTCATTTCCCATCTTTGATTTGGTATAATTCCTACTTAAAATCAGCAAAAATCTTGGTCACAATTTATCAATTTGAAAATTGGCCTCTAACTATTTATAATACAGTGATTTTACTTTATCATGTATACACTCAACCAAATAAGAAAAATAATTCCCGGGCAATTGTATGTTTTCCTATTTTATAATTTATTTTTTGTATACAAATAATGACTCCAACCAAATATATTTTAAAACTATCAATATTAGTCTCAAGCTTAGATAAAGAATATTAAGCAGGGGTGTAAAGAAGTGGAGTAGAGTCTAGTAGTGGCCTTATCAACTCGGCTCATCAATCTGAATACTGGCTCGAGCTCGAACCGAGCCCAAAAAACGTACTCGAGCATGACTCGTCGTTTAACACCTCGGCTCGAAAGCTCAACTCAAGCTCATGGGAGTCCACTCAGAAAGCACAAAGGGAGAACAAGCGAACAAGTGAATCGGCTTGCCGGTGATGAGCCCATTGGAGGAGAAGAAAAAAAATAAAAATAAAAAAAAAAATTAGTGACACTCCCGTCGAGACGAGAGATTATTAGGTGTGGAGTGCGGACAGGGAGAACTGTCCGCACAAGTACTATATCCAGCTAGGTACCGGCACTCGGTACCGTTGGATACCTAGTGCTTGTGCGGATAGTGCACACTCCGCACCTAATAATTTTTCCGTCGGAGACAAGCGAGCATGGATGCGTTGAAGAAGTGCAGCAGCAGGTGCAGATATGGCGTGGACAAGCTTTTTTCTTCTTTTTTTTTTACATTTTTTTAGGATAAGTGCTGCAATTGGAACATTTTTTAGGAAAAAAAAAATCTTTTGGTCGAAAAGCAGCAAGATATATATAATTACTGCATTAAAGTTTTTTTTTTTTTTTTTTGAATACTACATTTCAAAACTTTTAAATACAGATAATCTCATAAAAAGAGTGAATTTACTTTTTTATATACATAAATTAATAAATAAGATTATTTTTATTCTTGATTATTTACTTAATAAAGCAAGCTCGAGAGCTCACAAGTTGAGCCTCATTAAGCTCGTGTTTGAGCTCATTTGATAAACATGCTCGTGGCTCATTAAGCTGGGCTAGCGAGCTCATTAATGAGTCGAGCTCGAGCAGGCTTGGCTTACTTACACCCTTGATATATTGAGTGTATTTTAAAATAAAAAAGTTATGCCCCCATCAAAATAATACTCGGGCTCCGCCACTGGTGCCTATATATCAAACATAATTATATGTTTGATAGCACTCTTGGAATGACCCCTTGAGATGTTACTCTAAGGGGACAAAATTATGAAAGTATGAAGCAAAAGCGGATAGTATCTTGATAGCTGAGAATTTGAGTTATTACTTATATAATATATTAGTATTACAACTACCCAAAGATGGGAATTAAATTTTATAAGGAATCCTTGTTGAGATAAAGTGCTACGTGATAGGAACTTGATACATCCTCAAAAAATTTATCTTGATCAGGCACGAATCTAGAGGAAAAAATTAAGTCTGAAACTTCCAAAATTAAATTTGGGATCATTTGAACTCTGATTTCAGCAAACTTAAAGTCGAACTGAATGCCTCGGAAATACAAACCCAAAGACACCAAATTCGACTCAATCTGGGCTCAAATGTGTCCAAAGTAAGGACGCGAAGAGTTTTTTTGAAGGTTCGAACCACAATTTAGTTTACCAAAAAGTTTTTAAATGTGACATGCTTATAGTCAAATGAACCGGCTCGACAAAACAAATCCAACGAGCTTAAGATCACATAATTTTGACATCATTAAGACCATCAAATGTCTAACGAAAGGTCCACAATCAAGGGATTCAACGTCAACCATCCATCTAAACCACTCCCCATTTACCATTCATCTTCCTCCTATTTATGGGTCATACTACTCTAGAAAATCTATATAAATAGACCTCTCATTCCTCTTAAAAGGGGCCCCAAGCAAAAGAGCAAGAGAGATATCAAAGATGGCTATTGCCCCTTCGCTCCTCCTCGACCACCGCGCGGAGTTTCCCCAGATCATCACCTGAGGCCCGAACTTCTTCCAAACCACCACCTGAGGCTCGGACTTCCACCGGATCACCACCTGAGGGCTAGATTTCTACCGGATCACCACCTAAGGCCCGGAGTTCTACCTGACGTCCGAACTTCCGCCGGACCACCACTAGAGGCCCGGACTTTCGCCAGACCACCACTTGAGGCCCGGACTTCTGCCATACCACCACCTGAGGCCCGGACTTCTGTCGAACCACCACCTAATGCCCTGACTTCTGCAGGACCATCACATGAGGCCCAGACTTCTGCCGTATTACCACGTCATACCTGGAGTTCTGCCATACCACCACCTGAGGCCCGGACTTTTGTCATACCACCACCTGAGGCCTGAACTTCTGCAAGACCACCACCTGAGGCACAGACTTCTGCATGACCACCATCTGAGGCCCGGACTTCTGCCAGACCATTACTTGAGGCCCAAACTTCTGTCGGACCACCACTTGAGCCACGCACTTTTATCGGACCATCATCTAAGATCTGAACTTCTATCAGACCACCACTTGAGCCCTAGACTTATGCTGGACCACCTTCTGACACCCGGAGTTTCGCCGGACCACCACCTGACTCCCGGAGTTCTAACAGACTACCACTTGACGCCTGGAGTTATGCCGGACCACCATCGGACGTCGGACTTGCATCAGACCACCGCTTGACACTAAAGTTTTGCCAAACCACCGACATGCTACCAACTGAGACCCAAATTTTCAAGTAACACCGAACTTCTGCCAGTCCACCAAGTGACGTTGGACTTTCATCCCCGTTTGTCACTAAATTTTAACCATACAGTTGGCATTTGTAATTATATGATCGCCCTCAAGGACAAGTCAGCCCACTGTAATCTACTTGAATTCTAGTCGAGTCATTTTCAATTGGGTCAGACCCCTGTGGTTTTTCCTCTTTCTAGGGTTTTCCACCTAAAAAATATTGCGCTCTCTGTGTGTGAGCTAAATATCTGTATAATGCTAAAACGTAGGATTATAACTATATCAATGCGTATACTCTAGCCCGCAACAGAACTAAATTTTAAACATGCAGGGGCCACCTCTATAATCTTATGTCTTGTGGTTATATACAACAACATCAAGCCTTTGTCCCACTACATGCGTAAATGTATATGTATATACTATAGGTAATATGTATATGTTAATTTTATGAATATAAAAGGCTGCTTAAATACATAGGCGAGCGAAGACTCCTCGAGACTCCAAGTCCACTCAGCTGTCTCTCTCTCTCTCTCGATCGATCGATCGATCGATAAATCAATGCAAAGCATTAACCCAAACGACCATAAAGTCTTCATCTTCTTGCTAACACCTTCAGCGGCCACAACCTTTCCTTCAGAGATTAATGGCTGCACTGCCAAGGAGTCACACTTCGGACGCCATCGACCACCTCAGCAAAGGATACGAGCACCTGACTCAGCTGCGCGCCCTCCTCCTCTCGTCCTCCCCGGCCAAAACAAACACAGCGCCACCGGCCATCCAGCTCTTGAATAAGGCTCTGCACTGCGTCACCGCCGCCCTCTCCGAGCTCCAAATCAGCTCATCCAGCCATCATGCCTCCTCCATCGAAAACAATATGAATTGTACTGAACCTTGCAAAAGGTATATTCAAAAGTTTAATGATATTTTTTTTTTATTGATAGATTATTCTGAATAATTGGGAGACAAAATACATGTTTTATACATAAATAATTTACTCAGTTTGTGATAAATTAGAAAGATTTCAGATTTGTAAGAGGAATTAATTATCTTTATATGTTTGCTTGCTGTAATGAACTAGGAGGAGAATTCAGCGATGGACAATAGTGACCTCGGTGCCACATTTTGATGGATATGAATGGCGTAAGTACGGGGAGAAGAACATTCATGGATATAAGTTTCCTAGGTCAGTAGCCAAGGCTTCCAAAAATTTTTTTTTTTTCTAATGGGTATATATATATATATAGATAATTTATTTATTTATGTATAATTTTAAAAAAAATAAGTTAATATTATGCATATAAATTGTGTGGTATTTATGTAAATTCTTTTTATTATTATCAATTTTAAGAATTAATTTAGGTAAATTTTTATGGAAAATCTATTTAAAATTTATATTTTCTTGCATCTAAATTCTGATGCAAATAAAGTTCATGAGGTGCGCTTTTTAAATTAATATTATATATATAATGAAATATAATATTATATAACTTTCTCTCACAAGAGAAAAGCAAGTTTTTCGCAACTTGATTTCAATCACAATTATTGTCACTATGGCATCTCGCAAACCTCATCGCAAAATCAGTTGCTATTAGGTGTCACATATATATTACAACTGCACATAATCATCATAAATATATATTAAAACTACTTGACTTCAGCTAGTCATGAGGAGGAAAAATCTCTCTATCAAGACTATTGACTATGAGCAATCCTCAAAACACTAAATAGAGGTAAGAAATAAAATTCTTTCCTCATAAGCCACCACCTGAACATAAATTCAGGATATTAAAAATAAAAGGGGACAATCAAATTGAAATTGTAATATTTTTTATCATGCTTAAGGCTGTATTGAAGTGTATATATTTGAAAAAGCAATGATTACACATGTTACAAAGGCTCCAATATCAATTCCTCTGTGTATGAGAAGCATCAAGTTTATAATAAGAGATCAAATCAGCAATGTTGAAGATAGCAGATGTAAAGCTTCATAATCTAATTTGAAAGAATTATTATTTTATCTTTTAATAAACAACAATTAGAGCTATATAATTTTTTTTATCAATATAAATACCAACAAAAATAAAGCTATTGATCAAAATATCAATATATGTATTCATTTTTTTAAAAAAAATTATATAATCTAATTTGGAGCTATACAATCGTAATATATTTATCCTGCCTTGGGTACAAAAGAATAGCAAAAATAACAAGAACATAAACTTGAAGGATCATGGTCAATCTCACACTCCTACTCTCGTGCTCAGACTTAAAATCATTTAATCATACATAATGAGCTCAAGAGCCCATCAAGTAACTAAATCTTACAACTGAAATCAATATGCGACAATGAAGCAATTTGCATGTCAGTAGTCAAATCCTAAAAGTAACATTTATATATATGATTATGAATTTTTGCATAAATAGTAAAGCTCACATGCATACAATAATAGTAAAATCTGTAAACAATAAAACAATATTGTATGGAAACTAACAAATCACTATAGTGGGGAAATCAGTAAACCAGTATAAGTGTCGAATCAATAAAACCATTGTCATATCAGTGATATTAGTCAATAACTTAATCATATAAAGTGATAAAATTAAATCATCAGTAAAGAACTGTCAAACATAAATCAATATAATAAAATCATATAATTATGTACACATGCTATCCAATATGTTGCATGCATAGTATATTCAATATTAATATAGTGAATCAGTAGCAAACATTATAAATGTTTATATCAATAACAATAAAATCAATGGCATGAGTAGTAAAATAATACTATAATAGTAAATCCGTACATTAATAATAAATTCATACAATACTATAAACAATGCTTCAATAACATGTATTTCAATAGTCACGCTAAACCAATAATAAGTCCTAGTTTAAGTGGTATTTTTTCAATATTTTATTAATATCAGTAAACCATTGGCTTAGGAAAAAGAGACATCACACTTTGTTCATTGGCACAATAAGTATCTCTTTATAACTCTCAATCAGTATATCACGTGAATCAATCGAATATAACACCAAATCATATATTTGAAGGATAATTCGTCGACCCACCATCATATACAGGTCAATCATTTTTCAACCAATATTAGTAAATAATCAATCTTTAGTTATTTTTTATCCACAAATAAATTATTATTATCACAATATTATAACAGTAATAACAACTGAATAAATCAAATGTCTATATTCATTTTCAATGCATTGTAGTGGATAAAATATAATTGAGCTTAATTCTGAATGTGCAAAAATGTCCTAATTGTATGTAACAAAAAATACTATTGAGCAAAAATTTATATTTTCAAAAATTGACCAAATCATCATAGATCATATATAACAACATTATGAAGCTTTAATTGAACTAAAGCACTTTAGATATCAAAATGAATTTATAAATTGGTAAAAATCGTAGCTTTTTTAAAATCAACTGGTGGAAAATATTCTCAAATAAACACTCAAAATGTTTATAGGCTTAATATCTATAACATATAAAAAATTACGTGGTGAAAATTTCATCAATGAAAAATTATCCTTATTTTTTGTAACAAAAATATAAATTTAATCAAAAAAATATCAAAAATATTAAATTATTGAAATCATAAATAGAATAATAATTCCTTACAGCGAGACGAATAAACCTCTCAACATAGCCAACTGACAAAAATCATCTATGACATTCAAACCTAGCTTTCTTTTTTTCTTTCTCATCAAATTCTCTCTTACTTCTCTCTATTTTCCCTTACAAGTCTTCTCTTAACCAAATGAAGAGGAGAAAAATGATTTAATGGATTTTGTAATGGCATAACATATTTTATAATAAAATAATAATATAATAAAAATATAACTATATAATTAAATCAATTTTCAGTTTAAAATTCATATAAATCTTTTTCGGGCTTCAAAAATTATAAAAAAATATCCATAAAATAGCTCATTTTATTTTAAAAATTTTGATAAAATCATTTTGTAAAATGGACTCCTAACGGCATCAAAATCTCCACTTGTACTAATATGTATCAATTTATTAAGGAATAACACTAATGTCCACAAATTATGAAAAATTTACGTAATTAAATCACTATAATATCTATGTTATGGTAAAGACGGATTATGATTTAGACTTATAATGACTTCTAAAAAAATTTATTTATCTGAGTCAAAATACAAACTAGCTATTACATCACATATGTTATAATCTCTTGTAACATTAATCTATCAAGCAATGTCATTAATCTTCTTGTTGATTCAAAAAGGATTATCAGCTTTTGGTTTGAGCTTTCCAAATGGTCATATAGGAAACCATCTCAATCGAATCCAAACAAAATATCCTGCCTTAAAAAGTATATCTTTCTTGGATTTTTTTAGTAGGGCCTGATATATAGAATTCTTAAAACAAAATTTGACTTGATCTAGAATTAGATCCTTTTGTCAGATATTCTTTAACAACATAATAGGCTGCCCAAACTCTTATTGGTCGTCTCCATCTATCCATCAATTTGTGGGTGGGATATTGAACTAAATTGAAGTTTAGTTCCTAGTTTCCATCAAAATGTCTCTCAAAAGTGACTTAAGAACTTAACATCATGATCAAAGATGACAGTCTTCAAGATTCCATATAATTAGACTATTTCTCAAAAAGTGTACATCGAAAATACAAATGAAATCGAGTGTTTTATTGCACCGCATAAAATATGCCATTTTTATAATTGATACACAACTACATGATTGAATTTTATTTCACTAAAGCCTCGTTTGAGATGGCTTAATTTTGCCTTTTCTGTTTTGAAACGGCAAAGTAATTTTTGGGTTGCTATTTGTATGTGATACTTTTGAAAAACTGTTTTTTACGGAACTTCATTTTGTATTGTTTTCAAAAGCTTTTTAGTATTGGCTTCTCCGTTAGTAATCTCCATTCTCTCAAACACAGTTTTTAAACTACCTTTTACAAAAGGCATAGAGTACCCAAACGAAGCCTGAGTATGAGTTAGTCCAAGCATGTAATCGATACTTGACATCCACCCAAAAGCAACCATTTTTGAATTTCCTGGCCTCAAATGGTTCAGAAATCATCATCCTTGGTATACAACCCTTTCAATAGTTCAAATGCCCTCACCTTGGACTGTAATGTTTGAAGGAGCTAGCAGGTGCCAGCAACTAATAACATCAGCAACTTGATTGCTTTAAACGAATTTGTTTTTCAGCATATAGTGAAAAGCTGCTAAATATTCCACCCACGCTGCACGTAGCCCTTTTTAATTTTTGTTTGGATACTGAGAAACCAAAGTTCTTCATGTTCAAAGAATAGGATGAATTCAATAGTCGAAAAATAATTATTCAAATGATGTTAGTGCATGGTTTATTGCATTAAAATTCTTATTGTAGGTAGGGCTGTAAATGAATCAAATGTTTGATGAGCTGCTTGTGGCTCGGCTCAATAAGATCCTGTTCATTTTTATTTGATAAGCTAAATGAACAAGCTTGAACACTTTGATAAATACTCGATAGCTAAATAAACTAGCTTGTACAGTTTGTCGTTCGGTTCGTTTATATTCACGAACATTATTGTTTAAAGTTCGTGAACAAACTCATTAAGAAGCTTGATTAGAGCTAGATTAAGGCTCGTGTTCGGCTCAACTTAGCTTGACATTAACAAATAGTTATAAAAATAAATATTGTTAAATTAATTTAATATTTTTTTTTTAAATAACTATTAAAAATTATATTATAATTATTAGTAGGAAAATTATATATTTAATTCACTCTTTAATAACACTTGAATTTTGAGATATGAGAATAATATGGTATATATATACATATATATGACCTTTTTTTTTACCAAATAAAAATAATTAATTAAAATATTAAACATGCATTTTGTTTCCCAATTCTCCTCACACTTTCCAATTCACTTTCTCCCATTTTTGGATGGCGCACGACAAAAATTATGAAATCAACAAAACAAAAACAAAAAAATGTTAGGTGAGAACTTAGAAGTTTAGTCCTACTCGTTGTGGAGACAATTCATTATACATTATTGATGCGTCATGCAAAAATTAGCTTAATCGGGCACGAATCTCAAGACAAAAGGCTAGTTGGAGCATCCGAACTCCGATTTCAGCAAGCTTATAGTCAAACTGAGCGTCTCGGAAATACGAACCCAACGACACCAAGATCAACCCAATCCGAACGCAAATGAGTCCGAATCAAGAGCTCAAAGTGCTGTCGGAAGGTTCAAACAGCAATTTGGGTTACCAAACGGTCTCTGATTTTGACGAGCTTATACTCGAATCGAACGGCTCGACGAGTCGAATCCAACGAGCCCAAGAATGCTGAATTCAGACATCATTAAGGCCTCCAAATGTCCAACGAACTGTGTATGATCGAAGGGTTCACTATCGGCCGTCCATTCAAACCACTCCCTATTCGCCCTCGATCTCACACCTATTTACGGGCCATGCCACTCCAGAAAATCTATAAATAGAGCCCTCATTCTTCACAAGAGGAGATGGAAGCAAGAAGAGAAGGAAGAGGAGAAGGAGGAAGCTCCTCCTCGACGGCCGCCGGACCACCGCAGAAGCACCGCCGGACCGTTGCAGGAACCTCGCTGGACCACCACCGAAGCCTCGTCGGACCACAGCCGGATTTTCATTGCACCACTGCCTTAAGGTCCGACGTTCAGTCCCGACGTCCTGCTAAAGACCCGACATCCTGCTTAAGACCCGACATCCTACTCAAGGCCAGTCCAACGACATCCGATCTTCCAAGTGACACTGGGACTAACACCTGACTCCTTGTCTCCTACCGCCTACGGTCCTTCTGACCTCTGTAGCCTACTACGGTCCGTCCGACCTCCATCACTAGACAACGGTCTTTCAGACCCCAGTCTCCTACTGCCTACGGTCCTTCTGACCTCTGTCGCCTACTACGGTCCGTCCGACCTCCATCACTAGACAACTGTCTTTCAGACCCCAGTCTCCTACCACCTACGGTCCTTCAGGCCTTCGTTGCCTACTATGGTCCTTCCGACCTCCTTCACCAGACAAAGGTCTTTCAGACCTCAGTCTCCTACCGCCTACGGTCCTTCAGGCCTTCATCACCTACTACGGTCTGTTCGACCTACATCACCAGACAACGGTCTTTCAGACCCCAGTCTCCTACCGCCTACGGTCCTTCAGGCCTTCATCACCTATTACGGTCTGTTCGACCTACATTACCAGACAACGGTCTTTCAGATCCCAGTTTTCTATCGACTACAGTCCTTCAGGCCTTCGTCACCTACTATGGTCCTTCCGACCTTCATCAACAGACAACGATCTTTCTGACCCCGGTCTCCTGCCAACTATGGTCCTTCAAGCCAAACAAACCTGTATATGTAACTCCTACCATGTAATGCAATCTATATGATGTACATTTGCTACATCAATCTAAGGCCTTCCCCTAAGGAAGGACCTTATTTGTAATCGACTATAAATACTAGTGGATTCATTCAAACTGGGCCAGGCCCCGTGGTTTTTTCCCTTTTTTAGAGGTTTTCCACATAAAAACTCTGGTGTCTCTTATGAATGCCACACCCTCTCACTTATCTGCTTGTGTGCTGGATCTTCGTACAATGCTAAGACATTAAATTATATATTTCTCTACCGCTGCGAATATTCTAGGACGCAACAGTTTGGCGCCGTCTGTGGGAAAGTGATTCCCGACTGGGGGGCAATTAGTGCTCTAATCTCAAAAGATCACACATAGCATCAATATCATAAGAAGCAGATGCGGACTGGGGGGCAACTTTGACTCAAACCATGGTCAAATAGATCCTCCAACACCTTCAACATCAAGTTGATACTTCAGGGATATCCGAGCGAATGCAAGGATACTTCAAATCAATTGCATATACAGTCCCTTGTTGGACTCATACTCCTTGGGCAAGGTCTTAATCTCGACCTCAAAAAGGTAGTAACGGTCTAAAGATAGACCCTTCATTATCTTTGATTCGGGATACACGCGGCATTCGCCCCCTCCCAATCAAGGCAAAATCGATCCCAGGGGGATCCGATTTGACCTCTTCCACACAGGTTAACGTCGTCGAGCAAAAGCTCCAACATACAACCTCGGATAGGTCTTACATCCTTGGTGGATTATCTCGACCTCTTCCACACAGGTTAACGTCGTCGAGCAAAGGCTCCGACATACAACCTCGGAAAGGTTTTACATCCTTGGTGGATTCTCCCGACCTCTTCCACACAGGTTAACGTTGTCGAGCAAAGGCTCCGACATACAACCTCAGAAAGGTCTTATATCCTTGGTGGATTCTCCCGACCTCTTCCACACAGGTTAATGTCGTCGAGCAAAGGCTCCGACATACAACCTCAGAAAGGTCTTACATCCTTGGTGGATTCTCCTGACCCCTTCCACACAGGTTAACGTCGTCGAGCAAACACTCCGAGATACAACCTCGGAAAGATCTCACATCCTTGGTGGATTCTCCCGACCTCTTCCACACAGGTTAACGTCGTCGAGCAGGGCTCCTGCATACAACCTCGAAAAGGTCTCACATCCTTAGTGGATTCTCCCGACCTCTTCCGCACAGGTTAACGTCGTCGAGCAGGGCTCCGGCATACAACCTCGGAAAGGTCTCACATCCTTGGTGGATTCTCCCGACCTCTTCCGCACAGGTTAACGTCGTCGAGCAGGGCTCCGGCATACAACCTCGAAAAGGTCTCACATCCTTGGTGGATTCTCCCGACCTCTTCCACACAAGTTAACGTCGTCGAGCAGGGCTCCGGCATACAACCTCGGAAAGGTCTCACATCCTTAGTGGATTCTCCCGACCTCTTCCACACAGGTTAACGTCGTCGAGCTGGGCTCCGGCATACAACCTTGGAAAGGTCTCACATCCTTAGTGGATTCTCCCGACCTCTTCCACACAGGTTAACGTCGTCGAGCAGGACTCCAACTTACAACCTCGGAAAAGTCTCACATCCTTGGTTAACGTCGCCAGAATGTCGTCAATAGACTTCTATCTGACTTCTTCATAATGTTAAAATTCTACCCGATTTTGAATTTCCTCCTGCGCTGAACTTTTGCCTTGCAGGACTTTCCACGGACTTCTACTCGACGTCAGACTTCTGCTCGTTAGCGGACTTCTACTCATCGTCGAACTTCTGCTCGTTGATGAACTTTCGTCAGTCCTCTACCCGACTGCGGACTTCTGCCTGCCGTCGGACTACTAACCGTCGTCGGACTTCTGCTCGTCGAGGAACTTTCATCGGTCTTCTGCCCGAGGCCGTACTTCTACACGACATCGGACTTCTCCTTGTCATCAGACTTCTGCTCGTTAGCGGATTTCTACTCGTCATCAAACTTCTGCTCGTCGACGAACTTTCATCGATCTTTTGCCCGAGTCCGTACTTCTACACGACGTCGGACTTCTCCATGTCGTCAGACTTCTGCTAGTCAGCGGACTTCTACTCGACGTCGGACTGCTGCTCGTTAGCGGACTTCTACTCGACGTCGGACTTCTGCTCGTTAGCGGGCTTCTACCCGACGTCAAACTTTTGTTCGTCAGCGGACTTCTACTCGACGTCGGACTTCTGCTCGTTAGTGGACTTCTACTTGACGTCGAACTTCTGCTCGTTAGCGAACTTCTACTCGTCGTCGAACTTCTGCTCGTCAACGGACCTTCGTCGGTCTTCTACTTGACGCTGCATCTCTACCCGACTACGGACTTCTACTCGACGTTAGACTTCTGCTCGTTAGCGGACTTCTACTCATCGTCGGACTTCTGCTCGTCGACGAACTTTCATCGGTCTTCTACCCGACAGTACTTCTACGCGACGTCAGACTTCTGCCTGCCGTCAGACTACTAATCGTCGTCGGACTTCTTCCCGTCGACGGACTTTCGTCGATCTTCTACCCAGAGTCGGACTTCTATGTGTCGTCGGACTACTAACCGTCGTCGGACTTCTTCCCACCGACGAACTTTCGTCGATCTTCTACCCAGCGTCGGACTTCCGTGTGTCGTCGGACTACTAACCGTCGTCGGACTTCTGCCCGTCGATGGACTTTCGTCGGTCTTCTACCCGACTCAGTGCTTCTATCCAACACCGGACTTCTTCCTACCATCAGAACTCCACATGATCTCTCGAAGTAGAAAGGGAGAAGGGAATCTCCGGACTTCCTTGCAGAGAGAGGGGCCTTGGAAGACCAAGGGAAAGCCTCAATAGTAAGGACAGAGGGAGAAGAGAGGGAAAGAAGAATCTCCGGACTTCCTTGCAGAGAGAGGGGCCTTGGAAGATCAAGGGAAAGCCTCAATTGTAAGGACAGAGAGAGAAGAGAAGAAGGGAGAATCTCCGGACTTCCTTGCCAAGAGAGGGGCCTCGAAAAACTGAGGGAATGCCTCAATGGAAAGGACAGAGGGAGATGAGGAAAGAAGAGAATCTCCGGACTTCCTTGCCAAGAGAGGGGCCTCAGAAAACTGAGGGAATGCCTCAATAGAAAGGACAGAGGGAGATGAGAAGAAAGGAGGAGAACAAGAGAAGAAAACAGAAGAAGAAGATGAGTGGAGTGATTTTCTAAAGGCTTGAAGGGCCTATTTATAGTTTTTTGGTAGAAAGAAAGGAAGTTTCTAGAGTTTCTAATTTTCCAAATTTTTCAAAATTTTTTTGCAATTTTTTTGGATTTTTTAGGAATTTTTTCGGCAAAAAAAACGATTAAAAAAAATTTTTAAAAGCTTTGGGACCCACTTGAGGCGGTGGATCAAACCGACACCTCGCCGCCGTCCAAACGACGATAACAGCGCGTCAATCCGCGGCTGATTCACGCGGATCACGGCCATTCTGGCGAATGGCAGCTGGCTAGGCAAGCCGGCAGGCGGCCGGCGGCAAGTGCCGCGGAATGGCCTGGGGAGGCCGCGGAGCGGCCTGGTGTGCCGCGGAACAGCCCGCGGAGAGGGCTAGGCGCGGCCCGCGGTTCGGTTCGCCCGGGTCGTAGAGCGGGCCAACTGGCCCGGCAGCACCGACAAGCGGCGGCGGCCGCCGGCCGGCAGGTGCGGCCGGTTCGGCCGTCCGGTCCATTCCGGGACCGAATTTCATCCCAAAAATAGCAAATCGGGCGTTTTTGGGGTTCCCGGACACGTTTTTCAACGTTCTGAACTCAATTTTGACACTTTAAGAGCTCAACGGGGTCTCTTTGACTTGGTTTGTGCGAAAATTCAACTTTTGGAACGTAATTTTTGCTATTCGGCCAATGCAAAATGTCGACAGTTATATTTTCGGACTTCTGGAGCTTCGACGTCCGAAAATAGGGGGGCAAGTGATGCGTCATGCAAAAATTAGCTTAATCGGGCACGAATCTCAAGACAAAAGGCTAGTTGGAGCATCCGAACTTTGATTTCAGCGAGCTTATAGTCAAACTGAGCGTCTCGGAAATACGAACCCAACGACATCAAGATCAACCCAATCCGAACCCAAATGAGTCTGAATCAAGAGCTCAAAGTGCTGTCGGAAGGTTCAAACAGCAATTTGGGTTACCAAAAGGTCTCCGATTTTGACGATCTTATACTCAAATCGAACGGCTTGATGAGACGAATCCAACGAGCCCAAGATCGCTGAATTCCGGCATCATTAAGGCCTCCAAATGTCCAACGAATAGTGTATGATCGAACGGTTCACTATCGGCCGTCCATTCAAACCACTCCCTATTCGCCCTCGATCTCACATCTATTTACAGGCCATGCCACTCCAGAAAATCTATAAATAGAGCCCTCATTCTTCACAAGAGGAGATGGAAGCAAGAAGAGAAGGAAGAGGAGAAGGAGGAAGCTCCTCCTCGACGGCCGCCGGACCACCGCCGGACCACCGCAGAAGCACCGCCGGACCGCTGCAGGAACCTCGCCAGACCACCACCGAAGCCTCGCCGGACCACAGCCGGATTTTCATTGCACCACTGCCTTAAGGTCCGACATTCAATCCCGACGTCCTGCTAAAGACCCGACGTCCTGCTGAAGACCTGATGTCCTGCTTAAGACCCGACGTCCTACTCAAGGCCAGTCCAACGACATCCGATCTTCCAAGTGTCACTGGGACTAACACCTGACTCCTTGTCTCCTACCGCCTATGGTCCTTCTGACCTCTGTTGCCTACTACGGTCCGTCCGACCTCCATCACTAGACAACGGTCTTTCAGACCCCAGTCTCCTACCGCCTACGGTCCTTCTGACCTCTTTCGCCTACTACGGTCCGTCCGACCTCCATCACTAGACAACGGTCTTTCAGACCCCAGTCTCCTAGCACCTACGGTCCTTCAGGCCTTCGTCGCCTACTATGGTCCTTCCGTCCTCCATCACCAGACAACGGTCTTTCAGACCCCAATCTCCTACCGCCTACGGTCCTTCAGGCCTTCATCACCTACTACGGTCTGTTCGACCTACATCACCAGACAACGGTCTTTCAGACCCCAGTCTCCTACCGCCTACGGTCCTTCAGGCCTTCATCACCTATTACGGTCTGTTCGACCTACATCACCAGACAACGGTCTTTCAGATCCCAGTTTTCTATCGACTACAGTCCTTCAGGCCTTCGTCACCTACTATGGTCCTTCCGACCTTCATCAACAGACAACGGTCTTTCTGACCCCGGTCTCCTGCCGACTACGGTCTCCTGCCAACTACGGTCCTTCAAGCCAAACAAACATGTATATGTAACTCCTACCATGTAATGCAATCTATATGATGTACATTTGCTACATCAATCTAAGGCCTTCCCCTAAGGAAGGATCTTATTTGTAATCGACTATAAATACTAGTGGATTCATTCAAACTGGGCCAGGCCCCGTGGTTTTTTTCCCTTTTTTAGGGGTTTTTCACGTAAAAACTCTGGTGTCTCTTATGAATGCCACACCCTCTCACTTATCTGCTTGTGTGCTGGATCTTCGTACAATGCTAAGACATTAAATTATATATTTCTCTACCGCCGCGAATATTCTAGGACGCAACAATTATAAAAGTAAAAATCTTTTTAAACGAGCCGCTCTGAGCTCAAATATTAGTTTCTTAAATGAGCTCGAGCTCTAACAGAGATCATAAAAGCTCATATCTTATCAAGCCAAGCTTGAACAAGGGAAACGAGCTCAAGCTAGAATATGTCGAAGCTTGATTTAGTTTGCTTCGTTGTAGGTTGAGTATTTCTACAAAGTAACATTAAGTTTCTCATTGAATAAAACAATGGGATGTCCTCCTTGTCTAAGGACAGGCTCTGATGCCAACATTCAAAGCATTGCATTCTACTTGGAACACTTGACCAAAATCAAGAAGGACCAATATCAATGTAGATGAGACTTGTCACTCCAAGTGATTGAAGCTTGATTGAATTGTATTGTCCCAATAGAAGTAGTCCACTTTAACAATTTCAGTAATTGGGGCTATAAATGCTAAATTCTCGAAAAATCACCTATAGAATGATGCTATCCCATAGAACCACCACATTTCTGTAAATGATTGAGTAATTGGTTTGTTCATAATATAGCCTCAATCTAAGCTGAATTTCTAAATATAATTTTTTATTGATTTTATTATTTCTGTTATTTGTTTTTTTTTTTTTTTTCTATAAAGCCTATCATCAAAATAAACCTAGATTTGTCCCACTTCTAACAAAAGCCAATTGCTTAAAAAAAAATTATAATAAAATGAATATTGAACAATTTATAACAAAATATTAGAAAAGAAAACAATCAAAATAAATGCAAAAAAGCATAATTAACCAGCCCTAGAACATGCAGATATCATGAAAATTTGTCCTTTTTTTCGCTGTTCAGAAGCTACTACAAGTGCACTCATAACAAAGATCAAGGTTGCCCAGCGACGAAGACTATTCAACAGAAAGAAGACAACGACTGCAATCCTCCAAAATATGAGGTTATCTACAGCTTGCATCATATTTGCAAAACTATGGGGGCTAAAACAAACTTTGACAAGAAAGATTCCTCAGCTCCTATAAATAATACAAGTAGTACAACTACTACTTCCAGCTGCCAAGCAAACTCACCTCAGCCTTTACTTACGCTAGTTGCAGAGCAGGTGTGTCCCATGGAATCCATGCTTCTTTCTGCTGAACCCCAAATAGAGGAGAATGACATTGAAAACTCCAGCACAAAGTCGTCGCCTTCAACAGATTTGGATTTTGATAGTGAGTGGGCTAAGTGGCTTCTAAGTTGTACGTAGAAGTTTTAGAGTTTTAGTTTAAGAAAGAATGAACTCATAAGGGAAGCTGAGTTTATATATAACAGTATGGATTCAAAAACTTTAAGAGTTAAGATGTATTTTTATGGTGTTGTTCATGTCTTTTATGTCAAAAGTGTAAGATAAATTGTCAAAATAGAAGGACAATTAATCAAACATTAAAAAATGCCATTGTTTCTTAGGATGAAACATGACTTTTAGTGTCATGTTGCATTACAAAATAATTTTCTTAATGTTATTATACAACCGTCTTGCATTTTGAACAATCATCATTCTATTTTGATCATTAATTTTATTATATGAAAATCTGTTTATGGGTAACACCATATGTTCTTATTGGCAAACACGATTGAAGTTTGAAGAGAAAGAGGAGAAAAAAAAAAAACTGAAGGGGAATCTAAGAGTATTATTAGATTTCATGTTTGGAAGAATGATGCTGATGCATGGGACATGAGCATTTTAGGATATGTCGAGCTCTTCCTCTAACTTTGTATTTATATGCTTAAATCAAAGCTCAATGTTACAAGAATGATTACAATTAAGTGCATAAGAAAATTTACTTACAAAAGTTTGATAAAACTTTATTATGAGGCGGGCAAATGTTCTTAGTTAATTCACGCTCATCGCACCATAGAGGATATTTGATCCAAACTTTTCTATGGATGACAGATGATCCTACTAGAAAGTTGTTAACAAGTTATGGTTAGAAAACTATGTAAGTTGGGGCTAGTGAGTATAGACAATCAGTAGAAATGTTATATACTATCTTAGAAATAAACACAATGGCAGCAAAGGATCCGGAAGAAAGAAAAAAATATCCAAAAAAATATCTCTTCACCCTTTATTTATAGAATCAAAATGGCATATAGGAAAGGCTACACCTAGGAAAGATATAAAATAGCAAATGATATGATTAATACAAACTACCACAAACATGTGGACCAGCTATATAGTATACATGTGGATCTATTATTCTAGTGTAGCCACCTCATATGTGGCGAATACCCTGGATAAGTCTTCGAGGCAAGCATCTTGAGCCAATCTTCAGGATCTGGGTTACAGGGCGACTCAGTGTCAACAAGTTCTTGGGAATGATGAGTACCCAAGAATGAACGTTGAATCCCGGGGAACGAGGGTCAAGTGCCCTAGAGGAGGGTAGCTGCAATCCAATGACAAGTCACTTAGAGTTTCACCATGGATGTTATTGATAAGTAGATGGCCTTAGTCACTAAGAGCTACTGTAGGTGAGATGGGTTGGTCAAGGTGAGTGATCCTCAAAGCACATGCTAATTTGGTGGACTCCCTTGGGGGAGCTCAACAAGAGTAATATCAGTCTTCATTCGTTTGCACCAGATGAGTCTACATGTCGCAATCTCCTGCTAGGGGAGTAGGTATTGAACTATAATAGCTCTAGTGAGGTCATGCTCCTTGAGGGCGAGCGCCGCCTTGGCTAGGTGACCCTCCTAATCGAGATACTTGATGGAACATATCTGATCAATACCTATAAATTACATATGTAGAAATATGTGATTATCTAAATATATTGGTATGCAAACAAATCCATTTTGTCAAGAATGCATACTTTCTAATTGTTCGACATTAGTGTCTTTGTAATCCACCTAACATCTAAATAAATATAATCAAAAGACTTGTGATTGACCTCACATTGATAGTGAAGTAAGCAATCAAAATGTTAATTAAGTGAACATTTTCTTAGTTAATGAAAGAGAGTGTATTTGATGATACATTATCTCATCATATTCTTGCTCATCCAATACTTTTTCATATCATTTTATTTATAAAAAAGGATCAATATAACAAAAAGATGGGCTGATATTACTATATTTATTTACATAAAAAATAGTGATAAATCACTACAGGAAAATCACTTGTTAATGGCGGATTTTTCAAGTGGAAATTGCTAATTTTCTGGCATATTTGGTCTTTTTCGATGGCTTTATGGTGGAAAATTTTACACCGTTAAAAGCCGCGTAGGAAAATTAAAACCGACTAAAATTTTTGAAGGAAAAAATTTTCGGTGGCATTCTGACTGAAAATTTCTGCCATAAAAAATAAAAGAAAAAATCAATAAAAAATTTGTTGCCCGCACGCCAACGTTGCCCCCACTCACGGAGGCCCCTTTGCCCACCTACCTGCATGCCCACCCGCCCACAACCGCCAGCCAGTCCTGCTTGTGCCTGCTCGGGTAATGCCCATGAGATTCAAACTCTACTCACTTTGAATGTCTTCAAACACCCAACTATTCAGTTGTAGAGAAAAATATATTTAAAGTGCGTCTCTTTTATATTTAAACTAGAATTCTGGGAAAATTAGAATTAATAATTAATTAAAATTATAAATTACTAATTAATTAGACCCATTTGGGTTTAGAGTGTGCACAAACTGAATATGTACGTCCTATCATATTGACTTGTGACAAGCCAAACCCTAGATGAAATTTAAAATTTTTCCTCCAATTAAACTTTAAAATAGATAACAAATCACAGAGATGTTAACAACTTCTAATTCAATTTTTTTTTATTTCTCATCAATATATATATATATATATATATATATATATATATATAACATTTGCACTATAGTACATTATATCATCTCTCTATTGTTGCTTTTAGAAGTTGGTATTCAGCTGCTTCTCATTATAATGAGAACTACATTCGCCTCTTTGTATTTCTTATCCAAAATTCTATATATTGCTTATCAAAATGCTGCAGTACATAACTACAAAATATAATACAAAACAAAGCATACATAAATAATTTCCCATGAATATATATAAAAAAAAATTACATATACAACTAAGACTGATCAAATCATGACTCAGCTATTCAACTGGTTCCTTAACTCTTCCAGACCCTGAAATAGAAATGCAGATAAAATATGAGCAAACATAGCTCAATAGGCCGCCATTGTCGATCTAAAATTATAATTTTTTTTACCAAATTTAAATGTTATTAATGAATAAAATTATGTTGAACCAGGTATTAGAACAATGCTTGTAATTAGCAAAACGTTAAATAATAATGTAGAAAAATAAATAAAGTAGCACTTTATATATGAGAGCATAAAATAACAGATTTTCCTTAGGTCCTTATACCTTCCATCAAAAATAAATATTAAAAGTCAAACCCTCATAACTCTTTTTGTGCTAACATAGCAAAACATGGGCCCTTATGACTCCCAATTCTTAAGCACATATGAGATATTTAAAAATTTAAGTCCTTATGACTTCCTGTGCATTTTTCACCAGAATAGAACTTCCTCCTCTCACATCAAAACTCCTTAGAATCACCAAATTCAATAAAATAATCATGCATATAATTGAATTAAAATAATAGAAACATAGATAAACTCATTTCAAAATTTACTAAAATGCCTTCACGGTAGGCAACCGAATACCCTATTGAGTAGAAATTCATTATTTCAAAATATAATTAAATTATCAAAGATTGTTCACAATATTATTTTGAAGTTTTAATTATATTATAACTTAATTTTTTAAAGTCAGCATATTTTTTAATCAATTAAAATAATGAAATCCCAAAATTCCCCAAGTAAAATTTTTAGAAAAATACCTAAATATTTAGAATCAATGTCTCTATAGCATAAAAAAAGTTATGCCATGAATGGTTTGCAAATGTGAAATTATTCTCATTTGCTTACTACAAAAATATAATTTAAATAAAAAGATATAGAAATTTTTTTATTTTTGAAAACTAATTAAGAGGTACAATACAACATACCTTGTGAGTCGATCAACTTTCAACTAAAAAAAGAGTAAAGTCACCCAAAATTGGCTTTCTCTTTCTAGAAATCCTCCTCTCTCTATCTCGTCAGGTGCCTCTAAGAGAATGGAATGGATCGATCTTACTGGAAAAGGATATTTAAATATAAAATTAAGGGGTAGCACTACAACACCCATTCATACGTATTGTAGTGCTCCCTCCAGAAGCCCACAGTATCGCAGCGCCACCATGCTAAATTAGTTCACAAAGTTCCAGAGAGATCGACGCCGCAATGCTACCTCCTTTGGTGTCGTGATGTCATAGGGGAAAATTTCTAGATTTTTAGAACATATAAACATACCCCTTGGACTCGCTTTAGACTATATGCACTCTCACATGCACACAAAATATTCTTAAACATATACAAAAAGGTTCTCTCAAGAAAAGAGAATATCCCTTGATTGCCCAAAGACTCTTTCCTAAAAACAAGAAAGAGTTTATTAAGAGGGTTCATGGAAAACCTAATTTTTAATTTAGTCGCTTATGATCATACAAAACAATATTCAAATCATTCAATATGATTAGTTCAATGTCGTTAAAATTGTCATGTGGAAAACTGCCCAGTATTATTAGTTTAAATAAAAAATTAGCCACCCAGACTATATGATATATGGATCGTACAATATGATTTATAATTAATTCAGATTTGTTTAAAATCTTAATTATCAAACTTAAGTAGGCAAGTTTAATTAAATATCGTACAATATGAAGCATTTCATACATTATTATTAATTCAATTTTTAAATTTTAAATTTGTCTATTTTAAGTTGTCAGAATTTGACAACGCGTTTCTTAATATAGCTAATCGTACAGTATGATCTTAGTTATATATTAATTTAAATTAATCTCATTTAAGTTTTATTTGAATAGATCATATAGTGCAATTGATAGAAAATTAAAATATTCAATTTTAATCCCCTTGTGAGTGTGTGTGCACGATTCCTAAGCCAACATACACTATAAGAAAAACGCTGATTTCCTGCGGAATTAAATCCGCCTGAAATATCGATATATTTTACGACGAATTTACGACGGAATATTTCAGGTGGAATTTCCGGCATGTATCCGATGGATTTTTTGGAGGTATTTCCGCCGGATTTTCTGTAAAGTGCTGATTTTGCTCCAGGATCGTCCTGGGACGATCAGTTGAAGTTTTGTTCCAGAATGTGTCCAGATTGCTCCAGGTGATTTTCCTGTAGGTATCGGCCGGGCCGATAAAGACATCGTCCAGGCCGATCGGTCCAGTGCATGAGTTCGTCCTGAGAACCGCCCTGTGAACCGTCCAGGACGATGAATTTTGTTCAGATCGTCCCAGGACGATATCGCGATCGGCCGAGCCAATCTGTGTATTATAAAGCTGAAATCAGTCGTTTTGAAGAGAGAGAAAAATCAAATTTAACGAAAATATCAGCTGAGGAGAGAGAAAGTCGAGGGCTTTTTGGGAAAAGTTGATTTTCGGGCGACGCGGCTCCGTTTTCGTTCGAAGAGACTGTTCAGGAGATTGCTGTACGCAAGGTAAGGCACATTCCGCCTTTCTCAATTTTCAGAACCGTCGCGTTTGGCGGTATTTTCTGTCCGGAATTGATTTTTATTCGTGATTTTCGTCCGTATTTTCCGATTGGTTCAATTTTTACCGCGTAACTTTCTGTATGTGGTTGACGTGCCGAGTGTGCACATTTTGATTATTTTCTGGAGATTTTTGTCAGAGTAGTTTTGATTTGACGGTGTTTTTCGTCGACTGGATTTTTCTGTGTAATCTAAAATTTGCTGAGCAGTAGAATTAAAGTCTTGTAATGTTGTTATCTACATTCTGTGCAAATTTGGTATTCTGTGATTTTTCAGGAAAAATTGTGTAAATTCCGTTTACAGCCGTTGTGCTGCCCGATTTTTGTGTGATTTCTGATTTGTCCGGATTTCTTCTGAATTGACATGCTACCTGTATATGCTATAAAAAGGGAGATATAAGGGGCCTGGATCCTAAGAGATTCAGTTAGTGTCTGGGAAATCTAAAATGAGCTCAATCTGAAATCTGATATCTGTTCTGTTCCGGATTCGATGAACTCTGTTCTGGTGCTATAAGCACATCTGTTCTGGTGCTGTGAGCACAAAGGGAGGCATAAGGGGCCAGAATCCGAGAGATTCTGTCAGTGTCTGGGAAGGGAGGCATAAGGGGCCGGAATCCGTAGAGATTTCGTCAGTGTCAGGGCATTTAGCTATGAATTAAATAATATATGATATCTGATTTGATATGATTCTGATTTCCGTATCTGTTCTGTAAGCAAATCTGATTCTGATTTCTGTATGATATGAATTGATCTGATCTGTATGATATGATTTCTGTACGATTCTGACACGATTCTGTTCTGTTCCGATATGATCTGAATTTCTGATTTCTGTACGATTCTGTTCTGTTCCGATATGATCTGAATTTCTGATTTCTGTACGATTCTGATTCTGTTGATTTAATCTGTTCTGATTTGTATTCTGATTTGATCTGATCCGTTCGACTCTGATTCTGATTTGATATATGTCCGAATAAGTTCTGATTTGATTCTGTTCTGATTCGATATGCGATTCTGTTCTGATTTCTGATTGGATTTTGGTCTGATGTGTTTGGTTTTGGATTCTGGAAGTTTTGATTGGAGGTTTGTCGCTTTGCTAAGTTGTTGTAGCTCATCCTTGTTTTCTGCGTGGTTTTCAGGTTCTGGGAAAGGGAAGGAAGTCCAGGAGTAGAAGTTCAGAGTCTGATTTGTTATAGGTATTATGCTCTTTTGATTTTTGTACAGTCATGCCTTTTCTGTTCTGTCTTTCTTTCTGTCTAAAAGTCATGTACTGTATTTGTAGATGATTGTTTTGAGAAAAAGAAAATATAGATGTTTTGTTCCGCTGCATTTGATGTTTCATAGTAGCTCTGTGTGTCTGTTTTGAGTTGAAATACTGAAGCAAATTCCAAAGCCAGATCCTGGTCTGTTTGTTCGTTCCGGTCACGGCCCGGTGCGAGCTAGATCCGTCTCGGGTCGGGTCGTGACATTTTCTTCCGGGTTTCAATGGGTTGATGGCGAGCTTCACTGAATTAGATTTTTTTTTTTCATTTTTTAAATATTTTCGATGTAGTTTATATTCGCCGGAAATATTTCCGATGAATTTTTCATCAGAATTGCACCAGAAATTTTTCCGGCGGAAAGTTTCACGCCGATAACACTTTTCCGACGCGCGTTCAACCGACGTAAATATTTTCGCCGGAAATACTAATTTTCGGCTGATTTTGTCCATTTTCCAACAAAAAATAGATGCCAGAAATTGACGTTTTTCCTGTAGTAATACACCTAATACAAAAATACACTTAAGAAAAATAAAAAAACATTAACTTTGTAACATACATATTAACTTTTGCCTTGACGCTGCACTTTCTTGAGCATGTTCTTCATTCTTTTGTTCGGTGTATGTTGTAACTGAAAGATTAGTAGCGCATAATAATAAGTATACAAAACATGATGCACGAATAAGTAAACAAAGCATCCAATAATATTTGTAATAATCAAAACATATAGTAGGGCTCCCAAATTGAATTAAACAGCCTTTGGTTTATGGTGTAGGCTTGAATTTATATTATATATGTGTTAATTATTTAATTTATTCTTATGGTGTGAAAAGAATAAGAGACATTATGAGGAACAATTATTACGTCCTTTGACCGAATGGTTTTATAGGTTCGGCCACCAATAAATTCACGCCACGTACAGCCCGACGACCCGACCCAAACCCGCGGCTTTTTGGATATTTGACGTTTATTTTTCGCTTAAATGGGCGGGAAAACTTTAAAAGACGCGGGTATATAAACTCCTGGCCGATTATCTTCACTGTACACAGAACGTTATACAGTGTTTAGGGTTATCGAAACTTTCGAATAGCTTTGCACGAGATGGATTCGAAGGAACCAACTCTGGGAACTCCTACTTTGGAAGAGTTAGACGATTTCGACGAAACATTTAGCACTTATACTTTGGATGATGATTTTTTCTATTTTTTACAAGTAAGTTGTCCTCCATCGTCGTCTGGTCATCTCATATTTGGTTGTTTCTAACCTTTAGATAACTCGGTACTGGTCGTTAGTTAAATGTAACTTGATTTTTTATAAGTTGGTACTGCTCGATATTTGTTTATATTGCTTCCATTTATTTTTTAGAGCTATGAAGAAGAAATACCGAGTTTTATGAAAACTCGGTATTACTCGGTACCGAGTTTTTTGATACCTCGTAATATCTCGGTATTCGTTCTTAAAACTCGATATTGATAACTTTTCGTTAGATTTACGTTAATTATGACTTATATACCATTAGAATTTAAATACCATATGTTAATACCGAGTTATTGATAACTCGGTATTGAACTTGTACCGAGATTTTCATGTATTTATTACGGATTTTTTCCGTTGTTTTAATGAATAATGTAATTTATTTTAATAGGGGGTTTACAAATCTGAGAAGGAAGTATATGTTAAATATTACGAATATGCACATAAGCATGGCTTCAGTGTTCGGAAAGAACATCTTTCTTACTGGCCTGGTACCAGGAAGTTGAAAACAAAGGTTTTTGTATGTTCAAAATCTGGATTCAAGAAGGAAACAGAAAATGTACAGAAGGTTAAATTTAGAAAATCAACTACAAGAACTGGATGTCCTGCTATGGTGAGATTTTGTGTTAGTGAAGAAGGGATATGGACGGTGAAAAATTCAGTAGAAACACACAACCATGAATTGGCAAAACCGGATGATCAACATTTGCTGAGATCATCTAGGCACATCACTGAAGAGAATGCCACTGTTCTGAAATCAATGGCAGATGCAGGAATAAGAACAGTAAATGCATTTTCCTATCTATCTGAGGAGGTTGGAGGAGTAGAAAATCTGGGTTTTACCAAGAGAGATGCATACAACTATATTCAAAAAGGAGAGAAGAGCAAAAATTGAGAATGGGGATAGCAATTCGCTAATCAAATTGTTCAAAACCGGGCAGCTGAAGACAATCTATTTGCATGGGATGTGCAAACTGATGAGAAAGACAGGTTGGTAAACTTTTTTTGGGTAGATGGTTTGGGGGAGAGTGGATTATGACTGCTTTGGGGATGTAATAATTTTTGATACAAGCTACCGTCTGAACAAATATAATTTAGTATGTGCCCCTATTATTGGAGTCAATAATCATTGGCAAAACATTATATTAGGGATGGCCTTTCTATCTGATGAAATAATTGATTCATTCTGTTGGTTATTTCAAACCTTTTTAAGAATTATGGATAATAAACATCCAATTACTATATTCACTGATCAGGATCAAGCAATGGCTAGGGCGATAGAGCTTGTATTCCCTAATACAAGACATCGGTTGTGCCAATGGCATATACACAAGAAGGCTCCTTCGAAAGTTTGGTGTTTTAATAGTAACAACAAAGTTAAAGGCCTGTTTTATAGTTGCTTCAACAAGTGTGATTCAGCCGCGAAATTTGATAGTTTGTGGAATGAGATGATTAGCGAAGGAGACTTACACAACCATCAGTGGTTAAATGATCTGTACAAAATAAGGGATAGGTGGTCTACAGCTTTCAACAAAGATTGCTTTAACCTTGGAATATTGTCTACACAACGTAGTGAGTCCACAAATTTTTTTTGCCATGGTATTTCAAAGGCTACAAGTTCTCTAACCGAATGTTTCCTTGGATTGGAGAAACTTATAAATAGTTGGCGTAGGAATGAACGAGATGAAATTTTTAAATGTTCTCAAACTAAGATACAACCTTACATGAAAAGAAGTCCGATACTAAACCAAGCAGCCAAATTTTATTCAAGAAAGTTATATTCATTTTTTGAAGAGGAGTTTTTGAATGGTTTAGGTGGACTACGCATTGATCAGTCTTCACCAGACTCATCAACATTTTCGGTGAAAAACATAGACCAGACATTTGATTCACACAAGTGACGGTTTTGTTTAGTTCAGCTGAAGGAACTATAAAGTACAGCTGCGGAAAGTTCGAGATGATGGGAATCATGTGTTCTCATTGCATGAGAGTGATGAGTCAGTTGGATGTTACAAAGGATCATTGGGAGAAGAGGAAGGCCAAAAAAGTGAAACCAACCGTGCATAATCCTAATCCAACAATTTATTTTACACCTGCAGAATCAGGAAGTCAGTCATCCTTTATGTAAGTGTGATCAAGATGTCAGAATAACAAGGTATTATTCGATACTAGCATATCATACTCGGTATTAGTGGAAGTTATAGTCACATCAAAAAATAAACAAAAACAAAAAAATATCGTATACAAAAGTATTAATTTATTTTATCGTACTACAAAAAATGGCATAAGCAAATTCTGCCCTAAATAAGGCCATATTACTTTGCCAGTTCGTATGGATGTCCCAATCAGTATCATTCTTTTGTATAACTTGTTCCATATATTTACAGACAAACATTCCACAGTCGACACTGTTTTCTTGTGTTGGCAAATTTGGGATAGTTTCGATCGACCATGTTCTTATATCATCCTCAAAAGCATCTTCTGCAACTTGGTATAAATGAGATATCTGGAAAGATTATAAAATTATTACAATTAACTTCAATAAAAAATATTAAACCAAAGATAGTTCTAAAAATATACCACTTCTGGAGTAATAGACTTGTGCGTTGCTTTGGGTAATGAATCCATGAAATCCCATCTTTTGTTCTTCATGTTTGCAACCAGTAACATCCAATGTCTTTCATGTATGATGGGAACAAACATTATGTTCGCATTCTTAACAGCATCTTTGGTGATATTATCCGCAAATGATGTTGTTTTCTCCTGTTTATTTCGAACATAATAACCCTGGAAAAAAAGCCATTCAGTCAATTAATGACATACAGTTAATGATCTTCACTGTACCTTGACTATAAATGATTACTAACCCAATGAAAAGTCGAAACATATAGAAAAGGTTGATTCAGTCCTGGAACCATTTTGTTTTTCTCAGATAAAAGATATGCAAAAGTGTCCATTTTGTTTTTGCGCATCGCTTTCTTCTCTAAATTCTGTTCGTAAGGGAGAATCAATGGGACTTCGACAATCAGTGGGACTAACAATAGGAACTATATGATCACTCTTCAAAGGCTGTTCAATTGGACATTCTGTTTCCGCTGGAGTTTGAATAGGAGAAACAGTTGGGCTTGGACTTTTTGGAGATGAAGTTGCTTGTAAAGTTGGAGTTTTCTTGCTGCTAGACATATGTACACTACTCAGGGGTGTTATATCCAAAACATTTGCTGGATTAATAGTCTGAATTAAGGTTTTATCATTATCTGTTATGTCTTGTAAATCTGTCAAGATCTGGAGCAAATCTTTTATAAATACCCAAAATTTATAAGTACAAAATAAAGTTAAATGAATGCATATGAGAATTATACCTCAGAATCCTGAAGACTTTTTATTAAATTATCAACATCTTTAATTCTATAATTAAATTTTGCATCCCAACGAAGCAGACGGGGGCGAGCCAAGTTATCCACTACTGGGTGGATCTTTGTATGCTCAAAAAACCATATCTAAAACAAAAAATAAAATAAAATAAATCAGTGTATGAAATATAGAACCTATTAAAACAGTGAAATGAACAAAAAAATGTAATATTAGCTAGAATTACTCACAATTATTATCATAACAAATCCATTAACATAACCCAATGATTGACCTTTTGATTGTTTTTTTGCTATTGTATTAAATTCAGTAACAAGAAAATCCCGAATGGATAGGGGCCAATTGTATGATCTGAACTGCTCAACCTTTTTGGCAACGTCCAATATAGTTGATTGCACTCTGAAGTTGGCCATTGGAAAGAAAATATTGGACAATAGGTAAACAATAAATTGTTCCCTAACAATCTCGATAGGCGTTGAGGATTTCAATTTCAGAATTTCATGCCTTATGTCATTTGCTGTTCTACCAGCAATTGTACCAGTCCCAGGTTCAAATTTATTACCTCTGTTCGGTAAGCCAATAATCAACGCTATTTCTTCAGAAGTGAAAGTTAGACTTCGGCTATTAATAACAAAACTTTCTGATTCGTTATCCCACGTTGACAATAACATATAAACCATAGGAACATTTTGTGGGAACCGAGGTAGTAAAAGAAACTGGTTAATTTGTAGCTCAGATAGGCTACTAACAAACTGATCCCCAAATTTCTCAACCAATTCATCACAAACTTCCCTAAATCCTGATGTCCGACATCTGAAATGAATCTTGGGGGTATATCCCTGCATAATAAAGTCAAACAGTAAGAAATTAAGAAAAAACCGAGTTTTGACAAGCAATACCGAGTACCGAGTACCAGATACCGAGTACCGAGTACCAGATACTGAGTACCGAGTACCGAGTATCGAGAACCGAGAAACACGGTAAAACAAACCCTAACCCCTAAATACACGTCGTTTAGGATTCTGTTCGATTTACTAAGGAAAACCAAACATCACTACGAAATGTGTACCGAGTTTTTTCAACCTGTAACGACGTTTACCGAGTTTTAATCATCAAATACCGATAAAATCGAACAAAACCTAATACCGAATACCGATTAGTACCGAGTTTTAGAATGTGTACCGAGTTTTGGGAATTAACCCAGTTATGATTACCATAAACCCTAAAAGTCGGTAATTTTAGATTAGTAACGAGAAAAACAAACTTTTTTGGTAAATCGTTTCGAACCTCAGGCATTATATCAGCAATGGTTTTCGAATGGAGAATACGAAGATCTACGAGTTGAAATGCTGGAGAACTACGAACGAAATTTTGCAGAACTACGAAGGAAATGCTGGAGAACTCCGAAGGATTTGCTGGAAATCTGAAACAACGAAGTAAACAGTGACGAAGACAGGGATTCGAAACTCCGTAATAAAGTGTAGCGTCGCACTTCGAAGTGTTTCCGTTTTTTTTGCCATTTAAATTTTAACACGTGCGAAAACCCAAAACACAGCGGGTCGGGTCGGCGACTTTTCTTCATGCTACGTGGCGTTATAACATTGGTGGCCGAAAGTAGAGGAGCGTACGTTCACCGGACTAAATAATTGTTCCATTAGAACTATGAGGGGTCCTTTCTTGCCCCACTTAATGCTTAGCAACATCAGGAAGGCTATTTGGTATAAAATAAAAAGTTAGAAAAGTTTTGATGAGATTAATTGCTACTCTCATAATTATTATGCTTTTCTTGCTTATGTGCAGTTTGGTGGATGGTTGAATGGCTTTTTCCATCCCTAGTTTTCTTTGTGGCCTTTACTTTTTTTTTTGTTGGATAATGATGAAGTTGCTTCCACATCAATCCTGGATGGCCTCTTCAATGTTCTAACAACCATGGTGCTCTTTGCCTACAACCTATTCATTTTCTCCTTGCGACCTTATTCATATATTTTACACCATTTGAAGGTCTCCCTCTGCTTAGGCAGTTGTGTTGTGTTTGATGCATGTATGGATTTTATGACTTATATGGGATCTTTTACTTCTAACATGGATTGTTAATCCTTTTGTTTTTCTCTTTTGTTTAAGCTTTCTGGGGTTGTAGTTTGTTGCAACTCCTTTGATTTTTCTCTGTTTTTTGTGGGATTTTTTTTTTTTCATGTAACTTCTTCTTACAGCAATGAAATGGGCTACCCCAACAATTTCCAAAAAAAAAAACAAGAATTAATAGCCACTTTTTAAAAGTAGAATACGACGAGCTCATAAAATCAACTAGAGCTTATCTTTTGATGACATGCTAATAAATAAAGATGATGTCAAATTATGGTAAAATCATGGATCAATGTGCTAGGCATCCTGATAAGGTCACATGAGTTATCAAATATAGTAATGAATTGACTCAAGAAATAAAATTATCTTATACAAAAGCATGTAGTAACATAGCTTATACACAATGAAGATCAAAAGTAGGTAATGCTTTTCAATTACAAAATATTGAAGCCCTATTTGTTTTGTTGATCAAGAAATGTTGAGTAAAATAAAATTTGCATAATGAAAATATAGTATATTGAAAATATTTTTTAGTCATATGATTGAGTATACTAAATATATATATATAATTATTATTTTTGTTTGGTTTGAAGTAAAATAAATTAAGTGTATAACTTGGTAGCGGTTGGAGCGCGCAAGAGTGGGTAGGAGTGGCTATCTTTGACAAGATACTACAAACAATGTTTCACACAAGCGATGTATTTGGAATTCATCCAAATTGGGCGAATTCCATGCATATGGAAACTAAACTAGACAGGGAATTCCAAATACATCACTAGTTTACCCCGCATTTATTTTTCTAATAACTAAGCGCTAAAAATTTCAAAAATCCTACGCTTATTTTAGTTTACACTAATAATACTTGCAACCAAGAAGCACCTTGCTCTCATTCGACATGGTTTTAGTTAGGAGAGCATTGGCCAAATTGTCAAGAGTGTGGTACAAAATATCAAAGGTTTGCTTGGAATTGAAGAATCTAATATGGGATGGTCGATCAAGTAGTTCTTTATATTCTAAAAGGCCTTGGTATGGGCAAAACTTTGCAATTGTCAAGGCGGGCAAATGCCCACTATGAGTTTATTTTTTCTTTATTGGTGGTTACATTAGATAGGGGTATTGACCGCTATTTATTTATATTATTAAAATCCTTAATAGCATGTAAACACACAAAACCACTACATAAAATGTAGTCATTTTTTATGAACAAATCAGCTGCAAAACCTTCAAAATTCACTGAAAATTAGCATCATTAGCATATTTCTAACATATTAAATTTTGACAGTATTTCAGGTGCCAGAAACAAATTTGTGACATAAAGTTTTCGTTCAAAACTATTCTAGTGGATTTTTGATAGAATAAGGCTTGAAAAAAAAAAAAAAACAATTTCTAGAGTCATTACCGGTGGAGTTTTCATCAAATTTTTTAGCGAATTGCTTGTGAAAAAATCCATCGAAATCAGCGGTAGATTTGTCCACAAAAAATTTGGGCGAAAAATTCGCTGATTTTTTGCTTGAAATTCCGACAGCTTTTTTCGTCGGTAATCTGCGAGAAACTTTGGCGAAAAAATATGGAAGTATTCAAGTACTAAATTTGTTGTATTGACCTATCCGATGAAAACTTGTCAGAATTTTGCTAGAAAACTATAATACAAATAAAAAAAATATCTTCTCATATCAATTATTCGACAGTACAACAATAAAATATAACAAAAATATTTTATATTATAAAACAAAAAAAACTTAGCTAATATTTCCACATTGCATCAAATTTCAATTAAGCTTTTCTCAAAATGATCTCAAACATTACAATAGCTATGCAATAATCACACAATCCTTATACATAAAAAATAATAAACTATTTACAAACACAAACAATCTACTCAGAAACATTTTCCTCACCTCCTCAAGGCGATGCAGGTGCAGGCTACTTTCCACTTAAATACTCCCTGATTCTCTAAAGCTCCTCTATTATCTGACTTTCCTGCATTTTCATGTTTGCTTATGATTTTTGAACATGGGAAGCCACCTGTTGACTAATCAAACCCTCTAAACTGCTTGCTTGGAGCTTGAGAAAATAGAGGATTGTCTCTCATATGCATAGGTCTGCAAGCCTAATCCATAAACTCTCTCTTTCTGTATTTCGCCTACCACCTATGACCATATGCAACAACCAAAATAATCTTTAAAATGAGGATCCCTCACCAGCACCAGCTTGACTCTCTCGAAACCATGTTTACTCATCCAACCAGCTCCAGCTTGACTCTCTCAAAACCATGTTTACTCATCCAACAAAAGATAATGTAGGATTAATCATTATATATGGGGCGCTTAAAATATTTTTTATTAATATTCTAAACTTATAGACTCATAAAGGCCCTCCTCTCTCGCTCATCCATTCATTATTGGTCCTCCTGACATTGGTGGGTATGAGTGTGCAACTCAGCAACAATGGGTTATCTACCTAGCATCTCTTTCTATAATTTACTTAGATTAATATTCATAACTAAATAAATAAATTAATAAAAATCTATTAAAATTATTACCAATCATTGCTTGTGCTCAGTGTGTGGAACTGAACCCTCGGTATGGAGGGTGCTACCTATGCCCCCGATGTCAGAAGCTCGATTATGTCTATTATGGACACTCCTCCTAATATAATCTGGACTGGCCCAAGCTCTGATCAGCTCGGCCCATACATTGTTACCAATCCAAAATAGTTGCTCTATTGACTTCCTAATGTCTATAAATATATTTTGAAAGTGAATCATAGTGTCATACTACGCTTCTCAAAAACTTTTCTGACCTTTGCATTATATCGGGGAAATTAGTAGAAATCTCTATGTATATCGAAAAGTACAACTTGGAATATTTTTTATTAGATTAATTAAAATGCATAAATGTTACTAATACTGCTAATTACTAATCTCAATAAAACACATATCACAAACTTCCTGAGGGATTTTCTTCGAAGAAACATATGAAGCATCAAATCTGTTATGTATGATATCCCATATATTATGTGTGGGCTGCTTTGATGGATGAAACATGCATAAAATATTTGGTTGAAAATATTACTTCTTAAAATATCTAAATAAAATAAATCATGCATTATATACATGTCACCCTTAGACTCAATCAACATGTGTTCATCTATCATCAGTGTAACTGTGGTCTAGTTGGAAGGTCTACCTATAAAGGGCTGAGGAGGTGGTGGGTAATATAATGGCAAGATATATGGCAGATACACATTAGTAGAAGGGACTCCCTGAGAAGATAATGGGCATAGTAAGGGTAGAGCAGAGTACTGTCCGTAGGGTTTGGTGAAGAAAATGAGGGGTGTGGAGAGAAAATTTATTCTCTATCATTTTCAAGTCTATGTATATATTGTTTTCAATCTCTCATTGTCTCCCTCTCACCTCAATGCTATCTTATTGATAACAATTAAAAGTAGGAATCAATCCAATAGAAAATTCACAATAGAATTATGCCCCTCTCAAAGAAGAGTATGTTTATCTAATAATAAATAATAATTTTACTTTTAAGTAGGGTTTACTTATACTTTATTATGTCTAGTTGCTATGATTGCACCCTATTATATTAAACCTTGTGTTCTACATAATTCAAACTATTGGAAATCAGTACTGCATCGACCCCTATTGAATCATTATTGAACCTTGTTTCAAAACTTGTTCGAATATAAACCTTATTCAAATAATTTATGAAACTTATTCAAATTATATACAAACATTATTTAAATTATGTCTCAATAAAAAAATAATTAGAATAAGGTTTGAATAATGTCTAAGCTAAATAAGAAATTTTCTAATAAAGTCTTAACTTTGATCAAAATTTGTTTGGACCAATTTAAAATTTAAAAAATAATCTATAATTAAAGATAAGAGGATTTTGGACCAAGATGTGTTGAATTTATTTTTTAATAAATAAACAATTGTTATATTTTTCCATATCTTTTTATAGAGTTTAATTTCTCTATGTAATTACATATATGCCACGAAATACATTCTGCAATTGGAGAGATTATTGTCTCTCAACGCTCTTTCTCGGCTTTCTCCCTCCCAGATCGCGCTGTCGATTTACATATGAATCTCCACAGGTAACCCTATCAACCTAAAAAAATGCTCAAATTTCTTAAGGGGGTGGTGGCTGGATCTGGCGCGGGGCTGAAAGATTTTCCATACAATATCGGCGAACCATATTCCTCGGCCTGGGGATCATGGACTCACTACCGCGGCACGTCTAAGGTTCTAATCGCCGACGTTTTAGTTTCCTTTTTAGTAATTCCTTGATGGAAGCTCCAATATTAGATGGTTTCTTGTTATTTTTTTTCCCTGCTACGCTTCTTGCTAGTAATCTGAGCATCGAATTTTGAATTTCACATATTAGAGCTTTGATCTGTCATTAGAAGTGTGCAGGTTTAGGATTGCGTATGTTGTATACTGAACTGAATGGTTGGGAGAGGTAATTTGGGTTGCATGGATGAATAAGCTGGTAGGAGTTTGCAGGAGAGGTGCCTTGTTGGAAATCTATTTTTGAGAAGTATGTGGATATTGAAACCAGTTTGGAATGGTTTGAAGATTAACTGATTGGTGTTTTTGGGAGTCTTGACCAGTTTCTTTCAGTAAGGCAAGGTACAAGCCGTTTAGTAGTGCTGAATAAACTCCATGGTGCTGCTGGAAGTGTAACGTCTTTAAATTGCATTATGAATAAGTGATACACATTTAGTATGTTTATCCAAGCAGGAAGAATTAAACCATGCAAAATATTGCGATTGAATTTACCATCAACAGACATTTATGCTTTTTTATTTTTCTTCGCATCAGCATTATTGTTTTGTATTCCTTTGAGATGAGCTACAAGTTAGTCAAGTATTTTGATTAGCACGCATGAGATGAGCTATAGTGGTTTTGATATTAGCAAGATAACGTTGATTCCCAAGTAAAGCTTTATATGGATATAAAATCATCTATTGTAGATTGTTTTGAGGGTGAGGTAACAAAGGAATAGATATTAACTTATGCTGATGGTTTCTCCTGAATATATAAAGTTGCTTGAAATTTTGATTGATTTTTCACGCACGTTGAGCTTCCTCCTGATGAATGCGTTAGATTTTAGCTGCGTTTCTTATTTGTTTATTTTTTTATTTTTAAGTTGCATTGCGGATGGCTGAATTATCTTATATTTTCGTTGTAACAGGATGACGCTTCATCTGTTTCAATATTTTCTTTATCTGGGAGTAGCAGCCAGGATGGGCATCTGGTTGCTGGTCGCAACGGTGTTAAGCGATTGCGCACTGTAAGCCATTCTTGCTATTCAAAAATAATTTTCAATTTTGATTAGTGATTTGATTGTTCACCGTTTTATTATTTATAACGGACTTTTACAAAAGTTGATAGGATTTTGATAGTTTTGTACTTTTATAGGACAATAACACACAAAGTTGGAAAATTGCTTGATTTGACAATTTTTTAAGCTACATTTTCTATTGTATCTTGTTTGCAATGAAACACAAATTTCATTTCTTATTCATGTTGACAATGATGAAAATGGGTGATATGATGCACAATTCCTATTTCCTTGGGCTATACATGTATTATTCACCTTTTCATCACCAAAAGTTGTTGTAATACTTCTTTAGGATGCCTTTTTGAAGAAGTCAGTGCATTCTTCAATTTCCGTTTGTTAGGCCAGTATACTTTGTTTTTAAACACCTATACCTATCAAAAGATGCTTCAGAGCTTCTTTAGGCTGCTCCTTGAAGTCTAAGACCACCATTTTATGTGCTACTTGGCTAATATGAATCTACTTGTGTAATTGAGGATTTTTTTCAAGCTGCATAGCGTGGAAAAATTGACAAAGTGCTAAGCTATTTGATAGATGTGCTAGATATTTTTCTTGGCTTTGAAATATAACACTTAAAACTTGTAATAGACATGATCTTCGCCTGCCACATCCAAACTTTTAGGGGGCTTTGTGCATTCTCCTTAGCGTAGGTTAACATCTTTTTACTAACTGCGTTATGAGTTCTATTAATTTTGTATCTTTTAACTGGAGGTTGATATACCTTTTTCTGTTGTTTGCAGGTTAGACATCCAAATATACTATCCTTTGTCCATAGTACAGAATCTGAAATTTTGGATGGTTCTATGACAAAACATACAATTTACATTGTAACTGAGCCTGTTATGCCTCTATCTGAGAAGATTAAAGAGTTGAATTTGGAAGGTACACAGAGGTATATTACTCCTAAATTTGAACTTGTGATTTTCTTACTATCTATTGCTACTCTTAAAATATCACCTCGTCATTCATTGTGTTATCATTGTTTTCATGCATCAGTAGAGAGCTGTCATCTGATTGACTTTTGTTTCATCACATTTAGGGCATCAACTTTCAGCAAAGTGAAAGTTGTAGCTACGATTCCCACTGTGGATGTATAATTTTCTACTTTTGAGATTGAAGAATCACATTTTCTTACTTTCCTTTTCCCTCATCAATTATTCCTTGAAGAATTGTTCTGCTGAAATAAAGAGAGAAAAAAAGGGTAATATCATTCCTGAAACTAATGATTCTTTGGAATTTGTTCTCATTCATGGAGGATAATGACCTGCGCATATCACCCACTTGATTTTGTAGGTAATGGTTCTTATATAATTTATCCGTGTATAGGCATATAACTTATGTTGCACTGATACGGATACGGCGACACGGATATGACACAATATGGATACGAGACACGTCAGTTCTTAAAAATACAGGATACGGGTACGGCGCGGACACGGTATCATAATTTATAAATCATACATAAAAATTAAGAAAGCAATCAAAGCATAATATTTGAAATTACAAAAAAAAAATGACAACAACAACATCATTTGTAGCCTTGTAGCTTATAATATCAAAATATAAGTAAGCATTAAATGTCTAATACAACAACAAAAGCATAAACATAAATTGTCTAGCACATAAAGTTTCAACTATTCAATAGAAGGAATGATATGACTAGCTTCTTCAGTGGTTTGTCTTTGAACTTCTATATCATCTTCAATAAATATCATAACTTTTAATTCAGGCTCATCAAGTAAAAGATTAGTAATTTCTAATATTCTCATATCATCAAGAGACTCAAATCCATCTAAGAAATGAGAGAACTTTGCTCGCAACAGCGGAAGTAAATATGACGCATTTTTTTTTTTTTCGGATTTCTTTTTGTTTTTCAACTGACACGTGTATCAGATACGCGTGTCCTTTTGAAATTAAATAGTATTTTAATTGGATATGTCTTTGGCGTATCCGATACGTATCGGTGGAGTATCGGAGGCGTATCCGTGTATTGGATACAACACGCCTTCATAAATAGGTGTATCGGTGCAACATAGCATATAACCTATGATGCACAGACACTAACACGACGACACGGACGACACGAACGACACGGACAAGGGACACGTCATTTATTGAAAATATAGGACACGGACATGGGTTGGACACGGTATTATAGTTTTTATATTTAAAAAATAGTGTATAAAATAAAATAAGTATAATTTTAAAAATAATTTGAAAATAATAAGTCATTTAACTAGAATTTGTGCTTAAAATGATTAGTATTAGGATGTCGAGAGTTAGGCGTTGATGTCGTTTATCAGTCACCAAGAGAGGAGATAAAAATACCTTCACTGCCAAAAAGAAATGAAAATGAGAATATTCGATGATTGGGTATTAAGTGCGGACGTTGATTTGGTGTTGTGGATTGAAAATAAGAAATTTAATTTAAATCCCGCCAAATACAAGAAATTATATTTTAAAAAAATCATAAAATATTTAAGATACGTGTGTCGGACACGCGTGTCCAATTTGTATTTAATATATTTTAATATGACACATTTTCGGCGTGTCCGACACGTGTCGAAGGAGTATCGGGCGAGTGTCGTGTCGGATACGGTGTCGGACACTGCACGTCTCTTTGAGGAGAAGTGTCGGTGCATCATAACTTGTCGAAGCGATGCATAAAACTTGTCGAATAATCATGACACAAATCATTTAATATATTGTGTTAATGCTAGGACGTTCCTTAGAAGTGACGAGCTGTATGGTCTGAATATAGTGAAAAACGTGCAAGGGCTGCTGCATTTGTGCCCCGAATGCAGTGTTAAATAGGCAAGGGTTCCCACATCATAGATGGATGTGGGCAAAGAAGTTAGTACATGAAACTAAAATTAAATTAGGCTTGTGGAATCTAGGTTCACTTACTGGCACATTAATGGAAAAAATTGATATTATGATTCATATAAAGATAAATATTCTATACATTCAGAAAACTAAATAGGTGGGAGAGAAGATTAAGAAGATTGATAATTTAGGATTTAAATTTTGGTATTCTGGTAGGAGTTGTAATAGAAATGATGTATGTGTGATTATAGATAAGAGTTTGAAAGATAATGTTGTAAAAATTGATAGAATTGGAGATAGAATTATAGCTTTGAAGATATTGTTGATGATAATATTATTAATATTATAAGTGCTTATGCTCGTCAAGTAGGTTTGAATATGTGCTCAAAAGTAAAATTTTAGAATGACTTAGAAGAATTAATACAAAAGTTACCTCTTGAAGAAAGAATTTTTTTGGGGGAGATTTAAATAAACATGTTGGTAGAGAAGTAGAAGATTTTCAAAGTATTCATGGTGGCTATGGATTTGGAGTGGCTAATGAAGGTGGTAAGACTATATTAGATTTTGCTCTAGCTTATTATTTTGTTATTGTTAATACCTTATTTATGAAAAGAGACGAGCATCTCATCAGTTGTAAGAATGAATATAGTAAAACTCAGATCTATTATTTTCTTGTAAGAAAAAAATATCATTTAGATTGCAGAGATTGTAAAGTTATTTCAAGTGAAAATCTATGTACTCAACACCGCTTATTAGTTTTAGACTTTAAGATGAAGGGATAAAGTATGAAAAATATAATATATCATTGTTTTAAGATTAGATGGTGACATTTAAAGAACTCTAACAAAAATATATTTGAGAGTAAGATTCATGATCTTATGATTTTGTCGGTGTATGAGGAAACTAATGTTATGTGGGAAATAATATCTTGTAATATTGAAAATGTTGCAAAGAATATGCTTGAAGTATCAAAAGGAAAAGCTTTTAATAGTAAAAATAATTGACGATAGAATTAAAATGTGCAAGAAAAGATAAAAAATAAGAAGCTCAGTTATAAAAATTGGTATAGATTTAAAAAATTTTAAAATTGGAAAATATATGAAGTTGCTCGTAAGGAGTCTAAGAAATCATTCTGAGATACAAAGACTTTAGCTTTTACTAATTTATATAATAGATTAGATACTAAAGGGGGTGAAAGATATATGTATAAGCTAGCCAAATAAAGAGATTGGAGTAGTAAAGATGTAGTTCACGTGAAGTGCATTAAAGATGAAGATCAAAAAATATTTTTTTGAAGAGAATATTCGACAAAGGTGAATGAGATATTTTGCTAAGCTTTTCAATGATGATTATGAAAATACAATTGACTTTAATGACCTTAATACTCTAAATGAAAATATAGTTTTTTATTTTTATCGGTGTATTACTAAAACTGAAGTTATAGATGGTTTAAAGAAAATGAAGGTGTGAAAACTATTGGACCTAATGATATTCCAATAAAGGTGTTGAATGCTTAGTAGATGAAGGAATTTCTTGGCTTATTAAACTTTTTAATATTATTTTGAAGACAAAATATGAAAGATGTGTGGAGAATGAGTGTGTTGATTCATATCTTTAAGAATAAAGGTGATGCACAAGATTGTGCAAATTATAGAGGAATAAGTTGATGTGTCATACTTTAAAACTATGGGAGAGAGTTATGGAGCATAGATTACGACGTGATACTAATATTTCTCAAAATCAATTTAGATTCATGTCGGATAGGTCTACTATGGAAGTCATTCATTTATTGAGAGGTTTGATGGAGAACTATAGAGAGACAAAGGAATATCTTCATATGATATTTATTGATTTAGAGAAAGCATATGATAAAGTTCCAAGAGAAGCGCTATTGAGAGTTCTAAAAAAGAAAGGGATTAATAATTCTTATATTCAAGTTATTAGGGATATGTGTGCTGGAGCTATTACTTGTGTTCAAACACAAGTTGGTTTGACCAAGTATTTTTCTGACCAAGTACATCAAGGATTTAAGCCCATATCTTTTTTTCTTTAGTCATGTATGTTCTTACTATAGATTTGGATTCCCTGGTGTATGCTTTTTGCTGACGATATTCTTCTTGTTTAAGCCTAAAGAGGGGAGTTGAAGGAAAACTTGAATTATGGAGGTCAACCTTACAGTCTAAAGGTTTTCGTTTGAGTAGATCTAAAATTGAATACATGTAGTGTAATTTTAGTAGCAATAGATCTAGTGGGGGTTTATCACTTTGAGCGATCGAGTCATTAATAAGAGTACACGTTTTAGATATCTTATTGTTCAGAGTGATTGTGAAATAGATGGATGAAGTGGAGGAATGCATTGGGCTTGTTCTATGATAGAAAAGTACCGCTAAAACTTAAGGGAAAATTCTATAAGATGATGGTTAGACCTGCAATGCGTTATGGTGCAAATTGTTGGCCATTAAAAGAGAAGCATAATATTAAGTTAAGTGTTGCAGAGATGAGGATGCTTAGGTGGATGAGTGGCGTTACTCTTAGAGACATGATACGAAATAAGCATATACGTGAAAAGGTTGGAGTAGCTCCAGTGACAGATAAGATTAGAGAGAGTCACCTTAGATGGTTGGTCACATAAAACGGCGGCCTTCCGATGACCCGGTTAGGAGAGTAGATGTATTAGATTTAATCTATGTTAAGAAAGGTAGGGGTAGATCTAAAAAGATTTGGTTAGAAAATATTAGAAATGACATTTCTTTATTAGATCTAAATGAGAATTTGACTCTTTACCGGACATAATGGAGAAAAAAGGATTCATGTAGTCGACCCCACGTAGTGGGATAAAGGCCTGATGTTGTTGTTGTTGTTTATGTATAGGAGTATACTAAAAATTTCTTTTTAATCAAAGTGAGGGTCAAGTTTTTTATTTTACTGGTAGTTTCCATACAGATTAAGATGGATGATATGTATAGCGTTCACTATGTTCAGCAGCGCATACTTTTGCATGCACAACTGAAAATAATTTATCAGCATCATCAGTTTCAATCAGCCTTTTGCAATCATATTCTTGAAATAATAACTATTTCTGAAATATATTATGATGAGGGAACTGCTTGTATTAAAGTCATTGTATTGTTTGCAATTGAATTTCTTCCTATAAAATGATCGATAAATTTCATTCACAGAAGATAATGGTCTGTATATATCGGCCACTGGATTTTGTAGATAACTGATTTTATATAATCTTTCCTTGTGATATCTTGTACTAAAATGTTCTTTTTAAACAATTTGAGGGACAAATTTTTTGTTTTTAAGGGTAGTTTCAGTAGAGATTATGTTGATGATCTGTGTTCAGTTCATCATGCTTAGCGCTGCATGCACCCTTTGGAAATAATTCTCTAGCATCATCAGTTTCAACCAGCCGTGTACATGCATATTTTGAAATAGTAACTACTTTGAAATATGTTGTGATGATGGGACTCCTTGTACTAGAGTAATTGCATTGTTGGTAATTGAATTTCTTCCACAAAAATACCCATAAGATGTGAAATGAATATGTCTCCGTGTTTAAATTTTCTAGGCCTATAAATACTTATTGTAAAATACTTATTAAAAGCTAAAAATCTAAACGCAATTTAGATGTACTTCCTTTTAATTCTATAAATTATTATCAATAAGAAGATTTCTTATTATCTCCACACTGAATAATGCAGGGATGAGTATTTTGCATGGGGACTGCATCAGATTGCTAAAGCTGTCAGCTTTTTGAATAATGACTGCAAACTTGTATGAGTTTCCCTTCCAAGGTTATCTTATTGAGTTATCTAGTATGGAAAGCTACAATTTTCATAATATTCCTTGGATGCTTGAATTCTGTTGCTTTTCTATGATGAATCCTGATGGAACTGGCATTAATTTGTCTTTGCCTTCAATTTTCTTGTGCCAGTATGTCCAAATAGGCTGACCGCACATGCTTAGATAATTACAGGCATGCCAATCAGTATTTCTACGGGTCTCAGAGTGCCTTACAGTCAAATGTTTGATATGACTCAATGGTCTTTTAGAAGTATCTGTGCTTCATATTTAACTCAAATGATCCTCAGATGTTTACATATTATTTCTATGCATATCTTCCATTATTACCCTTTCCTATGATTTCACTATATGAGTCATAAGTTTGGTCTCTTTATAATTTTGCATTATTTTGTTTCTCTTTTGCTCCAAAAGGCTAGTGTAAACTTGCTTATTCTTTAGTCATTTGACCTTCTTCTCTTTTTTGGGCTTTCATTAATTAGATTTGTTTAAACACACCTTCAACATCTCGGATAGCTCTAAATTGTAAATGTTAACTCATTTGATCCTAGCTTTTGATCTTTATGCATCTTCGATAAAATTTATCGTACTGCAACATCTCTGATAGCTCTAAATTGTAAATGGTATCTCATTTGATCCTAGCATTTTAACTTTATGCATCTTCTATAAAATTTATTCAACTTCAAATTTTTTTATTTGATCTAAAAAATTATATAATACATTCCTGATTATGCTTAATTTGCTTTTCTAAATTTTTTTGTTTCTCAAAATAATATTTTCATCTTTCTTTGATTTGATATTTGGCTAATGTCTTCCAGCTTCACGCATAATAAAGCTTCAATCTCTAGGTCTCTTTTCTGTTAATGTTGTTATATATATATATATATATATATATATATATATATATATATATACATGTACATAGTACATACATATTACATATTATCATACATTTTGCATATTATCATGCTTTGGCTTTCAATAGTTCTTTGAAAAACTATTAGGTTTCTGTTAGACCGGTCTAGGAGGGACCAAGTGTTTCCTGTGATTATTTTATGTTTTACTTGTTTTGTTTTTGTTGTTACTGCATGCCGATAAACTTATACTTAGCCTTGAACTCTAGACCTCATCGCTGGAAATGGAGCCAAAGCCCTCTATCACCTTGGCAAGAGATAGGTGGCTTGCTGTTATTCTTTAAAGCATATTTATTTCTCTTAATAGTTACCTCCTATCTCTGCTACTAAGTCTCCACCTATCCCGTGTTATGTTGTCAATTTTACTTCTTGGAATGACAGCAATCTTCATCTAAGGATTTATTTGGTTGTTTTGTTATATTTGTCATTAATTTTATGTTGTTAACTATCATCATCTATTTTTTTTAGTGATATTTTTAAATAATAATTTTGTAGATAACATATAAGTCGAATCTTGATAAAAAAAAGAAGTCAAATCTTGATGACGGTAGATGTTGCCAATTCCACATGTTAAATAAGTAACAAAAAAGTATGATAACCACTATTGATCAATCTAAATAAAATTACATTATTTAATTATGATAACAACTAGCCAAAAACATTGCTTTTGGATAGATGGTGCCATTATCTCAATGACATGGTTATCCAAAACATTGTTATTCATATAACATTGAATCCAACATGCCTTTTTTTTTTTTTTTTTTCAATTTCTACATTCTTGTAACATTTAGGTCATATGTTATTGTAAAATCAAGTAGAGATGCTCCATCACATGTCTATATAATATTCTATACATATTATAATTCTTTTCTCCTAATAGTCTAGGCCTATCCATTTCAATCACCACCAATAATCATCTCTTCCTAATGTGTATGTTATATTAATCCATCATTTTAATCTAATATTGATTATAGTTTCTTTTAATTTGAGGAGCATAATCATTAATGACATTCATAATAGTATTTTGACTATTTTCAAAAAATAACTTTTTTTTATTACCCTATCACTAAGATCACTTTACCAATTCCATTTTTGGCTGTTGATCCACAACTATGGTTACTCAATTCCTATTATTACACTCTCAACATATAAAGGGTTATAATATTTCTTTATTTCTTTAAATCTCTCATTTTCATGTAGTTTCTTTCAAACATTCTATATTTACTCCTTTTTTTTAAATAAATATGTGCATTATTTTTCTATCATTCTCATTCAAAGTCATCAAATTTCATCAAGTAAGTTGTATTCTGAGACTTGATAAACCGTTGCCATTATTTTACATCAATTGAATGAAGCTATGACGCCCCACTTACAGGTGATGACTGAGCCAACTCTTGGTTAATTCTTACATAATTGGTTATATTGCTCAAAATAGTCCCTCGATTATTAATAAGTGACAAATTTAGTCCCATACTATTATAGTACTCCAATTTAAATCGTGTTCTTGATTATTAAAAATTAATTCCAATTAATCCTAAGGTCGAAATTCACAACTAAGGTTAACACCAAAAGTTAAGTATTTTAGGTATTGCAATTTTATATGTAAAGTTATATTTCTTACATTGATCTATATTCTCATTTAATTATTCCCTATATCTTTTTCCAATTCATGTTAAATTTTTATGTTGACAATTTATAGAAAAGAGAAGAGAAAAACCCTTAAGAAGCAAAATATTTAAATCTTAACTATTAAAATTAGTTTGATTGCCTAGTTACACCCCACCCCCCCCCCCCCCCCCCCCCCCCCCCCCCACACACACACACATATATATTTGATTGAATATAAATAGTTTTATTTAATAGAACTTTTAATCAATTCTGCTTGTGTTAATTAAGTTATAATTAGTAACTAATTAATTATTAACGAATAGTTTATAAAATTAATTAAACATAATAAATTTTATTTAATAAAAAGAAATAAAAAATAATATTGATTTGTTTAAATTATTACATTTGTAGTTAATTAATGTTAATTATTAAGATTAATTTAAGTCTTCAATTAATTTATCTTATTTAATTAATATTATATATTAATAATTTTAAATATAACCTTCCTCTTCATCCCTAAATTCTAGAAACTCTTAGTGAGACAGAAGCATGAAAGTTGCAATGAGAGATCATTGGAGAAGACATTTATAGAATTAGAGGGTGTGAAGAAGGATAGTCATGAGATTTGTCGTCTAAGTTAAATTTTACCTAATCTTAGGATTAACTATATTCATGAGACTTGCTCGCTCAATCTCAAGATTTAAGGCATAAATCCGATGGAAATCTTACTATCAGATAACCCTTTTGTCTTTGAGTCATGCCATTGCTTTAGGGACATTTGCTGCATGCCTTGACTCTTCTCTAATCATGCTTGTTTCACACCCTAAATTGTTTACATAATTATTTTATTTGAAGGTTTTGATGAATGAGAATTTTAATGTCACGACCCGGCCCGGATACTCGATTTAACGAGACGGGAACTGAAAATCGGACAATATTACAATTTCATCACAATTTCAAAAAACATATTAACATAAACTTTTGAACATATGAAGAGCCACTAATCACAAAAAAACTCTAAATCAAACAATGTCGCAACGAATCATTTTCATCAAATATTTTACATGTTGTCATTTGTGTTAAACTCTTGGATTTTAGATTTTTTTTGTGCAGTTAGTCTGTACGAACTGACCTTAATACGGACGAACTGTTGAAAATCTGTATGAATTGCCTGTACGAACTGAGTAAAGTGCAAGTTCGTATGTACGAACTGAACAGATTTTTTTGCCAAAGGAGATCGTGCAGGGACGAACAAAAAACATCGTCCGTACGATATGTGTACAGAGTCGATCGTCCCGGTACGAACGTAAAGGTCATATGTACGAACGTAAATATCTTTTTTTTATGTAAAGGACTGTTTGCACGTTTTGAAGAGAGAGAAAAAGTTAGAAAGAGAAAGAGAAGGAAAAGCTTTGTTTTGGAGGCCGCGGAGCAATTTTCGTCCGTTGTCGCAGTTGAGAGATTTGTTCGTCTCACAGTGAGGAATCCGAATCCTATTTCTGATTTCGAGTTTTGGTACTTTTCTGCTCAGTTTTGTATTTCCGTTACCGAAAAACGTGCATATCTTTGTATTGACGAAGCTTTTACCGCGTAACTTTTTGTATGTTATAAATAATATGATTTTACACATTTTGAGTATTTTCTGAAGATTTTTCATCGAGTATTCTGAATTCTGTGGGATTTTTATCGAATAGAAAATTATCTGGATGTTGAAAAATGTTGCTTCAGTATAATAAAAGCTTTGAAATGTTGTTTTATATGATCTCTGGTAATTTGGTAATTTTTTGAAACTATGCATTTTACAACAATTTCTGTCTACTGTACGATATTTTAAGGGTTTTCTAAATTAAGCTTAATCATGCACTATTTGTTATAATGCATTAAAATGGATATAGATATGTGCTTGAGTAATAGCTAGTCGCTATTACTGTTATATTATGGTGATACTACTATTATATTACTGAAAGATAATTAAAGACTGATTGAACTGTTGGTTGGAAATTGACCTGTACAGGATGGTGGGCAGACGGGCTTTCCTTTAAAAAGGGTTTGGTGTTATCCTCTACTGATCACGTGATTACTGATGAGAGTTATAAGGAGATTACTATGCCGACGGGCAAAGGGTGACGACTCTATTTACTGAGCCAACGGATTACTAACATCGATACTAACCTTGAAAAACACCTTAATAGCCAGCGCTTCTACTTGTTAAGTAAGACTACTGTACTGGAATGCATGTGTAAATGATTGTTCTTATGATTTATTTATGGATTTACCAATATTGACTGATTTATTGATATCAACGGATTTATTAATATTGAATTGATTCATTGATATTAAATGGATTTACTGACGGATTTACGCGTTTACTGTCACTGCACGATTTCATTGATATTGCATACTGTTTACATCATTGGATATTTATTGATACTGATACGGATATTGATACCATGATTTCATTGATACACCGAATACTGACTGATACAAGTGATACACTGATAAGACTGATAACATGTGATTCATCGAACAAGTGATATAGATTAATTGTATTGCTTGCGATACACGGAGCACGTGATATAGAATATGCTTTAATTATATTGTTGTGATTTCAACTATTTTTATCGATATATTGATTTGATTGTTTTATGTGATTCCATACCGATTGATATTATTGACTGGAATTGATTTCTTTATTTAATGATCTGATTGATTCTATTGATATGATTGATACGATATGATTTGACTGAGGTTTTATATACGACGACTACTGTAGAGATTTGACGCACATACTGGTTCATTGAGCTTTATGATTTTTTTTTTCTACTGTTCACTGATTCTATCACTGATGATTATGGATTCAACTATTTTTGTATTGACTACCGTTTCTGTACTGATTATTGTTTATGCATTGATTACTGTTTCTATACTGATTTCCGTATATGCATCGATTCAATGATCATGTGAAAGCGACTAATATTGATTTGACTGATTGACATGCATATTACTTCTGTACCGTACTTTGATTTCAGTTGTAGGTATTTGATGACCTGCTGTGCTTTTTAAGCTCATTATATGTGATTAATTGATTTCAGATGCAGAGCCTCCCGCATGAAGCTTCCTTCAGACACTAGTATAGTTTTTCGTAGTTTTTTGTTCATGTATTATTGTGTAGCACGAGCGATTATTGTGTATATTCTTTTGGACGCCACTTTTGATTGTAAATATGAAATGTCGTAATGTAAATTATATTTTTATATTGTATTCATTTTCTTTAATGCAATTATCATTTCTGGATGTCTGTATTGATCTGAGCGAGAAGAAAAAATGTCGATAAATCCTTTCACTATAGATGTCTGGGATGTCACAATTTGCACGTCGCCTTCTATAGACGAATTTTTTTCTTTCAGCCATTTCTTCTTCTTTGGGGATTTACCTGAGACATTAATTTAGGGATTTGAGTTTATAATGTAAACTCAATGGTAACTATTAAGACAATCAATATAAATATTCTTTAATATGTGTCCTATCATTTCTTAATATTATTTCATTCATTTTAGTAATTTATATATCTTTGATCATTTTTTTTTAAAATAATTTAAAGCATTTTGAAACTTTAATATTTCCTTAATATTTTCTTTTCCCATTTGATTTATACAGGAGCACCGTCTCAAAGTACCCAAAGGTACATCGTTTTTCTTTTATTTACTTTTTCATTTTCATGACCTTTTCCTTTTCCTTTTTACGTGCACGAGTATGGCTTCCCCAGCCAGTACCATAAGGGGGTGAACTCCTGTAGTTTTCATATATATCCTTTTCCTTTCTCTTCCATTTATCGTGAACATTTTTATTCATTTTTATATGTCATTTCTTTGTTTAGATATTTCCTTAATACATACATGTACTATATAACTTTCTTTTTCATTCACATTCATAATTTCATTCATGTTATTTGATTTTTTTTATTTTCTGTTGTAATAATATTTACAATTATTTAGACGTTTAATCTTTCAACATTTCACATATGATAGTCCTTAAAATAAAACCTTGAAAACAATATTATAATACAAAATATTATATCATATTGAAAGAATAATGCAAAATATTGAATTTCATAATTATAATTATCCACTTTGAACTTTTCAGGCCTTCAATGCTTGATATAACTTTGAATCAATTTCTCTCGTTTTTTTTTTCCTCCTTGTTGAATCCTCGCGGGATCAACTCTTAAGACTTGATCTCCCCTTTCCTAAAACCCTAAATTCATATAATAACTTTCATATAAAATAAAATTGTAATTACAAACTCTCAAACTCTCAAAATCCTTTTCTCTCCCAAATTCCTTTTTCTTCGCTTCAATCTCTTCCTTATCCTCTGTGAAAATATCATTCACGTTTAAGTGAAGAAATCGACGAAATTTATAAGAAAATGAATGAATAATTTCAACAAACCTTCTTCCCTTTTATTCTCAATCGTTCTTCTCATACACAGAAATTTCTTCCAAAATTATCACTCCTTTAACAGTAGGAAAGAAAAGGAATGATTAATTCTTATCATTGAAAACGATCGTTTGCTAAATTTGAAAAAACGAAACTCGCCTTACTCTTTCGCACGAACCTTCCATCGCCCGCTCCCTCTATTTCACGAACAACCCCAACCCTCCTCTCTGTTGGGTCGCGATTTAATAGAAGGGGTTGGCCGGTTCGGTTGAACCAGCCATCCCAAACCGGTTTGTTACATTTAAAAAATAGTAACTATAAATTACTTTTTACTAATTGCTCTTCTCAATTTAGAAGGCAGAACAAGTAGCGGATACTTTCCATTAATTTGAATAGTTTTTTAATAGGATACTAAACGGGATTTATTTTCAATTGTCGAGGGACTAAATTAGAGCACTGTGAAACTCTTGGACTAAATTTGCCGGGGACTATTTTGAGCTTTTTCTCCATCTTTCTAATTACATTGTTGTTTTGATATAACGGTTTAACCATTGATGATTTCTTTCATCTGCCTTGCGATTGTTGGCTTGGTAGCAAATTGCTAATTAATCAACATTTTGGAACACGTCACTTGGAACTTGTCTCTATGTTCAAATTTCAACTTTTAGAATGTAGAATAGATTTAGTTGTAACTCGTAGACTTTTTGTGACAAGAATTGTTGTCCACAGCGCTACATAACTTTTTGGAGGGTTATTGGCCAATAAATTGAAAATCTTGCTATGGGTGAATAGAAGGAACCAAATAGTGAAGCCTAGGAACTTTTTCATATGGTCAAATGAGATTACAGTCATTGTTTTTATGTGTAGATGCTATTCTCAAGAAGCTAGCGTTCAGCATTCTCATATTAATTTTAATTTGTGTTTTCATATGAATTTATTGAGAAGCCTATTTTGAAATATTTTAACAATATTGACATCTTTGTTGTCTTTATTGCACCCTGTAGAAATAGTTGTTGCAGATAGTAAACTTACTCGATTTTCCAATATATTGTTTTATTAGTGGCCTCACATATTGAGCATTCCCGCTTTAAGTAAATGGATATGTTTAGTGAGATACAACATGGAAGAGAACCAGCAGCTTATGTTCTTATGCATTCACACATGATTATGCTCAGAAGTCTCTAACATCCGCATTAATGCTTAAATCTATAGTTCTCATATCTATAACAAAAATTTTTATGATTGCAGCCCAAATAGTGGCCTAGGAGTCATGGCTAGTTACATGATTACATCCACTGTGACTTGATGAAGGTCACTGTTTGAATTATGAAATGCACTCTAGGTTGTTGCCATATAGGGGTGGGGCAACAAATATAAACCCCTGCTCACCGCCCGCATTGATGGGAGCCTAGTGAATTGGTTATGCCCTTAGAGATGGTTTGATTGTGATTCATTTATTTTAGCTATCATGACCTGCATTTAATGGTGTAAATCAAATTAATCCGTACCTGCTGTTCTGGAAAATCATCATAAACATTCATTAGGTCATTCATAGTGGTATTATAAATCAAATTAATATCTACTGCATTGCCTACTGCGATAGAAAAAGTAACTGTTTGCTAAAAAGACTTAATTTGCTCTGATGAAATAACACATTTCAGGTGCATGGAAATGTGTGCTTGACCAGCATCGTGGTAACTCAAACATTGGACTGGAAGCTTCATGCATTTGATGTCCTTTCTGAATTTGATGGGAATGTTGAAGCGCCTAATGGATTAATGCTTGTATGTTGAGGCCTGCATATTATTATTTCATTTATAAGTGTCATTTTGATTCATTCATCTATTTTTTCCAAAACAAGCAACTTTTTAGTTTGCCTTTTATAAATCGAAGTATTGCAAGTATTATGTAGCAGCTTAGTTACGTTTTGTTCATAGACAAACTGCTTCAGTTCTTTTGTAAAAATCAGCAATTTTCGTATTAGTGATATTTTAATGGTGCTTGGCGCCGTCACAAAGGTACCATGCAACCTGAACAATGTTGCAAGGTCTCTAGCAACCTTAAAACAGGTGCAAGGCACATGCTCATTTAACGAATTACAAAGCATTTAACAAAGAAATGAAATATTAATGACAAGAGAAAAATCATAAAATAAAGAAATACGCCACATAATAAGAATAGGAGATTGTTTTGCCTGCATGAAAATTAATTGTAGTACAAAAACAAATATTTGTAAGGCGATCATGAGCTATGTTTTAGTTTGATAAAATGACGCAAAACAAATATTTATATATTTTATGTCAATGGTTGGCAAGCACTTTAAGGAGACCGTGACATGACCAAATAAAAATCAAGTCATTCAACTTTATCTGCAATATAGGAGGTAAAAAATGAATAAATGAAAAATGGAAGATAGCACTATGAGTCCTATGCACCTTATACCAAGGTAAAAGTGAAGTGTGGACAACATGCAACACCTTCCACACCTTCGTCTCATCGCCGAAGGCAGAGAAGTGTGCCTTGCTATGCTTTACACCTTGGTGCATGGTTTTTTTGTTATCATTACCAAGTATGATTAATATCATTAAATAGAAAAAAAAATGAAATAATATGAATCAGTTTAGTGAGACACGCATATGAAAGAGCTAAACCTTGTACTATACACATTTTATATTGTTTTTATTCAGCAAAAGAAGCATCACCAACTGCACACTCATTAAGCCCATAGTTCATTCATATCATCATATTGATAAGACTTATGACAACTATTTGGAGTTAGTTTTATGAATCCCCATTCCCCATTCCCCATTCCCCATTCCCCATTCATTCACATTGAGTGTTTTATGAGATATCTTAAATATATATATATATATATATATATATATATATATATATATATATATATATATATATACAAATTCTTACCAAACTACCATAGGTTTTTTTATTTCCTTCTCAACCCCTAACTCCTTTCAAATTAATTTTATCTACTCATCAGGGTCCAAATCAAATTTACCTACTTGTCAGGATTGTGGGTCTTCTACCCTCCGTCATGCATTGGGTAGTGTTTTGGGCTCTGAAAATTTATACCCTGATTCGGCTAAGATAATTTTTGATGTTTTGAGCCAAATTTTCATAAGGCATATTAGTTTGAAGATAAAAACTGCCAAAGATTTTGTCCCAATTTTGGGAGGACTTTATGATCAGGTTTCAAATTTTTTATGGGCATAAATCCTTATAGTTAATTATCCCTCTCAATGATGAGAGAATTTTTGATTAAGACTAGTTGTTAAAAGCTAAATGCTTAGCGTATAATGGCATCACTTTTGGTATATGATTTGAAATTTATCACATTACACTTGAAGCAGATGATTGGGGAATGATTAAAAACTTGATCTAAATCCCATGGTTTTATCGTCCTAAGTTGTCAATGTCTATTGTCTACTTTGTCAGAAGAGGGCAATTGACCCAACTTGACTGAATAATTTTTGTCAGGATGTGTTGCTTCTTCTAATGATACATTATAGAGTTGAAGTGAATGTTTGTCTAAAGAGACAAGTTTGTGTCAATGTTAGCTAGTAAAGGGTGTTATGTCCTATCTAGTTATCTATGATTCATTACTCAAAATTTTTTAGCCATTGAGGAACCTGTGGGCTCTAGCCATTTGCTAATTTGATGGTGTCATTTTATGTAGAACCATGCATTCAAAGAGCCCCGATCATAACCGTTTACTTGTGGTACCGTTTGGAGGAAAAACCAACTTAGAGGATGTGCATTATGTTCTTATTAACAAGAAATTATTTGAGAATGAATCATAGTGATATATTTGACAAATCATTTGCTCTTTGTGAGTTGACATTGTTCTTAAGTTTATCACTCTCGAAAAACGGTTCTAGAGGGTGAATGGATTTTCATTTTAAATTTTGGTGGGATGAATTTTACTCATAGATATTCTATATTCATAATTTTATTAAGATATTATATTTTAATTTTATTAGAATTCGAGCCCCATAATGATTGGTTTTGGGATTTGATGGCATTTTTTAAAGATATAAATATATAATCCCCTCTGGTTCATATTCTTCAATTACATGGCCATCATCAAGGCATTCGAACCATTTCATTTATTATTTGAATATTGCCAACTTTGCGTGCTTGTCGGTAGAGGATCGAGTCCATAAATTTGTATTATGAGCTCCCATATATGCAAGGCGACTTATGAAGTTTATATTTTTAAATAAATTTGCTTATGAATTTTTTTGAATTTTGCAATTATATATTCATTTGCAAGAATAAGGTTTATAGCTCATTGTATGAAATTTACGTTTTTATTTCTGAGATGAATAAGGTTTGAAGTTCATTCCTTATTTTTAAATTACTTAGCATTCTCACACTTCAAATTTAGAATTTTGATGTATTTAGTTAGAGCACATGTAGTTGAGTTTAATTTTGAGAAAATGAGTTTACATATTTAAAAATATTTCTAGATTTTGTAGAGCAATTGCAATTTTTTTAAAATTGCTAAAATTTTTAATTCAACTTATTCTTAGCCCGCTCAACTTTCTTAGACTTTATGCTTGAATATTTAGCATGTTTATCAGAGCACATGTGAGAATTTTTTTGACTTCAACAGTTAGATGTGTCATGCATACTTTTTCGATGCATTTGCAAGTCACGCTTACATGCTTTTCTATGTGCGTATACGATGTACTTGTACACTTTTCAGTGCATTTGCATAAAATATTTGCACGGTTTTCAATAGGCTGCATGCTTTTCGATGCAACTATACAATAAACTATGTTTTTTGGTGTATTTGCATACCTTTCAATGTACTTTACTTGACACATTTGTGTGTTTAGAGTTGTGTTAAGATTCTCAAAGCAACTGTAAGCTTCTCGATATAGTGCACTTCTCAAGAAAATGACATGCTTCTCTATATAGTGATATTTTTCTTGAGGAGGCATGCTTCTCATGCGAAATTTGTATTCATATTATTTTTTCGAAAGTCACACTGCTCCTATTTGGTTTAATCAAAATTTCATTTTATGCTTTATTTAACTTGATGCAGCAATATGAATGGCTGGTTGGTTCGCAATACAAGCCCATGGAGCTGGCAAACTCAGATTGGGTTTTAATAAGAAAATCTCCGCCCTGGGCAATTGATTCATGGGGTCTAGGTGAATTTGTTATGTACTGTTAAATTTCAGATTGTTTCAATAAGTTTAACATCCTCTCTATTACATCTCTCTCTCTCTTTCTCTCTCTCTCTCTCTCTCTCTCTCTCTCTCTCTCTCTTTCTTTATATATATATATACAATTGATTCCAACCAACACACAATCAATTGTGATGCACATTTTTCCTTGCTTCTCTATATGTCCCAATGATGTTCTAAACATTGGTGGCTACATTTATACCCGTAAATGTGCCTAAGCTATTGTGTTTAAACTAGATTCAGATGCATATACAGTATCATTATTACTTATATATGTCCTTTAGTATGCATGTGCATTAATCTTATCATGATAAACTTGAATGTGAATTCAGAATGTGTTTTTGTGTTTTGTTGAGAAACTCTTCCTTGAAGATCTAGTTGTGAATAGTTTCATTTAGAAGCTTGATAAAATTACTAGCACAATAGATGAATAGTGGTCCATTTGATTGCTTTGAAGTTTGCCATTCATGCTTCTATGTTCTTTATTTGTGCTTTCCAAATGATGATATCTGAGTTTTTTTTCCTTATGAATTTAACTTGGTTTTTTTATTTATCTTATACTTATGTTTAGTTAGTGATTTAACTTGTCATACAATGCCAATTGAAGGGCCTTTCTTATGTTTAGTTGTAATGAAGACTGATTCTAGTGCTTGCAACTTTGTCAGGCTGCCTGATTTATGAACTCTTCTCTGGTATGAAGTTGTCAAATACTGGGGAACTGCGTAATATTTCTGTTATTCCTAAGGTTAGAAACTATAGTTGGTTATTTCCTTTAGTTTGTTTATGATATGTATCATCTTTTTGTGTTAAGGCTGGGGTATTCACTTCTTTATGGTCGTATTTTTACCACTGATGCAAAAGAATCCTGCCATCTTTAAGTTTGTTTATGATTAAAACTCTTGTTTTTAAGTTTCTGGCTCTGATTATTCTTTACATTTACACTTAACTTTCTTTTTTTCCATTTTTGTTAGTCCCTTCTACCGGATTATCAGAGATTATTGAGTTCCTCTCCATCAAGAAGACTAAATCCCTCAAAGCTCATCGATAGCAGTGGTAAACTTATTAATTTATTGTTATGCACGTAGAATCCTTTTAATATTGTTTCTAGCTCACAACAATGGAATCTTTCTTTCTGTATATTCTGTTTGCTAAACAAGTTTGATGAAGCTGATTTCATCATTGACTTATATGTGACCTTCGACCTGCCAGTATGATATTGCTATTGATGGCGATTATTCTTTTATTATTTTTCTTTGCGAGAAAATTTATTGTGGATATTTTCTTATTTGGCAGAATACTTTCAAAATAAACTGGTGGAAACCATACAGTTCATGGAAATCCTAAACTTGAAGGACAGTGTAGAAAAAGACACCTTTTTTAGAAAACTTCCTAATTTAGTGGAACAACTCCCACTCCAGATTGTACTTAAAAAGGTCGCCAACGTCCTTTAATTTTCACTTAACATTAGACTATTGTAAATCCATAACTTTGTCTTTGTTTGTTTCAGCTACTTCCATTGCTAGCTTCAGCTCTAGAATTTGGTTCGGCTGCCGCCCCCGCCTTGACGACTCTCTTGAAGATGGGTTCATGGCTTTCAATAGATGAGTTCAGTGTCAAGGTCATCTAAATTGTTTTACTTTTCTTCTGCAAATAATTCTGCTAAGTTACATTGTTTTGTAATTGGATTTTATCATCTTCCAAATTTGAAAAACGTCAGTTTCAATATAGGTGTTACCGAGTATTGTTAAACTATTTGCCTCACCTGACCGAGCTGTCCGCGTTAGTCTTCTTCAGCACATAGATCAGTTTGGGGAATCACTAACAGCTCAAGTTGTTGATGAGCAAGTATGTGAGGACAGATGTATCTGTAATAGGGACTCTTATTTATTACTACTTGAACTTTGCTATTACTGTAGACCAACTGAATGGAAATCTGATTATTTACTCTTTTATAAAATTTTCTGCTAGATATTTCCTCATGTTGCCACTGGTTTTTCGGATAGTTCTGCATTCCTTCGTGAATTGACGCTCAAGTCCATGCTTGTTTTGGCGCCGAAGGTACTTGATTTAAATTATTATTTAGTGCTCTGAAGTTGGATATTTTATTTTCCTTTTTGCAGTCTTCTTTGACTCTTTATTAACTTTGATAATTTGGATTAGGATGTTGTGCTTTGGACAATTAAAGCCGTATTTTTGCAATTTCCTAAGTGTCCAATGTCATCTAAGAAACTCAGAGAATTTTGTCTTAGCTTGAGCCTTTTTCTTACTTTATGTGGTAGAATCTTCTAGAGAGTATGCATCTACTATGATAACTCGAGATGAAACATTCAAGCGCCTTCCCATTTAGCTTTGTGGGTTTATGTGACCATTTATGATGTTGAATATTCTTTTCTCGTATCTCGCTCCCTTCTCCAGTTTTCTTGCGTTTTCACTGAGAGAGATCATGACTCTCAAAGAATCTGATTGATTAATTTGAATATGACATCCATTTAATGCTCATGATTGAACATGTTCAATATTCGAAATAAACTTGTTTTTATCAAATTTACATATAGTTTATTCTTTGTTGGTACTTATAGCTTTCTTAATCAGATAGTTAAAATGAGGAGGTATTGATGGTCACTCGTGATGTATGATGTACTAAACAAATTTATTGGTAAAGATGAATAATGGGTTGCCAGGTGATGCTTCCGTCACTAACATCCAGTCTGAGCTTGTCGTGGTCCTGTTGAGAGGATTCCAGCCGGAACTCCATTGTTTGTTCAGATTACGAACCCAAACTTTTGTCCTGGACAAGAAGTCAGTTGGAATGCCTTTAACATTCCTTTATGATGTGGTGGTGGGAACCTCTGGCAAATTGTTAAGTGTTGATCTGAAGTAGATGAGGCCCATTGGTAGGCTTTAGGCTCAATCAAGGATTTTTCTGTCCAAAACTGACAAACTTTGGGAAAGCAGTTCTAGAATTCAAAATATTTGGGGGAATTGAGAAATTTCACTCGGAGATGTTAGAGGACATCTTCAGCAAGATTTCGACCAAATTTTATAAGTTTTTGGAGTTTTTTATTATTTTTAAGAATTAAAAAGTGACCGGATAGAGAGAAAAAAGTGAAAATAGAAATTAGGGTTTTAGGTTTTTGGATTTTTGTCCAACGTAAAATAGTGAAATCAAAAGAGAAAACTATGAAAAATTGATCTATGAAGTGTTTAGATCAATTCCTGAAATTTTCACGAGATTTAGGCTAGGTTTGATCACCAAAAGATCAAGAGAATCCACCTAGGTCCGAAATTCTGTCACCCTTGGCTGACCACTTTTAAGGGGCATTTTGTAGAGAGTAAGGTTGGCGAAAATTTACTAAATCAATACAAAAGAAAAATTAAACATTCCACATAAAATTCAAATAGGTTTGAGTAGTAGTACTCACCATGGATCAGACACAAGACTCACCAAAGTCAAGTGTAGGAGGACATGATTATCAAACCATATCCATGTAATAAGCCACCAAGCATTCTTCTTCAATTAGAAAATTTCTTCACACAATCAACTTCCTTTCTATTCGCAAAATAAGTCTTAAATACACATACATGATAGAATTCAAACTAGGGAAGGAGGGAAAAGTGAGGTCAGCCACTCCATGTAACTACCCATAACTACTCCCTCCTTTTCCTTGGTCAACCACTAAGTGGAATAAATCACTTTTCACACTTGCACACTTACTTGGCTAGCCTTTGCACTCACATAAAGATACTTGGGTGCACTCAAATTCACTCTATTGCACTCTAAAGTCACTACAACACAATAACAATACATTTATAATGAAATATCCAACACAAATGAAAATAACATAGAAATTCTTCTATGTTTTTTTTTTTATTTGGCTCCTAGTAATGGGTCCTTCTCGTTCCTTTTTGGCTCTCTTAGTTTGCATCATGGTAGTTGGTCCAGTCTTCGGTATTGGTGCTACACCAATTTTCTCTGACTCAAAAGAGCTCTTCTCTGAAGAGTTAGTGCTAATAAAATCATTCAAAATATCTGGTGCAAGATGCTTCAATTCATTTATAGTCAACCAAGTATCTTCACTAGTTGGCATATCCTTCCACCTAATAAGATATCTCTAATCTCCTCCATCTGTAGGTGACTCCACTGAAATGATAGATTCCACCTCAAAGAATATCGTTTGAATATGTATCTACAATTAGGTTTCATTTCCTCTTGCAGAATTTTTTTTTACAAACTTGGAGCTAGGTTGGATAACTCTAAATTAAAAACAAGACTAATAAATATGTTATGAGGCAATTCAAGTATATATGCATTGCTAACTAAGTTTCCTAATAATCTTGAACTATGATGCACGGACACGGACACGGCGACATTGACATGACATGGGACATGGCTTTTTTTTTAATATAGGATGGGTGCGGCGTGGATATGACATAATAATTTTTTGAATATAGTATATAGAAATTAAGGTAACATCATATTAAAAAATAACAAACAATAATAAATCAATGTCATGATAAATTGTTTAGCTTATATATAAATATTTAGTACAAAATATTCTATACAACCACAAAAATATAACAAAAATTATTTTATACAGCATCTAGCTTCAACTATTCAGTGGAAGGAATGATAGGATTAGCTTCAGAGGTTTGTCTTTGGCTTTTAATATCATCATCATTGAATATCATTGCTTTCAATTCTTGTTCATCAATAGAAAGATTTGCAATCTCCAATATTCCCATATCATCAAGGGACTCGATCCCATCTCCAGCAGCATCCCACTTCTTGTTATCACCTGCCATGTAAAGTGGGGTCTTCCTTGATAGAAGATGAATATTTGTATGCACTTAAATAAAATCTTCAGTCTGTTGTGGAGTAATTTTATTCATCTTCATCGATTGAATAAATGAGTATGTGCTACAATTTCTCTCACAATAATACGAGAACGAAACTTGACCAAGTAGTTTTATTGTTATTGTTTGAATAAGCGGTGCTGAAGCTCCATGAATCAACCACCACTTCTTTGGATCCATCTATCAACTAAAGATTCTTGATCACCAAAATTCTCTAAATATCCAAAGAACTTTGCAAGTTCAATATTAATTTTTCTTCTCTCCTTATTTGATAAATATCGTTTCAAACATATCTTTCTCATATTTGAAAATTCTAAATCTTTTTGTGGCGAGACACGTTGAGGGTCTTCTTGAAACCATTCTTTACTTGAATACCTTTAAAGAATACAAAGAATGAAAAATTATTTATTCATTTCCAACAAATTAAAAACTAATTTAGAAGATATATTCAAATTTATCTTAGATTTAATGAATGAGCCAAATAATGAAGATGTGTGTTACTTTTGCTTCACTTATCCTCAAGAATAGTATAGACAACGCTCCAAAAATTTGAGTCTTTATCATGTGTTTTTCTTTCATGTATGTATATAATTTCTTTCACTTTTGCTAATATAGAGTCTCACATCTCATAAATCAAATGTAGACATGATTTATCTATGTTAGTCTCTTTCAACATATCATAAATTTGATAAGTAAAAGCTAAAATATAATATGTATCATTTCACCACAAATTATCTAAGACATTTTCTTTTACGTATCTTGCCTTCTCAACGTCATCTTCTCGATAGCAATACCACTTCTCACTAATCACCATAAATTGAAGAGCATTTTTTATTTGTTTGAATCTTTTCAATATGATTATTACAGAGACAAAATGAGTTTCTATAATAACTAATATTTTCAAATGTGGGAAATCATGAAAGATTGAAAGTCTCATTGAGTGGTTCATAATGAAATTTCAGATTAGAATAACATCACCTGTAACGACTATTATCCAATGACATTCAGTATAGATGATTTGATTAGCCTCTATATTTTTGACAGGACAAATATTTTTTTAAGCAAGATTTAAAGTGTGCACAACACATGGAGTCTAGAAGATATGAGGATATGTTTGCTCCATCAACAATCATGCAGCTCTATATACTAGTGCATTATCAATGATAACCTGCACAATATTTGATTTCTTAATAATTACTATCACCTCTTTAATTAAATTGGAAATGAAATATTTTTCCTTAAATTCTCTTCCACAATTCACAGCTTTGATGAACATTAGATAATTCTTTGTAACAACCATAAAATTGATAAGTGGTTTTCTTTGAGGATCATTCCAACAATGACACATCAAACTGACACATTTTTCTTTCCACACTCTTTTTGTTGGTTCAAGCAATGTCTCAATATTTGCTATTCGCTCTCCAATAATTTTGATCTTATTGCATTATATCCAGGTGGAACATAACCTGCAACGTTATTATTACATGCAAAAGTGAATGCATTCTTATAATAAGGATTCCTTGTAAGGTTGAAAGATAGTTCCGCTGAAAAAAACGTCTTTGCAATTTCACCATCAAGTTGCTCTCGCATCTACATGTTAAAAGCTTTCTCTAGAGAACTACTGACAACTCCTTTTTTTCTCTTTGATTCATATCCTTCACTCATAAATGAACTAAGATGATCAACTCTAATGGAGGAGGAAGAAGTGTTGGATGAAGCTTGGGTAGATGACAAATATATCTCTTTAGGAAGTGCCTTTTGATCGTGGATTCAGCTTCATCAACCTGTCTATTCAATTCTATCAATTGCGAGGTAGTAATCTTATGACTCATTTTAATTTCATAGCCACCAATCTTAAGTAGATGTGCTTTCTCCTTAGAATATGGTCCTTTGTAGGTGACACCACAATAATTGTATTTGAATAACACAGTTCCTCCAAAAAAATTTCCTAATTTTGTAACATAATTCCATAAGGGCTTATTAGTTTCTACACAAGGCTCTTTTGAACCTTTCGCCTAATCCAATCCCACCAGCACTAGAGCTCATTTTGCTTTTAAAGACACATGTGAAATGGAAGAAATAAAGTCTTAATAAACCGAGTGACATATTGTAAGACATTTAAAATACGCCAAATATTATAAATCTAGGGTTTCATATGATTGTTTGAGCTTAATCATAGCTTGTCAAACATATAGATTCATTTATAACTAAGTGATGAAAAAATGATAGTCACAATTATAATATGCTTTATTATAACCATTAGAGTTATATACATGACAATTATGTAATTTCTCAATAATGTTGATGCCACTTAACATTATAAAGAAAGATATGATGTTTATTCATTCATGATAGCACATTTTGGTACCAAGATGTTTGCTTCACCCAGTTGGATGAAGAAAGATATAAATGAGAACATGAAAGAAAACCCAATGATGAGGAAAAGAGACAAGAAAGATGTTGAATTCTTCAGAGTTCATCCATTCAATAATTCAATAATCTAAAAAATATATAATCATTCTCTATTTATAAAAATTAAGTTTTAAACAAAAATTTAACTATTTTAAATACAAATCTAAAAAAATCCTAAGAATTTAATCATTCCATATTTATAAAAATTAAGTTATAAACAAAAATCTAAACAAATTTGTATATAATATTTCTTGAAAAAAAAACCTTCTAAACTCTTAGGTTGTGTTTGGCTATTGGGAATTTATGTCAAAAGAAATTAAAAAAAGGAGTTTAAGAAATTCAAATCGATCACCATAGATTCCCAATCAATCAGCAATCATTTGTTTTTTAATTTAGATTCCTTTCCATTCTTTCAATCCAAACAAAGCCTCAACAATCTCTTAAAAAAAAAGATATCTTCAAAAAGGATGAACGACCAAATGGAAATGAAGAGAAGAGGTGAAAACTGCTTCAATCGAACTTAAATGGCTTGAAATCATGTTCGGTTGGCTCACCTGCACGCAGAAATGCTGAATGGAGGTTGGTCGAACACAAAGGAACGGCGAAGATGAAGAAGACGTCCTCAGTTTGCCTCGCCTCGATTCGTCGCTCGCCTGGTTGCGCCATAAATGAAGACGAGGGCGTGAAAATGAAAATCTAGGGCATATACGTGATATCAGATATACATATCAGGACACGCGTAGTTTATAATTTACTTAAATTTAATTATTAAATATCAGAACACGCGTGTTCTTTTCAATTTTTTCTTTAATCTGTCAAGCTATTCTCATGTCTAACCAGTGTCCTTGCCATCTCGGGCGCGTGCCCGTGTCCGACACGTGTTCGACACTGCATTGACGAATAAGAGATTATGCAGGTCGAGGTGGCATAACAATGAGCTGCCTCATATGGGAGTCTATCAATATTCATCATGGGACTAGATCTACTGTCCCTATTAGAGGACAAGTACAAGATAATTAGGAAGAGTATCGAAGTTTTTCCTTAGGGTATGATTAAGAGGGATGAGGAGAAGAAAAATCAATTTTTTTGCCAATTAGCTATCCAATGAAAACGACCAACGACAGAAGCAACTTCATTATGCAAAATTGTTGGTAATTTCATATGGCATATTGCGCTGATAAGTTTATAATGTCAAAATTACATGGAAAAGATGCCTATAAAATCTAAATTGTTGTATTGATCCCATCCTCGAAATACCATCGCTTTTTTTCTCGTACGTGCCAACCCCCCATCTTATCAAGTCGTGTGTTGTTCCCACCATTTCATCCTTTCCAATTATTGGATGAAATAAAAAATCAACTAAAAACTCTCATTCTCACATTTACTTTCCCTTTGCATGTATATCCCACACCCTCTCGTTATCCTATATACATCATGACTCTCTCCCTCTACCTCTCTTGATTTTCACTCGCACGCCAAGAGCCGCACGCCTTTGCTCTCTCATGAAATCCTATCTCCTCTTCCTTCGTTAGCATTTGCAACCACCTCTCAAACAAAACCCTCTACCATATCTTTGTCCAACAGATTGCAACACCCCTCCCTCTCGATACTTGCTGGCAAACTCCAGAACTAGCTAAATCCCCATCTCACATTCTTCCTCTAGATTGTTTCTCATTCCCTTTCTCGTCACCCACTACACCTCCTAAATTGTCACTACTCACCTAAATTGCCAACTAATCACCTAAATTGCTAACCACTCACCTTCAATGCCCCACAAACACCCCATCTCCTCTAGTCCAAATTCTTCGACCTTAACTCCATCTTCATAACCACTTAAGCACAACTAACGGTGATCTCGCACTTTTGACCTAGCAGCTTATCACTTTGCTGTTGCTATTGAGATTCTCCACCCAACACCAACTTGCTTGAGGCTACACTTATAGCCTTTTAATCTCACGCTAGTCAAAGCTCTCTAGCTCAAACAACCTAAACAACTCAACGCCACCTCTTGACCTCTTTGTTAACTCATCTCTAGTTAAGTGTCATCCTCTTCGACAAACCCTCACCCAAGACCCTTCAACAACTATCAACCTGCTCAAACCAAGCTCCCGACATCTCGCCAACAACTCCAAACTGCAGCCCCATCTTGTCTTCTTGTAAATTTCACTCACCCTTTCTCTCTCCTAGTCTCTTCCTTCCTCTACATATCTTTTTTTTAATAGAGAAATATTTTTTCAACAAAAAAAAAGAGAGAAAAATGAGTTAAAACAATATTGTATTCCCTTCATGCCAAATTCATCGATTCATTATTATCGACAACCTCGCGCACAAGGTGTAATGCAAAAGCTTCAAAAATTAAATACCCCTGAACAACATGGTGATTAAAATGTAAAATAAGTAATCGTGCATGTTGCTCCAGTGCGACAAGAAAATTTATACTTAAATACTTATGCGCAATGTTCCATTATGGTTATATATTCCCTCGAACAGGTAATGAAAGCACATGCTTGTTTTTTCAAGCATGTTGGGTATGAAGTCCCTCGGATGCGGTGCCTGTGATACTAACCATGCACACTTTTTAATCGCGATGAGTACATCTAGTACTCATAAATGCCCCCTTATATGAGCGAGATGTCGTGAGACTTCTAAAAGTTAGTTTTGCACGACCTAGAACATCAAAAGAATCATTGGACATAATTACAACATTCAAATGAAATTAAGCTAAGATTAAAATTGCAAAAATTGTAAGATATGAACAAAGGTTCAAAATGAGGACAATATTAAATGCAAGTGGACACAAGGGAAATACAATTGAACTTAAATGAACTCCAATAGCTAATTAGGAGCACACAAGGGAAATACAATTTAACTTAAATGAACTTCAATAGCTAATTAGGAGCACGAACATAACACACTTAGAACACTCTTGCATAGATGATAAAATATGGAGGTATGATGCAATGAACTAAGTTGCCCCTTCTTATTTATAGGTGGAATGATTTTTCATGGGACCCACAATGCAAAATTACAATTATAAGAATACATTTTTGTCAGTAGGAAAATGAGATAATATTCCATCTCATAACAAATGGGGCATTGGATCCGCAATAGGTACATGCAAGTGAATAAAAAATAGTCTTTAAGATCTCAAAATGAAATATTGCACACATTAGAATGAGTAAATATTCGTGCAAATAACAAAATTCAAATATTTTAAAGTCCTGGACATCATGAGATAGTTTTCAACTCAATTGCTATACATTGAAAATCATGCAAATACTTCATATAAATACATGAAAAGGTATGCAAGTGCACCACTTAATTGTACCAAAAATTATGCAACTACTTCAAGATGCATTCAGATGCTTTAAAAATGTGCAATCATTTTAAAATTCATGAATTCTTTTTTTTTTTTAAATTCAAACATAAAAAGTTTATGTGCTTCAACAACTATGCTAAACGTTCAAATATAATATCTGATAATGCTGCGTAGATGAGAAATAAAGGGAACTCAAATTTGATCAGTCTCGAGAAGCTTGCAACTATTTTAACATTGTGTAATTTATTTCAAACCTCATAAAATCTTTTTGTCAAATATTTAGATCATGAAAATGGCATGCATACATTTTCAAGCGTATTGCCCTACTTATAGGATAGGGTCGAAAGTCCTTCTCAAATCTGATCCTTTGTGTATCTAAGATCAGAGTTGACATGACTTCTGCATCCTAACGATTACCTCAATGTTGATAAAATGGGGGCTATCTTATTTTTATTTTCACTTCGCAAGTCCTAAATAAAAATTTCCAATCGTAAATCTTGCATAGATGTCAAGGACTTTTAACAAAGTAAGTCTATTTTCAAAATACAAACCCATGATGTTGTGTTTACAAAATGCAAAAACAAATGCTAATCACCAACTCGATCCTCTACAAGCAAATGAATAGAATTAGCAAGGTCCAATATAACAAAATGAAAGCGATCAAATGCCTTGATGTTGGCCACGACATAAAATCTTGAAGGGATGAATTTATTATCAAAGTTGAGTATTCAAAATACAAATAAAAATACTCTGAATCCCCACGATGATGGTTGCGTTGATATAAAATCTCAATCGGAGTGGTCGATTCTTAAAATCAACTTTTCAAAATACAAATATAAATACTCCAAATCCTGTTAATGATGGTCGCATTGACTACAAATCTCAACCGAAAGGGATTTTATTTTTAATATTGCCCAAAACCCCAATGCAAATCATTTTAGGCATAAATTCTTGATAAAAAAAAAAACATAAAATGTAAAAAATATTCAAAAGAAAAAAAAAACCCCTCAAAGCTTAAAGCAATAATCCATCATCCTGATATAATATTTCATTTGAAAGTGATAAATTTAAGATTAACCTAAGTTCATGTAGAGCCAATGTCTGATCAAGTCTCACTCTAAAAAAGTTTTCGCACCTGTTAGGATGTGATTTATTTTTTCTAATAGGTTATTTGCTATCAAATGACACATTAAATAACGATTACAATCAGGGCTCTTTGATTGGATGATTTCATTGCAAAATGGCACTATTATATTACAGTCCTACCATAGCTCGAATGTTCCTTGGTGACTAGCTCAATTGAGTTGTGAATCATGAGGCACACTTAATAAGGCACAAAGTCCTCTTTAACTAGGGTCAACTTAAAATTGCTCTCTCTGATATTCAGTCACCAAGTCCTACCAGGTTCTCTTAAACGATGAAATTATGGTTTCTAACAAAGATCATTTAGTCAGGTTGAGTCAATTACCTCCTGTGACTAACTAGACCATGGTTCATGACAATATGATATGACGGACTCATAAGATCTTGATTGGGGTCGTATGCTTTAAGCCAATGGCGGTATTTTTTTAATCTTAAATCAAAATTATTGTTATTATATGCTAAACACTTATTGCCTTTTGATTAGTCTTAATCAAAAGTTATCTCTAGCCACCGAGTTGTATAATTAATCATAGGGTTTGCTCCTATGGGAGACCGTACTAAAATAGAAAGTACTCACAAAATAAGGGAGAAATCTCCAGCTAGTGTTTTACGTGCAATCCGATTTATCTTTTGAAAATTTAACATGGAACCTAAACTGTTATTGAAGAGCTAGGTGTGAATTTTTGGAGACCACAATTTTAAAGCAGACAATCATATATAATTAAACTAAGGAGTCCAAGAGGTAGATTGAAACCTAATAAGGTATTTAAAACACTAGAAAACTTATCTCGTTTCATAGGCTCCAATATCAGAGGGATGTTATATTCCAATTTAAACCTAGAAAACTAGAAATTAAAATACAGAGAGCTAAAACAACAATGCAAATGATTTGTATTTCTAATAAATAAAAACATAAAATTGCACCAATTTTGAAGTACGGGCTTATTGAGAGATGAGTACGCCTTATAGCTCAGCCTGTGCAGCATTTTTCTAACTAATTTGCTTGCAAAACATGCATTTCTGGGCACTTATCAGACGAATAATTTTCATTAGAATTTGTTCCAGTGTCATTTCAATTGTTAAATTCTGTCTTGCTGTAGTATGGTTCCTTTTTTACAGTTATGATTATGCTCTTGTGGCCAGTACTGAATAATTGATTTCTCCCTACATGGTTGCAGTTGTCTCAACGTACTATTTCCGGCTCTTTGTTGAAGTATCTATCAAAATTGCAGGTAATTTGAAATGTTTTTTCTATGAACTGAATTCCATTTATTATGTAATTAATCTTTCTAATTCTGAATATTTTTAGGATAACATGTTATGCATAAATCTGGTGAGATCTCTCATTGCTATTTTATTTTGTGTGATTATTGATTCTTTATGCAATTCACAGGTGGATGAAGAACCGGCAATTAGAACCAATACCACAATCCTTCTTGGGAACATAGCGAGCCATTTAAATGAGGGGGTCTGTCTTGGTTACATCAGCTCCTTTATATTGACAACAGAAGGCTATACAACTAAATTAGTTCATGCTAATAATTAGCCACTTAGCACTTTAAGTGACTGCAAATTTTCTGATGGATGAATTCTGCAGATGAGGAAGAGAGTATTAATAAATGCATTTACTGCACGTGCTTTGCGTGATGGTTTCTCTCCAGCTCGTGCAGCAGGCATGTTACACAAATGTGGATCTTTTTTTATCTCTGGATAAACTTGCTTTCTTTATATTTCATTTGTAATGTTTCCTCTTGTGGGTTGGCATTAACTATAAATGGGCTGCGGCAGGAATAATGGCTTTATGTGCCACAAGTGCATATTACGATATGACAGAGATTGCAACTCGTATCTTACCCAATGTTGTTGTACTTACCATTGATCCGGATCCGTAAGTTGAATCTACTTAACATTTATGCCTAAAATCTCTTGCGAGATATGTTTGTGTTAATTCCTTTTTATTTTTTCCTGCATGCTGATCCTCTATATTTTTTTTAAATTGTGAAGTAATATAATCTTTCATGCAGCGTGTTAGCATTGCATAATACCACTTAATTTCTTATGCAATTGTTGAAAGTTTTGGATTCAATGGTGCGAATCATTAATATTATTTTCCCTGTAATCTGATTTTATTTTATACTAGTATAATGAAACTCTAATGTAGCTCTTTGAAGCCAACCGCTACAGTTTTTGTCCTATGTTCATGACTACTTCATTAGCTCTAAATTCTATAAGACTATCAACCATATACACTTTTAAGCTTACAATAAATTTCGCAATGCCTTGTGTTCTCTCTCTTCTATTTACTAAACGACTGATGATGCACTTCTGAAAGACCCAGAATGGGCCGTGGAAAGGAACACTATGACTGCTTTCTGTATTGCTTGTTCAATCAAGTTGAGAAAATGGCAGTTCCTATGACATGTTGTGGCTGCTAGTATTGTTTTGTTAGGATGACATGCTTTATTTTATGAAGAAGAGATTTTCTTTAGTGACTTTAGCTTCCTAAATGAAAATGCAGATGGTTGGATGGAGACATGGCAACTTTGTTGGAGATTTTTATTTTTATTATCGTATTAGTAAAACTAAAGTTGAACAGGCTTTAAAGAAAATGAAGTTTGGAAAAGCATTGGGACCTGATAATATTCCAATTGAGGTGTGGAAATGCTTAGGAAATCAATGAATATCTTGGCTTATTAAACTTTTTAATATTACTTTGAAGACTAAAATGATGTCAGATGAGTGGAGAAGTGTGTTGATTCCTACTTTTAAGAGTAAAGGTGATATGCAAGAGTGTGTGAGTTATAGTGGAATTAAGTTGATGTGTCATCCATTAAAATTATGAGAGAAAGTTCTTGAGCATAGGTTACGACGTGATACTTGTTTGGATTCATTCTAGGTAAGTTTACGATGGAAGCTATACATTTTTTGAGAGTTTGATGGAGAAGTATTGAGAGACTAAGGAGGATTTTCGTACAAGGTGTATTGATTTGAAGAAAACATATGATAAAGTTCCAAGAGAAGTGCTCTAGAGAGTTTTAGAAAAGAAATGAGTTAATAATGTTTTTATTCAAGTCATTAAGGATATGTATAAAAGAGTTGTTACTTGTGTTCAAACATAAGGTGGTTTTACAAGTATTTTTTAATTTCAGTTGGATTACATCAAGGTTCATCTTTAAGCCTATATCTTTTTGCTTTAGTCATGGATGTCTTACTAGACATTTGCAAGAGGAACCTTGGTGTATATTTTTTGCTCATGATATTCTTCTTATTGATAAGACTAGAGAGGGAGTTGAAAGAAAACTTGAATTTTGGTGGTGAATTTTAAAGTCTAAAGATTTTTGTTTGAGTAGATCTTAAAGACCAAATGCATGGAGTGAAATTTTAGTAGTTATAGATCTAGTTGTGGGGTTGTGACATTGGGTGATCGAGTCATTAAAAAGGGCACATGTTTTAGATATCTCAGGTATATTGTTCAAAGCGATAGTGGAATAGATGGAGATATTATTAGTTGAATTTAAGTTGGATGATCGAAGTGGAGGAATGCATTGGGCATGTTGTGTGATGGAAAAGTAACCCTCAAACTTAAGGGAAAATTTTATAAGATGATGGTGAGACTTGCGATGCTTTATGGCTCATAATGTTAAAAATTAAAAGAAAAGCATAAAATTAAGTTGAATGTTGTCGAGATGGGGATGCTCAGATGGATGAGTGATTTTACAGTTAGAGATAGAATGCGAAATGAGTATATACACGAAAAGGTTGGGGTAGCTCCAATGGAAGATGGTTTGGTTGCATAAATGTTGGTCTTTCGATGACCCTATTAGGAGAGTAGATGTATTAGATCCAACCTATGTTAAGAAAGGTAGAGGTAGACTTAAAAAACTTGGTTAGAAAGTATTAGAAATGATCATTTTTTATTAGATTTAAATGAGAATTTAACTATTAATAGGACACAATGGAGAAAAAGAATTCATGTAGTTGATCCCACATAATGAGATAAAGGCTTGATGTTGTTTTTGTTGCTGACTGTTGCACCTAATAGACCATGGGATTGATGCGGGCCTCCTCCCATATCTTCCTCCCCTTGCAACTGATCCTTGTCTTTTTTCTCCTTCCATCTAGTTTTTGTTCAAATGTGATTTATGCAGCTTGAGACTCTTTTGTCTTACCTTCCTGATTACATTTACATCCATGTAGTACTGACAAAAGGCCACTTGTTGCCTTCTATTGACCTCAATATACATCCAACAATTAGTTCAAGTGCAAATGATTAGAATGGTGTTCGAACGATTATACATTATACATGTAGCAACTTCCAATGCATGGTCAGCAATCAACTGATGTGACATCGCATGCAGTGAAATCAAAATGCTTCATGTTGCACATAGCTAGTCAAGCGTCATTTGTTTGTTAAACGAACTGCTTTGGCACATTCAGGACGTTGAATTTACCCAAGAAGAATAGATTGCATTCAACCTAAATGAAGTCGGTTGAAAATAATGGTCTGCAAATGCGATGTTGCCAGACCATTGTCCGTTCGTGAAGCAGACTTTGTTGTTGCTTCCGAAGCATCGAAATCAGCTAGAAAGGACACCCATATTGTATGAGTTATTGTACAAGTTGTGATGCTTAATTACCTGCACACGAGGTGACAAGCAAATCGAGATGCATGAATAACAATAAATTATGTGAGAGGACTACTTATATCTTTTTATTATTTATTATTTTTTATTTAGTTATATATATATATATATATATATATATATATATATATAAGAAAATTCTTTATTGGCCAAATCTCTTCCCAAGCTGCCAACTTTAATTAAAAAAAAAGAGAACCATATCATAATCTACAATCCACTTGATTTTCTTCCTCTAATTCTCACACTCATAGCTTCCTCTATTTTTCCTTCTTCCTAGATCTTCTCTAACAATCAGCATCCCAACTCCTTATGCTCCTCCCATAGTAGCTAAACCATTCAAGCTATGCAACCCCCCTTCTCCTCTCTGAATCCCATGCACAACAACTCGCTCAGCCTGGTCTCCACCCTCTCTCATACATCCAACCCACTTACGCATCCTACATGCCAGCGGTCCTACAATTCAGTTAACCCAAAATGCCATCAACTGCCTTCCTGTCACAACCCAACCCAAAAGCTCAAGTTAATGAAGCATGAATAGATGGTCAGATGGATATCCCTGCTGTTTTAATAACAATACTTAATAAACTAAATATCCAAATATAATTGCAGGGCCATCAAAATAATTTCCAATATATAAATACTATAAATTAGTTCTTACATATTCTCAGTTGATCATCTTCTTTTGTATATGAAACCTTCTCGATCAACTTTTTGATCAACATGAGATTTGCCTGAAAATTTCAATCTAATAATTTGTGTATTCTATAATAAACTCAATGGTTAATTCAATTTATAGTATAACAATAAGGCATGCATATAAATAGTCATATTCATTTATCAAACTTTTCATTTGATATACATATAATATTTAACATAGATGTGAATACCGTAGTTTCTTGATTGATAAAATGTTCTTATAAATTTTACTCTTTTAAGAGTTCATTTATTACAGGAGCAACATCTAAATTTTATACCAATGAAAATATAATCATTTTTATTTCTATTTTTATTTTTCATTTATTTTTTCATTTATTATGCACTGGTATGTTACATTCCAACCAATATCATAATAGGTGAACTCCTATATTTACGTCCATATATGTTTTTCATTTCAATATTTTCATTTAGATGTTAGAACTCATTTTAATCATTGCATTATCTTTTGCATATACATATTAATCTACATAAATAATTTTCACATTTATATATATCATACTGTACCTTTGATTGTCTATTTTTCCTTAATTTAATGCATAATAGATATTTTAAAATTTAACAAGTGTACAGGCTGATATAATATCAAATAATTGCATTGAAACTATAAAAAAAAATATAATTGCTATAAAATAAATATAATAACCCATTCATATTTTTGTGTGTTGGAACCCTTCCAAATTTCATCAGTTCTTATATAACCCTCCTTAGTGTATCATCTAAAATCAAGAACACAATTATGTAAATCCACATAACTATTTTAGAACCATATCTTAATTAATATTAAATCTGCATTAATATATTTTACTCTTACCTAACTTTTCTCTGAGAACCTTAGCTTGATTGCGATATTTTGGCTCAACTCGATAATTAAATTTCTTTATTGTTTCAAAACAACATTTATTTGCATTAATATTGTTAGACCAGATTTTGAAGTAGTCAAATGTCATCGAAGTAATGTCAAATGAATTAGATGTTGTTAAAGACAACTTCAACTGCATCGGATATCATTAAAATAAAATTGAATATTTCTAATTTGTCAAGCCATAATTACAATTATATCTATTTTTAATCTCTAAAATGATTGAAATTAAATATCCTTAATTTAAAATTAATTACCTCAATTAATTTTCCTTCTCTTCGAGTTGGGATTATCACCATTTGAATTTCTTCACTTTCCTTGTCATTGGAATGGAGACTTACAAACTCCTCTTTCTTCTTCTTCCTCTCATCGAGCATAGATCTTTTGACAAACATCAACAGTAAACAACTCTCCTCCAACTTTTCTCTTTCACAATATCTCTCTCCCCTCCAAATTTCTTCTCTTCCTCTCCTTTGGCTTCAATGGACTGAATGAAATCACTTATCCCTCGTAAGGAGTCACATATGTCTACTCGTTATTGTCCCTGACACTATGTGCTTGTGCCGCTCGCTCACTACTTCTTTCACTCGATCGTTGCATCGAGAAAAAAAAAAGAGACTGGTTCGATTGAACTGATCTAAAACAACCGCTTATTACACTTTTGTTCCTACCTCTCCCAAACTATACCACCTCCCACGCAAATTGAACCGCCAGCCAATCGCCACTTGTTCTTCGTCTTCTCTCATCTGAACATTGACCCATCTACTCGTAAAACTGTCCAACCGAATACACCCTCCTTCCTACTCATTCTCATATACACTAGCACAACCATCTCCCTCTATTCACTCTTCCTTCGTTCAAACACAAAGTTGTAGCTCACCTAAGCTACCACTCTCCCCTTCTTAGACGAAACGCCAGCCCAACACCAATGAGCTCCAATCTAGATACCTTCTACTCTTCCAAACTTTTTAAACTGGTGCCTACAAACCTATCCCTACACCACACCAATATTTGCAATCCTACTATTGTTGGCCTCTTGCTGTCCAGCTCATCAGCTAGACACTTACTATTATTCTCTCAAACAACTAACCCGTTGACCACCACACATTCATACAAACCTCCACAAGCCGCCTCCTTCTCACTCTAGCACTCTCCCTTTCTCTCTCCAAGATTAGTAATATTCTCTCTCTTTCCAAAACACTCATTCACTATCACTCTAAATAAAATGAGGGCTCTTTCTACTTTATCTCTCAACAAATCTCCCTCCACTCTCAGGAAATAGTGAGCAAAAAAATCTCTATCCTATTATCTCTCTCGCTTTCTCTCTCTCTCTCTCTCCATATATATATATATATATATATATATATATATATATATATATATATATATATATATATATAATAACATGAGCAAAAAAAAAGAAAGTATGTTTTTCCCTCGCCAATTTCTTTGTTATCTCGTTGTCCTCCCTTGCCTCGCATGCTAAAAGATATAATGCTTGAAAAACTTAAAATCTCAGAAAAATCCCTTTGGTGATTGGCGCGGTGCAACGAGCAAACCTCCTATGTGATTTTTATTGCATGGTGAGAAAAACCCGTATGTAGCGCTCGTGACACGACTGGTAAGCCTTGTACTTGACGTAGAAAATTCGTCAGTCTTCATACTGGTGTATAAAGCCCCATATGCGCCTGGCACAGTGGGATAAAAGACCTTGAATATGTTGTCTCACGACATCAACTATATACGCCTTGTTTTAGCCTACTAGGCTAGTCCAGTATACCCGATGACACCCCTTATGCAAGAAAGACTTCATATTGATGTCGAAGTTTAAGATGAAATAGAGGACTTAAAATAAAATTAAAAATGATGAAATAATAATAATAAATTTTAAATTATTTCAAACAGATACCCGAAACCTGTACACGGCTTTCTTTGCGTAGTGGGGTAGAATACCCTTGCCGGATTGTCGTAAGACGCTCATCATACTTGTTTTTTTTTTTTTGATGTGCAAACTTAGCACCCCCCCCCCCCCCCCCCCCCCCCCCCCCCCCCCCCCCCCCTCTCCTCCAAATGTTGCCACTAAAATTGCTGGGAGGTTGTTAAAATTTAAATTAAGTAAACAAATAAGGAATTGGACTTAAAATGATATTTTTAAATAAATTTTACAAAATAAAAAACACTTGAACGCAAATTAAATACAAGCATGGGACTTATAATGAACAGGGCAGCTCATCTGCGATCATGAACAAAACTTTCTGATGACAACTGAACTCACAATTTCTATAATCATGTAAAAATGGAATTCTACAAAATGAAAAATATGAAAAAGATTCATAATTGCCTTCGATGTATGCCACTGAACTCACAACACAAACATGCAAGCAGACATAAGATGTAATTTGAACATTAAAATGAAACATTATGTGCATTTCAACGGCAAAGATCATGTAAATAATTAAATATAAATAATCTAAAATCTCGCATGCATCAGGTTGCAATTTCTAAACGTAAGCGTGCCGCCTTGAAAAACAAGCAATAGATTCAAGAATCGTGTCACTGCATTTAAAAACATGTAATTTATCAAGAAGCATGCAACAACTCCGTGAAGCATGCTACCACCTCAAGAAGTGCAACACAATCTTAAAAAAGAGAGAAATTGTATCGAAAAGCATGCCATTATTTTGAAATAAAAAAATTAATGTATATTAAAAAACATACGAATACATATGCAAATACATTGAAATGCATGTAAGTTTATCATGTGAGAGCATCCAAAAGTGCACAAATAAGTTGAAAGCATATGAATACGCTATGCAAATGCACTGAAATGCATGAAAGTGCATCACATGAGTACATTGAAAAGTGCATTACTTGAATGCTTGCAAATTTATTTTGTAAATGCATTGAAATACATGTAAGTGCATCGCATGAGCACACAGAAAAGGGTGCAAGTACATTGTATAAATACATCATTTAAAAAGAAATTTTAATCCTTGAATGCGCTCTGACAAGTATACTAATCATGTAAGCACAGAAGTTAGAGAATATTGCGCAAGATTAAAAATAAGTTAAATTAAAATTCTCTTTTTAAATTAATCACCCCTATGTGCTTCGATTGATACATCTAACTCCTAAATCTAAGGTTCAAGAATTCTACATAGTGTAATGTTAATTTAAATCTCAAGTCCTATCCTCTTCCTTAAAAGAACTAAAGTTGACAAGACTTTAATTAATAAACAAATTAAAAATCATGAAATTCATGAAGAGATATTATTTTACATTCACATTAGGCATTCAAAGCCCTCTTCGATGGAAATTCATTATAAAAATACTAACTCTTGTATTCAAGGCTCGGTAATAATTCATAAAGCTGATATCAAACTCGTTCCTCTGTTGACGGGTATACAGAGTTGATAAGTTTTGGATAATAGTATAAAATTATTCAAATCTACGATGATGGCTTTGTTGTTAATGAATATCTATCCGAGGGGACCCTACCTTATTAAAATGCCTCCAAACCTTGATGAATATAAATATATTTAAAGTAACTTCGACATCATCTCGACAATGGCTGCATCAATACAAAATCTCAACTAGAGGGGACTCTATCATCAAAATATATTTTTTTTAAAATTACCCTCCAAATTTCAAAGTTAATCATTTGAGGCTTAAAGTCCCATAAATTTTTTAAAAATTAAGTATCAATCAAAATTTAAATATTTATAGTAAAATTAATCATCTAAAACTTAATGCAAATTCATCCAACCTTCGCAACCATTTGACGAGGGCAATGACCTCGAGAATAACTTCAGTTCACAAAAGTGAATGTTCAATCAAGAATATCATTAAGATTCATTCATGGCTGGTACAAGTTAACAATTATGACCGAGTCCCTCTGACTGTGTTATTTTGCCAAGATAGGCACCATTATTTTACAGTCACAGCTAGAGTTCGTATGTTTCTCAATGGCTAACTCCCGTGAGTAATGAATCATATGGTATACTTGATAGAGCATAAAACCTTATATTAGCTAAGGTTGACTAGGTTGACTTCAATTTTTCTCTATAGACAAACACTCATCTCAAGTCTATAAGGTACTCTTAGACGAAGCAACATATGATTGTTCACATGGATCCTTTGGTCAGGTTGAGTCAACTACTTCCTCTGTCTAAGCAGATTAGGAATCACGACAACTCGGGATGATGTAATCATGAGATTTTGATTGGGTTCATCATCGTTCTCCCCACCATCTGCTTTAAGTATAAGGTGGTGAATGTCAAATCCTACATGGTAAAATTGTTCTACTAAACATTGGATACTAAATGCTTATCTAATGACTAGCTTTAATTGAAAGTGCTCTCTCATTAATGAAAGGGTAATTAACTATATAGGGGCTTGCGGAAGCCTGAACTTAGATCTTAAAGTCCACGGGTAATGAGGATGAAATCTATGGGTAGTGTCTTATCTCTCTATTCTAATGTATCTTCTAAAAATTTGACCTAGAACTTAATTCATTAACATTCTTCTTAATATGCAAAGAGGCCAAGACACCGAAATTTTGGAGACCAGACCTTCACATTACTTCAATGATCATCCGCAACTTTGTTGACTTGTGGCTTTCCAATGGGGTGTGAATCTTTTGACCTTCAATGAGATCTATGGGCATTCGGTCAAAATGGCAATTTCAGCAGAATTTGTGGGTATTTGATGGATCACAACCTGCAACCCAGTGAGATCTATGGTTATGAATCACAAGTTGTCGAAATTTGTAGCAGGAAGAAAATTTACTGAGTTTTTGTTGTGATGATTCCATCTCTAAGGGGTTGATCTTTTTTTTTCGTAATTTTCTTAAATAGGGAAATTATAGGAGGAAGTTTTATTGTAAGGGATCTTTGGTTTGTTTTTAAGAAGTTCTATTTTGATTTTGAATTTAGTTCTAATTAGATGTGACATCCCTTCTACTTCCAAGAGTCTACTCCTTGAAGATTTCCTGAGGAGAAGTCATTGCCTTGTGCAAGTAAAAGCCTTGATTTGGTGTATTTTTTTCTTCTACTTTATTTATTTCCCTCTAAATCATCTTATTGGTTTGTACGTGCAACTAGACTTATCCATTTTAGATCTAATCTGAGGTTCAAATGAGTGTATGGTTGTCAATTATTAGAATCTTTTGTTGATATGAACTTCTATGCATTGTTTCTCCTAGAAAACTATTACATTGTCATCTGCGTTGGATTTCTATGTATTTTTTGTTTTTAATAAAAGGAACAGATATTTGTTAAAAACTTAAAATTAAGAGTTTCTAACTGCAAAAATTTTTTGTCTTTGCATGTTTTGTGTGCCTTATAGGCCCAAAGAGATCTGCATCATACTGCTTTTAATATCATGTTCTATAAATAAAAAATCTTGATTAGTCTTGTTGGCTAGGTTTATATGAATGTTTGTACATTCGTATGCAAATTTTTTTCCGGGATGCAGTATAGTTATTACTTGTGGAATATTGAGCTTTTTGCTAGTTAAATTTCTGATATAGCGTTCTTCTATTTGCCTGTTTTCTTAGTGACGTGAGATCAAAGACATTTCAGGCTGTCGATCAATTTTTGCAAATAGCAAAGCAGAACCATGAAAAGGTAACTTATTTCTGAAGTTGTTTTGCTAGATGTGATTACAATGGATAGGCTTGAGCTTGTTGTTGTTTGTTTCCTCTACTATTGAGCTTGGTGTTGTTTGCAAACTTTTACAATTAAGGTTCATATCCTATTGTTATGCCCATCATCTTAAAAATCTATACTGAATGACTGATTTCACTGATTTCAGAACTATTTGGTTACTCCTTTACAAAAATTTTTATTTCATTTTTAGGCATTTTGGAATTATTTTATCAGTTTCCTGTTTATTTAGTGGACTGGCTATATTAGATGGATCCAAATTTTAAGTGATAAAAAAAAATTATAGATAGCCAAGTTTGGTTTGTAGAAATGAGAACGTTCAAATTGATATATGGTAAAACTAGAAAGGATAGTTGAGAAAATGATTAAATGACTGATTGTGGAGTAGCAGCTTTTGAAGATAATGTGGTGGAAAATAGAATTCAGTTGTTTGAGCATGGTCAACATAACTTGGAAGATGTTCTGTTAAACCCCAGCAGCCCCTTGGCATTTTAATCCCACGGCTAGGATGAGAATCCGTGGGTGGCTCACCTATTAAATCCTAGCCGTCCCTTGGCATTTTGATCTCATGGCTAAGATGGAAATTCGTGGGAGGTTCACCTGGATCACGCTGATCTCCTTCCATATTTAGATGGATGATTTAGGAAGGATTATATTAGAGCAATAAAGCATTATTATGTAATTATTATTTTTTTATTAAGATATCTTGTATAGATCTATAAATAGGGACAAGTTTGTGCAATAAAATTAAGTCTTTTTTCTCCCCAATTCTCTAAATTTAACATGGTATCAAAACCTTCATTGCAGTTGCTAGAATTTTGAATTTTTGCACTGTCATGCCTTCATTGTCGGCCTTCCCTTATAGTTGTATCTATAACCAACACAGCCTTTATTGTTGCCCTGCTTGATATAGCCTTCATCGTTGTCCTTTGCCGCCACTATGTCTGAAGCAAATTCCTCCCAAAGCTTTGATTAATTGGAGGACTCTACAATGCGCCAAAGAAGAGGAGTGTTGACCCCTACATATAAACCATGTGAAAAGAGGAAAAAACGATCATTTAGGCAATGCGTGCATTGACAAAACTCATCACTTAAGGGATTAAATGACCTCCGATTGCCAAATGGATGCTATCGTTGCGATCAGGATATTGAATTCTGCTGGGTCAAAGCCCCTCGTAATTGAATCAGATGAGATTGGTCAAAAGAGACGACTGACACCCGAAATTAAAGCACGAGGCTGATCAAATGATGTCGGATCAACAAACAGACTTCGTCATTGTGTTCAGAACAATGCAAATACTCAAAAAATTGTATTTTATTTGTTCAATTTGGATCATCCTAATGAGTGACATGAATTTCGAGACAACGCGTATTTCGAGGAAATCAGGCGTCGACGTCGCTCAGATGACGTCCGATCATGAAATGGACTATGCCATTGCGTCCGGAACATCCTTGACATTCAAAATATACGTCTTTTGTGATTAATTGGGATCAATCGTAATGGTGATATGGATCCCAAGGTAATAACACGCATATCGAGGAATTTGGCCCTCGATGTCGCCCCCAAATGATTTCAGATCGACAAACGGACAGTGTCATTGCGTCCGGAACGTTATCTACATTCAAAAATATATATTTTATTTAATGAATTTGGATTGTCTGAGATGGTGGCGAATTTCTATGCAATTCAAATATGATATAAAGGCCTGCGTTACGATGGAAACGAGGTCTCGAAGATGCTCGGATGACGTCCCGATTGACAAACGGACAGCGCCATTGTGTCCGGAACGTCGTCGACATTCAGAATATACATTTTATTTAATGAATTTGGATTGTCTGAGATGGTGACGAATTTCTATACAATTCAAATATGATATAAAGGCCTGCGTTACGATGGAAGTGAGGTCTCGAAGATGCTCGGATGACGTCCGATTGACAAATGGACAGCGCCATTGGGTCCGGAACGTCGTCGACATTCAGAATATGTATTTTATTTAATAAATTTGAATCATCCGAGATGGTGGTGAATTTCTAGGTGATGCAAATATGTTATAAAGGCCTGCGTTACGACGGAAACGAGGCTTCGAAGATGCTCGAACGACGTCCGATCGACAAACGGATGGCGCCGTTGTGTCCGGAACATCGTCAGCATTAAGAGTCTATATTTTATTTGATCAAATTAGATCGTTTGATGTGGTGTCGCAAATTTCAAAGTTGATCCAAATATGATGCAAAGGCTCGCATTACGAGGAAAATTAGCCTCGTCGGAAACGACATGAAGTCCGAACGACAAACGGACAGCTCCATTGCGTCCGGAACGTCGTCAACATGAGGAATATACATTTTATTTGATTAAATTGGATCATTTAAGGCAGCGTCACAAATTTCAAAGGCGATCCAAATATGATTCAAAGGCATGCGTTACGAGGGAAATCATCTCGTCGTCGGTGACGAAATAATGTCCGATTGCAAAATGGATGGCGCCATTGCGTCCGGAACGTCGTCGTCGGTATTAAGAGTCTATATTTTATTTGATAAAATTGGATCGTTTAGAGGTGACGACGTAAATTTCAAAGTCAATTCAAATATTTTGCAAAGTCACGCATTTTGAGGAAGATTAGCCTCGAGGATGATCAAACAATGTTCGATCGCAAAATGGACTGCGTCATTGGGTCCGGAACACCGTCAATACTATGAATGCGCTGCCAATTTGTTCGAATAAGATTTTGCACGCAAATCGATCAACACGCAAATCGAGAAAAATAGTACATAAATTGAGGCGATTTCTGACATGGTTGAGTCATTGTTGTCGTTTGAAGTTAGTGCAACAATGACATATCATATATATTTGATAATTTGATAAGCTTCAAAATGGGAAAAGTCAAACCAAAAATCTCAAATCACATTACTGCAAACCTGGGGGATATGTCGAACTCAAATCCCTGCTAAATCCCGCAAATCCCGTCGTTTGCCCGTCCTTCCCTCGCGTGAAAATTGCTTCACTCCCACGCTAAAACACTGAAAAAAGTCTCCAGCTTTCATTTTTACACAACTTCCTTCCAAATCTTCCTCTCCACTTCAGCCCTCAACCCAACTTCCCTGTTCGTCTCCAACCAAATCGCAAGCCTCAGAACTTCCTCACTTATTCTCTGTTGAAGACAAGTAGCAGCAACTCCCTCAATCTTCCTCTCCGACGTCCTGCCTCCCTCACAAAAGCTTCCACCTCCTGAACACAAAGCTTTTCCTTGCCCATCTCTTCCAGTAGCTTCCTCCCAAACCTCACGGCTACAACTCTTCATTCGAGAGGCTATTATCTTTCGTCAACTTCAATCCCCCAACCGAACTCAACAGTGGAGAAGCCCATGTCCTTCTTCAAAGGCCGGTTATCAATTCTGTGGCAACGGGAGAAGTCATAGCATAACGAACGTTTTCAAGAGGAGAGCATCGTTTGAAGCTTGAGGTCAGTTCTTTGAAATGAAATATGTTGTGAAGAAGATTCTCAGGATCAAATCAGGTGGAGAGATATTAACTTATGTCTCTCAAGTTTTTGCTGATGACTCTGACCTGTCCAATGCCACGACATTAGTTAATGGAGTAGATGATATTGGAGATGTTAAGGTAATTGATTTGTGGTCTCCAATCAAAAGCCTCATTGGAAGACATGTGATGAAGGTTGGAAGGAGCTCTGTTTTGATGACTGGAAAAGTCATGGCCTATGCTCTTGAGTATAATGATGAGAAGGGAATATGCTTCTTCACAGATTTTCTTGTTGTTGAAGAGAATCATGAGGCTTTTGATCTTGAAGGAGATAGTGGTAGCCTTATTATTTTAACAACGCAAGATGGCTAGAAGCCTCAACCAGTAGGTATCATTTGGGGCAAGATAGCAAACCGTGGGAGATTAAAGCTTAGGAGCAGTCATGGTCTAGAGAATTGGACTAGTGGAGTTAATCTGGGAAGGTTTGATCCCTTAGAACTTGATCTGATAACCACAAATGAAGACCTGGAAGAAGCTCTGCAAGAGCAAAGACTTGCATTAGTTGCAACTGTGGATTCAACCCTTGGAGAATCATTCCATTCCAAAAAGAAAATCTATGGTTATTACTCAATATAAGCAGGATCAGCCCGCACTTGTGTTGGAGGCTCGTGGAAGGATGCATGCACATTTGACAGCTGTTGTAGTTTCAAGCAATTCTATATTATTACATATTTATGTTACTCTCAGATATTCTTGTATTTCTATGTATAAAAAAAAAGAAAAGAAAGGGAGATTTCTCCAAAAAAAAAAAAAAGAAAGAGAGAAAAGAAAAAGAATAAAAAAAAAGAGATTTCAAAAAAAAAAAAGATGAGATGGTTCTTTTCTCGATGCTTGCGACGGGCCGGCAAACCCCCAAGGCGCTCACGTAGCGTTGAGGGTGGGAAACCGGTGCGATGCTTGCGACGATTTAGGGATCCCTCTTCAAAGCTTGCAACGGGCCGGCAAACCCCCGAGGCGCTCAAGTAGCGTTTAGGGTGGGAAACCGGTGCGACGCTTGCGGCGAAGGGGATAAAAAAATGTGTCTTTATTTTATTTTTCTTTATTTTTATATAAGTACCCCCGAACGCCCACGTGGTGCAGAGGGGGGAAATCCTGCTTATTTCTAACACCTGTTTTCTTCTTATAATAAACAAACCTAAAAACCCTTAAACGCTCACGTAGCGGGCGGGGATAAAAAAATACATATGCGACCGCGGTGTCATTTTTGACACCTACCTGAAGCGCTCACGTAGCGTCGAGGGGAAGGTTGCCTCTTGGTTTTTCCCCTAAACGGGGGAGACGCCGGGAGGCTGCCGAAATTTTGTCTGAAAAAGACAAGGACTTGTAAACTTTTGGACTACATTGGACTTGGACAAAAAAAAAAAGAAAGAATTTGGATTAAAATTTGGAGCTTGATTTGAACCATAACTTAAGCATAAAATCAAACTTAAATCAAGCTTAATCCATTGAAATTAAAATGAACATGAATTATTTGAGCAAGGACTTAAGACTTGTCACATGAACTCAGCTTGAACATGAACTTGAACTGAACTCAAGCTTGAACTTACTTGGACAACAGAGGACTCAAAGAACGGAAGAGGCTCATTTCGAGCCTGAACTTTATTTGAACTTGTTTTTGTACTTGAACTTGATCCCAAGTTGGGTGACATGAAACTTAATTTTAAAACAAAATTTTTTGATAAAGTGACAACATGCAAATAAGAGCCAAGTGAAAAAATAGTTCAATAAAATATCTACAACTAATAAAGCCAAATCTTCTTTGAAAATATTGATATTGTCACTTTAATTGGGTGACAACTACTTACAATCCATTTTGCAAGCATAATTTGACTTCTCTAAATGACAAAGATCATGTGGAATATGGCTTAATCATAAAGCTATAGTGTGTGAGAGAATCCTTTGGATCATGATAATCCATTTGCAAAGGTGGACATGATACATTCCTAAACAAATATCAAATGGAGATGTAATGACGTGCCGAAAAATAAATGATACAAAGTTTTCATTCAATATGGAGAGATCACCATACCAATTGAGACACAAGCATTAGTGAGCAAACAAAAGACTTGTTAAATATAACGAACGATGAGTGCATCGTTTATGAGTAAAGGCAACGGGCATGTCAATAGCAACTACAAATAATGATCGATGATGAATGAGTTCTCTATATCTCATTCAAAAGCAACAAACACAATAATACTTGTGCGGTGAATAGCAACTCAATGTCAAGTGAAATACATTGGTCCTCTCAAATAAAATGACTAATATGCAATAGATATAAGTATGTGCGAGCTCTTATAGCAAGGATATCCAAACATCCTCACCAGTCAACCATATTCAACCTTTCAAGTTATGTGAAAATATGATTATCGAAGATGTATTCGAAAAGTTCAGGAGACCTCCTTGCAAGTAGATATCAGATTAGAGAGATGGAAAGAATATTACAACACTCTAACAATCAACATCAAAATACAAATAAGCACGCTGGTCTACATACAATCAAGGGTTAAAGATCTGCAGTACATACAATTTCTCTACGAATCAAATGTATGTATAATATACACCCATGGGCAGATACAGAAAGACTACAGTAAATGCAGTATCCTGTAGTCAACTTCAGTCTAAGAATGAATACATCTGCTTGCAACAGTCGTGGATGCTACGACACCCCAAAAATCAATCACCGTTCAATGGCCAGCAAATACGACTGCCCAATTCGCTGCAAGGAAGAGCAAATGATATGCAGTAAATTCAGATACCTACGAGCAGTCATAGGAAACCCGTCATACTCGTAACATGTCATCTACAAGAAGAATGAAAGTGAACCATAATAAATAGCAACATCTACTGTTGAAGGCAGGAGATTAGTTAGTGCACTATGACCCGCCTACGAAAATTAACAAATAGTGCACGACAGTCTACCTGTACGAAGCAGCGAACAAGTATATTCAGAAGCTGCTACGTCACGCCACCGAATCTGCAACATTCGTACAGGCAGACAGAAGGCGTCTATTCCAAGAATACCCCCGCACGTGCACTGTAATTTGTATACACATAGGTACACTAAAAAGGGGTAAAATACAATCATAAACCCGCATGGGCCTCGGCGAGCGTGTTATTGGTACACACGTGACGTCTAGGGATGCTGCGCGGGTTGACAAGTGAATTCAGGTTCGAAACCGATCCTTCTATACGGGTCAATAGAAGTCGACAGGGTTCGAACCATTAAGCAAATATATGGTCATGACGACTAGAATATTTGTTTTAATACATTCATATTAGGCCTTCAAAGCCTAAAATCAAAATAATTCACTTTCGAGGGCATAAAACCTACGAAACCCGATCCTCTGTCGACAGCCCGACAGAGTGACAAGGTTCAATCCATAAAGAGAAATGACCCATAACACCCTGATGATGGCCGTGTTGAATGCAGATCTCAACCGGAGGGGTTCCCCAAATATTTTCAAAATATCTCCAAAATATCCAAAGTCCATTCCAAACACTTTCAAATTCCATCCAAATACCCATAACTCCACAAAATCTCAAAAACCCAAAATCCCAAAAATATTCAAAATTTCAAAAATATTTAAAATGAAACTATTCATCAACACTTAAAGCAAAATTCATCCACCCTCCGCAACAGTCTGCCGGGGTGGACAAATTCAAATAAACTCTAGCTCACAAAGAGCCAAATGCCTAGTCGAAAATATCACTAGGATCCATTCTCAAACAATCTCTTGCCAGTAAGGACGTGGTACGTGTCCTCTAACCGGCAGTTTCGCCGCCAAATGGCACTGCAGGTAAACGGTTATGACCCGGGGCCCTCTGAACCGAGTGGTTTCGCCGCCAAATGGCACCACGATATATCGGTTATGGCCAGAGCCAATACGCTCCTTATTGGCATCAAATCCTTGAGATATGAATCAATAGGATATGATCGATATGGCACAAAGCCCTCTGTCAGCTAAGGTGGATTCAAATTTATCCCCTTAGACAAACATCCACCCCAGGTCTACAAGGTCCCCTTGGACGAAGCAACCCATGGCTGCCGATAAGGATCCTTCTGTCAGGTTGGGTCGACTACCTCCTCTGACTAAGTAGACCAGGGACCACGATGGCCCGGGACGACGGAACCATGGGATCTTGATCGGGCCCATCATCCATTCCCCCACCATCCGCTTTAAGTGCTAAATGGTGCAATTTCTATTTCTAAATATCGAATCCTTCAAATTCCCAAATTCTCAAATCTAACATTCTACCAAAATCCAAACCCATTGCTGCTACTATATGCCAGATAACATGTATTTCTATACATATCTGATTGACGACTAGCCTTAATCGAAAGTTCTCTCTCATTATCGGGAGGGGTAATTAACTATAGGGGCTTGCGCCTATAGGAAACCAGAACTCAGATCATAAAGTCCTCACAAAATGAGGGCGAAATCTCTGGGTAGTGTCTTATCTACAAACCCATCTGCCTTCCAAAATTTACCCCGGAACTTAGTTCGTTAAAACTCCCTCGCCGAATAAGAAAAGCGAGCGGAGGCCGGGGCCGAATTTTCGGAGCCCACAAGGAGATATCCAAAATATGCAACCTTCCTATCGCTTAAATGGGAAGAATTATTTGAAGTGGTCTCAATTTGTGAAGATCTATTTGAAAGGAAAAGGAAAGATGAATTACGTCCTTGGGGTAGGACCAAAAGAAGATCCTAATTTTTGGGCATAGGATGAAGCAAACTCTATGATTATGTTATGGTTGTGGAATTCCATGACTCCAGAAATTAGCGATACTTTCATGTTCCTATCTACTACAAAAGACATATGGGATGCCGCCAGGAAAACCTTCTCAAAAGCTTGGGATGCTGCACAAATCTTCTAAATTAAAGTCAAGGTGGGAAGCACAAAACAAGGAAGAAAGACCGTGACTGAATATACCACTCTCCTTCGAAGCTTGTGACAAGAATTTGATCACTACAGATGCATAGAGAATAAGTGTTCAGAAGATGCGGCTATCCTAAAAAGCTTTATTGAGAAATATAAAGTGTATGACTTTCTTGCAGGATTAAATACAGAGTTTGACTAAGTTAGAGTTTATATTCTTGGCAAAGAGAGATTGTCACTAAATGAGACCATTTCTCTTATTGTTGATGAGGAAAGCTGACATGATGTTATGCTAGAACCAAAGATTGTTGAAGGTTCAGCAATGGTGATAGCCAAAGGCTTCATAGAAGGAAAGAGGTAAGGATTTTTCAAAACCTTAAGACAAAGACTTCCTTTGGTGCAGCTATTGTAAGAAATCAAGACACACAAATGTGATATGTTGGAAGTTATAAGGAAAGCCTCCAAGTAATGAGTGGAATCAAAGAAGTAGACAAAAGTGAACACCACAAGCTAACGCAACAACAAGCCAACCCAACCCAGAAACACAATCCAGTTTCAAAGAGCTCAACGAAGAAGATATTTATAAGCTAAAACAATTCTTGGTATCACTTGAAAATTCACTTGCATCTTCTTAACTTGTACTTTTAGGTAAATTTCTTATATCTATTGGATTGTCTCTAGAAATCATTTGAAAGGAGTATGGATCATTGACTCAGGAGCCACATATAACATAACACACTCTACTACTCACTTCCTCAACTACACTCCTTACCTGAATGATAAGAAAATCATCATAGCTGATGGTTTTCTTACCACAGTAGCAGGCCAAGGAGACATATCCTTATCTCCCTTCCTCACTCTAAAAAATGTGCTCCATGTACCTCAATTATCTACAAACCTAATCTTTATACAAAAACTTACCAATGATTATAATTGCCAACTTCTTCTTTAACCCTACTTGTATATTTCAGGACTAGGGATCGGGGAAGAAAATTGGACTTGATAAGGAGAGAGATGGATTGTACTACCTGAAAGAGTTGAATAAATCCACTATTATCAATAATGGTTATTATATGATATCCTTATTTAATAAAAAATATATTATTTGGCTTCATCATTTTAGATTAGGACATCCATCTTTTGATTTCTTAAAAAATATGTACCAAAATTTTTTGTATAAGTTGAAAAATGGATCTTTTCATTGTGAAACTTGTGAGTTATCCAAGCATAAATGAGTTTTTTTTTTCAAATAAAATTGAGAGATGTCATACCCCTTCCTACCTTATTCATTGTGATATTTGAAGACCCTAAAAAATTCCTAACATCTCAGGGGCCCGATAGTTTGTATCCTTCATTGATGACTGGGGGGGGGGGGAGGGTGGGGGGGGGGGGGGGGGGGGGGGGGGGGGGGGGGGGGGGGGTGGGGGTGGGGGTAATAACAAGTTCACCAAAAAAAATCCCCCTTATACCCCACAACCAACTTTGTATCCTTCCATATTTTCTCACATTCACCCAAAAAATTCCTCGTTAATACTAAATGATATTCATATTCCTAATAATATTTCTGAAGCCTTATCTTATCTGTTGAAAATTGGAAGTGTCATGAAAGATGAAATGCAGGTCCTAAAGAAGAACAATACATGAGTGATCACCAACCTACCAGTAGGGAAAAAAATAGTCGGCTGTAAATGGGTGTTTTCTATGAAATACAAAGCTAATGGTACACTAAAAAGGTATAAGATAAAATTGGTGGCGAAAGGGTATACTCAGATGTATAGGATTGATTGTCATGAAACTTTTGCACTTGTGGCCAAGATGAACATCGTGAGGATCCTGCTCTCACTAGCAGCTAATTATAACTAGCATCTAGAACGCTTGGATGTCAAAAATGAATTCCTACACAGGGACTTGGAGAATGAAATATTTATGAAGATTCGACCAGGATTCAAGGAACAATCTGGGGGTAACAAAATGTGTAGGTTAAAAAAGACTATATGGGCTAAGCAGTCACCTAGAACTTGGTTTTGAAGATTCTTAAAAAGTGTGGAATAATCCCAGAAGTATATACTGATGCAGATTACGCGGGATCACCAGTAGATAAACGATGTACCTCAGGATACTTCACTTTTCTTGGAGGAAAATTTGTTACACAGAGAACCAAGAAACATAATGTGGTGGCAAGATCTAGTGTAGAAGCAGAATACACAGCTATAGCCTTAGGAATATGTGAGCTACTATGGATCAAGATAATTTTAGAAGACTCAAGGATCAAGTGGGAAGGACCCATGAAGTTATTCTATGACAACAAATCAACAATCAACATAGCTCACAATTCGGTTCAACATGATAGGACCAAGCATATAGAAGTGGACAGACATTTCATAAAGAGAAATTAGACAGCGGTCTTATATGTATCGACCATGTCTCATCAAAAGACCAGCTTGCATATATTCTTACCAACAAACTCGATAACTCTACATTTCTGGGACTGATTACCAAGCTGGGAATGACGAATCTATATTCCCTAGCTTGAGGGGTAGTATTAAATCACAGCCGTCCCTTAGCATTTTGATCCCACGACTAGGATGTGTCACAACTCAGCCCGGAGGCTCAAATTAACGAGGCAAAAATAGACGGTTGATTAAATTTTCATTTGCTACATCTATCTCCAATACACTGAAAGAGCCATTAAAACTTCAACAAAAAATTGATATAAATTGAATTAAATACCTTTAATTCAGTGTGTCATGTCTATGATATATATTTTCACATATTATACTCATTTTGATTATATTGAATTATACCTAACAATGTTAAATCAACTAAAATGAAGCCCACAACTCAGTGAGTAAAATATGCTTCTAAATTACAGTAACCCAAGTCAATTGGAACAATATGTATGATCATTTCAATTTACATCTTAAAGTAATTCCATTTAGATTCATTTTATTTCAAGACTTTCAATATTATGCATATATAATATTTTTATCTGTATATTTTTTCTTTCTCATAAGTAATACAACCATCACAATGGTCGCCGTCTAATTTAGTACCAATGAAGGTACTCTTTTTTTTCTATAATTTTTTCATTTACGTGCATGAGTACACTGCGTCCCCTGCTAGTATCATAAGGGGGTGTGCTCCATCAGTTAACATACACATGCAATCATTCTATATAAACAATTTCATTTACCTTTGACATATCATTTTATATTGATTTAATTAACAAACATCATGACATAGGATATATAACATCTATTATGATATAAAATTCAAATCTTCCAATTCAACATGATATTATTTGGTATGTGAAAAATGAATCATTTGTAATGCAATTAGAAACAATACAATTACTATAAAATAGAAACATGACTACTCACCTTGATTCAGATGTTTTAAAATTTTGCTCTTACTCACAAAAAATTGATAATTCAACACCTACACAAAAGACATAATTAAATGTCAAACTTATGAATTATTGATTTCTCGCATTTTAATTTTCTTCCTTAAATATATTTTATTTCTTAACATAATAAGATAATATTTCACTAATTAAAATGTCATTATTATTAAATTTAAAATACATGCACTCTCACTCTTTCTCTCCAATTTTGCTAGTTAAAGCACCTAATTGTTCTTGTATTTAATATAACATATTCAATTAAAATTTTCGATAATCTCATTTATTATTCTCAAAGATATGCTCATAAGTTTTATAAATAAAATTTATTAACATTAATTATTTTAATCCAATAATTCTCAGTTATAAATTTTCATCATTTTCAAAAATAAAATTTCACAAAACATACCTTGAACTTCTCATATAAAAAATTGTTCATGCCCCAGCTCGCGCGTAAGTAACTTCCTCATTCAGCAGCTTGCTCGCAGGTGCCGACTCCCTTCTCTTCTCTCTCTCAACCTCGCCCTGTTTTCCTCTCCGTGGTCTTCAAACGACGAAGCCACCTGTGAATCAGAAAAGTTCATTTTTCTTCCTCTCTGCTGTCTTTCAATCCATTTTGCTCGTTTGATTTCACAGGTGTGAGCAAAAAAACAATTATTCTCCACGAGGAGTTGTTACTTCTCGCAATCAAACGTAATCCATTGCTCGGTTTTGCGATTCGACCCCACTAGAAGCTCTCGCGCTCGCGGTTTGGTTACTTGACCAGCCTACTTCGCGCGTTCCACACGTCTGTTTTCATTCAGGGTTGGCTCACTTGAACCAGAAAAACTCGGTTCTTACAGGATGGGAATATGTCGGAGGCTCACCTATTAAATCCTAGCCATCCCTTGGCATTTTGATCCCATGGCTAAGATGAAAATCCGTGGGAGGTTCACCTAGATCACGTTGATCTCCCTCCATATTTAGATGGCTTGTTTAGGAAGGATTATATTAGAGCAATAAAGCATTATTAACGAGCTAAGTTCCGAGGTAAATTTTGGAAGGCAGATGGGTTTGTAGATAAGACACTACCCAGAGATTTCGCCCTCATTTTGTGAGGACTTTATGATCTGAGTTCTGGTTTCCTATAGGCGCAAGCCCCTATAGTTAATTACCTCTCCCGATCACGAGAGAGAACTTTCGATTAAGGCTAGTCGTCGATCAGATACGTAGAGAATACGTGTTATCTGACATATAGTAGCAGCAATGGATTTGGATGTTGGTAGAAATTGGATTTGGAAATTGGGTTTTGAATTTGGGAATTCGGAAAGGATTTGGAGAGTTTAATATTTAAAGTAGAAATTTCACCATCTTGCACTTGAAGCTGATGGTGGGGGAATGGATGGTGGACCCGATCAAGATCCCATGGTTCCGTCATCCCGGGTCATCGTGGTCCCTGGTCTACTTAGTCAGAGGAGGTAGTCGACCCAACCTGACAGAAGGATCCTTGTCGGCAGCCATGGGTTGCTTCGTCCAAGGGGACCTTGTAGACCGGGGTTGGTGTTTGTCTAAGGGGACAAATTTAAATCCACCTTAGCTGGCAGAGGGCTTTGTGCCCTATCAATCATATCCTATTGATTCATATCTCAAGGATTTAACGCCATTAAGGAGCGTATTGGCTCTGGCCATAACCGCTATCTGTGGTGCCATTTGGCGGCAAAACCACTCGGTTCAGAGGGCCCCGGGTCATAACCGTTTACCTGCAGTGCCATTTGGCGGCGAAACTGCCGGTTAGAGGACACGTACCACGTCCTTACTGGCAATAGATTGTTTGAGAATGGATCCTAGTGATATTTTCGACTAGGCATTTGGCTCTTTTGTGAGCTAGAGTAAATTTCAATTTGTCCGCCTCGGCAAATTATTGCGGAGGGCGGATGGATTTTGCTTCAAGTGCATTGATGGATTTATTTCATTTTTTAAATATTTTTTTGGGATTTTGGATTTTGTATGGACTTTTGGGTGGAGCTTTGGATTATTTGAAATAAAATTTGAAAGTATTTGTGAACCCCTCCGGTTGAGATAACCAATCAATGCGGCCATCATCGGGGTGTTTGGGGTCATTTTCACTTTACGGATTGAACCTTGTCAACTCTGTCGGGCTGTCGACAGAGGATCGGGTTTCGTAGGCTTTTTGCCCTCGTAAGTGAATTCTTTTTGTTATAGGCCTTAAAGGCCTGATATGAATGTATTAAAACAAATATACTGGTCCTCTCAACCGTGTATTTTGTTTGAAAGTTCGAACCTTGTCGACTCCTATTGATCCGTATAGAAGGATCGGGTTCGAACAAGAATTCACTTGTCAGCCCGCGCAGCATCCCTAGACGTCACGTGTGTACCAATAACACGCTCGCCGGGGCCCTTGCGGGTATTATAATTGTTTTTACCCCTTTTAGTGTACCTATGTGTATACAATTTATAGTGCACGTGCAGGGGTATTCTTGGAATATTTATAGACGCCTTCTGTCTGCTTGTACGGATGTTGCAGATCTGGTGGCGTGGCGTAGCAGCTTTTTGAATAGAATTATTCGCTGCTTCGTACAGGTAGGCTGTCGTGCACTATTTGTTGATTTTCGTAGGCGGGTCATAGTGCACTAACGAGTCTCCTGCCTTGTTTGTGGATGCTCGTATTTATCACTGACCTTCACATATAAACTGGTCATCATGTTATTATGCTCTTTTTTTTTTGTACATTGACTCTCAATTTTTGTAATGAAATGTGATCTTTACTTGCTTATTAATCACCGGCATTTGAAAGGGCATCGTAATATCCATTGCATATTTCTCGTAGTCACTACACATCTCTCTTCTACTTGTAGGCTAGATGTTGTATACATGACAATTCTCCTGCCGGTTGAGACTTCACTCACAATGACTTGAATGCTACATGTTCATTATCTTCCATATCACCTACAATCATTCACAAGTCTTATAGTAGTTGTTTGAAAGTGAACCGTCATGTGTGTAGGATATTTATGTTCTTGCTTGCATATGACCTTTTGATGTCATTGAGAGTTTGTATGTCAACTTGCATTTGGTTGTAGGAGAGTTAAATTTTGACTTGAACTCAGTATGCAATCTTCAAACATTTCTTCTTTGCACAACCACTCTCTTTCTTCACATATGCATATAGGAGATATTATCATTTGTGTATGATTGATCAAACATTGTGACTTGCCATTAAATTGCATTTGGAATGATATTTCCATTCACATCTTGTTCATAGAATCCACTATTGCTTTTCTATTTGAATATATGCCAAATCATATGATATATTGAATTTGACTAACTCAAGGCCCCAAGTCCAAATTGAGTTTAATTCATGTTTATTTCTTCAAGTCCAAAGCTTGTAAAGTTCAAACATGAGTCCATCTTGAGCTTATGCCCATGATACTTGGTTCATTTGCTTCTTTATTCTTATCATTTGATTTTAAATCAAATGCAAGTTCAAGTTCATTTGCAATGTCCAAACCAAGTCCACTATAGCTATCCAAATTCTGTGCAAGCTTGAGTTCGGTTTGTTCTTCTTGAGTTCATGTATGAATTCAAATTAAATCCTTGATAATTGTCCGAGTCTTTTATGTTCATTTGTAAGTTATAATCGAGTCAGAGTCGGATTCAAGTTTGAGTTCTTGTTCAATCTCGGAGTTCTAGTCCAAATATAGTTTAGGCTTAAGAAGAGCCTCTCCCCTTCATTCGAGTCCCCTGCTATTTTTGCAAGTTCAAGTCCGGATCCAATATGAGTCCAATCAAGTTCTCTTGTATCATTCTCAAGTCCAAGTCTTGGAGGCTTCATGTTCAAATCAATTTTTAGTTCTTTATTCTTCTCATTTGATTTTCAAATCAAATGTAAGTTCAAATTTTATACTTTCAAGTTTATTTGAGTTTAGGTTCACTTAAGTCAATTTATTCAAGTCCACAAGTCCATTGTCTTCTCAAGTTCAAAGGCTCACAAGTCCGAGTCCAAGTTCAATCATCATTTGAGTTCAATTAAGTCCAAATGCAGCATTGCTTTCACCCGAAATTTTGGCAGCCTTCCGGCGTCTCCCCCGTTTAGGGGAAAACTATGGAAAACTGGGCCTTTCCCACCACGCTAAGAAAAGCGTGTATGGTAGGTGCCCTCTTTCGAGGACACCGTGGCCGTGTAATTTTTCGATTTTCCCCCCACCACGCTAAGAAAAGCATGCATGGGTATTTTTTTGTTTGTAAAAAACATATATATTTTTTTTATTTTTTTGAAAATATTTTTGTAAGGAAGGTAGTTATTTCCCCGCAAGCGGGTACTTATGGGTATCCCCGCTTCGTCGTGCGCATCGCACCGGGATCCCTTCCCACCACGCTAAGAAAAGCGTGCATAGGCGGGGTTTCCAAGGCGATACGAACTTCGAAGAAGGAATTTGGGTGATTACCCGCTTCGTCGCAAGCGTCGGGACGCACTCCCTCCCACCACGCTAAGAAAAGCGTGCATAGGTGGTCGTTTTGTCTCGATGAATGCGTCGAAACGAGCTCTCGGAGTTTTAGGGCTTAGGAGTTTATACCTTGGCGGTCGTCGGCGTTGGCTCGAGGATCGAGGGAGAAAGAGATTTTTTTTTTAAATTAATTATAAATTATTTATAATTAATTATATGTTAAAATTAACATATAATTAAATATATTTAACCCATAATTAATTATAAATTAATTATGTTTAATTATAGTTAGTTATAATTAATTATAATATAAAAATAATTAATTATAATTACAGCAATTAATCATATCTAATTATAACTAATAATAATTAATTTTAAATTAAAATAGCTAATTATAATTAATTTATAATAATTTATAGTTAATTATTACTAAAAATAATTAACTATAATAATTATAAACTAATTATAATTTATTTTAATTAAAGGTAATTACTATCATTATTAATTAAATAAAATTAAAATATTATAATTAATTATAATTAACTATCAATTAATTATAATTAATAAAAATATTTAACATAATTAATCATAATTAAGCCTAACTTAATTATAATTTAGTATATTAAATAATAATAATAATAATAATAAAAAAAAAATCTCTCCTCCCCCTCTCGGTTTAGGAGATTTACTGGGCTTGGCTGAAGAAGCACGCTTAAGGGAGAAATCTACCTACACAGCAAGCAAGCTACTGTTCTTGCTTTAGATCAAAATGCCGGAACTTCCGATCCACACAGGAAGGGAAGTGTCGTCGAAGGAGCGAGAGTCGAAGGGCACGAAGGAGCTGAAGAAGGGCTCGGGTAAGGGAGCTCTCTCTCTCTCTCTCTCTGAGTGTGTGTGAATGATCGGGCAAGTATCGAAGGGGGCAGAGGAGAGGGGAGCTCGGTCTGGAGGAGTCGGCTGGAGATCGGAATCAGCGGCTCGGGTAGAGAGGAGGAAGGAGATTTCGGTTTGGTGGAGGTCGGAGGGAGCGAAGTCGAACTGCCGTGAAGGAGCCGAAGAAGCCTCGTGAAAGGGAGAAAGTTAACGTCACAGCGAGCGACTCCTGTCGTTGGTTCCGATCGAAAGTTCGGAGCCTCCGATTCGACAGGGAGGGGACGCCGGAGGAGCGAGGTTGGACGGAGCTTCGTATGAGTAGCGACGGGAGGAAGAGTAGGAGGAGAGGGATTCTCGTGTGTTGGAGAGATGGAGTTCGTGTGTGTACCCCCAGAACGAAGCGATCTTCGTTCTCTATTTAACGACGATTTGGGCGCTCGATCGAGGCGAGCTCGCGGGATTTGGGAAGGATTTCCGGGAAATGACGCAAACGGCGCCGAGCTTACAGGATTCAGCGGGATTCCTTGCTTGATTTCGGGATTTCAGTCGGGATTTCGGGCAGATATCGTGGATCCAACGGCTTACAGGTTAGCTAATTTTTTTTGTTCTTTGGATAACACATTGAGGTCAACACTCCTCTCCTATAGAGTCCAATGTCGGCATTTACTTCAAGATTTATGTAAGTTTTAATATATATAGCGTGAGGCATAAGCCTCATGCCAGTGATGCGAGGCGGGCCTCAACCAAGTTGAGGCGCAAGCCTCATTAAAAAAAACTCGAGGCGTAAGCATCGAGGCGTTTTTTACTGGAATTGCGCAAAGGCGGGCCTCAAGGCGAGCCTCATATTGCACAATTTTAAACCATGATTATGATATCTTATATAGATCTATAATTAGGGACAAATTTGTGTAATTAAATTAAGTCTTTTCCCCCTCTAATTCTCTAAATTTAACATGTTATGATAAGATGACTAGAAAATGAATGCAGTAGGATTGGGAGGTAAAGGTGGTAGCTCTAAGGCAATTTGGGTAAGAGTTGTTGAAAATTAATTATAAAAAATAGATATAACATCTCAAACAAAATTGGCCATAAATGTATGGAGAATGAGGATTCCAATAAGTTGACCATTAATTTGGTATACGGATATATCATGGTAATCATGGATAGTATCAGCTACTAGTTTAGTCGAGATCAATTTGAGTTGCACGAGTCTATTTTCTTAATTTGGCCAGTCTAGGTCAATGCCTAGTGGCATTCATGCCAACACAAGTTCATTGGGCCATAATGATCTTGCAGGGTCATTGTAGGACAGGTTAGGGTCATTGTAGGACAGGTTGATCTGACCATTGTGGGATGGGGCATGAGCTGTGGTACTGACACTATATAAGTGGGAGTATGCATTGCATTGTGTGGTTGATGTGAAACGAGAGAGGATTGGATCCTAAATGTCTTGAAGAGCAAGTCAAGGGGTCTAAACAGCAACTTTGACTCTTAGAAAATTATGGACAGCAATCTCCAATGCTTGAATAAACCTTGGGCAGCTGTTATAAGGCTACTGGAGGCTTTTAAACAGCAATTTCAGACCTCCCGGGGTGCAGGACAGCACTTGATGGCTGCAGGAATCTGTGGACAGCACACAGGATGCAGCAGGAATTGCTAGACAGCAATTTGCTGTGGGTAAAACAGCAATATTGGGGCATCAGGCTACAGGGATTCAAGAGGAATTGCTGGAAATTTCTGGCTGCAGCTTTACAGGGAGGAAGACCCAACGTCAGGCAGCATTTTGGGAGAGAATTGTAAAAGGAAATTAATATATCAGCCTTGGGAATTTTCGGCCAGCAGATAAATACGGAGATGGTTCAATTCCAACGTGAGGGAGGCTGAAATTGTGGGTAGAATTATGGGCCAGGTTTTGGAAATACTTCCAACGTGAGTGAAACTGAGATTGTGGGCAGAAATTGTGGTGGATCTTGGATATCTTGGCCACGGGAAGGAATTTGAATTGTTTCCAAGAGAGGATGTGGCTTTAGGAAACAAATCTATGGGGTATTAATGAGGGGGGCCTGTGGAGGCATAGGCTAGAGATGAATTAATGGGTAGGGATTTAATTCCTGCTACAAAACTCCTTAGATTAGGGAATCAATTAGGAATTTAATCAAAATCTGAATTTTAATTTCAGTTTTAATTAAATTTGGAGGGAATTGATTTGAATTTTAAAATTCAAATCAAAGAAATTAATGCCATGAATGGGGGAGTAAAGGAGGGAACTAATTTGAAATTTGAATTCAAATTAATTAGAGATAGGGAGCTTTAAATGAGAATTAATGGAGAGCCCATTAATGGTGGCCGGCGGCATGAAGAGGAGGGAGGGGATGGTGGTAAGTGTTTTATGAGTTTCCAAAACAAGCTTGGCCAATTAGGATGGAAAATAATGTGTCCTCTCCAAATTGAATTTAGATTGGATTCAAAATTTGAAAACTTTCCTTTTTAGACTTTTGCAAATATGGAAAGTTTGAACCTCAAATTTGAATTCAAAATTGCTAGATTCTCCCTTTATTGCAAAACCCAAGTTAAGGAGTCATTATGACAATTTGAATGTCATAATGACTTGGATCATGAGTGTGGCCGGTGGTCCAAAGGAGGGAGGAGGTGCCGCCGATCGGGTGGGGAAGGCCGTGGGAAGGAGGCCGGCGATCGGGTGGGTGATAGTCGTCGGCTTGGGGAGGTGGAGCTAGAGGAAGACTTGGGTGGATGAAGAGGGGAGAAAGAAGATGAACAAGAATATATGAAAAAGATAGAGATAACTAACGAACTCACAAAGAGATCGTAAGAACCGCGAACCTCGGACTCTTCCAAAGATTGACGGGTATTGCGTTTGCCCTCACCTTGGGCTTTCCATAGAACTCACACAGAGATCTAGGAGAGTTGAACTCACCAAGAGATCGCGAAAATATGAACTCACAAAGAGATCAAAAGTAGAAATTTTCATTCATCATAATCATCATCCTAATACAAGAGAATGAGCCTCTATATATAGGCTTTAAGAGAAATTAAAAGACACATTTGCCCCTTGGGCTTACATAAGACGAGAGGATAAAAAAGGGAAATTGCGTAACTAAATTAAAATACACTTAATAAATGAAAATAAAACAAAGTGATCTCGGTCCTCCTCGGATTGGCATGGACGGTTGGATGTCCGCATCAGTGGTCATACAACTATGATGTTTGTGTAGGAGTTGATGTTGACAGACTTGCTTCTAAGAACTAGAGGATGCATGGATTTGAACCAGTGACCTCATGGTCATGGGTTTCAGGATAAATTGGAGTTGGTAATTTGAACATGACCATTTTTCAAGAAAGTTACACCTTGGCCATTCCTTAGCTCGTGCATAATCTATTTGCTAATCTATTATCGTAGTATATAATAAGAAAGCTTTGTTACATGCTTAATTCCTATCCCAAGTAAGTGATTAATATAAACCCAACTTGAATGGTCAAATTAAATGTCTTGAGAAGGGGCTTTCTCTTATGCCGAATCTCTCCTAAAATATAATAATAATGTCATAATCCAATTATGTTTTGTAAATTATCTGTAAATCATCCTTGAATATTTAACCAGAACAATAATTATATATATATATATATATATATATTACCATTCATCAAATTCATACAAAATAGCTTTCTAAAAAATCTTATACCATCTAATTTTAGGAATTATTTTTTCATCTTCAATTGATTAATAGCAAGTAAATCATCGCCGAAAATGAAGCTATTCTTGAACCTTCAGAACCAAAACCGTTATTTGAAACCTAGGTTATGCCATTATCATTTTCATCGTGTCATTATAAGAGTGTTTATGCTTTAAACTTTTTATATACAACTATCCTGCCATTTTACTGATAGGGACGTTATGCTATTAAAGATTCTTGTTACGCTTTGCTAGGGCAGTTATAACATGAATTTTGAACTGCTGAATTGATGTTCAGTTTAGTGTTTGTTTGAAAATCTACAACACAATCATTACTTTCTGTTGAACAGTTGAAGTTTTCTTGTAATTTTAGATTTCTTCAATGAATTAGCTTAATGTTTTATTTTTAAATGTTTGTTTTATTGGTTAATCATCTTGGTTGTATTTTTTTGTCAGATTAATCCTATAAGAATAAATTTCATCTTGTAGTTAAATACTGGAGATGTTGGCGGAGCTACCGATTCTGGAGTACTGTCAATGACTGGAAATACTGGTTTGCTTGGGTGAGTAAATTCTCTTCTCAGCTGGCATAAACTTTGGCTAGACGAGGTTTTTACTGAATGTTTTTTTCTTGAAGAAATCATTCGTGGTGGGTAGAAAAGGTCTATGGCCTTATCCTAATTCGAGTCCCATGGTCCAATGGTGCAAACTATGGGTATTCTTACTTATACAGGATTTAAGGAACTCAATTTTTATTCTCCCCTCATTGCCATTTTACTAAAAAAACTGCAACCTAACATCTTTGGCTTGCAGTTTAACTTCTTTTTAATGCATGTTGGTTAACCTAGTGTATATCTCACATGTCTACATCTTGAATACTTTTGATTCAAAATAAAATCATACAAGAAAATCCAACGCAGATGGGCTATGAGCTCTTTGACTCAAAAAGGAAAAGCTTCTGAACATGTTTCAGCTGCCTCTGCCAATGCCAATTCATCTTTAGTTTCTGTTTCTTCAAATTCTTCATCAGGTAATTTAATTTTTTTTTTAATTTAAGAAATCCTTGTGATATTTTTCCTTTTTGTGGTTCTTGTTCAAATTTTTTTTTAAAAAGTGATCCATTTTCATGATTTCTCATTGTTATAAATACAGCGGAGGCCCATGATACCATAACAGAGCATTCCACTTCTATCAGCAACTCTCTTGATCAACCAACCCCTTCTTCTCCAACATCAACAGATGGATGGGGTGAGCTTGAAAATGGGACTTTTCATGATAATCACGATAGTGATAAAGAAGGGTGGGATGAAATGGAGCCAATTGAGGAACTGAAACCTCCCAATCATCTTGCAAGCATACAGGCTGCTCAGAAACGTCCGTTTGCTCAACCAAAGCAGCATGGTATGATTGTATATATGTACCTGTCTTTCTTGTTTACTTTATTACTCACTTGGTTTTGGAGTTTCCGATGCACTATATGTCCTCTATTTACTTTTAAAATATGTTCAAATTGGCCTTCCAATCTTTGACTGGTAGATAAAAAACCGTATTTGCTCATTGATCTCCTGTTGGCCATTATTAACACTTATTTCTGGATCAAATAGTTCTGCAAATCAAATGCAGGTTTAATTTTGCTTGTTGCTTGTGAAACTCTCTTCTGATCAGCCCTGTTTGGGCACCTAATATTTCCAGCTTATTCATTTATGCTAACAAATAGGCCTCATTTGGTTGGCCGTAATTTCTCCATTTCCGATTTCAATAGGTGAAAAACTTATTATTTTACTGTTTGTTTACGTGACTTTTTCAAAATACATTTTGGCTACACCTCCGTATTTTCGCCGATCTGAGAAGAAACAAAATTCTGCTTCTCTGTTATAGTACCTCTGTTTAAGAACAAAAACAAACATCCGGGGAACCAAACGAGGCCATAATCAAGTTTGATTTTATGATTCGACACAATTTGTTTTAGCTTGTTAGCTCGATATGAAGCACCATTTTCTCGTAACTTCCACTATTCCTAATGTTATGTTCATTTTTGTTATATCTGTGATCTCCTCATCATTTTTCAGCTCAAAATTCATCTCGACCCAATAATGCTACCAAAGCCAGCTCCACATTCACAAACGCAAAGCCTGAAGACGATGATCTATGGGGTTCAATTTCTGCACCTGCACCGAGATCTACATCAAAGCCCCTACATGTTAAGCCTGCAGCCGATGAGGATCTCTGGGGCTCTATTGCTGCACCACCTCCAAAAACAACTTCAAAACCTTCCAAGTCTACTGCAGCCAATGACGATGATCCCTGGGCGGCCATTGCTGCTCCTCCTCCGACCACAAAAGCTAAGCCTTTGTCCACAGGGAGAGGTCGAGGCACAAAACAAATTCCTGCTAAATTGGGTGCTCAAAGGCTATCTTCTTCGGGAATATAAATCATCTGTAGAAGAAACTTTAAGGAGAAAAGGTATCATTATTTTTTTTTTTCGCATTTGTAATATTCTTTCTGTGAGTGTCGATATATAAGTAACCCATCATGTATTTTAGCCTCTGTTAAGACAGCCAGTCAGGCGAGTGGTCTTCTTGTACCTTAATCTTAGGATTGTTCAATCACAGGAAATAGAACCAAAAGATATGTTCTATGATATTATAATTGTGCACTTTATATGCTTTGATTGCCATTATGTTATATTCTTCTGATTTTATGCAGATAGAAAATTTGTTTGAAAATAATAATTTTGTTTGCCTTCACTTAGGATTTGGAAAAATAAATCATCACATCTAAAACAACCAAAAGATTTCTTAGCTTTGCAATTAATTAGTTACTATGTAAATTTAAAACAGCTGGATTTAGGCTTCGTTTGGGACGACTTTCTTGCTGCTTCTTGAAGTGGTTTTTTAGTTCAATAATTAAAAATTTTGTACTAAAAAGTTGCTTTAAGAAGCAACAAGAAAGCCGTCCCAAACGAAGTCTTAGTTTGCTGTACTTTTTGCTTTAGGCAAAATGAGGACACATTTTTTTTATTATTTTTTAAAGCAAAATTTATAGTTTAAATTTTTTAAACTATAAATTTCTGTACATAAAAATTGCTTTAAAAAGTAGAAAAAAAAAAAGAGGCTAGTTCTAAACATTGTAAGTAACGGGTTAGCTATTAAAATGATAATACTTTGTACAAGGTGGGCCAATGGGTTTTCCTTAAAATAAAGATTTGTGGTGTAATTTTAGATGTTAGCTTGCAATTGATTGATTAATCATGTTGTTGGGAAAACAGTGATGATCTTTATCGATTCATTAATTTATTAAAAGTCATATGTTAAAGTAATATTGAATTGAAATAATTGAAAAATGTGATTAACACATAATGATAAATAGATAATAGATGAAAGGATGAAAAATGACTTTCAAGATGGATGTCCTAGGTTGTTATTCATATATATATATATATATATATATATATATATATATATATATATATATATATATATATATATATATATATATATGTACATATTGATTGACATGATAGCATGTATAGGACTAATAGAAGCATTAAGATTGATATAGCCTAATATAACATATGATAGGTATATTGTTAGACATTGATAGTTATGTAGTTAATGAATTGATATATATATAGATATATCATGCTGATATGGCATACTGACAGACATCTATACATGACATTATATTTAATAGAAGAATATAGCAGAACCAACAACATGACCAAAAGATTGAAAATTGATGCTTATTTTATTGGACATCACATGTTATTGATTTATAAACTTTTACTCATTTTCTTACAAATTGAGAGACTCCTTTTGCTTATTAAGATACTCTTATTTTAATAATCATAATTATTTCTACATGTGATCGATATTAATTGCATGGATTATTTAATGTTCATATTGTTAGTTTATTGATTGATATTAATTGAAACTAGAGCATACATATTAATTTTTTTTTACCTTGTATTGAATGGAGTGATATAGTTTTCGTAATATGTTGCGCTTTGTAAGCTCATTGTGTGATTTTTATTAATTTCAGGTCTTAGAAGGGATCATGACCCTCTAGAGTGAGGCTAATTAGTATTTTCATGTTTCCTTTTATTTTTTGCATTTTAGTTTTCTTTTATAATCAAGAGCTTTAAAAAGATAATTGCAAATGCCCACCCTTAAAAAAATATTTTTTAAATTTTAGAGGGTATTTTTTGGAATATTTTGGGTATTTTGCCCCCTCTCAAAAAAAATTTCGCACTAATTTTATCAATCCTAATCATTTTTGTCCATCCCCTACCAAAAATTTTTTTTTTTGCCCACCGTAAGAAAAGAAGCTGGATCCGCCCCTGCCTCCTTGCATGTATGATTCGAAAGAACATCTAACTATGCATAAAATAAACTCGAATGAATAATTCTAGAAAAGAGAGAGCATTATATAATATAGTATAGTTCGAATATGTTTAAATTTGTAAGTTTTAAATTATGTTCAAATATGATTCGAATTTGGTATAAACAAAATTCGAACCTTATTCAATAATGATTTAATGAGATTTGAACATGATTTTAATAACTAATATGATGTCTAATGCGTTTTAGGATTTATATTTTAGTGCGCAAACAATTTTTGATTCCAAACTCATTTTATAAGTTTTTTACCTTATATACTTTTAAATATTGGGTTCTCCTTTAACCTGTTTTTTATTATACAACCTGCAACTGTAGCTGATGTATACATTCACATATAAGTAGTTAAAATTGTAACATTTTTATACTTGAACGTAAATACTATTGTTGTGAAGCATTACCACTGACAACCTCTGAGATCAAGGAAGAGGAGGTTCAATCATTGTTGTTGTTTGAGAGTACAGAGTATGATTTACAATTTAAAAAAACACAAATATTTTGTTCTAGAATAAACTTTCAGACATAATTTCTCAAGAAAACAAACACGGTTAATTAGCATATAAAGTTATATAACAATAATAATAATAATTTCGTGCTATAAAATTTGAGTCGATAGAGATTGTATTTTACATCTTAGCAATGAGAGATTATATTGTACGGACATTGGACACAACTTATCGTCCAAAGGAGAATCGGGTGCAGCCACGTCATCCAGTACAGAGCAGTACCGAGCTCGATATCGAGCAATACCGAGCCGCAGTACCGAGTAGGGGAGTGACGTGGTACATTTTCATTGGGCTTTAGATGGCATTCAACGTCCGCATAGAATAATTCATCCTTAGCAATGTACAAAAATTCAGCACGAATAGATAAAAACGTAGGACCAGAGAACTTTTTACATGAAAACCCTAGAAAGGAAAAATCACGGGGCCTAGCTCAGTTGCATAATTTACTATGTAGCAAGTGATACAAAAATATTCCTTTCTTTACTGTTAAAGAAGAGGAAAATAGAAAGATCAAATATTTGTACCCAACAAAAGGATCAAATCTTGACAGTATTCTAGAGATGTTGGTGATTTTTGATGTCGATCGTCAGTGATGATGGTGGTTACCGGTGATAGTAACTTGTGGTTGTCGACGATGACGATAGCTGAAAAATGTTGGAGAGCTCTTTAATTTTCTCATATTCTCCTCCTCCTTTCTCCTCTCTCCCTCAGTGAAGAATAATGAATCTATTTATAATTTTTTTGAGTGACATGACCAGTAAATAGGGAGAAGATTAAGCGAAAGTTGAGAGTGTTTTGATGGACGGCCGATATCAACTCCCTCGATTATGAATTGTTTATCGAGCATTTAGGAGCCTATTCGGTGATCTTGAGCTCGTTGGATTCACCTCGTCGAGCCGCTTGATTAAACTATAAACATGTTACATTTGGATATGATTTAGTCATTCAATTAATGCTCTGAAGAATTCAAATAGGTTTTGGTCATTTGATTTTAACCCATTTGAGCTCGAATTGGATCGAATTTGGTGTCGTTAGGTTCATCTCTTTGAGCTTTTTAATTTGACTATAAGCTTGCTAAAATCGAAGTTTGAATGGTTATGATTTTAATTTTTGAACCCTCCAACTTATATTTGCATCAAGATTCCCACCCGTTCAAGATAATTTTTTGATGATATATCAATAATAATAATAAATTTAATATTTTGAATGAATTTGATAGATTTAGGACTAGGAGTTTGTTTGAGATGGATAAAGTTGGTTATAAAGTTATCAGGGGGAAAGTAACTTAGCTTTTTTGTTACAAAAAATAACTTTTTACTTTAAAATTTTTTAAAAAAGCAGTAAAAAAATAGCGAAAAAATAATAACCAAATAAAAATATGATTACATTGAAAACTAAAATAAAAAAATAAATATTCCAAACAGATCCAAAATCAAATTAACTCAAATGGTGAATACTAAATTTGTTGTTGTTGCCTCATTTGATTTAGTTGCAATCAATAAAAACTAAAAAGATTGATTGTCCATCATAATTGTCACTTTTAAGAGTGCTATAATTTTTTTATTGGATTTTTACATACCTAACAGTTAAAACCTCTCTATTTACTTATCTAACACCCAAACTGTAGAATTTACTCTTCTACCACCTAAAAACCCTTGCCCTCATCAAATATATCACTCTGTTACCTCCCGTCAAAACCAAACCCCGAAAGCTGTAATTCTAAAAATGTATGTTTCGCTATCGTCTCTTCCTCACTCAGTCGGCTCTTCTTCGCTCATCGATTTGTTCGTCCAGTTATGTTAGTCTACTTTTTATCATCTTATTTTCCTGTTCGTCAACCACATTTAGGTTGGATCTGCCTCCCATTCCTCCCCGATAGATCGCCTAGGTTTGATTTTCTTATCCATGTCTTATATTTAGGTTTGTTGTTCTTCTTTGCCTAGGTTTGATATTCTTCTCTATGTTTTGTATCTAAGTTTGTTGTTCTTCTTCTATGTTTAAATGCCATATACTGTTACTTACATTTAATGTTCACTATCTCATTTTCCTGTACCATTACCATTTAGATGCCCATGCTGTAATTTTTATCAAGTTGAGATGTCATATGGGAAGAGGATTAATCTGATAAGCAAGATCTTAATCATGCCTTGACCACTTATAAATTTCTCTAAAAAATTGATAAATTATATGGTATTTATTTTTTGTGGATTTTTGTATGGGAGCTTTAATTTGTAGTTATAGTAATATTGAATTTGTGACATGAGTTTGAGCCGGTCGACACCATCATTGAGAAATCAGGACAACCCAATCTATTATCATTGCAATCTTTAATGTTCAATATATACTTGCTACAAAGCTAATAACCACGGAAGAAAGTTCTATTGATATCCCCGAAGCAGATCGGAGGACGATTGCAGATTTTTAGGTGGTTCGAAGAGCAAAATAGTGAGCTGGAAGATATGAATCGCTTAAGGATTTTAAAAAGTAGAAGTCTGTTCTAATCATGTTGTTGCAATTTCAGTTACATTTGAGTTTCTTCAAATTAAATTCTAATTGGTTATCCTAATTTTACTTGTGGCCATTAATTCTCTATCAAAGACTTATATTTGTAAATGAATTTAATCGAGAATGTAACTAAGAAATTTAATTTGGATACTTGAAATCAGATGATATCTTTTTTGTAAACATGTTAACTTTTGTTGTGAACATTTGAAGTTGTTATAAAAATTTTGTAATTAATTAAAAGGTGTTGGAGATGAATTTTGCATGCTTGTGGTTGTGACTTTTGAAGTAGTTATAACATTTGAAGTATTCATCCTCCTGTTTATTTCATACAGTTGACATTCTTCTAAGAAGGCTTTTGGCTGCTTGTGGATCTATTTCAATTCAATGGTTGTTTCCTTATGATAGGGATATGGTAAATAGCATTTATTTTCAATCAATCTTATTGATAACAATTTTCAACTAATTCAACCCAAGCACATGATTAATGATCTTCAGAAGTAATGTCATAAGATTAAATTAAAGAAAATAACATACTTATAACTGTAATAATGTTCATCAATATATGTGTGTCACAAATTATGATGTTTAGTTCCAACAAATGATGCGCCATGCACTCATGGTAGTCCAGATAACTGCCAAAACCCACAGCTACACAATTGGTTTTCTATGTCTACCTCATGATGCTCAAAACTCCCTTCATCCTCAGCTTTGGTTGAAGTAGACTAGTGTATAATGAAATGTTCTTTTATTGATGTAACTTCTCTAATATACTCCTCTACAAATGGAATAAGAGGCCCCTTCCAAGCAATAGAGTGTAATTTCTGTTGAGAACATTGTTCTATCAGCATTCTCTTTATCATGTCGATGAGATCCATGACGTGCTTATTCCTTGCCTCCTCTACCCATGAATTGAAGGATTCTCCCATGTTATTTGTGTTATAGTGGTTCTTAATATGCTTTGATAAAGTTACTTTCGACCACTTACATGTTAAAGAACTTATGTATGAATGAACATCTAGACCGATGCAATATATTTCTTCAACCTTAGTATTAAACTAATGTTAGTTGTAACAATTTGGGCAGTCCACACTAACTTCTGCAATCTGTGGCTATCATCACAATGAAAAAGTTTTTTAATGTTCTTTCAAAGGTGTCTCATTCAAACTCTGTACTCAGCATTAAGAAAGACAACCTTAATAGCTTCACCTAGTCCTTTCTCCAAATCTAATATGAAGGTTAAATGTTCTCCATCAATACTAAAAGATTGGAATAAATTCATTAAAAACTACTTCTAACTTCTTTTTGATTCAGTTTCTGTAATGATTAATGCAATAGTAAAGAGGCCATTGTTCCCATCAAAATAACTCGAGAAATTAGTACACCTAATTACTTGGATTTCAGATGACAAGCATTAATGTTGATTAATTATCGACATTCGATAAAAAAACCCATCAATATAAACCTTAAAACTGATAAAGAACTACTTAAATGATTAGTTTTGGCTGTCACATAGGTACATTATATATAAGCCAGGATTCCTATTGATTAATTCCGACTTTAGTATGGGCACCCATTTGTAGTTATCATCTATTGAACCAAATATTTGCTCTCTTGTTAATTCTCTTGAACGTTATATTTTCATGTATGATAAAGATAAGCCAAAAGTGATCTCTAAGTTATTACTTATGTCCTTTAGTGTAATATTCAGATTAATTTTTAAAATTTCATTGATTTCATGAGCAATTCACCTCGCTGTAGCTTGCTTGTTTTCAGCTCTTGTTACCCATGAGCATAAATGTGTCGAATGTAATTTTATAACTTCGAATGAATGACCATCTGAACATAATGAAAAACGTATTCTTCATGGACATTCACGATATGTGCATGTAGTAATAACTCTTGTTTTGCCACTAGCTTTAATCTTGATAGCAAAATTTTGTAAAATTACATTAGAACGAATAACTTGTTTAAAATTTGATGAATCCTTAAAACCTTAACCAATACGTAAAGAATGTATTTCTGCAACTTGAGCCGCAAAGAAACCATCACACAACCCATCTACTATTATGTAATTGTTCATCCTATTGTTTGCACTGAAATCATGCAGATCACCATATTGAATGTCATCTGCATGACCCATATCTTCTTTAAGATCTTTCACTATAACCACCACCTCCACTCTACTACTATCACAGGAACATGTAAGCATGTCTATTACATCTTATCAATCCTAATTGACATGTAAAATTTAGGCGATGTTCCATAAATATGATAGTGTAGGCCGTAAGCATAATCCCTAAGCCACCGGCAAAGTGATTCGGTTCGTTCGTTCAATAATAAAAAATTAATATCACCTCTCTCAAACTTCAAAATTTTCAAACTTCTACCGACATATTTAATCTTTATTTGACCCTTCACCACAATCCAATATCCTTTATACTTGAAGACTAAGCACAAATTGTTGGAGTCCATATTTGCGTGTATAGTTATAAATGAAATAAATTTCATCCAATTAGCATAAACAAGCATGTAAACACTCCATATCATGTCAACAAGTTTTTCTTATTCTCTATTTTCTCAATATTTTTTCCTATTTTCATGTTCTATTAAAGTTCTCTAATATGAGCGACAACAATGGCAATATGAGCTGATGGGAACAATACATAATGTAATAGTGAATAAAGAAAATACCTAAAGAGAAGGAATGAGCTCATGGGAGGGAGTAATGATGTGTTTGCACAGGCTAGAGAAGACGAGCGGCGTGGGTTTCGCGAAATGGAGCTTCTATTCGGATGTTCGCATGAAATGTTGACTGGGCTACAGCTTCTATTCGGACATTCGCATGAAATGTCGATCGAGCTGGAGAAGACGAGGGTATTCAAATGCGAGAGAGGGAGATACTCTATTGGGATGTGTTCGCATGGGCTGGACAAGATGAGGGAATCCAAATGCGAGAGAGCAGCTCGAGTCACAACGAAGATAGAGGATTTCCGCGCGAAATTCAACTTTCGAGTTTTTGTTTTGATGGGAGGCAACATGGTACTATATTTGATGAGTGCAAGGGTTCTTAGGCTGTAGAAGAGTAACAATTAAAGTTGGGATGTTAGATAAGTATATAGAGGGGTTTTAAGTATTTGATAGGTAAAAACCCCTTTTTTATTAAAGCGATAATAAAATTTTTATGGAGAAAATAAAATTTTAAAAATTATTGTAAAAAATAACTTGCCCGGAGCTAACAAAATAAAATTCTAACGCCTACTCGCTTATCCACGGTTTAAATATGGGTTAGTACAATGCTCTAGGGTTATCATCTCATCGCCTTTTTTTATCCTTCGCGCCGTCTCCTCCAACTGGATCGGCTCGTAAGTCTTTTCTGCTCTGTTTATCTTGATGGAGAAGGAGCTATTGGCTGCATTCGAAGCTGCTGAGAAGGCTGCGGAGGCGGCAGCGGCTGACGGTGGATTGGCGGAAGAGGATCGCTGCTTGGATGCCCTAAAACGGTTGCGTAGGATGCCGGTCACCACCAAGGATCTGGTGAATACGCAGGTGCTCCTTAGATTCATCTTCTTATTGAACTATTTTTTTCGATTTTTTTGATGTTTTTCTTGGCGTAACGAGTAGATGAAGATTGTTGTGTATTTTATTAGTTGATACAATAAAATGGAGATCGAAGACTCTGATAGCAATAAGTGTAATTGTGATTTTAATTTTTTGTGCTTATTGATTATTCAGCGTATTATTTTATGTTGGCTGTTCGGATTATTTTTATTACATTCGTTCATCTTGCTTTATCTTGCTATTAATGTGGATCTTTTATATTATTAGTATTATTTTAACTTTCGAAGGAAAAAAATTGATATTTTGAACTACCTGTTTATGCTGTTTTATTTATTCTTTCGATTAGGAGGTATCTTTCTAGCATAGTATTTCTTGATGCTGAACTTTAGATACCTCCTGTATTATTAGGTTAGTAACTGTTTGCTTTGTTGCAAAGCATGCCATATATAATGCAAATATCCTTTCTTTGGATGCCTGCTTGTTGGGATAGTTGAAGCTTACCAGCCAAGGTCCTACGAGTGCTTGCTTGTTTAAAACTCTGATTTCTCTTTTGCTCTAGTTCTTTTCTGGCTGTTATTAGATGCTATTGAGAAAGATAACCCTCTTCAAGTCTTTGGAATACAGCCTATAACACTCTACAGAAAATAATTAGTTTGATCTGATTCTTCTTGTAATTGAAAGCATATTTGTTATTTATTTGTGGGATTAAAATCTTATATTGGGTCTTGATGGACTTTAGTAGTGCGGCATTGTTTGTACTGAGTAGCATTTATGTGTTACTTGATTATTGATTGATTAGATAACTTTGGCATCACTTGAAGTATGTTGTACAATAATTTATGCAATTGATTTTCTGTCTCAACATTCCTGTTTTTGGAGTTATTTAGGAGATACGTGCCTTCTTTATTTAAGTAATGCTGCATGATTATTCTTTATTTTGCAAGCTTTATGGTTCCATGTATTCACTTCTAAGCAGTATCTATATATATATATATATATATATATATATATAAAGAAGTCTACAGCCTTAATGCCTAAGAAATCATTCCGGATACCTCATGGATGGGATAATTGGGGAAAGTGTGAGCCATCTATTAACCCCCCACCCCCACGCCTCCAATTTTTTTTCCCAGGATATATTGCTTGCATGCTAGTTGTTTTTAGTGGCTTGCAAGTTTGGATTTTCTGGTACTTGCCATATTTATTTACCGAACTGATTTGTTACATGCAATGAATATAACATCAAATTTAGGTTATTAATGTAATATGTGTTGTAGAATGGCTGCCTTCCAATTATTCGATTAAGAGAGTAGATGTATTGAATTTCACCTATACTAAGAAAGATGGAGGTAGACCTAAAAGACTTGGTTAGAAAATATTAAAAAAGACATTTCTTTATTATATTTATATGGACAAAATGGGAAAAAGGACACTATGGAGAAAAGGATTCATGTAGCCGACCCCGTGTAGTGGGATAAAGGATTGTTGTTGTTGTTGTAATGTAATGTGTTGTACATAAGGTATCTATGAAAGTTTTCATATTGTTTGATTTTAGGCTTTGCAATATTTGCGTTTGAGTGTTGACTTTGCATTGGTACCATAGAAAGATGATTGCTGACACAAATAAGAAAAAAATTGCTGTTGTTTATGGTGTAAAATTTGTTCTCTTTATTTTTTTTTTTTAATTTGAAGCACTTATGAAGATTAAATTTTCTAAGCCCATAGGGATGCCAATTCTGGTGAACTTGCGGAGGCATTTATTTTATCAGCATGGGAGGATAACTAATCTAAAAAACTATAAGATCATCAGGTCATCCTACATGCTTTTCTCTGGATTTTGAAATCAAGCTTATGAAAATATCCATTTTATGACCATTAAACGATTATGTTGATCTTTATTTGACCAAAGTAACATGTTGAGATTCCCTATCCTTTCATATGCTCGCTTCACACGGTGAGTGGGATCATGACTATGAGTCTTTAAAATAGAAGAAAATGAATCCAGACATATTATTTATAAGTAAAAGCCAATAGAGAACTACCCCGGGCATACCCAGACAAGTTATTGATTCAAGGAGGAGAATTGGTTCAGAAAGGAGTTGGTAAACCAACAGCTCATCAACGCTCATGTACCTTTCATTTCTTCTAGAATGTCCCTCCATACGCTATTGGAGCTACTAGCAATCAAGACAATCAAAGATGTTCTTCAAGATTGGATGCTTGAGTATAAGGGAATCATTATTGAAGGAGACAATGCAAACATCATGAAGCTCATCCAAGATACGATGAAGCAAGGTGAGCAAAGTCTTGAGAGTATCTTTTCTCAAAGAATTTAATTTAGTTATTTTTAATTGTATAGATAGAAGCTCTAATAGGTTAGCGCATCTTTGTGCTAATTTGGCTATTGCTTCTTCTTTTATTTGGGATGACATTGTGTTGAATAAGATTCCTCCTTCATTTCTTAAAATTTTGAAGGAGGAATCTTCAGGAGGACCTTTGTAGGTGGATTTCCTTTTTTTTAATGCAATATGTGCTTCCTTCAAAAAATAAAAGGTAGTGTCACATGCAAATTTGGCTTGGAGTTTTGGCATAATATGACTTGAAGGTTAGGGCTTGACATTGTCAAAGCCTACAGGGGATGCCAATTTAGAAAAGCTTGCTGAGGCTTTGATTTCATCATCATAGGAGAACCTATCTAAATAAACTATAAGATCTTCAGGTGATTCGACTAGCTTTTGTTTGGATTTTTAAATCAAGCCTCTAGAAATACCCCTCGTATGATCATTAGATGAGTATATTGACCTTTATTAAAACAAATAACTTTTTGAGTTTCCCTATCCTTTTGTTCCTCTCTTCACTCAGAGTGTTGGACTATTAGTCTTTTAAATAGAAAAAAGCCTTTCATTTCTTCATGCTTGTTCTATACATTATTGAAGAGGCCCCAGTAAACGTCACATGCTTATTTGGCTTGAAGTTTTGGCATAATATAACTTGAAGGATAGGTTGTTGACTTGGAAAGGCACTTCTTCCCTGTTTGGTGAGGAACTGCTCTTTTCTATTAATTGTTCAATGTATGAATTGAAGAGGAAACAAATTGAGGAAGAAATTATAAAACTATTTTCAATTCAATCTTAAGTTTGGGTATGAGGTTTTATATGTGAGAACTTTGGTTCAGATTGTTCAAAATTATTCTATTTATTTTCAATTTTCATGTGAAAAAAGCTCAGGTAAGTTGCACCATTACCCCCCATCCTGCCCTTTGCCATTATTGTTTGATTTGGCAATGTGAATAAGCTATTGCCTTTTCTATGAATTCTTTAAAGCTATGCTTCTGATTTGGTAAAATAATGATGTGCAATTATTCTTTCTTTTGCAAGTTTTAGGTTTTCATTTAGTTCACTAAAAAATATTACCTGTTTTTCTATATTTCATAAATTATCAAGGGCCATATATTTTCTTCCTTTGTATACATCGAGGCCCAGTCATGGATGGGATAAATGGGGAAAGAGTGAGGCATCTTTAAATTATTTCATGTTTTTCAGATGCACTCACCTACTAGCTTATGCCTTTCCTTTATATTTATCAGAATATAATGCTTGCCTGCCAGTTCTTTCAGTGGCTTGCTAGTTTGGCTTTTCTGGTACATGCCATACTTATTAAACTACTTATATGCAACAATTGTAGCATCATTCTTAGGTTATTAATGTAATACATTGAAAATAAGGCATGAGTGGAACTGCAGATGGTGATGGACCTTAGCCTGCACATAATTTTGGCATTTCCTTGTTGGTTATTCGAGGATTAGTAGCAATTTGGAGCGGATGGCTTCTGAGGAACTTTAGATATGTTGCTATTATAATTGTTTTAAAGTTCTATTCATGAATTTTCTTTTCTTAGAAGCTCTGATGATGGCTTAATTGTCAAATCCCACAGTGAAGGCCAGTGTAGGAGAGCTTGCAGAGGAATTTATTTGCATGTTAGAACTAATCTGAAAACGTATTATCATAAATTGATTTTTAATGTTTGTGAGGATTTTTCATTAAGTAGCCAGCGATGCCTCATATGACCATTAGATGATTATAGCCACCTTTTTACCCAAATAACCTGTTGAATTTGTCCATCATTATGTGTTCTTTTTTTTTTGGTTGGTTGGTAACTGCTGTTTTCCAATAATTATTAATCTACATATGACCTTATGGGGAAACAAATGAAGAAAAAATAATTATTAATCAATATATGACCTTATGAGGAAACAAATGAGAAGAAGTTTTTAGACATGAGGGAATTTGGTATATGCATGGAGGTTTAATATGTGATAACTTGTCTGAATTCTGTAATGTTATGCTGTTTGTTTTTCATTTTCATGGAGTTGAGCTTTGTTTACTTTATTCTTTCTTCAACTTATTTTTTTTTTGGTAATTTTATTTAAGTTCTTAGGAACATAACTCATCGAAATTGCAGTAAAAAACCAAAAACGTCACTTACATTTCTCGGCTATCTTATATTTCCTTATGCTCTCCAGTTGAAGTCATCTCTACATCTTCTCCAGGAACTGTCAGATCAACTTGAATAGGATTCGGAGCTCCTGGATGATCATCAAAGAGCGGAGCTCCTGGATGCTCATCAAAGAACTTTTGTCTTTGAGTATATTTATCTGCTTCCGGATGAGTTGAATATCTTATTAATTTACATAAAACCCTCTAGGTAGTAGAAAACTGATACAAAAAAAAAACAGTTGAAATAATAACATTTCTGACAACACAACTTCCAATAAATAGAATGGTTTTAACCACTATTTTTTTCTTAAAAGTTCTCATGCGTTGAAACAGCTACTCATGCATTGACATTTTTCTATTAAAAATATTGACATATTATATAAAAAAAAATAATAAAAAAAAATATATATTTTACATATTATATTTTAAATATGATTTATTAGTTATTATAACTATTTTTAATAGGAAAATTTGATTATTTATGCCTCATAATGCACATAATTGGGATATTCTAACCACTTATTCTTTTGGAGAAATATTTCTGAAAGTTTCTTTCAGATTAAATTAGTCCCTCTTATATTTGCATATGACCCATTGAAATCTGTCATAAATTAACATTTATTTGATCCGTGGTTCGATTTTTATGTTTGAATGCATTTTAAACCTATTTCGAACAAAGTTAGTGAAAACCTCTACCACACATAGTTGGTCCCATTATTTTCATTCCGCAACTAATTCCATTGATGCCTTCTCCAATGACGATGATAGGAGAACAACGAAGCTGTAGCAAGAATGTTATAGTAATTAATGAAGCATTCCCTAGCTGCTTTCATCGATGGCTTACCCAATGACAACAAGGGAGGAAGAAAAAAGCATTCCCAAGGCTGCTTCGTTGATGCCTTCCCCAACTACACTGAGAGATGAACAATGAAACATTTGTAAGAACCTGAAGGAGATTAGGAGTTTGCGAAGACTAGCATTGTGCGGAGATGATGAGTTTGTGGATGGGATTTATGGCATGGGAAGGAGAATGATAGTTTGCGATGGACTTCATTAAGGAAGGCATTGACATGATAGATGATGTGTGAAGGAGTTCACAATGAACCACATTGGGGAAGACATCAAGAGCTGGCGGTGTTAGAAGATTTGTTTGGGATGGAGCTTGGTTGTGAAGGCATTGTGGGACCGCCAATCTACGAAGGAGAATATTTATTCATGCACAAGCTTGATGTGAGAAGACGTTAATGGAACTGGACCAAGGGGGCATGAATGGCAAAGATTTATAGTTCAAGAACAATGAGAACAATGAAGGGCATTGTGGGCTGGCGATGTGGGAAGGAAAATATTTGTTCGTGCAAAGGCTTGATGTGGGAAGGCATTTATGAAACTAGACCAAGGGGGCATGAATGACAAAGATGGATGGTTCAAGAACAACAAGAACGATGAAGGCTTGAACCAATATTTCAACAAGGTCTAAATCAAGACTCAAATTAGGTTTGAACCAATATAATAAGTAGGTTAATACTAGTTTGAATTATTTTTGTTTGTGATAAACTTCAATGAGTAGTCTATGTTGGGGAAGTAAAACTACGTAGCGAAATGAGTAGGAAACAAAAAATTGCACTACAAAGAAAAATCAACAGGATTTAACGTGGAAAATTTTGAAATTTGGAGAAAACCATGGATTCACATCACATCATGAAATTTACTATGAAATTATGGGAGAAATAGTACAAAACTATTCTTTCTCCTTTTTCTCTTCACTCTTGCATTGTTCTGCTACAAAATAGGCAAAGAGATACATATAGAACCACCCAAGGGATACAATCTTTCAAGTTAAACATAAAAAATAAGAAAGAAATCTGCCCATCTAATCGCAACTCTCTATGTCTGTCTATTCCCAAAAAGACTATACAACGCCGTAGTGCTCTATGGTTGTATGAAAAAAAAATTTCTTGAGCACAGAGTGTCACAACCTAACCCAACAAGCTTCCTATTGTGTGAGCTGCGTCAAGAAAATATCATGATCTAATTTTGGAATGTTTCATATTCTCTTCTAATATTTATTTTAAATAAACAACAAACTACAAAGCTACTAAAATATCTAGAGTAATGAAAATGAACTCGTCCACAATTTTTTTTATTTTATTTTATCAAAATGTATATACTAAATCTACAATATAGTACATAGATACCGAATAAAGATTAGATCAAAGTATCTAAAAATTAGCCATAATCTAAAAGAACTATGGCCCCTTGTGACTCTTTTGTTTTTATAGCGCTAGAACATAACATATTTGTCACCAGAACATGACTTTATAACCATTAGAAGATGCCTTATAGGCACCAGAATATTCTCGATCCCAGGCAAAATCTCAAGATTCTTGCCCCTTATCTCTCAGCATATATAATTCAATCTAGGGGTATCAATTTCGGGTCACGGGTCAGGTTCGGGTCGAACCCGAAATTGACCCGACACTATTCGGGCAACCCGAACCCGACCCGTTTCTAAAAACGGGTCAGTTTTCCTGACCCGAACCCGACCCGCTTCGGGTCCGGGTCAACCCGACATGACCCGAATGACCCATTTCCAACAAGAAAATGGCTAATTTTCGGGTCAAAACGGGTCAATCGCCTCTTTTCGGGTAAAAAAGGGTCAATCTCGGGTTGCCGGGTCAAAATCGGGTCACTTTCGGGTCAATTTCGGGTCAAAGGGTTAACCCGAACCCGACCCGATTTTTGAAACAAGTCCAAATGCTGAACCCGAACCCCGACCCGTTTTGGGTTCGGGTTGACCCTAACCAGAAATTTTCGGGTCGGGTTTTCGGGTCGCGTGAAATATTGACACCCCTAATTCAATCACATACGCACATATTTTATTATATTGTAGCAATTAAAACATAATCATATATATGTTTCATAATTGCACAATTTTCTATAATGGTAGGCAACAAAAAATTTTATCAATTAAAAATGCACAATTTTAAAACTCCAAATTATCAAAAATTGTGTAAAACATCATTTTAAAACTTTAATTGTATCTGCACGAGGCTTACTATTCAGGCTATATTATTCACTCAAGAAGCAGTAAAATGTATAGTAATTTGAAAGATCTGTTTGGTGGCCTGAATTAAAGAAGGGTGTTGTAGATTTTGTTTTTAAATTTGACGCCTACCAGTTAGAAAAAGTAGAATATCAACAATTGGGAGGCTTTTTGTAGCGCTCGCTCATTCCAGAGTGGAAATGAGAAGAGATAACCATGGATTTCACTATGAGTTTTCCTAGGTCGAGATAGGGACATGATGTTGTTTGGGTTATAATTGGTCATTTGACAAAATCAGCTCATGTGGACAAGCTGGCATGTATATATATATATGTGTATATATATATATATATATATATATATATATGTATGTATATATATATATATATATGTATGTATGTATATATATATATGTATGTATGTATATATATATATGTATGTATGTATATATATATATGTATGTATGTATATATATATATGTATATATGTATATATATATATATATATATATGTATGTACATGAGATTATCTGCACCTCTGACAAGTCTGACTCAGAAATTAGTAGCTTTTATTTGGACATCGGAGCGTGAGGCTAATTTTTAGATACTGCAATATTGTTTGACTTTTGCTCTAGTTTTTGCTCTTCCATCTGGTATAGAAGGTTTTTAGGTATTCAATGATGCTTTTCTGAGAGGTTTGAGATGTGTTTCGATGCAGTACAAAAATCTAATTGCATATTCTTCTAGACAGTTTAAGCATGATCTAGAGCTTGCTACTATGTTTTTTACTTTAAAGATCTGGAGATACTCTCTATACAATGTCAAGTGTGAAGTTTTCATTAATCATCAGTCTAAAGTATATATTCACTCAAAAAAGTATATAAATTTGAGGCTAATGAGATGATGCATTGATTAAAGGCTATGATTTGACTATTCAGTATCAGCTCGATAAGGTTAATGTTGCAGCATATGCTCTGAGCAGGATATCTTTTAGAGTTTCATGTGTTTAGTTAACTTCCGATGAGTGTTTGATGTGGGATATGAGATTTCTTCTACCGATCGGGATTCTAGTATATTAGCTCAAATGATTATTCAACCTTCTTTGATGATTGGTCTAATTAAAGAGGGTAAGAAATTTGCATTGCTAGTATCTGATACTAGTATTATTTTTTGCAAGGATAGATTTTGGCTTTCTAGTTCTGGAGATTTGAGATCAGTTTTCAAACATATGTAAATGGGTTCAAAACTCGAAAGTTTAAATATTTATTTTTTGTCCAATTAGGTTAGAACAGGTCAATCTAGATGTTTAACCTGAAGGCATCACATAGAGCACTCAAAGCTAAGCAGGGGGAGGACCCCTTGCAACCCCCAACAAGCTCGATTGAGATTTGTGTTAACAATACAACCCGATTGATCAACACAATCAGATTCTACACAGAATTAATAGTTTGTGAATATAGGTTGAGGTAAATTTATTGGAATGTTGCTTTGAGATATGTTTCTTCAATAAAACAAATAATTGATAGATTTGCCCAATTATCTATATTATGCGATATAGATAGTCAAACATCCCTTTTAATATTTATTTAAAATACAAATATGATTTATTAATTATTAATTAATTTCAATACTATAATTTGTTATAGTTTTATGAAAAGCTTTACATATTAGTACAAGTGATGCGGACATCCAACCGTCCATGCCTATCCGAGGAGGAGCTGAAGATCGACGGCCGAGATCCCTTCATTTTATCTTATTTTATTAATTGTAATTTCTATTTAATTATGCATTTTTCTTTTTTACCCTTAAGGGATTTGTTTTATGTAAGCCCAAGGGGCAAAATTGTCTTTTAGTTTCTTTTAAGGCCTATATATAGAGGCATTTGCTCTTGTATTAGAATGATGGATTATTAATAAAATTTGTGTTTTTGCACTTGTGTTCTTCTTGAGAGAGGACGAGAGTGAAATCCCTATGGGAGGGATTTGGAGTTTCCACCAGCCGCAGGACAGGTCCGGGCTCGTGGCGTGAAGTCCCTTGGAGAAGGGCAACGTAGTACCCGTCAGTCGCAGGATGTGTCCGGGCTCGCGGTTGTATCTTTAATATTTTGTCTCTTGTTTTTGTTTATTTGCTTTTGTTCCTTCTTGTTGCTCTTCATCGTTATCTTCATCTTCTTCCTCCTCCCCATCTTCGTTTGGCCGCCGGAATCACCTTCACCCGATCCCACCCTCTTGGCCGCCGGCCCCCACTCTCTTTGATTCTCTTATTTTGTTTCCTAATTTAGGTGGGGATCAATTGGAATTAATTTGAAATTCAAATTCATTCAAATTTGAAATTCAAAATATTTCCTAAATTAGCTCTTTTATTTTAGGAAAGTATTTGATTTAGATCTAATTTTGAACTTTAAATTCAAGATGATTTAAATTAAATCTTTCCTAAATCTAAAACCTTAAATTAGGAATCCTTAATTGCTCTCATTATTTCCCCCCCCCCCTCACCCATGCATGCCGCCGGCCCCCTCTCCCTATCCCATTAAATCTCTTTTAAATTATTTTCTAAACTCAACCCTCATTTAGGAAATAATTCAAAAGCCCCTCCAATTCTTCATGACCGAAACTCCTCTTGCCATTAATTCTCCTAATTGATTCCCTAATCTAAGGGAATTAATTTAGGGAATTCAAATCCCTTCCCTAGCTGAGAATTTAATTTGACCGAAAATTCTCAAGGCCCCACCTCCATTATATCCCTTTCCAAATCCTGCTTCCCCAAGTCATTAATTCCTAAGGAAAACATTTCGAATTTTCTAATCAGTGCTGGCCGAAATTTCCCTAGGCTCATGCATTGATTTCCCTCCACTAAATCCTTCCCAAACTCCTTACAACATTGATTCTCCTACCTATTAAGCCTGCAGCCAAAAATTTCCAGCCGTGCATCTTGGCTCTAAATTGATTTCCAAATCTCTGAGAATAGGATTTAGGATTTTAATTCCTAAATTCCTCCTCAGCTCACCGCCTCCCCCTTAGTTGATTTCCCAAAATCTGTTCACGGGATGATGCCTAGCTTGGGAAAGAATTAGAACGCCAACCTGCTGTTGGCCAAATATTCACAGCCCACTCCCATGGGTTACTTCTCTAGAAAGAATCTCAGGTTTTTGGGGAAACCAAAAGCTGAAGTTGTTCTAAAAATTTGGAGCTCTTAACCGTTCTACATCAACAAGATCTTTAAAAGAAAAATCTTATAAACCGTGCAATCCGTGCGTTGCACACCCTTAAATGCTAGTGGTGCAACTCGTTAACGCTTTAGCTTGTGGTATTGTCTCCATCTTAAAACTCCATTTTCGGTGATTCATTTTCCCATACTAAGTTGGGGATCATATTATTAAATCAACAATCCAAATAGCTTTTCAAATACTTACGATTCCATTTTGTGCTGATTTGAAAAATAATCTCGTCCACCTGGTTGGTTCCTACAGGAGAGAATTAAGCCCTGGAACTATTCTGTTGTGTAGCTGCTCAGTCATTTTTTCCCTACTGATAGCTACTTAAATAGTCATTTTTATTTTTTAATCTTCTGAACTTCTTGCCATTATTTTCTAGGTTGGCAAGCGCATTCGCAGCCTCACAAAACATCCTAAGCCTAAGATTCAATCAGTTGCTACTGATTTGTTTAAATTCTGGAAGAGTGTTGTTATCGAGGAGACCAACAGAGATAGCAAGAAAAGTAGCAGCTCCGTTGATTCAAACCTTGCAAAAACCGAAACTCAGTCTGAGAGATCAGATTCTACCAAGGTTGACAAGACTTCAAATTCTGGTTCATCTAAGCCCAACATGCACTCGAAATCAGAAAGCATGAAGGTCGAAAAGCTTCCTTCAGACAGATTTTTGGTCTCTGAAAAGTTTTCTAAAATAGATGCTGTCAAAATTGAGAAAACCAGGAAAGATGAATCAGGGAGTGTGGGGAGTGTGTCTTTTGAGAAAAGAAATAGGGTCGAAACCATCAAGGTAGAAAAGTTCTTGAAGGAAGATAAACAGAACTCAGTTTCCAAGAAGCCTTTGATTCCTACTGGACCTCCAAAGCTGACTTCTCTGGTCAAATGCAATGATCCTGTGAGGGACAAACTCCGCGAACAACTTGCAGAGGCTTTCTCGAAGGTTTTAGCAGAGGCGAGCGAGGATGTGAGGGACGAAGTTAGAATCATTGTGGATGACATAAGTGCCTGTGACCCAATTCGCGTCGCGGTAACGGTGGAGTCAACCATGTTTGAAAAACTAGGACGATCGAATGGCACCCAGAAGGTGAAGTACAGATCGATAATGTTTAATTTGAAGGATTCGAACAACACCGATCTTCGCCGCAGGGTTCTCCTCGGACATATAATGCCTGAGAAGCTTGTTAGTATGACGGCAGAGGAGATGGCTAGTGATGAGCGAAAATCATCAAATAAACAGATCCAAGAGAAGGCTTTATTTGAATGTGAAAGAGGAGGGCCTCCAAAAGCCACAACTGATCAGTTCAGATGCGGTCGGTGTGGACAGAGAAAATGCACCTATTATCAACTGCAAACTAGAAGTGCTGATGAGCCTATGACAACTTTTGTTACTTGTGTAAACTGCAACAATCACTGGAAGTTCTGTTGAGCAAGCCTAAACCCTATGTTTAATTGTGAGCAAGTTACTGAACTGTACTCATTTATTGTCATTCACTGTAACACGTTTTTAACTCATCACTGCTCATTTTTTAGCGATTGTCTCTTTATAGATCTCAGTGTTGTTTGTTCGCTTTTGGAAGATTCACAACGGGCGTTGCTTTGTCAGTTCTCTTTAAATTCAAGCGAAAGGTAGTCTTTTGCCATTTCTCATTTCATCTAGCAGGCTGACTAATGACAATATTTGCATGTGTAAAGGTATTCTGGGAGTAAAAGGGTGTGAGGAAAGAACTAAAAAGAGTGCATTTTTTTTTTCTTTCGCCCTCAGATTAAGTTGTTGATAGTGTAAATGTGTAATGGCCAAGTAGTTTCTTTCTCAGTTTATTCCTTGTTGTAAAGTTCGGTGTAATGAAGATCTGCTTTTCTGTCTGGTTTCATCATTTCATTCTTGTTCTATATGGTTTTGCCTTGTGTATGACTACATTGCTAAAGCTATACTCTACAACTTAGATTTTGTTTGGGATAAAACTGTTTTATAAAACAGTTTTTTTTTTTTTGACTAAAAGCTGATTTAGAAAGTTGTTTCAAATGAATTTTAAAATATATATATCTCCAACAATCACGTCAAGTTGATGCTCCTAACATAGACAATACTATCTTTTTGCTTAATTGACAATTTACTAACGAAATGACTTGAAATATGACCTAGCTATCAGGAATTAAATTGGAGTGTTTTAAAAATGTGGACATATTGGCTTGCATAATACTATTATCAAAAGAACATTTAGGCTTTTGATTTAGAAAGTCCCGCATTTTAGCCAGTTGGTTTAGGTTATATTTGGGATAGTTTTTTTATTGTTTTGTAAAATATTTTTTAAGTATAAAAGTTGTTTGAATTAGAATTTTTTGTATTAAAAAATTATTTCAAACGAAGCCTTAAATTATTGTTCAAGTTGTCAAAAAAAGTTAGGAGATTATTTTATAAAGCGGTCATTCTGACAGTAGCTTTTCAATCATGCAAGCACATATAAGTGATTTCATAGTTGGCTTCTTTGGGGGCCTTTGGGTGGTATGATTGTAGCATTCCTTGAAGAACCTATGATATACATGAGACTAGAACTGAATTTACAGTAACTCTCCTTCATTAAGCATTCGTTATCAATAGCCTAACAACTGAACACTTTTGATAAAATTCTATTCCACATTTATTACATTAGATGCCACAATGTATAACAATAACAAATTTGGGCATGAACAATGCAAGACAAATGAGAACAAACAAAAAAAAATAGAAATGGTCATTTATTCCTTTTTCTTGGATCCGCAGACTCTGATTTCGTTTTCCCTACAGCATTTCCTATTTCCTGAAATATAAAACAGTTTGGTAAGATTTCCTGCTTCTAATGCACTGTGAATGAAGAGATTATTCTGTGCGGACACCGAGCAGAGAGAATTGTTCAGTTTTCTCTATTTACAGTCAAAGCGCAGCTGCTACTGCCTTTGATTGCATTTTTGTTGTAGACAGAGAGAAAATAGGATGGTTTTCTCTGTCCGGTATCTGCAAAGAATAAAAAGTCCTATGAATGATCATTGCCAAGCGATCACAGCTACATATACCAGCATAAAAAACTTTCATATAAGCACTGAATATAATTTCCTAGGAAATAAATTTCGCTTTTTTCAGCTTCTCACATAAAAAAGAATCATCATTGCTACAGATACCAAAACAGCAACTTGTAGGCATTCAATATCATTTTCTACAATATAATTTTTCTTGATATTGCGGAAAATCTGTAATGTTGAAGATTTGAATTTAAAAACAACAACAACATCAAGTCTTTAAAAAAAACCATGTAATTGGAAGAAAATGTGTAATCTTAGAATTCCTTGAACTAAAGTTACCTAAAAGTTTAGGAATATCTGCTTGGATGTGGTTTGCACTCCTAAAAAGAAAATTTCTGCCTTACTAACACCTTCAAAGTTCAAGCATAATTATTTATTAGTTACACAACTGATTTTAGTTTCTATACTTTTAACTTACCTATGATTTTAGATATATATAATAGTTGCAGGTGCAATGCTTCCATTGGATGAGAGAGTTCAATCCATCTCAATTATACATCCATATGAACATCCAACATCCAAGTCTCTCAAAGGGCTTTTTAATTCTTCTTGATATGAGCAAACATGCTTGAATCCATCACAATGAGATGTCAACGAAAATAATAATAATAATTGGTGTTAAGAATTTCATAAATGACATTGAAGTCTATTTTAATGACATTGATATTGATCTAATGATCTGCATCTTGACATTTAAATGCCAATCTATTTAATGGTCAAAATAAACGGTAAGATAGCACAAATATCAAATCTGACTATATCTATTTTACAGTTATCATTTTTTTTTTTTTTTGAGAAAGCCGGTATCTACCCGCTCCCACCCTTTTAGGAGACGCTTGGCAGCGTAACTAATCCCTCGGCAAGCCTACCAACAGCTAGCCCCACAAGTGCAGGACCCACAGTTATTTTCTCCCAACTTAAAGGGTCGCTCTGCATGAGAGAGGAATCGAACATAAGTTGGGGGGTTCCCAACCATGCTCGCCCACCAATCCAGCTAAACCCGGTGGTGTAAATTGATCATTTTAAATGATATAATATCATTTAGGTAAGATCACACTAAACCAAAAGTACTGCATTTGATAGTTATCATTGTTATTTGAACCACCGTATCTACATTCCATTACACAAATGACATTGAACCAAATGACCCTTCTCTGCAAAGAAATTACTTTTCTTCTTTGTTTCTCAAGTTAATACGCTTCTTTAGTATATTTTCAATTGGAAGAGAACTTTGTTACTACCATGTGAATACTAAAATTTAAATGCCTATAAAATGAAAGCAAGGGTTTTATAATTCATGGCATAATATAAGCAAAAGAAATGTGTCCACATAAAATAAGACGGAAATAAAACAAAATAAAATAAAAGGCAGAATTGAAGTGATCACTTGCCTGGAATTGAGCAGCTTGCCATCTCTTTTTCTCTTCCCTTGCTCTGAGAGACAAAAACGCTGGTGATTTCTGAAATTTAGCAGCACAAAAATCATTAGTAAAAGGGTTCATTTGCTTGCCTGGAGTTAGAAATCATGTTAAAATCATTCAGATTCTATCATTTGGTTGAATATAGCTAAAATCAACATTGATTTCGAACTCTTAAAACTCCTTCAGATCACTCACAAGTAATGTTTTCATTTTCACATACAAAATAAACGAACGGAATAATCATTTTCTTAAAGTGATCTGCTAAAAATGTTGAAAAGTTCATCCAATAAATCACCAAATTTGCTAAAGTGTCAATTTCCCCCACCTTCTTCGGTTGTTTAAAATATGATTCAATATTTCATTATAAATTCACCCATTCCTGCAACAAATTTCCAATTAAAGAAAACAAAACCAAGGCAACGTGAAAGAATTTACCAAACAAGAAGCCCGGTGCGCTTTAGCACGGACCACTCGCCGGATATCCATCTCTGTCATCAAGAGCTCATTCAATCTCCGTTCCGCCGCTCTCATCCACCTTTCGAACGCTGCGTCCATCTCCCTCATCTTTGCTTCCCCCTTCTCCCTCTCCATCAGGAGCCGCTCCGTCCTCAGCCTGGCCACCTCAAACTCCTCCCCAAGCGAAACATCCTCCAGGGAAAGCTTCATTTCCTCACCGCAAACTGAGATTTCAAGATTCTCCTTTCCGGATCGTTCATCGACCGTCAGATTTGACTTCTTAGGGTGTATTGCATCGGAGGCGAGGTTCGCCGGCAAATTTTTGAGTTGGAGTGGTTTCCGGTTGGGTTTTGGGATGGACGGAGGGATTCTAGTGGCTGGAGATGCCATTGATGTGCTAGGATTTTGTTTAATCTTTGGCAGGATAAGAGGAGGAAGAAGACCGATTTTTTCTTTTGAATTTGGGGTTTTTGAAGTTTGAACGCGGCAGCCGGTATGGAAGCGTGGTGGATGCGTAACGGTTATTTTTACCAATAAATAAAAAGCGGACAAATTGTATTGGCTATGGAGTAAAAAAAATGTGTATTGTCAATATTTGCCATTTATTAATATTGAGTGAAGTATTAATAAAATGTATGGCCGTTACTAAATTTGAATTTTGCTCAAAATTAACTCTATTTGAATTTATTGGGAATTCCCTTCAATCAGTTCTGATTCTTCCGACGATCACCACATCATTATAAATTAAATATTATCTTATTATTCAATCTATTAAAATTAAAATTAATGAAATATGAGTCATTATTTGAATTTTGAGACATCTCATTATTTTTTTGTATGAAATTTATTATATGTAGATACCAAATATTTTATTTTTTTAGAATAGCCTAAAATAATTTAAATGTATTTAAGTATGAATAGAGTCATGATCCTCAGTGTGAAGGTTGATTTTATTTCTGCTCACATCCTATATTGAGCTCTCTCAAGAACATCTTTTTAAACGTGAAAGCTCGAAAACCCCAACTTTCAAATTCAATGGATTCAGGTAAACATCCAACTAAAGCTATATTTAGAACGACTTTTTATTATTTTTTAAAATTATTTTTTAATACAAAAAATTTTTTGAGCTTAAATTTAAGCTCAAAAAAATTTTCGTACTAAAAAATTACTTTAGAAAAAAATAAGTAAATTGTCTCAAAGGAATCCAAAATCTTCTTTATAAGTTAACATGAGATCTTAATTATTTTCAACATGCTTCACTCAAGACAAAATGTTTCAGAGTTTGCTTTAATTTATTTTAATATATTCAAGCTGATTTTAAATTAAAATTTAAATTAGCATTAATATAAAATATTGAATATTAAATACACAATATAATATTTATATTTATATATATAATTAATTAAAATCAAACCAGTCAAACCAAAATCAAAATAGTTCTATTTAAGTGAATTTAAAATCGAGCTCAAGCATAAAAAATATTAAATAGAATGAGCTGTTGCCATACACCATTGAAATGGTCAGCCGGCAAATTTGAAATATTTATAATTTTGATGGTCTGTTCTTTAATCTTAGTACGCATCGACCTTCCCTCGCCATTTGTTCGGGTCAAAACATTTAAATATTTGATTTTTTTTTTCTATTTTTATTTATTGGGGATATTTTTAATTTATTTTTAAGTGTGAGCCCATTATTTTAGGGATTTTGTTGGTGGTCAGCAAAGGTGGGACCAAATCATAAGCTTCTGCAGACTTGACTTGGCCTTTGGAGCTAAACCAATTTTGTTGATCAGTAACCTTATTTGCTTGCCATATGGGGCTAAGCTTTTTGCCTAGATGGCCACTATGACCTCCTATATTCCCTTGGTATATTTGGTTTGAAGGACTTTGAAATAATGAAAATATATTTTATTTTAGATTTTGGGGTTTGTAGGCTTATCATTGAATTCTTATCTATTTATATATTTGTTGTGTGCTGAAATATCGATGGAGCTAGTTTTATACAAAGATCTGTCACACATATAGATAAAATAGAATAATGTAGGAGATATTAGAATTTTTTATATAATAGAATACGAAAAAGAAAATTATGGGGCGTTTGTACTTGAAGTTATAGAAGTCTATTTTTTCCTATAATTAGAGAAGATGAGATTACACAGTTAGGAGTCCTTGCTTTGTCTCATATAGTTGTAGCAGAGATTGTAGGAGAAGTACAAGAGAGATGATGATCACAATCAGATTATGTTAGTCAAATGACGAGAATTAGGCGTTGGTTGTCAGGTGATGATGGTTGGGAGTGATAGTCATGCAATGTTTAGAAGACAATTATAATCGAGCAACTACAGTGGGGTGATGTTAGTTAAATAACGGGAAACAAACTATAATAACTGAGCGGTATTGGTCAAACAACAACAATAGAGTGATGGTGGTCCGCCAATGATATAGGATAAAGATGGTGGTTGGTTGTAATCGTCGGCATTGAATATCAGATAGATCTCTAGAGTTTTTCAGATCTCTAAGATCTCTGAAATATCATATTTTTGGTCAACTTCATGTGAAGAATGTGAGTCTAGTATAACATTTTGATAGTGATATATTAGTAAATTTAGTCAAAATTTTGTAACACTATTATTGATTGGTCAATATTAATTATTTGGTTATAGATTATTTATTCTGCATCTAAGTGCATTAATTAAATACCTTCAGATCAAATGATCTTCGGCTCATTGGATTCATTTCATTGAGCCGCTGATTTAACTATAAGCATGCAAGATTTTGAGATAGTTTGGTCTTTCAATTAATGTCTATAAGTTTCTAATTATACATAAATTACTCAATTTCGATTCATATGGACTTAGATTGAATCATCTTTGATGTTGTTGAGTTCATCTTTTTGAGTCATTAAGTTCAATTATAAGTTTGTTGAAATCAAAGTTCACGACTCTAAATTTAATTCTTAAAAAAAATTAATATAAAATAATGTATGTAGATTCATGCTAATTAAGTGGAATTTTTAGATACATATCATTTGGATCTTATTTTTTAATGTTGAAGCTTATGTCGTTTAAAAATATATATTAAGTTTTCTATGATATTCACTGTGTAAACTAGAATGTAACAAGCTTTGAGATCTGATGTGTGGTGAAAGTTTTGGCGCTAAATGCACAGGGAGTAAGGGTCTGAATTTTGATATCTATTTTTGATGGGATGTCTAAGAGCCTATGGGAAATCTGTTACTTTCTGCTCTGATATATAAAATACTTATTTATTTTTTTATAGTGTGCAGATTGCTTTACTTCAGTTATTTGTAATTTATATTATTCTCAGTATGATAAATTTCTTAAGAACTATCTTTACATTCAATTAAATGCATAATGGATAAATTATTAAAAATTTAGATCTATGGATGTGACATATTGAGCTACACTGGCTCATACATTATGCATTCTATTTTAGATTTGGAGAAAGGGAAGGAACCAGTTGAGTAGTTTTGGTTTCAGATTCTTATCTGTTTGAGTATGTATATGTATTTTTCTATTTTTTGTGCTGTCATGATTATTTGTTTATTTCCTATGCTATAATTTATAGCCATATATTGTAGGTAGTAGATTTTTTCATAAATACATGGATGATGAATAAAAAAGAAATTATGGATGAGTTTGTTTTGTTCTTCTTACTGTAATTTTATTAGATCTGTAGTTTGTGTAATTTAAAATGAAATCTTAAAAGTCTATAAAACTTAGATCATGAACTGGCATATCTAAATTCAACACAATATGACCTATTATGTCTATGGTCCTATTGAGTTTGGTTGTCACATTATATATGTGGATTTAATATATTTCATTATGCACTAATATTTAAGCTTGAATGATACTACAACAACAACAACATCAAGCCTTTGTCCCACTACCTGGGGTCGGCTGCATGAATCCTTTTTCTCCATTGTGTCATATTAAAAGTCAAATTCTCATTTAAATCTAGTAAAGATGATGACGATCAAATGATAGTTAATGGATTATAATGATTTTACGACAATGTTCAGATAAAGATTGTTGGCAGACGTAAGTCGACCAATGAATGTTAGATAATGTAAGGAGATGACAATGGTTCGCATTGGTTGTCAACATCAAATATCAATTAAAGCCCTAGAGTTATATTTAGACCTTTGTGATCTCTCCAAAATCAAGTTAGGTCTCTTTCATGATATATGAAATTTTTAGAAATTCATCTTAACTACAGTCCTTCAACCTCTGTGGGCTTTCAATCCTCCATCAATCATAGATTGACAACTTCACTATGATCCTTCTGACTTCCATCGCCCCGTCTACTCTCCTTCTAATCACAATCGCTTAAGTATGTTCTTCCTCTAATTATCGCCGTTTTATGTGCCCAAACCTTCTAAGGTGACTCTCTCTAATCTTATCTTCAAATAGAGCTACTCCAACCTTATCACGTATATGCTCATTTCGGAACCTATCTCTAAGGGTAAAGCCACTCATCCACCAAAGTATTCTCATCTCTGCAACACTATGAACAATAGATCCAAGATATCTAAAGCATGTACTCTTATTAACGACTTGCTCGCCCAAAGTCACAATCCCCTGACTAGGTCTAGTACTTCAACTCCCTCTCTAGTCGTATCAACATGAATAATATCATCAGCAAAAAGCATACACCAAGGTACATCCTCTTGAAAATGTCTAGTGAAAAAAAAATGAAAAAAATAAAATCTTACAATGGATTATCCTAAAAACAAAGGCGGAAGACGGGGCGAACGTCGACAAACTAGGTCGAAGTCCGTTGGGTGTAGGGTCGGTCTCGGCAGCGGCGAGATTCGGTTGAGGCGATGGAGGCGAGCTAAGAGAAGGGAAACGACATCAGAAAAAAGCATACACTAAGGTACATCCTCTTGCAAATGTCTAGTGAGAAAATCAACGGAAGAAAAAAAAAGGTGGATTATCCTCAAAACAGCGGAAGTCAACGATACAAGGAATTCTATATCGATTTCTGGCATATATATATGCCGGCCTTTCCGGGGGACAATAGGCTGGTTCTCTCAGTCGTTTCATTTTCGGCGTATGTAGCGATGGTTGTTCCACCGGAATTACCGGCATAATAATACGCTGGTACTTCTCGCGTATTTAATGCCAGAATAAGTGAGAGGAAGCGACATAACTACCATCTACTTTTCCGCCAGTGGTACGCCGGATAGTACACCAGAAAGGTTTCCGGTGTATTCTATATGTTGGAAAGTTTTTACCGACGTGCAAATTACCGTCATATGAAAATCCGACGAAAATGTGACGGAAATGCAATTTTTTCTTTGAAATTTTATCTTTACCGGCGTATTCTATTCGCTGATAATAACAGGGTTTCCTGTTGTGAAAATGAAGCTTGTTGCAACCTAACCAAATAGGAGAACGAATTCACAAGTTTCTTGCAAAACAAGCATTTACCATTGCTCATTTCAATACAACTCATTTCTATAACTAAGATCAATGCAACTCATTTTCTGACCTAAGATCCAAACACCAAAATGAAAAAAAATTGGCACTTAATGTAATAACAAAAAATTACAACATATAAGAGTAGTTATAGAACTTCCATAACTACAAAAGGGAAGGGGCCATGGCTTATCCTGGATACATGAATCATAAATCAATTAAATGTAAGTAAAATCTATATATCGAAATTAACAATATATACTCAACACGAATTTTAAAGACTGAGCAATATCAGACTGGCATACCATAAATTTGCAGGGCCTAAGTTCTCTTAACTCCACTCTTCATGCTGCGTGGATGTGATTGTTTTCTCTTGTTCAAAATCTTTGGTGAATAATCTCCCTCTTCAACTTTTACAGAATCAAAATAAGCCTCATCTTCTGAATACCGCAGAGGCAAATTTTTGTGCCTTTCTTCTTCATAGCGTCTATAAGAATCTGGCATTGCTGGCTCTGAACTTTCGTATCCTTCATCAACATCAGTAACCTGATATAGCACCTCAGTTGCCGAAAAGTACCCCATGAGTTGGTGCAGCGGAGGAAGTAATTCTTGCTCACAGTTTCTTACTCGCAAGGAATTTTCTGGTTTAAGTGATTCATTGCCTGCAGAATGAGAAGATTGAAGCACTTGTGGACAACTTTTAGAAGCAGCAAAGTTGTTTGATATTGAGCAGTCCTTAGCAGGAAATTGCAGTACTAGGATTTTTGAACAAGAGCCACATTGAAGTTTATTTGATCCCTTTTTCGAGATGAAAAAGTCCATAGGCAATCGAAGCAGTTCAAAGCATTGGCTGCATATCACAAATGGCGCACCATTGGAAATTGGCAAGCATTGGCGCCTTGTCTGATACTTTTTGTCTTTCATCTTCAACTTTTCAACTTCTTCAATTAAAAAGCATTGGTGGATATTACAGGCACAACTACACTTTGAGCTACGGCAGCAGGAGCTAGGCGATGGATGTGAAGAGCATTGGTGATGACCAATATTAAGATTTCTGAGATCATACATGTTGCTCGATAGTTCAATTCGGTCTTGTTTCCGAGTTCTCGATGCATTCGAAATGAATGTTGGTCCCCTGAAATGAGATGTTTGGTTCGTCTCAAACTCAACTCGACTTGAAAATGGAAGAGACTCAACTGAAGCTCGTTGTTTGTATGTAGGATGATGGTTTCTTAAAAACTGTAGCTTTCTAATTGGACAAGCATTGTCTTCATCTGCGCTTTCATTACTATTAGTTCTTGATTTCAGTGGAGTTCTATTGAATTCATGTTCACCCTGAACATTATCTTCTTCTCCTTCCTTTGATATGTTACTGACTAATTTTGAAAACCTTTGAAGTCTGAAAGTTCTCATAGACATCAAGTGATTCTTATTGAGAATATGATCAACAGAAGCATCATCAATTGAAGAGATGCTAGCCTCATAAGCATATGACCTTCTATTAGTCTGTGATTTTAAATCGGTTGAAACATTGCCCAAAGTAGAAGTAAAATTGAGAGGAGTTGAAGATGATTTTAGCTGATCTTGCGACTTTGAGTTATCAAAGCTAAATTGAGCAGGTCTCAGCTGGTTTCCATTTTCTTCATCTTTATGGAGAAATTTCATATTTTTATCAGGGCTTTCATTTTGTTTCCATTTAAGATGAAATGACGATGTTTCATCCCTATCTGCATGAGTGATGGAGAGTTCTTTTTCATAAAAAAATACTCTCATTATTTGAGGAAGGCAAAGAGCACAAGTTTGAAGAGGGAAGGACTGGCTGCTCTGAACTGTGCAACGGAGTATTACTGGATTTACTGCCAGATCTTGAGGTGGCACTCTTTCTAGTCACACCAGAACCTTTAGCTGCATTTAAAGAATAAAATATTTCTTTTGTTATCTGTTTAATGGAACTTAATCATGATCTTTCTTACGTGTGTTATTTTAGTTAAATTTACTTGTACAGTAATAGATTATATTTTCCATTCGTTTGATGCGCTTGCACAGAAATTTAGAGGACTGAGTCTCCGTGAACTTAGAGAGGTGCAAATTGAAATATAATCATCAAATTCACAATTCCCTATAATGACGTTATATTAATTTTGTGCGTGGATATTTCTTTTAGACTTGAGGCTAAGTGATTAAATAGGGAAGTAGCTCTAGAGTTCTATAAGATAAAAATGGAGGGTTGAATGTAGATATTAAAGATCTATATATTGGGCTATGTTGAATGAATATGAATGGTTAGGTGAGAAACAAGTCTTAGATAGCTAAGTGGAGCATATTAAAAATGAGAATGGACTATAGATGCATTACAAACTTAGTAAGGGTATCGTTGGGAGTGAAACAAAAGGAAATCAAACTTTGGTCAATTCCACTACTAGTCAAACTCTTTTTTAACCATGAACTTAGCTTATAGCATCGATTAAAAAGGCGTTCGAGGCGGAAGCCTCGAGCCGCTCCTCGAATCGAGGCGGAGGTCGGGCGAACTGAGGCTTAAGCCTCGAACGTTCGGGCGAGGCTTACGCCTTTTTTCCATGGAGGCGTACGCCTCACCGCGTGAGGCGTTGAGGCGCATCGAGGCAGCGCCTCGAAAGCGAGAAAGTTACCTTCACAGTCAGCGAGCTCCCGTTGTTTCTTCCGATCAAAATGTTGTAGCTTACGATCCGACAGGAAAGGGAAAGTCGTCGAAGGAGCAAAGTCGAACAGCCACGAAGGAGCCAAAGAAGCGACGCGTGCAATCTCTACACCTCCTGTGAAGCAACGAAGCCGAACAACAAGGACGAAAAGAGAAGATGAAAGGCAAACCGTAGACGCAGCTAAGTTATTATTTATTAACTTAGTTAATATAATTTAAAATATTAATAATTAAACAAATTAATTTATAATAATTAATAATATAATTAGTGCATGAATTAATTATCTATTTTAACTTAATTTAATAATTAGTATTATTAATTAAATTTTAATATAATTAGCCTAATTAATATACATTACATGTAAATTACGCGGTATGCTCGGTACTGAGCGGTACATGCTCGGTACTGAGCAATACATGCTCGGTACTGAGCAGTACTGGCTCGATACTGAGCGGTACTGGCTCGATACTGAGTGGTACATGCTCGGTACGCTCGGTATTGAGTATATATAACAAGCAAAATTTTAAAATTACTCTTATAATATAATTTTGTTCCGGGGGCGCTGCCCCCAGAAACCCCCGCAGGTCGAACCCCGCCAGAGGGCAGCGCCCCCTTGGACCCCCGGCAGACTGGTTTATTTTTGTATTCATGTTATTTTATTATTGGTAGTACAAATAATTGTTTTTTTTTATTATTTTTTGTCATTATTTAAAATTTTAAATTAATTTATTTTAATCGTTTTGAGGCTTACGCCTCGCCTCGCCTCGCTTCGCTCGCTTAGAAAAAACGCCTCGATTCCCGATTTCGCCTTTTAAAACCTTGGCTTATAGGTGAGAGCTAAGCTAAGTTAGATCAACAAGTTTTCTACCAACCGAGTTTTGAATCTATCCACACATTTATCAGTATTAGATTTAATGGAGAAAAATATACTTATATTCGAGTGGTCAATTTCCTTTTGAGTCCAATGATTTCTCAAGTGCCATTGCTTTTAAGGTCACCAATTTTTTCCAACATAACACACTTCCAATAGGATTGTCCAAGAGCTTCATGAATGTTGTTAGAAAGTTTAATTTTTATTAATGATGTAACATGGGAATAATAAGTAGGAGCTAACTTGTCATGTGACACAAAGTTGTTGACATGTTGCGTGGTACAAGATCTAACATATCTACTAACTAACATAGGTTGATTAAGTTCATAAAAAGTTAGTGCAATAGTTTTATTATTGATGTAGAGTTGAGGTGTCTAGATTTAATTTAGAATCATGGCTCTATCGACTAGGTGTTTGGTCTGTCCACTTTAAATTTTCAGCCCCTCGGAGTATACAATCATTTTCTTAGTAGCGACAGTGGGTATAAAATTTGAAGGGCGTCTGCTTGTTTTGGGTGAGTTCACAGGAATAATGGTATATTTTAGTATAGTTTATTTAAACTGACAGAAAAATTTCCTAAATGTGGTACTCCTTGATATTTTTCCCCTTGAATATTAGCTTTGGTATAGAAAGGTGACATCCATGGTGGTGTAGAGTTTCTTGGTGGATGGAGAATAACACTTATACCCCATTATGTTTAGTGAGTATCAAAGAGCTTGAGTTCTTTTTAATTGGGTGCATAAGTTGCTCCTGTGAGATAATATTTCTTTCCTTTCTCGAAGATATCACCATTGATTGAGACCACTGGATAATTTTTTGTTAAAAAACGTTATGGTCGCTGATAGGAAGAACAAAAGTATCTAATAGGTTGTGCCATTGATTAGTATATATGGACCAATGCTAGATTCCAACTCAAAGTAGGTACTTTGTTTGCTACTAGCCATGGAGAGAGAAGAATGTGATAAAATGAGAGAAAAAAGAGGAGCTAAAGAAATTGCTCGAATACCACATAAGGACAAGATAAATACTTTATTGATTTAATTCTCCGCCAATTTTAGAGTGCAATCTATATTTATTAAAGATAGAGGGGAGGTGATCCATGATTTTTTCATAGACAACAAATAAATCTTTTTCTAAACAAGAATAACTAGAGAATAAAAATCTATAACATGATTTGAAAAATTGAATTTAGATCTTTATTGTATTTAATAATACACCAAAGAAAAGAATAATGTCTTAGATCAGTGAGTTAAATGGGATTGTATCAGTAAGCTGGATTATACAAAAGATGGGAAACCTGTGGATAAGGGTTCAAATGATGGGGAATCTGTGGATTCGAGTAACATCCAATATGTAATAGAGTGGTTTTGAACATGCACAAAAAACTTAGAATAAATATCAATAAACATGTGTAAAATAAATCTCAAAGGATAATGACTAAAAAATGGTAGACCTAAGTAACATAAATAGAAGTTATGCTAAAAATAACATAAAAACATCTAAAAACACCCGTTGGAAATGAATAAAAATTGACTGATCCTAAGCTCAACCCTTGACAGTTTGAGAAAAAGCTAATGATAATGTTGTTGTTGTTAATGATGATTTTGTATTCATTCCAACATTATCAACTCTGCCAATTCTCTCTACGGCTTTGTTTGGGACTGCTTTTTTATTGCTTCTTAAACCAGCTTTTTAGTACAAAATTTTTAATTTTTGTATTAAAAAGCTGCTTGAAGAAGCAGTAAAAAAGCTGTCCCAAAGAAAGCCTACATCTACTCCCGCTTAACTTTCTTGAGCTTGACAAACGAAATGAAGAGAACCAACCAAAAAAGCACTTTCTTGAAAAAAAAGATAAATGGTTGGCATAATAAGGATCAACTTACCATGGAGCACTGCACTACAAGCACCACATTTGTAAACAGGAATATCAGCAAATTCTGTGAGAAGCTTGGAACATTTTGGGCATCTAACAATCCGGAAGATCGAAACTGTGCCAGCCATCCCAATCTAGAAACCTCAAGCTTTAGGTCTTTAAGATCGCAATAAGAAGACATTAACTTCAAAACTATTATTCCCTTGCATTTTCTTTCTGCTGATCTGATCTGCACCAAAATACAGCGTAATGGGTGTAATAATAGAATGATTTTGTAATAATCATCAGTTAGGATCCTTTAATCCAAAAGAAAGAGGACATTGTAATATATAATTATAAAAGATTCTGACAGTTGAGAAAATATGAAAAAAAAGCAAAACTAAACTGTAAACTGGATTGTTGAATTTGGAAAACAAACTAAAATCAGATTTGTTTAAACTCTATCGATGAAGAAGTCTTAATTGAGAAAGAAAATTGAACTATTCATTACTAAATTTTCATGAAAACTATTTAGTTTCAGCTTGGAGTTGATCAGAAGAGAATGAGAGGAAACAAGGGCTTTACCTTGGAAGTAGAAATCTGCAAACCCTACCCTTTCCTGTTCTTACGTCCAGAAGCTGGAATCACAGCAAAATGAAGAGAAGAAAGGATTAGAATAAAGTATGAACAACTAACTAAGAAGTGGCAGACCAATTTAATCTTTATAAAAGAATGGAAGGTAATAGAATCCATTAAAGCCTTCTCTTTCCTTGCTTTCTCTCCCCTTCTGGTTGGCTTCTTTGGCCAAAAGCAGGAGAATTGGGTGATAGCTGTGGCCCATAGCCTACCTTTTTTTTAATTTTTTAAATAATGCAAAATTTAGGATCCATTTGGTATGCCTATAATTTTTTATAAAATTAAATGTAATGCTGTTGTAGGGAAAAATATTTTTTAAAAGCTGTTGTAAAGTAGCTTAATAGTATTAAAATGTGTTAAAGACAGTGAAAAAATAGTAGTCATAAAAATTATTATAGCATTAAGAAACTTTTCTAAATGAAGGCTTCGTTTAGAACGTTTTTTTCATTGCTTTCTAAAACGAAATTTTAGTATAAAAATAAAAAAATTTGTATTAAAACTTCGTTTTAGAAAGCAATAAAAAAACCGTCTCAAACGAAGCTGAAGACTTCATTTGGGACGGCTTTCTTAGGGTCTCTTAAAAAGTTAAAGCAGCTTTATAGTATACAAATTTTAATTTTTAAACTAAAAAAATGTATTAAGAAGCAATAAAAAAGTCGTCCCAAACGAAACCGAAGCCTTTAGGATGACTTTTTTATTGCTTTATAAAATAGTTTTTTAATATACAAATTTATTGAATAAGAAATTTTTGTATGAGAAAGTTGCTTTAAAAAATAGTAAGAAAACCATCCTAAATGAAACATTAATGCTAATAATAACTTTCAAAATCCAATGAAGGGCCAGCTTAAGGTGCTGTATCAGAAGTGAGAGAATTATTATGTGAAATAATATTTTTGTAAATTATTTTAAGCATTCTAACTCTTTTATCTTTTAAATAATAATTCTTTTATAATTATTATATTTTAGCAGATGTGGTTGTAAGAAATTATTTTTTGTTGTATAAATTTTTGAGAAACAAGCAATAAATAGGCACCGCTTGAGGAAGAAATATATGATAAGGTGCTGACACCGCTTGAGCATAACTTTCAGCTACTTATGTGATAGAGATACCAATCATAAAAAGAAAAAAAAAAACTATTCTCCTTTATATGAGTAAGGTGCCATAAATAGGAACAATTATTAACCGAATGTAGAGCTATATCCGATCGGAGCTAAAATTGTGTCAAAAAACGAGAAATACCGAGCAAATACCGAGCAATACCAAATAATAACGAGGAATACCATCATGTGAAGACTCAATACCGAGTTATACCGAGCTATACCGAGCAATACCGAGTTATACAAAAAAATACCGAGTTTTTCTCAGTATTTTTTTGTATAACTCGGTATAGCTTGGTATAACTCGGTATTGGGTCTTCACATAATGGTATTCCTCATTATTACCAAATAATGCCTAGCAATACCGAGCAAATACCGAGTTTTTTGGAGGGATTTTAGTGCCGACCGGACGTTCCTCTACTTACGTTCACCGAACCAAATAAAAGTTCCAAAAATAGACAATTGCCCTTCATTATCGGTTAAGGGGATCAATGAATTAGTTTTACTTATATAAATGAATAAATTGTGCTAAAAAATCAAACACACACAAAAAAGAGTGAAAATACATTGAGGGCAAAAAAATTGAAGGTTAATTAAGCACTTGGTCTCTAATTAATCATATTGTACAGCATATATCGTACAATGCAATATTACTAAGATAATTTTTTGAAAATTAGAAAATCAAGCGATATTAAATAATAAAAAATTAAAATCAAATTTTGAAATAACAAATCATATTGTATGATATCATCCAATATGATTTGTTATTTGAAATTAAACTTTCCATTTTTTTTTAATTTCTAGAAATAGGTAAATTCAAATTTTGATTAGTTTGTACTAGATGAATATGTTTGTACTAAAAAACATTTAAACATCTTGTTTAAATATTTACCTATTTTAGGACATAAAATCAAAAAGTCGAATCGGAATATATTTCATACTATATGATCAATATTATACATGTCGAGCAAACAAAGAGCTTTTTGGAGGATCTTTGTAAGCTATTTGTTCAAGCTAGATGATTTTATGCTCTGAAGCAAAAAAAAAAAAAATTGAACTAATTGAAATGTATGATCCATATGGTTCAGTCATATCTAATAAAAAATAATTTTCAAAATTTTAGAGAGCTTATATTAATCATATTGTACAATCTATGGACCATACTGTACAATCATGGCAACAATTGTCATAAACAACTTATTTAGGATTTTTTTTAGAGCCTTACTATAAATATCAAAACCTAAGAATTCTAGAGTGCTTTCGATTGAGTTTTTTTTTTTTTTTAATCTTGACATGAGAGGTTAAGAGCTTGTGTGAGCTTTTAGAGAGAAACTTTCAAGAGGGTTTTAAGCGAGAGATTAGAGAGACTTTGAGAGATTTTTTGGGATAGACCAAAACAGTGGGTGAAATATTCACCAAAGATTTCCTAGTCAAATCTACTTCGTTCCTTCCTTTATTTATTGTAAAGGTTCTTGTGATAAGAGTTCTGGTGAGTCATGGTGGGAAGACTTGGATCTAGTTGAGGAGGCTAAGGAGAAGTGACTTTTTGAGGAGAAAAGTGGTGTAGGGTTTCTCCATTACCCACGAAGGAGAGTGATTTCTTTACCTTGTTGGGAGTAAGAGACAGGTTTCTAACAATTGATCATCAAAGAAAATTTAGTATCTCTAAATGATGCATTCTTCGCTCCAATATTAAATATAATAGATATCTCTCATTCTCATCACCATCAATCATTTTTAATAAAGTTAATGGATCAAATTCCTAAGGAGCTATGATTCAGGAGATTTGAAGAACTAACTAAAGAGGGATCTATGACCCTTAACCATGAGATCATTTGCTTTATATTGCTTAACTATTTTCTCCATCATACTCTTAACTCTATATATGACCTAAGTAATGTAAAACCTTTCTATATATATAATTAAATTGGGCACCTTTATGCATGATAAAATAATACAAATGAGTCAATTTCAAAAAGATAATGCATATAAAATAATATGGTTTGAATCATGATCAAAATCCTATTTGAAACTTATTCCAACCATGGTCAAAATTTGTAGAATCAATTTCAAAAAGATAATGCATTGTTTGAACCTCCCTCAAATTATTTTTGATCCTTGTTAATCCATGTTTGAATCTTGTCTCAACCATGTCCAAACATTATTAACCTTGAATGAATAATAGTGGAACCTTATTAAAACTTTGTTCGAACCTTCTTTGAATATTGTTATAATCTTCTTTGAATTTTGTTAGAATCCTACACAAAAATGAGAACAATGTTTGAACCATGTTTGAAACAGTAAACTAGGTTTGACCATATTCATAACAGCATGCATAATGTATTAAAACCTTAAAAACAAAACATATACCATCATTAACCTTAAACATATAGCATGAAAGAGCCATTGCAGATAGCTCACATGTGCTCATATATCATCAGAGATAAAAAAAAAGTGCAAAGAAGAGCAAGATCTTCTTGTTCAAATATTTGTGTATTGTTGCGTGAGGGTTTTGATCATTTCTATAAAATGAGAGTATTTTTGCATAAAATGAACTTTCAATTATATTTCTACAATTAAATGAGTATATTTATTAGGTCAATTTCCAATATATATTATGAGGCATATAAAGTCCAAACTTTCAACTTTTTTCCAATAATATATAGTTGAAGAACAATATTATATATTTTAGCATATATATTTGATCCATTGTTGATATTGTTTGATCACAAATTATGCAAATTTTGTTCCAATTATTTCAAAAAATATATAATACTATCACATAAATGTAGTATTTATAAACAGAAATATCATCTATATAATAATAATGATAATTATTGTGTCCTGGGATATTCTTGGCGGTAGAGAGATATAAAGTTTAGCGTCTTAGTTTTGATCGAAGATCCAACACACAAACAGATAAATGAGAGACACTAAAGTTTTTAACATGGAAACCTTTGAAAATGGGGGAAAATCACAAGGCCCTGCCCAGTTTGAATGAATCTACTAGTGTTTGCATTTGATTACAAATGAAGCCCTTACTTTAGGGGAAGGTCTTGGCTCATTGTAGAAAATATATATCATATAGAGTGCATTAGATGGTTAAAATTGGAAGAATAAATGTTGACATGTTCATTTGATTAGCATGACTATAGTCAACGGGAAATATTGGTCAGAGAGACTACAATCGGTGGGAGACGGAGTTTAGAAGGACCATATTCGACGGGTAATGGTGGTCGGAGTGACCGTAGTCAGTGGGTAACGGAGGTCGGAGGAACCGTAGTCAATGTGCGAAGGAGGTCAGAAGGACTGTAGTCCGGAGATGGAGATCAGAAGAACCGTAGCCGGGCAACAGTGGTCGAAGAGACATTAGTCGGTGATAGTGGTTGGAGAGACCATAGTTGGTGGGCAACGAAGGTTGGAAAGAATGTATTCGGGCGATGATGGTCATAAGGACCGTAGTTAGGCGATGGTGGTCAGAGAGATTGTAATCGGTGGGCGATAGAGGTCGGAAAGACCATAGTTTGGAGACACTGGTCAAAAAAACCGTAGTCGATGTGTCACAGTGATTGGAGTAACTTGTTAGTGACTACCAAGTGGAGGATCGATGACGATGGTCGACCAGAAGTTCAATAATGACGGCCTGGTGGTGTTGAACCGTCGACGGTGATGCTGAGGTGGTGCTTTAGGATTCTTCAAGCCTCAAAGCTCTTCTCGTCTTCTTTCTCTTTCTTCCTCCTTTCCTCAGTAAAGAATAGTGCGTCTATTTTTTGTTTTTTGGAGTCACGTGGCTAGTAAATAGAGAGAAATCAAGGGCGTGTTAGGAGTCTTTTGAATGGACGACTGATATCAATTCCCTTGATCATGGACTGTTTATCAAGTATTTATGTGTCTTAATGATGCCAGAATTTGGTGATCTTGTGCTTCTTGGATTGTTCCATCGAGCCGCTCGATTTGACTATAAGCATGTCACATTTGGTCATCAAATTTATGATTTGAACCTTCCAACGTGTTTTGGGTCCTCGATTTGGATCCATTTGGGATCGGATTTGATCGAATTTGGTGTCGATGGTTTCCTCTTTTTGAGACATTCAATTGGACTATAAGTTTGCTGAAATCAGAGTTAATTCGGATGTTTGCCTCAAGATTCATGCTCGATCAAGATAATTTTTTGACGACATATCAATATTTATTATTTTAAAAAAACTCAATGTTGGAATATAAATTTATATATTATTTTTTTAATTTTAAGACAAATTAATTATAAAAAATCACACGCATCTTATATGTAAGTCCCCCAAACAGAAAAAAAAAATTAATTTAAAATCTAATTAATTTAATTTTAAAATTTTGATAATAATTTATATGAATTTATTAATTAAAATAGCTGTCACCTATTTTGTGTATGCTTATACGTCCTTTTCCTTTCATTCTCCATAGTTGCAATTATTAATTGCACCTTCTTTTATCCATTTATTAATATTTTTAAATTAATAAAATTTCACGAGCATTGCTAAACCGTCCTAATTTAATGTCCTCAATCACTTTCCAATAACTTAAGTGGTCCCTATAACAAATATTAATAATTATAAAGGCATAAAGTCAGCAGTTCTATTAAAAATCCAATTTATTTATTTTTTTATTATTATGATTGTATGAAATACATTTACAATGTCATAATAAATGTGCTCTGGGAATTGACATAAGTTTTATTTGATCATTTATACATAGAAAATAATTTTGAAAATTTATATTATTATTTTTATTTATTTTGTATGTAAAAATAATTTTGTATGATGAGAGACATGCTATCCTGTTTAGGAGGATGGCTTGATGGCCTTTCTCTTAAAAAAATGGTTTATGGTATAAGCCTAAGTGATATGACATGAAGCATAAGGAAATTTAATGATATGATATAATACGTCAATAGACAAAGTGACAATTATTTTTTTATATATGAAGACATCTGACTTATATTTAATGAGATTTCTAATGCTGATTCCTTTTTTGTTTAACTCTAGGATTGATGGGACTGATTCTTGCATGTTCTAATGGATCTATTGGAATTGATACAAAAAAAATAATATGTCAGTCATGCAAAATATGATATGATATGTGTTTATGACATGATTCTATATAATTAGACATGACATAACATAACATATGCATAAATTATATGATATGACAAGATACATAAATAAGATACATGATGAGCCTGATATAAGTACAAGATACATGGTTCATACATATTGATACGACATGACATAAACATAACTAGATATGATAGACATGTTGATATACATAATATGGTATAAATATGAATCTATGATATTAATCTGCATGAATAATTGATGGAACGCAAACATGATGCATTGATGCCGTATCATATCAATATATACTAGTAATTAATTTAACATATGCACAATAACATTAATTCATATGATAACCTTTCATATAACATTTTATGTGATACACTAGAACAGGATGGAGTCAAGGATAATTGATGCTATTATGATATACATATGTCTAATTTGGCATATACATGATGAGTGTAATAATATTGATAAAAAAATTATACAAAGATCACTATTTCGACATATGTTATTATTTATATTAATTGTCACATGTTCATATTGATCTAGTCTGAATGATTTCATTCATATTATTTCTATTTCTATGCACTAAATATAGTTGTAGGCTTTGGTAATCTATTGGAATGTTAACTTATTATGTAGTTTGCATGATTTTAGGGAAGGCTCATAATCCAATAGAGTGAGGCTAATCTGGATTTAGTGGATATTGGTATTTTACTTTTTATTTTTTATTCTCTTATAGCCATGAATAATATATATGTTTTGAAGTTTATATGAAATGAATGTTCATTCCATTGTTTTAACTATATTTGGATATTATTAGTGGATCTGGAATAAAAAAAGAAGATAAAAGATAATTCTTTCCAAATAGGTATAGGGTAATTTCAATTATCTCGCTCAAGTTTAGATTAATAAATCAGGATTGTGGGCTAATTTTTGGTCAGGGGGTGACAGTCCCCTACTAATTAATCCACCAACAATGATTGGTTAATCAGCATGCTCATAAAGTGTAAAATCGAGGTGAACTATAGGTCATAGAGGTAAAATTAAATCACTTAAGAGGTAAAATCACCATATAGATTGATGATATTGATATGATTTTTAAGTTTTAGCTTCTGCTTTAGTTTCGATCTCAATTTTTTTGTATAGTACTTTTTAGCACAATTTTTTGTTATTTTGCTTTCAGATATTGTTTTATATTTTAGGCTATAATAGCCTATTGAGTCGTGTTAATTCATTCCTGCTTTTGTTTTTATGTCAGGCCACAGGAAGGGTACGGAGCGAGCTGAGTAGTTTGGATAGTAGGATCTGATTTGTGTAGTATGAATGTTTTGTTAGTTTTGATTTTTTTTTTTAATGCTTGGCTTTTATTTTGTTATTCTCTTTGTTGCCAAGTATTATTCTAAATAAACTTTAGATTGTATATATTGTTGATGATATATTAAAAATTATTTTGAAATTCAATAATCTTTCAATAGTGGCTGTATGTACTATATAAATTAAAAGTTTTTTCATTATTTCTCCAACTAGATTTTGGGGTTAGTATTGTCACAATCAGACACAGTATGACCTACGCAATTGTAAGTCATATTGAGCCGGGTTGTGACAATCCTATGGTCAATTCATATTAAATTTAGGCTAATCACTTATTAGGCTAAGCTAAGGTTGAACCTATGGAATGCAGTACAGGAAAAAAATCTATTTCCAGCAGAATTTTTCGGCGAAAATTGATCATTTTCCGACGGTTTTTGAATTTACTGGGGGTTTTCCGGTAAAACACACGTAGGAAAATAAATTCCAACGGCTTTTTCCGACATAAAATAATTCCGGTGCTTTTTCCGGAGGAAAATAATTCTAGCAGCTTTCCGACAGAAAGGCCGCCGGAAAATAGAAAAAAAATTTAAAAAAAATCTCGTGCTCTCCCACCCAGTAGCCCGCTTGACCTCGTCGGATGCTTCCCAACAGCCCGCTCCCGCGCTAGCCCAACAGTTCGGATGTTGCCCGTGTGCGCTAGCCCGGTAGCCCGCCCCTCGCCGGTCCAGAAGCCCGCTCCCGCGCCCGCTCCTGTGCCCATGCCCGCTCGGCAACCCGCTCCTGTGCCCGCGCCAGCCCAGCAGCCCGCCCGCTCCCACGTCTGCTAAGGTTCGAACCCGGGTGGATTGGGGAGTGTTTCATACACCCAATCAAATTGCTGAAGAGGTAAATACGTTTTAAATGTTAATTTTTTTATTTAAACTATATTTTAACACAAAATCAAGTTATTAAATAAAATTAAATATACTAACTACTTTAATTATAAAAATAAAAAGTAATAATTAATATAAATAAAAATTAATATTTTCTAATTAATTTTAAAAAGAAAATTAATTAAAATAAAGAATTATAGTTAAAATTTAATTAAAACAAATTATTAACTTAATAATTAATTAAAATACTATAAAAATTACTAATTAAAATTTAAGTACTCTTTTAACTTAAATTATGGAAATAGTTAATATTATTTTTAATCATTTTATTTTAATCATTTAAATAGTTAAAATTTTATTCAATTTAAATAAATTTACAAAATTCCACCGGAAAACTAAAAAAGCCCCCGGAAATTTTCGTGGGAAAGAAACCGCCAGAAAATTTCATCAAAAAAGTTGCCTCATTGTTTTCCGTCAGAAAACTGCCGAAAAGTCGCCGGAAAATTAACCGTTGGAAAGCCGCCGATAATGAGTGATTTTCCTATAGTGATAAAAGAATTTGGATGGAGATAAAGATTAACATTGATGAATGCTTGAAACTTCTATAGGAACATGTTATAGGTTTAAGTGAGGGTATTGACTTGGTTCAAGCTCAAATGATTGAGGTTAGAATAGCCAACCCAATCTTAGCTTAAAGAGCAAGTTGAACTAATCAGCCTAAGCATCAAGTGTCGACATTTTTGGTGCCAACATACATATATAAACATACATGAAAATGATCTTAACTAAATATTAAATTTTATAGAAATATTTTAATTATTTTATGATGTACGAAAATTTGAGATGAAAAGTTTTTGTTCATTTTTATTTGACCGTCAAATATTTTTAAGTACACGCACATCATATTTTCTACATCTCTCGTTGTGTCACTCATGCCCTTGTCTATCTCTCTACGCTCATCAACCTCTTATCCCCTTGTGCCTCAAAATACTATTGTCCAACAAATATTTCAATAATCCTTAATGAAGAGGTCCATGTTTTAATAAAGAGTTTTCGATTTTTTTCCACAATATCACAAAATAACAAATTCTTATTTTATAGCATCAACATCAAGTTTAGTTCTTAAATACAACATCATTAATAAAGTTATTTTCAATTGTATTTTTAATAGATGTCACTCCAACTAATCTTCTAATATAATTACTCCTTATTTTATCCTTCATAATTTGTTTTTAAGCATGCATCTTAACATTTCAATTTTTTCTCAACATGCATATCAATATTTCTTTAACTCCCAACATTCAAATTCATATAACATTATCAGCATAATTACAATTTCATATATATATTTTAGTCTCCAATATATCCTCTTAGTTGCAGTAATCTTCCACTAATTTTATAGCTCTTATAATTATTTTCTTTTGGGATATTTGAGCCATTAAATCAAACTCATACACATCACATACACAAATTACGAACCCAAGACTTCTTGGTTAGAAGCCAAATCCCCCAACAAATGGACCAAGATGAACTGCCACTATCAAAAAATAGAGCTATCGCAGCACAAATTTCGACCTATACCGGCAGTTATAACCGCTACTTTTTTCCTTGCAGCGGTTTTAGGATAGTTGCACTACCGCTGTAATTGTAATGCGCTGTAACGACATTCCGCAACGATTTATGAATTGGCGGGGTAGTTTTATCAAAGTGCTTAATTTAGCAACGATCATAACCGGTGCAAACTTATAGATTTACAGCGGTTATAATCACAACATACTGGATTTGATAGCGGTTTTAAAACTGCCTCAAATATCTACTGTGAAAATACCTTCTTTTTGGTAGTATGAGTGGCTCTTATATTCTACGAGCTCTCATAATGAGCTACCTACTTCAAGTAATCAGCAACCTCCACTCGTTTTATAGCTGTAACAAAATTCAACGTTGGCTCTACTCCTTTTTGTACAACCACCAAACAAGCTTGCTATAACATACATTCTCTTGATCTCAAGGGTTTTCTTTCTCTGATTATAATTCACTCTCAAAGCCTTCTGGTTCATTTGAAAGGTAATTAATGGTTTCCATGCTGACAGAGTGTGTAATATATTTTCAATAATGAGCAATTATGATATTAATTTTTTTTTTTTTAACCTTAACCACTAAGTATCAGGTCCTTTCACACTAACAAGACAATCACTAGGGCAGTGTGTCTTACTTAGATGTCCAAGTCTAATTTGTTGAGAAAATTATTCTATGCAGGCATTGGACGTCATCCGGAGTCGAATCAGAGCGCATCACGTCATTCTTTTGTTGTGTACAACAGCTGTGTACCGGCATACCGATGTGTACCGGGTGATGTGACGCTCTCTGGTTCACCTCTGGACGGTTCAGTATTTGCGTAGAATAATCTCTCAACTTGTTGAGGGTATAAAGAAGTTTCCCACCATTTATTTAGAGCAGTAGTAAATATTTCAATGCACGTAACAATTTTTATCATCAGCTGTGAAGCTTCTGATATTCAAGTTCAGTCTATCTTCCCTGTCTTGATGATGATCTTTTTTCTCTTTAAATTCATGTAGATCTGAAATATTTTTTGTTGATAACTTACTTTTAATATTTCACGTTACTCTGATGATATCAAATTGATTTTCTTTGCCTGCAAATGATTTCCTTTAAGTAGTTCGAACCAGTATGGTGTGGCTATTCAATCAGGTCATCATTGCGCCGAACCACTCCGCTATTTGGCTGTTAGTTCCAGTTCTCGTGCAAACCTTTACTCCCACAATACCAAAGAGAAGGTGGATCACTTTGTTGAGGCACTTAAAGCTACAAGCAACTATACAATATATATATATATATAAGATTTTTATTACTCATATTAAGTAATGATGGATATTGACTGGAATTGAACATACATATTAATTCTTTTGCCTTGTATTAAAAGTAGTTATATAGTTTTGATTTTTTTTTTAAGCTTATTATGTAAATTTTAATGATTTCACGTTAGGGAATATGTCAAGATTGTGAAAAGTGATGCTGTTAAAGATTGTCAGGTTCTTTAGATTTTGCTCTTCATTTTTTTTTAATTCTTTTGTAGTTAGAAACTTGTGATCAATTAGTGATTATACTAATTTCATGACTATTATATAGTGATTTTGGGAGAATAAATATTGTGCAATATTTTGAGATATGTAATTATTAGTTGCTTTCATTGAATATATATTTATTATTTTAATGACTTATAGAAGCTCTAATTGATTAATTAAGAAAATAAAATAGATAATTCTTCTAAATTTAATTCTGAAGCGTTATATTAATTTGTGAGAAATGTTATTGTGACAATTAATTAGGTTGTACTGTTGACTTAGGCCCCAATTATATTAGTCGAACTTGTTAGGGGGTTATAAGGGGACCTATCCTTGCTTGGATTTGGCGGCTTTGACCCAATTTTTTTCGTACAACCATACAACGTTGTGGCACAATATACTTGAGCATCATGACACTGTAGTCTTTGGTTAAAGATAGAGAAAAAAAATTGTTGTAACACTATAGGATGCAAGTACATAATGCTGCAAGGTGGCTTAGAGACACAGTGAAACTCAATAACAAACTTTACAAAATATCATTTGATTTTGTATAATTAAAGAACCGCTCTGCCATCCTCTCGTATCAGTAATAGAGCACAGCAGCTTAACAAAAGATGGAAGCATAAAAATTTCAAGGGAAATTTACATGCATACCACTTTATTTCATGTTATTTACATATCTAACACTCAAAACATTAATATTACATGTCTACCACCCATAAAAAACTTTACTATCAAATCTACCACTCCTATAATTCATTTCTACCATTCATATCATCCTATAAACTTTAATATTTCACTTCATGCATCCAATTTTGTTCTATGAGTGGTAGATATGTAATATGTAAATAACATGAAATAAAGTGGTATGTATGTATGCAAATCCCTTAAATTTCAAATGATCCGTGCAAAAAGTGAGGCACAAATGCATCAATTAAAAATGAATAAAAAAAAAACTATATTTATGAACCAATCACCAGAATGGTTAACTGACAGGTAGCTGTAATAAAAATCTAAAATTGTTAGGGGGCCTTTTTGATGGCTTGGTGACAAAGCTAAGCGTAAGTTTAATGATGCAAACGGCTAAAGCTTACATATTCCGAGAAATTAAAATATCAGGCCTAATGTAGCTAATCTAATCTAAACGCAAAGTATTAGAAAGTAAAAAAGTTGTGCAAATTTTTAAATTTAAGAAAGCAACAAATCCGGTATACAGGAGGGAGTGAATGAAAGCCTGGTATTCGATTAACAGCGCCAGAACCAAGATAAAGATGGGAAGGGAACAGATGGTTTTCCAGAAAACAAAAAGAAATTAAATATCCAAACAGTCTCAAACGAAGAAGAGGTGGAGCATGTTTCATCCCATGGCATACTTCTGGGTCCAGTTGCGAGCAGTGGCCTCATACTTTGCTCTGTCGGTTTTATACATCTGAGCAATCTCAGGCACAAGTGGGTCATCCGGGTTCGGATCAGTCAATAGTGAGCAGATAGAAAGCAAGACCTGTTCACCAACAAAACTAGGCAAAATTAGCGAAAATAATGTTGAAGCCAAATATTTTACTCCATAATTTTTGAAAATAAAGATTAAGGCTTTGTTTGGGACTGCTTTCTTAATGCTTTTAAAGCAACTTTTTAGTACAACAAAGAAATTTTTTATACTTAAAAACTATTTTAAGAAGTAATAAAAAAACCGTCTCAAATGAAGTCTAAAAGAGTTGCTCCACAAGTACATTCCATTCCATGAATAAATCACAAATAAGAACTGTGTTATGACGAGAAATGCATTACCAAAGAAACATAAGTGATAACTGTGCACACAGTAATTTTATTATTTTTATTATTTAGATATTGAGTGTCTAAATATAATACCAATGTTTAAAAAACTAGATTAGACTGCCGGTCAAGTAATTTTAACAGCATTAACCGTGTTGAATTGATGGTTCAACTAGTTAACTGGTAGACCCGTCGTGGTTTCATAAAAACCAGGCAGTTCAAATGTTATTGATCACAAACCATTGATTTGAGACCAAATGTTTCAGATTTTAAGATTAAAACTTAAAATAAAAAAATAATAATTTTATAAAATAATAAAACACTAAAAGTCTAAAACAGTTAATCTTCTTCTCTTTTGATTTTTCGCATACCCGGCCTCAATCGATAGCTCACTCGCATGAGACAAAGATGCAGGCGATTTCGGCTCTCCTCACTGTAGCTAGTTGATAGACAATGGATACGGTTCAAGCAACAAATCAGCGGACAACAATCACACAATTTGGAAGGACAACACTCACAACAATCTTTATGGATTCTCAATTGGAGAAAACAATAAAGAAACAATAGGAAGCTCAATTGAAGAGGAGGATTCGGCTCTCCCAATTCTTTAATCGCCGACTAGTCCAAAGGCCTACATAACCAACAAAACTCCCCAAAAATCAGTCCATCAAAAAACCATCCCATAAACCTAGGAATGCAAACAATCCATAAGGAAATCTATAAACACCGGCTACATTCAAATTCCCTCCTAAGTCCCTCTCAAAACTTTCCTAACCGCAAGAGGCGAAACTTTGTTCTGCCTCGTGCAGACCCAGGTTGGTCTAACAATACCTCCCTCCTAAAGACCCATATTGTCCTCAAGGAGAAACGATGGAAACTTATACTTCACCCTCTCGTACATTTCCCATATGGCGTCATAGTCGGGTAGGTGCTTCCATTTGATCAACACTTCCTTGATACATTCCTCTCCCTGTCGCACCCCTTTTAACTCCAGTGATTCTAACACCACCTCTAGATCATCAGGGTCGCCGGTAACTCTGAACTAGTTGTATGCTCCCCAATAACTCTCATCAACTAGGGGACGTGAAACACCAAATGTATGGTAGCTGTCGGGGGCAACCTCAATTGTTAAGACACATCTCCAATCTTCTCCAATATCCGTAGGATATAAAGTATCTTGGTGCTAGCTTTTCATTCCTACAATTCGCTACTATCCTCTATTTGTAAGGTCGTAGCTTCAAGAATACTCTATCCCCAACTGCGAATGGGATGTCCTTCATGTGTCGATCTGCCTATTTCTTCATAATTTGTTGAACCCTCAACAGGTGCTTCTTCAATTCCTCTAACACTTTATCTCTTTCCTCCAGGTACTGATCTACTGAAGGGACTAGTGTTCTCCCCTGCCCAAGAATACTCTAGTGTCCTCCAGGTCTCTTCCGTACAACACTTTGAAAGGGGTCATTTGAGAAGCTGAGTGATATAAAGTATTGTATCAGTACTCTGCTCATGTAGCCACTTAGCCCACAGCCGAGGTGTCTCTGAAGCAAAACACTGCAAATAAGTCTTCAGGCTTCTATTGACAACCTCCGTCTATCCGTCTGTCCGTCTGTCTAAGGGTGGTAAGCAGTGCTTCTTTTGAGAAGTGTTCATTGCAGCATGAACAACTCCCTTCAGAACTGACTGATAAACAACTTATCTCAATCAAATACTATCAACTTTGGAATTCCATGCAATCTAACCACCTCTCTGATGAATGTTGTAGCTACTGTGACTGTCGTGTAGGGATGATGTAAGAAAATGAAATGAGCATACTTACTCAACCTATCAACCACCACCAAAATCACTATAAACTTCTCAGATCGGGTTAGTCCATTTATGAAGTCTATGATAACCTCTTCCCACACTCTATTTGGAAGAGTCAAGGTTTGAAGTAGTCCCCCTGGAGCCGCAACCATGTACTTATTTCTCTGGCATACCTCACACCTACCCACCATCTCCTCCACATCCTTATGCATCCCTTTCTAATAAAATTTTGCTGCCAACCTTTTGTATGTCTTTTGTACCCCCAAATAGCCTTTAATTGCGCTCCCATGAAATTCCTGCAGCATATGTGGAATACGAATTGAGGTTAGTGGCATCACAAACCTCCCTTGATACAGTAGTCTCTCTTCTTCAAGGGAATAGCCTAAGTGGCTGCTCTCATCCCTTAGTTGATCCCTCTTAATCTTCCTCAGCTCCACATCCTGCACACTTTCTAGTTTGATAGCCCCCCAATCCACCATCAATGATACTGAAATAGCAATCTCATGGAGCTTCCCCACACATCTCGATAAGGCATCAACCACCTTATTCTCGAATCTTGGTCTGTATTGAATCTCAAAATCATAGACCAACAGCTTGGACAGCCACCACTGATGCTCCTCAATCACCATCCTTTGCTCTGGCAGGTATTTCAGGCTCCTCTAGTTCATCCTGACAATGAAATGCTGACCCAACAAGTATGGCCGCCACTTCTGAATGGGTACAATGGCCATCAATTCCCTCTCATAAACTAACTATAACCTAGCTTTAGTTGTTAATACTTGATTGAAGTAGCCTATGGGTCTGTGATTCTGCATGAGCACGACCCCCAACCCATATCTTGATTCATTCGTCCCAACCACAAAGATCTATCTGAGGTCCGGTAGGGTCAAAACTAGTATTGTGGACACCACTTTCTTCAATCTCTCAAAAGCCTGTGTAGCTGCCCCCTCCCTAATCGACCTACTAGTATGAAATAAAAAAAAAACAAGTACAAACTTCCTAAGATATAACTAGAACACATTGTTCATGATCGACTGAAAAGTGGCAGGGCATTTGTGAGCCCGAATTGCATAATTAAGAACTCGTAATGCCCCTCATATGTCCTGAAAGCAGTCTTCAGGATATCCTTCTCCCTCATCCTGATCTGATGGTATCCCGACTTCAAATCCATCTTGATGAACACCACTACCCCATACAACTCATCCAATAGCTCATCGATCATCAGTATAGGAAACTTATCTAGCACAGCCTCCTTATTAAGAGCCCGGTAGTCCACACAAAATCTCCAACTCCCATCATTCTTCTTAACCAATAAGACTGTGCTAGAAAAAGGGCTCACACTTGGCTTGATGATCCCCTCCTCCAACATATCACAAATTAGCTTCTCTATCTCATCATTCTGAATATGTGGCCTGTGGATAATGGTAAGCCCGCACACTAATCAGTGACACCCCCTCCCTAAAGGTGATTTCATGCTCTTGCTCCCTTGGTGGAGTTAAGCCTTGAGGTTGATGAAAAACCTCATTGAACTGTTGTATGAGTGGTTGTACTGAAAGAGGAATGTCCCCCGTTCCTCCTGTTTAATTCCTTCTAAGCTTAAAAGTTCCACCAAAAATCCTCCCCCCACCTTCTGTATGGTATTGAGAGACACCATGGCCCTGGACAATCCTGCATCTCCCCGGATCACCATCATTCTTCCACCACCACCTCCATTATCAATGTTACCAAATTAACCTTGGTATCTCCCAAGATCTACAACCACTTCATCCTCGGGATGACATCAATGCTCCACAACTCCAATGAGAAAAAATCATCTATCACCTGAACCTCTTGTATAGTCAGCATAACTCCTCTACACACTCCTTTACCTATCTCCACTTTCCCAGTGTCCATCATCACCCCATAGTCCCCTGTGTAATCTCACCCCCAATCGGTCCATGACCTGATTGGAAATAAAATTATGAGTAGCCCCACTATCGATCAACACCACCACTTCTCTGTCTGCTATCTCCCCTTTCACTTTCATGGTATGATTCGGGGTGAACCCCACCACTGAGTTCAAGGAGACTTTAGTCATATCAAGATGTAACTTCTCCTCTACCCTAGTCTCACTCCCACCTCCCTCCTCAATTTCTTCGTCATCACAAAAAAGTTTAATCTTTGCACATGTGCCCCGGAGTATATTTCTCATCACATCGAAATCATAATCTCTTTGCCCTCTTTTTCTACACCCTCTCAGTCAACTTTTTGAAATTTCCCCCACTCCCTCTTGCAGGCTTCTCCCTTTGGATCTCACGAAGGTTGGCCGATGTAGGCACCTTGGGTGATATAAAAGTGATGGTCATCTTGTATGAAACTACCGCCTCTGGCTCCCCTCTCCTAGTACTTCTGATCCTCCACCAATTGAGCTAGCTTCATAGCCTCTCCTAAGTCTCGAGGCCTCATGAATCTCACTACTTCTCGAATGTCTGATTTGAGCCCTTCATAAAACTCCCCTCCAACGCAAAGTTTGTCCGTCGACAGTGTTTCGACCTGGTTCGCCATACAGCCGATCTAGTTGACTCACCATGTGCTCAAATCTCTCGCAATACTCTGCCACTGAGCCTTCTTATACTAGGGCAAAGAACAACTCATAGAATTCTCCTCCCCTACTGGTTTGGAAACTTTCCAATAAACACTCTTTGAATTCCCTGCAACTCCATTAGGCCACCTCATGTCTCTCCACTGGTACTAAGACAACATCTTTCCTTCCAAACATAGGCTATATGCCATCAATTTCTCCTTTTTTGTCAACCCATTGACAGTAAAATATCACTTGTGGGCTCCCAAAATTTTGCCCCGGCCTCCGCTGCTGATTGCTTTTTCTTCTCAGGGGGAATTTTAACAGAATTAAGTTACGAGGAAATTTTTGGGAAGGCAGATGGGTTTTTAGATAAGACACTACCCAGAGATTTCACCCTCATTTTGCGAGGACTTTGTGATCTGAGTTCTAATTTCTTATAGGCGTAAGCCCCTATAGTTAATTACCCCTCCCGATCACGAGAGAGAACTTTCAATTAAGGCTACTTGTCAATCAGATATGTAGAGAATACGTGTTATCTGACATATAGTAGCAGCATGGGCTTGGATGTTTGGAAATTGGGGTTGAGATATTTGAGAAGTTTGATACTTAAAAGTGAAATTTCACCATCCTGCAGTTAAAGCGCATGGTGGGGGATAGATGATGAGCCCGATCAAGATCTCATGGTTCCATCGTCCCGGGCCAATTTGGTCCTTGGTCTGCTTAGTCATAAGAGGTAGTCGACCCAACCTAACATAAGGATCCTTGGCGGCAACCATGGGTTGCTTTGTCTAAGGGTATCTTGTAGACTTGGGGTGGATATTTGTTTAAGGGGACAAATTTGAATTAACCTGAGCTAACAGAGGGCTTTGTGCCCTATCAATTATATACTATTGATTCATATCTCAAGGATTTGATTCCATTAAGGAATATATTAGCTCTGGCCACAACCAGTATTTAGTGGTGCCATTTGGTGGAAAAACCACTTGGATCAGAGAGCCCCGGGTCATAACCCTTTATCCTGCGGTGCAATTTGACGGCAAAACTGTCGGTTAGAGGGCACGTACCACGTCTTTACTGGCAGGAGATTGTTTGAGAATAGATCATAGTGATATTTTCAACTAGGCATTAACTCTATATGAGCTGAAGTAGTTTTTCAATTTGTTCACCCCAACAAATTGTTGTGGAGGATGAATGGAATTTTGCTTTAAGTGGTTAATGATTGAATTTCCATTTCAAATATTTTGGAATTTGGGATTTTAGATTTTGTGGAGATTTGGGATGGCATTTGAAAGTATTTGAAATTAACCCCTTCGGTTGAGGTCTACATTCAACACGGCCATCATCGAGAAGACCTTGAGGTCACTTGAAAATATTTAAATTTTGATGGAAGGTTGAGAACATTTTGAAATATTTGAAATTAACTCCTCCGGTTGAGATCTTCCATCAACGCGGCCATCATTGTGGTGTTTGGGGTCATTTTCATTTAAAAGTATTTGTATTTTGTGGATAAACCTTGTCAACTCTATTAAGTTGTCGACAGAAGATTGGGTTTCATAGGCTTATATTTTTGTGAATGAATTTTCATTGTTATAATCCTTGAAGGCCTAATATGAATGTATTAAGACAAATATATTGGTCCGCATAATCGCATATTTGTCTGATGATTCGAACTTTGTCGACTCATATTTACCCGCTTAGGAGGATCGGGTTTCATAGGTTTTATGCTTTTATTAGAAAATTATCATTGTTATAGGCCTTGAAGACCTAATATGAATGTATTAAGACAAATATACCAGTCGCCATAACTGTATATTTGTTTGATGATTCGAACCCTATCGACTCATATTGATCCGTATAGAAGAATCGAGTTCGAACTTGAATTCACTTATTGACCCGCGCAGCATCCCTAGATGTCAAGTATGCACCAACAACATGCTCGCCGAGGCCCAAACAGGTGTATGAGAGTATTTTATAATTATTTGTTGAACCTTGTCGACTCATATCTACATGCTTAGGAGAATTGTGTTCAAGTTTATTGACCCGTGTAGCATTCTTAAACGTCACGTGTACCAACAACACACTCGTCGGGGCCCATGCGGGTGTACGATTGCACTTACCCTTAGTGTACCTATGTGTATACAAACTACGATGCATATGCAAGGGAATTTTGAGATATTTTAGTTGTGCAGGTAACTGTCATTTGAATGCACATAACATTTCATTTGAGAACTTATATACATCTTCTGTTTGCTTATACACGGGTCGCAGATCCGGTGGCATTATTATCTAAATGTCATGAGGCGCCTCATCATCCTGATGTTAACTCCCCTTTTCTCGTTCACCGGGAGGTCCTTCTTGAAATTCGTGACTACTACCTTGATAATTGGCCTTCAAAATGAATAGAATATCAGACTTCAAGGTCTACAGTGTATCAGACGTCTACAGGATGTAGCATCCATAACCAAATAATTGGCCTTCAAAATGAATAGAGGTATCTAGATGCACTTGTTATTTCCAGTGTTCATGGATGTTAGAACTATTTTCTTCTCAAGTACATAACCAACAAGAAATTTTGGAACACCAGAAAGTTTAGTTCGAATTTGTTCAAACATCTCTTCTATTATACTGGGAGGTGTTCTTCTCTGTATATCAAGTTATCTTTATACTTGACGTACTCGCAGCATCTCAATCACTAATGTTGTGGGTGTCCGTAGGAGATTCTTCGTATTTACAACATCTCAATCATTACTGCTGTAGGTGTAGTATGTACTTCTGTCCACAGGGGTTCGTTGTACTTACAATATACCCACTGTTGTTATCCACAAGTACTATATAAAGTATTACTACTTGAGTGGAGTGTTATATGTACGACGAATTTACTACAACCTAAAGGGACTGGAATTTGTTGTAATCCTTTAACATTTATATTGTGGATAATGTTTTGGGTATATCACAAGCTTTCTACAATCACCCATAGACACTTGTATTCACTTCATATCATCTGCCTCCAATTGCAGTAGATGAATGTATTTATTGGCCATTGATAGAGCATTGATTGCAAGGATGACATAACATCCATTGCCTGTTGCTAAATTAGTACTCATAAGCCCGTTGTGATTGTGGCAAATTTCTATCACCGCCAACAAGTGTTCGTATCTACAATAGATCTTGCATTTTCTTGTATTCCTCCTCCATGCACATCAACCAATGAGTCATCACATTCGTCGTATGTCTTTACTTGAAGGAGAGCACAATACTCACTTACAATCAAGTGATATTGATTGTATGAAAATTGCATTTGCTTCAGACTCTTCGAATAAACCTTCGTTGTTAGCTCGTTGTATATTGAATTCTTTTGTCTCTCGTGGATAAGCAACATTGAATGTAACAAGTCCTTGGTTATTTGAGTTTGATTCGAGTTTAGATTCCTTTTGATCGTTCAATTGAAGTTTGGATTTACAAGTCTTGGCACAAATCTTTGCATATTTGTTTGAGTTTGCTCCTCATCAGTCCTTTAAGTCCAAATCCACTATGTTAAATCAAGTTCGAGTTCAAGTTCACAATGCCCATTTGAGTTTGAATCCAAATTATTCAAATCAAATTCACTTAATATTCAAGTCAAGTTCGAGTTCGAACTTATTTCATTTAGATTCAAGTAGTTTATTAATCATTTTGCTTTGTGTTTAGATACAAGTCCAAGTTCACAAGTTTAAGTCCCATGTTATTTATCCAAGTCCTTGAATATTCGGTCCAAATTCCGACAGCCTCCCGACGTCTCCCCCATTTAAAGAAAAAACCAAGAGTCATAGCCAGACCGCCACGTCAAGAAAGACGTGCACGGTCAGTGTTGAGAGACACCGCGACCATAGTCTTAGTCATCCACCACGCCAAGAAAGGTGTGCATGGGTCTTTAAAAGTACATTTTTGAAAAAGCAGTTCTTTCCCCACGTACGGGTACTTATATTTTTGCCCTGCCAAGCTAAAAAAAAGCGCGCACAAGGCTCGTCCGCCTCGTCGAAAGCATCGCACCAAGTTTCCTCCCGCTATGCTAAGAAAAGCATGCACAGGGGGTCCCTCGGGGCGCTGCAAATGCCGAAAACAGGACTTTAAAGGGGGATTGCCCACCTCGCCGTGAGTACCGCGACGAACGTCCTCCCACTGTGCTAAGAAAAGCGCACATTGATGGTTATTCGCCGCGATACAAGCATCAAGAACAAGTTTTCCAACCTTTAGGGCTTTATACCTTTGCGAGGAGTATCGACGAGGTTGACACGAGGATCAAGGCACAAGAGAGAAGCTCCCACTTCTCTTCTTTATTTTTATAACAATAAGTAATTATAATTAATTATAATAATCAATTATATTTAATTGTAATTAACAATAATTAATTAATAGTAATAAATTAAGATTAATGATAATTAATTAAGATCAAATTAAAATTAATCGCAATTAATCATGAAATTATAATTAAACGTAATTAATATTAATTAATTACAATTAAATATCATTAATCACAAATACCAAAAAGAGCTATTTATATGCAGCATTAATGCATGATTTAATCAAGGGTTTAGACAAAATCCTGTTAACAGGATTTAGGTAATTCTCAAACCTCCTAAAGCCAATTAAATCCTCCCCTTTCTTCTATGGCTTGGAGGATTTACGGGATTTGGCCGAAACAGCGCGTGAAAGAGAGAGAGTTACCTTCACAGCGGGCTCCCATCGCTACTTCCGATCGAACAAGAGGGGAACGTCGCGGGACGAGAGAAGTTGAACGACAACGAAGAAGTGCGCCAAAGGAAGAGAGTTTTCTTCACAGCAAGCGAGCTCCCGTTGTCTCTTCCGATCAAAAATGTCGTAACTTCCGCACCGACAGGAAGGGAAAATCGTAGAGGGAGCGTAGTCGAACAGCCACTAAGGAGCCGTAGTAGCGACGCTTGCAATCTCTACACCTCTTATGAAGCAACGAAGCCGAACAACAACGAAGAAAAGAGAAGAAGCGCGTGAGAGGAAGGGAGTTGACCACACCACGATCGAACTCCTGCCGCTGCTTCTAATCAAAATGTCGTAACCTCTGATCCAACTGAAAGGGGAAGTGGGAGAAGGAGCGAAGTCAATTTGTAACAAGAGAGTGGTCGAAGCCCTCCCTCTCTCATGTTTTTTAACGATGCGAGGACGTGCGGGATGAGCTGACACCATACAAGCAGAGATCATGTGAGCATCATCGACGGCGTGCTAAGTTCAGCACAGGACAAGTACGAGCGTTTTTTTTTTCTTTGTTTCATTCGATATGAGGTCAACATCACTCTACCTTGTAAATCCACCCGTATGTATCCTCCCCTCAAAGATGGGCATTTTCAACTTCATGACCTTCGAATCCTCTTCATTTCCCCTAATTCCTCCATAGTTTTCCCTTCTCCAAGAGGGTGGTCCTTCCCCCACCCCCCCCCCCCAACCCTCCAAGTGTCTCGACCCTCCCTTCCACGTTCATACCCAAACCCTTCCTTGAATTCCCTCCTTCCTTCAAAATCAACCTCTCCGGTCATAATCTCCATCCCTTCTTTCTTAATCAGCACCCCTTTGCTCATACTCCACATGTCCACGCCTCTCCCCATACCTTCCACCTCTCTCCTCCCTTTGAAAAGGTTTCATATGGGGTATTCTCCCTTCTCCCTCTGCGATCTCCACATCATTTTCATCCATACGAATTTCAGAATTTGTATTTTTCCTTCTGGCCCTCTCGCCTCAGAAGTCGCCATTTGGTTGTGGAGATCCAACATCTTCTTTACCATGTCACATAGGTCAGAGAATTATTCTTTCATGGAGGAAATTCTCTTCTCAACCGTTGCTTTGATTTGGTTCATCTCCCCGTCAAGACGTTCTTCCAACGCATCCACCTTCTTGGCCGTCATTGATACCTGGATCTTTGTTAGACTCAAAAATCTGTATTTCCACCACAATAATAGAAAAAATAATTGTTATGACAAGAAAAACTGCTGTAGGAAATAGCCCAAACAGCCTCAGAAAGCGGCTCTAATACCAATTTGATAGACAACGGATATGGTTCAAGCAAAAAATCAGGGAAAATAATCACACAATTGGAAGGACAACACTCACAACAATCTTTATGGATGGAAAATACATAAAACAATAAAGATGCAAAAAGATCCTCAATTAAAGAGGAGAATCCGGCTCTCACAATTCTCTAGTCGCCGACTAGAGCCCAAACACCTAAAGAACCAACAAAACTCCCCAAAAATCAATCCACCAAAAAATCATCCCCAAACCCTAGGAAAACGTACTCCTTAATGCATACAATCCATAAGAAAATCTCTTAACAGTCCCTACAATCAAATTTCTCTCCTAAATCCCTTTCAAAACTTTCCTAACCGACGATATTGGATACACCAGATCGCGCAGCACACTCGGGAGGCAAACAAAGTTTCTTCTCATGTAGACTCGGGCCGGTCTAACACTAGTCACCATTGACGGTTGTCCGTCCCCTCTCTCCTCGGTCCTCACCGCCAAGGCCCAAGATAGATTTCCATTTTTTTTTTTGCTAGATAGGATATAATTTTCGTCCAAAAAATAAAATTTATTGTTTTATTCTAACATAGTTTTGTATGGGTTGTTAACCTTTTTTTTTGGTGCAAATAGTAATACTAATCTATGATTATTTGCAAGATTTTGAAAAATCCTAAATTTATAGAAATATTCTTCAATACCTGAAATAAAAACATTCTTCGCTAAACGGTAAGTCACTAATACTCTTACAAACTTGTTTTAACAAAATGGAGCTTTTCTTTTACATATGTTTGCTGCTCTTTTTTGTTGCTTGTAGATTGAAAATGTGTTTTTTTTTAAGATGAAGCTTATTCTTTTTACAATTGGTGTATTTCTTTATTGAAATTCTTGAAGAAAGTTATTCATGAAACTTCTGATAGGAAGTAGACGCACTTTTAACCAACTTAGTAAACAACAATAAGAAATTGAGAAGAACACACCAGAATTTTTTTTATTTTGAGAAACATGAAAGAAAATAGCAAGATACAATCTAACTCTCCCAAATCCCTAGCTGCCAGCTAGTGCCCTCACAACCTAAGAACTTCTAATTTCAACAAACATAAGCATATCCTAACCCTGGGGAAAAAACTACTTAAAGCATACACTAATACAACAAATCCCCAAGCCACCCTCCTAAAATGGTTTTCCCTCCTCTGAAATCATCCCATAATTAGCCTTAAATAAGCTCCCCTAATTCCCTCTCAGATTTGAATTCAAATTAGATTTCTCTCCTTAACTAATTCTCTCCCAATTTTAATTAAAACTTTCTTAAACAATTTCTCCTCTCTTCATGCCCGTCGCCCACCCTAGTGGGGCCTACCGGCTCAGTCGCCAGTCCATCAATATCCCCTCCCAAAAAACACACCTTTTCCTTAAGGTGGAAAAACGAAAACTACTGCTTCATTCTCTCGTATGGCTCCCTCCTCAATTTCCTCTTCATCACAAACAGAGAGAACCTCAAAAGTTCGATCCTTATACATGTGCCACGATATAAAACTCTCCTCGCATCTAAAACACAACCCTTCGCCTTCTTCTCCTGTAACTCTATTTATGTGACCTTTTTAAAGTTTCCTCTAGGTCTCCCTCCTAAAGTCATCTCCTTTGAGGTCTCCCTAAGTGTACTCGGTATCGACTCCTTGGATGACAAAAGGATGATATTCATCATGTACGAACCTCCTAAGTTGTTGCATATCCCCTCTCTCCAAGTGCCTCTGATCCTCCACTAATTGGGCTAGCTCCATAGCCTCTGCCAATTCACAGGCCCCATCACTCTAAGGAATTTCTAGTTTGAGCCCTTTCATAAAGTTCCCCTCTAGCACAATCTCTAGAAGCCAATCCATTTAACTAGCCAAGTGCTCAAACTGTTTACGATACTCCACCAATATCCCCTCCTGCATCAGAGTAAAGAACTGCTCATATAAGTCCCCTCCCCAGTTGGTTCGGAAACGTTCCAACAAGAAGTCCTTGAACCCCCTCCAAATCCCTATAGGCTGCCTCATATCTCTCGACTAGTACCATGCCAATGCTTTCCTCTCCAAGCACATGCCGGCTGTCATCAGTCTCTCCTCCTTTGTCAACCCCCATTAACGACAAAATGCCTCTCCACCCAATAGATCCACCCATGTGCATTCTCTCCCTCAAAAAAGGCATCTTCAGCTTCCTCACCCTCGGATCTCCTCTGTTCCCCATTATTTATTAATAATTTCACATTACCCAAGTGAGTGGTCCCCCCAAGTGTTCCAATCATCCCTTCCACGCTCGTACCAAAACCCATCGTCGAAATCCCCCTCCTTTCACACATCTACGATCATAATCAACCCCTCTTCTTTCAAATTCAATAACCCTTTGTTCATACCCAACCCCCTCACACCTCTCCTCATATCTTCTACCTATCTCTTCCCTAGAAATGGGCTTTAGAGGAGGTCTTCACTCTTCTCCATCCAAATCTCCACATTATGATCATCCCTCCGGTTGCCAGAATTTGCATTTCCTCTTATCATCATTCTTTCCTCTGATGCCACAAGTTGGACATGAAAATTCAACACCTTCATCTCTTATAGGTTAGAAAACTTATCCTCCATCGATGAAATTCTATCCTCAAACGTCGCTTTGAGTCGGCTCACTTCTCCTTAAAGAGTCTCTTCCAAGGCATCAACTATTTTGGTCGCCATAGGTCCCAAATCATGTTATGATACCAGTTTGATAGGAAGTATATGCACTTTTAACCAAATCAACGAACCACAAGAAGAAATTGGGAGGAAAAACACACCACAAATCTTCTTATTGTAAGAAATATGAAAGAAAATAGCAAGATACAATTGGATCTTCAATTGGAAAGGAAGATCCGGCTTTCCCAAATCCCTAGCCGCCAGCTAGAGCCCTCACAACCTAAGAACTTCTAATTTCAGTAAACACAAGCATATCCTAACCCTAGGGAAAAAAACCTAGTTAAAGCATATATTAATATAGCAAATCCCCAAACAACCCTCTTAAAATGATTCTCTCCTAGTAAAATCAAGCATAATCTAAAATCATCTCATAATTAGAATTAAATAGGCTCCCCTAATTCCCTATTATATTTGAATTCAAATTAGATTTCTTTCCCTAATTAATTCCCTCACACTTGTAATTAAAACTTTCTTAAACAATTCCCCCTCTCTCTTCTTGCCCGCCACTCACCCCAATGGAGCTCGCCGACTCAGCCGCCAGTCCATCAACTTCATAACCACATTTTGCAAGTCATAATTATAGAGCTCTCTTAATTTTATAGGGGTTGTACTCATTTATAAGAGACATCCATTATAAACTTTTAATAAAATTTTCAATTTATATGGTGGTAATGTAAGTGAGAGCCATGTATCGCTAACTTGTTGGATGCTTGCATGCAATCCTAGAGAATTTCTTGGGTTAAAGTTAAATCTCAAAATAGTCCCTCAACTATTCGTATATGATAATTTTAGTCTCAAATTATAATGTTACTTTAATTTAGTCTCTCAACTATACAAAATTGATCTAAAATAGTCCCATTGGGACTTAATTAGAATCAATTTTGTAAAGTCGATGGACTAAATTGAGATAATTTATATCAAAATTACAACATGAGGGACTATTTTGGATTAACTTTGTATAATTGAGAGACTAGATTGGGATAACGAGATACTCTGCGATTAAATTGACCAACATGAATAGTCTAGAGACAATTTTGGGATTTTTTTTTTTTGTTATTATGAAAAGTACAATATTGGCAACATAATTAGTTTAACTGCCATGTTAATAAAATCAGGTGTAATATCAAATAGATTTGAAATTTTTCTTTAATAGTAATGAGAATGATTTGGCCATCTTTTCATTTAAAAAAAAATTTATTTAACTTCTATGTAAGAAAAAGTTAAAGCCATATGAAAAGTTAAGCAATGAATTAATTAGGTTATTAAATTATTTTAGAATGGATCCACCAAACAGTCAGTCAATATCTTCAACTCAGTGTGCGTGAGAAAATAGTTCTTGCTTGGAATCACTCCAATAAATATATGTGGGCTCCAAAAATTCGGCCCCGGCATCCAATCGCTTTTCTTATTCGGCGAGGGAGTTTTAACTGAATAAAGTTCCGAGGTAAATTTTGGAAGGCAGATGGGTTTGTAGAAAAGACACTACCCAGAGATTTCGCCCTCATTTTGTGAGGACTTTATGATCTGAGTTCTGGTTTCCTATAGGCGCAAGCCCCTATAGTTAATTACCCCTCCCGGTCACGAGAGAGAACTTTCGATTAAGGCTAGTCATCAATCAGATACGTAGAGAATACGTGTTATCTGGCATATAGTAGCAGCAATGGATTTGGATATTTGAAATGTTTGGAAGTTTGAAGAGTTTGGTAATTTGAAGGTTTTGACATTTAAAATAGAAATTTCACCATCCTGCACTTAAAGCTGATGGTGGGGGAATGGATGATAGACCCGATCAAGATCCCATGGTTCCGTCGTCCCGGGCCATCATGGTCCCTGGTCTACTTAGTCAGAGGAGGTAGTCGACCCAACCTGACAGAAGGATCCTTGTCGGCAGCCATGGGTTGCTTCGTTCAAGGGGACCTTGTAGATCGGGGTTGAATGTTTGTCTAAGGGGACAAATTTGAATCCACCTTAGCTGACAGAGGGCTTCGTGCCCTATCGATCATATCATATTGATTCATATCTCAAGGATTTAACGCCATTAAGGAGCGTATTGGCTCTGGCCATAACCGCTATCTGTGGTTCCATTTGGCGGCAAAACCACTCAGTTCAGAGGGCCCCGGTTCATAGCCGTTTAACTGCAGTGCCATTTGGCGGCGAAACTGCCGGTCAGAGGACACATACCACGTCCTTACTGGCAGGAGATTGTTTGAGAATGAATCCTAGTAATATTTTCGACTAGGCATTTGGCTTTTTGTGAGCTAGAGTTTATTTGAATTTGTCCACCCCGGCAGACTGTTGCGGAGGGTGAATGGATTTTGCTTTAAGCGTTGATGAATTTATTTCAATTTTAAATATTTTTGAAATTTTTGGGGAGTTTTTGGATGTTTGGAATGGACTTTGTGGAGTTTAGATTTTCGGGCATTTGGATGGAATTTGAAAGTATTTGTGAACCCCTCCGGTTGAGATAACCAATCAATGCGGCCATCATCGGGGTGTTCGGGGTCATTTCTCTTTATGGATTGAACCTTGTCAACTCTATCGGGCTGTCGACAGAGGATCGAGTTTCGTAGGCTTTATGCCCTTTGATAGTGAACTCTCATTGTTATAGGCCTTGAAAGCCTAATATGAATGTATTAAGACAAATATATCGGTCGTAGCAATCGTATATTTGTTTGAGAGTTTGAACCTTGTCGACTCCTATTGACCCGTATAGGAGGATCGGGTTCGAACTAGAATTCACTTATCAACCCGCGCAGCATCCCTAGACGTCACGTGTGTACTAATAACACGCTCGCCGGGGCCCATGCGGGTTGAGATTGTACTTTCCCCTTTAGTGTACCTATGTGTCTACAATTTATAGTGCACGTGCAGGGGTATTTTTGGAATAGACGCCTTCTGTCTGCTTGTACAAATGTTACAGATTCGGTGGCGTGGTGTTGCATTGTAGTCTTGATATTGACTCCCCCTTTTCGCATTCACCGGGGAAGATCTTTCTTGAAATTCGTGATCATTGCCTTGAGAAGAGTCTCTTTCAGGCTCTTTAGTATAATAGAATTGTTATTTTTGGTGTTTGTGGACACCAGAATGGTTTTCTTCTTAAGTATATAACTAAGAAGAGATTTTGGGACATCTTTTTCTTTTTGCCAGGGGTGTCCTCTTTCGTACATCGGGTTGCCTATGTACCTGGTGTACTGACAGCACTTTGATCATCATTGTCGTAGGTGATATCTACACTTGTGCTTATAGCTGTTCGCTATGCTTACGAGATTCTCACTGTTGTTATCTACAAGTGGCTTGTAGTCATTTGCAGGGGACCGTTGTATCAGCTATGAGCTCCTAGGAGTATTCGTAGGAGAACCATTGCTTTTGCATTGAAACCACCTTTCACCAATTTCAGGTGGGTTGATTGTGCTTGTTTGACCTCATAGGGATCGTCGTAGGAGATGTACTTGTGTCCACAGTGGTTTATTGTGCATACGACATACACACTGTTGTTATCCACAAGTATTTATTTGTTGGAGATCAGTTGTATCCGCTATGACCTCCTAGTAGTATTCGTAGGAGAGCCTTTGCTTTGGTATTGAAACCACCTTTCATAATTCTCAGGTGGCTTGATTGTGCTTGTTTATGGGGGCGGATTCTCCATAATTAGTCTCCCGTATCGCCATCTCAATCAACAGGCGTTGTAGGAACTGTTGTAGGAATTTGTGCATCGAGGTCTTGTAATTTGAATTTCCTCATGCATGATCCAAACTTTGTTCTTGTATGTGTTTGGATCCAAGTTTAGTTTCATTCAGACTTGATCAATTCATCAAGTTTACAGGTCTCCCCTTAATGTCGTATAGCCCGAGTTCAAGTACGAGTTCAAGTGCTTGTTCAAGCTCCTCTGAAGTCCTTGCAAGTTCAATCTTGTGTTCAAATGATCTGAAATTGAGTTCAATTTTGATTTCATTTCATTTGGCCTTTAGGAGTCATTTGAGTTTTGTTCATATTTGGGTCCACAAGTCCTCATTTCACTGTTCAAAAGCTCACCGCTCTTTCTTATTTGGTCCAAACATTTTGTTCTTTTGAGTTCAAAACAAGTCCGAGTGTAGTAATATTTCACCCGAAATTTTGGCAGCCTCCCCGTTTAGGGGAAAACTACGAGAAAATTGGGCCTTCCCACCACGCGCAATAAAGGCGTGCATGGTAGGTGCCCTCTTTCGAGGACACCTCGGCCGTGATTTTTCTTCCCACCACGCGCAATAAAGGCGTGCATGGGGTCTTTGACGGTACCTGTTACAAGAAGAGAGCAATTGTTTTCCCCCCGCCCGGGGGTACTTATGAATCATTACGGCCGCGCAAAGAAAAGGGTACACCAGGCTCACCTGGCCTCGCCATGTATGTCGAACCGGTTTTCCTCCTACCACGCTCACTAAAGGCGTGCTTAGGTGGTTTGTCGGTCCGACACGCATGTCGAGACAGGAGGGCGAGGGTCGCTCGCTTACCTCAACATAGGTGTCGTGCCGGTTTCCCCTCCTACCACGCGCAATAAAGGCGTGCATAGGTAGACCGCCGGCCCGACACGTTAGTCGAGATAAGAGGGCGAGGGTTGCTCGCTTACCTTGTCGTAGGTATCACGTAAGTTGCCCTTCCTACCACACTAAGAAAAGCGTGCATAGGTGGACCACTGACTCGCCACGCATGACGAGGTAAGAGAGCGAGAGGGGAGTCGACTGTCCACCTCGTCGTAGGCGTCGGACCGGGGTCCCATCCCACCACGCGCAATAAAGGCGTGTATAGGCGGGTTTCCGGTCCGTCGTACACGTCGAGGACAGAAGCCTGAGTTCAGAGGGTTATACTGATGAGGACATCGTCAGCATTTTCGACACGTGTACCATCAGGAGACGCCGGAGATCGACGGCTACGATCATGAGTTTATTTTGAGTCATTTTATGTAGTTGTTTATTTGATTTTTTTTTTCGTTTTTGCCCTTATGGGTGGTTAGTTGCTATTGTAGCCCAAGGGGCATTTTAGTCTTTCGTTTTTCTTTGTCATTGTGAGGCCTATTTATATGGCCCTTCTCTTGTAATAGTTTTTAGTTTTTGATGAAAATGAAAATTATCTTCCTTTGTGTTCTTTTTGTGAGTGCATCCTCTCTCTCTCAAATCTCTTAGTGAGTTTTGAGAAGAGCTAGATCTCTTTGTGAGTTCTAAAGTTCGCCGAAGTTATTTGGTGGAAATCCGGGTGGAAGATAACTGAGGTTAGTAATTCGTAGTCGTTCGAATCCCTTGAATTTTCCCTCTTCTCTTCCCCTTGAAGCTGCTGCCACCTAGCCCTAAGACCCTTCCTGTCGCAGGCTTCATTGGCCCTCCAGGCCTTTGGCCGCCGCCCTGCATTCTTCCCAGCTGCCGGCCCTTCTGCCGACACCAACCCTCCTATCTGGCAGCCAGGCCGTGAACCTCAACCCATCGCTCCCTAGCACCGGATTCCCCATTGCCGTGAACCTCAACCCACCGTTCCCTGGCATTATCCCTTGCCCGGATTCCCATTGATTCACGTCCAAGGGGAATTCAAAATTCCTGTGATTAATTTATTGCCTAATTAATAACCTCTGTTTAGGCAATACATTTAATGTCAGCTAAAGCTATTTGAAATTTGAATCCCATTTCCCTCTCATTTCAAATCTGGGAAGTTACTTAGGATTTAATTAAATCTGAAATTATAATTCAGATTTAATTAATTTATTTACTCTCCATGGGCCCCACTTAATTAAAATTAATTCTCTCTTCCCCCTCCATGCTTGGCCGAAACTCTTCTCTGAAATTTCCCTGAAGGCTTCTCTTCTACGGTTCTACCCGAACAGTCCTATGGGATTGGCAGTTTCAGAAAATCTGAAAATTGTCTGAAGATTTCTCTTCTACCCAAGCACTCCTTTGGAATGGGCTTGAGTTCTCCGCCCAACTCCTCCCTCCAAATCCAGAAATCTGATTTTATTTCAGGTTTGATAATACTTGCTTGGCTTCGTCTTTGATGATCAATGAAGAAAGGATAAGACGTAGAGACTCTCTAGTCACCCCATGAACTACCTGCCACCAGCTACCACTCCCACGAACTACGCTTTGTGCGCCATTTGTCTCCTAGTGGCATCACTCGGTTGCTCTCAATCTTCCTCCATTAAAGTGCCACCAACAAGAGAGTGAGTGAGAGACCCAAGGTGAAAGTTCTATTTGTTAGTTGTGGATTATTGTTTCTCCCCATAGCATTGCTCTTTAATTCTAGGTTGTCAATTTGATTTTGTCCCGTTAATCTAGTTTTAACCGCATGCCTTACTTAATCTTGAATTGATAATTCGGAAAATCTAAGTTGGGTAAGCATTAATTCTATAACTAGCAAAGCTTTAAAATCTTATATTAAAATCCCCAAGCAGTTCTTGTTTCCATCGCATGTTGTTTCACATCATCTTGGTATCAGAGCATGGCTAGCATGCTTTACTTGTGCTAGAAGTTCCTAGGAAGTTAGTTACCATTTGTGTGGCTCATTTGCATGCATACCATTGCTAATTTCATAAGAATTTCCTGTTTTATTTTGCTGTCCAGAATATTTCCTGCATGTTGTTATCGTAATATGCAAGTTTAGTTCATCACCTAAGTGAAGTCTTAGTCTTGCCACTTCATCTAAGTGTTTAGGTCACTTGCTACACTTGTAATACTTGCTGTCCAGATTTTTCCTGCGATATTTAGGGACATTTAGGTGACCCTAAACCTTTAACAAGTTGCTGTCCAACCTTCTAAACCCGGCCCCAACACTTAGCCAACCTGCTTCATTGTATTAGGTTGCTGTCCTTAGGATTCCAGCAGCATATAGAGGTATTAGGAGCCTCCTACTGCGGCATCTAGGTGTTTTCCTCCACCCCAAAACCCATCCTAAACACCTAGGCTTCTTCACCAACTGTTGTGGTTTGCTGTCCAAACTTTTCTGCACCACTGTAGTGAGTCTAAGTGAGCCTAACTTAGAGTCTAGATGACGTCCCTTACACCCACTCATCTTTGAGTTTTACTTGACACTTTTTCAATGGATCCGATAAGACTCCAAAAGAGTTTAGATGACATCGTTAACCTAGTGGGCAATATGACTAGAATTATGACGGAGAAACCCGTTGACTATCCCCACTCTAAATACAGGCCCCACTCAGCTTATCACCCGAGACCTGAGCCTAAGCCCCCACGACCTCACTTAGAGTCACCCTATCGTCTGCCAACCTTTGATGGTTCCTCGGATCCTTACCACTTTAGGGAATGGGCTAGACAACTAGATGACTATTTTGAATCATGTCAAATTCCTGAATCCCACCAGGTTAGCATCGCTAAATCTCACCTCAAAGGCCAGGCTCCTCAATTTTGGGCAAGATTGGAAGATCATAAAGAGTCTCGCGGTGAGTACCCAACTTGGAAAGACATGAGACGAGATCTTAACCTAAAATACCGACCATCTACTAGCGACTGTCGTCTAGGGCCTCACCCTACCTCTTTCGTTGTGACAAACCAGGGACATCATTATAGTCGAAACCAATCACCCGTTAGTAACGTCAGGGTTGCTGTCTCACCCTGTAGGTATTCTCTTAGTTGTGATGACCGACCCTTTAGCGGGTCTTCTGTTGGATCGATCTCACATAACTCCCCACTTGGACCGATGTCTGGCCATCCAAGTCAACCTTTAGCTTCCCCATTCCTTGACCCTGAAAGTGTACTTTTGATAGAGAAACGCATCAACAAGAAAACGTCCTCTGAACCTAAAACGGAGTGCATCCATTTCGTGGATGCTAATGATATTAAGGATAACGAAGACTTCTTTGAGGAGGAAACAAAAGTGAATGAATCAGACTCCCAGCATGACTTAAATCCTGAGCTAGGAAAATTAGAACCTTTAAACGTCGACATCTTAGCCCACCCCGTTCCTAGTCTCCTCGAGGATAACTCCTTGAATAAAGTGTGCCTGGATGATAGTAATGTGATCTTGAAAGAAGCCAATCTGACTTTGAACACATTGAATTTAAATTTGGAAGATCCTGACTTAGCTGTAACCCCTGCTAAGTTGACTTTAGATAATCTTGATGATAACGATCTCGAGTCAGAAGTGGTTAAATTGAATTTACTACCTGATGTGAGTCCCAATTTAACCAACTCCGAGCCTCTCAATCTTAAGGTTATGCCCAAATCTGATTCTATTGATGATAGAAATATGAGTTCGGAAGACAATGATTTGATTCTGAAAGTTTTTGAGCCTGACTTGAATAATGGGTCTCATCTTATTTTATTGGAGTCTATTTTAGGAATCACTCATCTAGATTTACATTTTAAAGAGTGTGACTTTCGTGATTGGGCTTATCGCACCACTCCTCGTACCGACTTTAATGTTAGAGAGAATCTTAACCCGCACTTTCATATCACCAATCTAGCTGTTGTGCCCTATTATGTAATGGATACCATACCCAATTTTTTAAGCCTCATACCTGCTGGTGACTCGTTTGGCTATTCCATTATGGTTGTAAGTCAGGACCCATCATCTTATCTTGTTCCTGATTCATTTGTTTTGCCTACTATGTTCTTGTCCCCCCCTGTTAAGGACAATCTCTCTCCTAGTGGGATGAATTTACAAGATGACACAATTGACCCTAGGAGACAACCTACGACCTTAACTGAAACTCCCTATCGAAGTGTCGTGGTAGCTAAGGATGTCTTCATTGCTCCCCCTAAACCAGTTCCCTTAGACCTGAACACTTTAGATCCCCTCATTTAGAAACTCTTCTACGTTTATTTCTAACCGTGTTCGTGTGAGTTAGTATGTTATGTGTGTGTGTGTTGTAGTTTGTTGTCTTTCTAAATTGTTGATGTTTTAATTTTGTAAGCTCATGATTCTTTTCATTCATCATGCACATCGAGTCTCTTGCATCCACATTTTCATCTCATCTTTAAGAACTGCGTAAGGATATTAATACAAAGAATAACCAAAGCAATGCCAGTTATAAACTTACTGCCGATCTCAAGAGACGGTTCAAAGAATTTGATATTAGAGATTTTGTATTGGTTCGGATTAGTCCGGAGCGGTTCCCACAAGGGACCGTTATAAAGTTATATGCTAGAAGCGTTGGACCGTTCAAATAAACAACAAAAAGATTTAAATAGTAATGCTTATGTGTTAGACCTTCTTGAAGGTTTTAACATTAATCCTATATTAACATCGAAGATCTTGTAACCTTCGAAGGTCCAGAGTGTAAACCTCCAATTCCACAAAATAATGAGCCTTGTGTGAACCCACCTGGTGAGATCCCCAGCCTAACTCCACCCCCAAAATTGCCCAATTTACTAAATACAAAGAAGATTGAGACAATACTGAGTGATGAACCCAAATCTCCACTAGAGATGATGGTCAAACAAAGATATCTAGTTCAGTAAGCAGGGAAAACGGAGACGGAGAACACATGGGTTGATCGTGACGAGCTACAGCGAGTGGACCCTGACTTACTAGAGTGGTACGAGAGCTCTATAGACGCTTACTCGACGGGGTCGAGTTTTCTCCCACATGGGGAGAATGATGAGGTCATCGTCAGCATTTTCGACACGTGTACCATCAGGAGACGCCAGAGATCGACGGCTACGATCATGAGTTTATTTTGAGTCATTTTATGTAGTTGTTTATTTAATTTTTTTTTCCCGTTTTTGCCCTTATGGGTGGTTAGTTGCTATTGTTGCCCAAGGGGCATTTTAGTCTTTCGTTTTTCTTTGTCATTGTGAGGCCTATTTATATGGCCCTTCTCTTGTAATAGTTTTTAGTTTTTGATGAAAATGAAAATTATCTTCCTTTGTGTTCTCTTTGTGAGTGCATCCTCTCTCTCTCAAATCTCTTAGTGAGTTTTGAGAAGAGCTAGATCTCTTTGTGAGTTCTAAAGTTCGCCGAAGTTATTTGGTGGAAATCCGGGTGGAAGATAACTGAGGTTAGTAATTCGTAGTCGCTCGAATCCCTTGAATTTTCCCTCCTCTTCCCCTTGCAGCTGCTGCCACCTAGCCCTAAGACCCTTCCTGTCGTCGGCTTCATTGGCCCTCCAGGCCTTTGGCCGCCGCCCTGCATTCTTCCCAGCTGTCGGCCCTTCTGCCGACACCAACCCTCCTATCTGGCAGCCAGGCCGTGAACCTCAACCCATCGCTCCCAGGCATTCTCCCTTGCACCGGATTCCCCATTGCCGTGAACCTCAACCCACCGTTCCCTGGCATTATCCCTTGCCCCGGATTCCCATTGATCCACGTCCAAGGGGAATTCAAAATTCCTGTGATTAATTTATTGCCTAATTAATATCCTCTGTTTAGGCAATACATTTAATGTCAGCTAAAGCTATTTGAAATTTGAATCCCATTTCCCTCTCATTTCAAATCTAATTTGGGAAGTTACTTAGGATTTAATTAAACCTGAAATTATAATTCAGGTTTAATTAATTTATTTACTCTCCATGGGCCCCACTTAATTAAAATTAATTCTCTCTTCCCCCTCCATGCTTGGCCGAAACTCTTCTCTGAAATTTCCCTGAAGGCTTCTCTTCTACGGTTCTACCCGAACAGTCCTATGGGATTGGCAGTTTCAGAAAATCTGAAAATTGTCTGAAGATTTCTCTTCTACCCAAGCACTCCTTTGGAATGGGCTTGAGTTCTCCGCCCAACTCCTCCCTCCAAATCCAGAAATCTAATTTTATTTCAGGTTTGATAATACTTGCTTGGCTTCGTCTTTGATGATCAATGAAGAAAGGATAAGACGTTGGAGACTCTCTAGTCACCCCATGAACTACCTGCCACCGGCTACCACTCCCACGGACTACGCTTTGTGCGCCATTTGTCTCCTAGTGGCATCACTCGGTTGCTCTCAATCTTCCTCCATTAAAGTGCCACCAACAAGAGAGTGAGTGAGAGACCCAAGGTGAAAGTTCTATTTGTTAGTTGTGAATTATTGTTTCTCCCCATAGCATTACTCTTTAATTCTAGGTTGTCAATTTGATTTTGTCCCGTTAATCTAGTTTTAACCGCATGCCTTACTTAATCTTGAATTGATAATTCGGAAAATCTAAGTTGGGTAAGCATTAATTCTATAACTAGCAAAGCTTTAAAATCTTATATTAAAATCCCCAAGCAGTTCTTGTTTCCATCGCATGTTGTTTCACATCATATACCTTCGGGGTTAGCGGACCGGCGGTGGCGGCTCGCGGATCGAGGCGGGAGGAGCAAGGCGCATGTCATTTGCAATTAATTGTTTAATTATAATTAAAGCAATAATTATATTTAATTATAATTAAGATTTAATTATAATTAATATTATTTAATTATAATAAATTATACTTAAAAATAATTAAATAATTAATTAGAATTAATAATAATTAACTAATCAGTTAAATATTATTAATAATAATTAACTATATTTAATTATAATTAATTATAATCTATATAATTAATAATTAATTATACAACAACAACAACAACAACATCAAGCCTTTATCCCACTACGTGGGGTCGGCTACATGAATCCTTTTTCTCCATTGTGTCCTATTAAAAGTCAAATTCTCGTTTAAATCTAATAAAGAAAGGTCATTCCTAATATTTTCTAACCAAGTCTTTTTAGGTCTACCCCTACCTTTCTTAACATAAGTCAAATCTAATACCTCTACTCTCCTAACCGGGTCATCGCAAGGCCGCCGTTTTATGTGACCAAACCATCTAAGGCGACTTTCTCTAATCTTATCTTCTACTGGAGCTACTCCAACCTTTTCACGTATATGCTCATTTCGTATCCTATCTCTAAGGGTAAAGCCACTCATCCACCTGAGCATCCTCATCTCTGCCACACTTAACTTAGTATTATGCTTCTCTTTTAAAGGCCAACATTCGGCACCATAAAGCATTGCAGGCCTCACTACCATCTTATAGAATTTTCCCTTAAGTTTGAGGGGTACATTTCTATCACATAACAAGCCCGATGCATTCCTCCACTTCAACCATCCAACTTGAATTCTGCTGATAATATCCCCATCTATTTCACCATCACTCTGAACAATAGATCCAAGATATCTAAAACGTGTACTCTTATTAATGACTTGATCGCCCAAAGTCACAATCCCCTCACTAGGTCTATTACTACTAAAATTGCACTCCATATATTCCGTTTTAGATCTACTCAAGCGAAAACCTTTAGACTCTAAAGTTGACCTCCATAATTCAAGTTTACCTTCAACTCCCTCTCTAGTCTTATCAACAAGAAGAATATCATCAGCAAAAAGCATACACCAAGGTACATCCTCTTGCAAATGTCTAGTGAGAACATCCATGACTAAAGCAAAAAGATATGGGCTTAAGGCTGATCCTTGATGTAACCCAACCGAAATAAGGAAATACTTGGTCAATCCACCTTGTGTTTGAACACAAGTAATAGCTCCTGCATACATATCTTTAATGATTTGAATATAAGCATTATTGACTCCTTTCTTTTCAAGAACTCTCCATAGCACTTCTCTTGGAACTTTATCATATGCTTTTTCTAAATCAATAAATATCATATGTAGATCATCCTTATTTTCTCTATATTTCTCCATCAAACCTCTTAATAAATGTATGGCTTCCATAGTCGACCTACCCGGCATGAATCCAAATTGATTTTGAGAAACATTAGTATCACGCCGCAACCTATGCTCCAAAACTCGCTCCCATAGTTTTAAAGTATGACACATTAACTTAATACCTCTATAATTCGCACAATCTTGTACATCACCTTTATTCTTAAAAATAGGAATTAACACACTCATTCTCCACTCATCTGGCATCTTCTTAGTCTTCAAAATAGTATTAAAAAGTTTAGTAAGCCATGAAATTCCTTCATCTCCTAAGCATTTCCATACCTCTATTGAAAAATATCATCAGGTCCAACAGCTTTTCCACCCTTCATTTTCTTTAAAGCCTCTCTAACTTCAGATTTACTAATACGCCGATAAAAATATAAATCTTTATTTTCATCTAGGGTGCTAAGGTCACTATAGTCAATCTTATTTTCACAATCTTCGTTAAAAAGTTTAGCAAAATATCTCATCCATCTTTGTTGAATATCATCTTCTAAGAAAAGTATTTTTTGATCTTCATCTTTAATACACTTCACTTGAACTAAATCCTTACTACTCCTATCTCTTTGTTTGGCTAACTTATACATATATCTTTCTCCCTCTTTAGTATCTAATCTATTATATAAATCACTAAAAGCTAATGCCTTTGCATCGCATATTGCTTTCTTAGCATCCTTACGAGCCACTTTATATATTTCCCAATTATCAGAATTTTTAAAATTAAACCAATTTTTATAACAAAGCTTCTTATTTTTAATTTTTTCTTGCACATTAGGATTCCACCACCAACTATTTTTACTATTGGGAGTTTTTCCCTTTGATACTCCAAGGACATCTTTTGCAATATTATTAATATCACTAGCCACTTTTTCCCACATAATATTAGCATCCTCATGCACAGACAAAATCTTAAGATCTAAAATCTTATTTCCAAAAATATTTTTGTTGATATTCTTTAAAAGCCCCCATTTAATCCTAGAAAATTGTTTTACTTTATTTTTTATTTTGTCCCTTTATCTTAAAGTCCAAAACTAATAATCGATGTTGGGTACATAAATTTTCACTCGGAATAACTTTACAATCTTTGCAATCTAAACGATTTGATTTTCTAATAAGAAAATAGTCAATCTGGGTTGTATTATATCCATTTTTATAAGTGATGAGATGCTCATTCCTTTTCTTAAAAAAAGTATTAACAATTAAAAAATCATAAGCTAAACAAAAATCCAATATGGTCTTGCCACCTTCATTCGTCGTTCCGAATCCATGGCCACCATGAATGCTTTTAAAATCATTTAACTCTCTACCAACATGTCCATTTAAATCTCCTCCAATAAAAACTCTTTCTTCAAGAGGTATATTTTGTATTAATTCTTCTAAGTCATTCCAAAAATTTAATTTAGAGTTCATATCCAAACCTACTTGAGGAGCATAAACACTTATAATATTAACAATCTTATCATCAACAACAATCTTTAAAGCTATAATTCTATCTCCAATCCTATTAATTTTTATAACATTATCCTTTAAACTCTTATCTATAATAACACCTACACCATTTCTAGTACGACTCCTACCCGAATACCAAAGTTTAAATCCTAAACTATCAATTTCCTTAGCCTTATCTCCAACCCATTTAGTTTCCTGAATGCACAAAATATTTAACTTCCTATGAATCATAATATCTATTAATTCCATTAATTTTCCTGTAAGGGAACCTATATTCCAAGTTCCTATCCTAATTTTAGTATCATGGACTAGCTTCTTTGCCCACATCCGTCCTTGATGTGGGAACCCTTGCCTATTTAACACTGCACCCGGGCGCCGGTGCAGCGGCCCTTGCACACTTGTCACTGTATTCAGGCCATACAACGCGTCGCTTCCAGGGGACGCCCTAGCATTAACACAATTTCTTAAAGGATTCATGTCATTATTGTTCGACAAGTTTTACGCTGGCTGTCGACTACCTAACGCAACCCTCCACTTTTCTCATCCAGGACTTGGGACCTGGCAACGGCAGTGTTAATTAATAATTAATTATAATGGAATAATAATTATTAAATTAATTATAATTAAAATTAATTAATAAAATCAAAATATCTCTCCCTCACTCTCTCTCGGTTCAGTGGATTACGAGATTTGGCCGAAGAAGTGCGTGAAAGGAAGGAAGTTACCTTCACTTCCAGCGGGCTCCTGTTGGTGCTTCCGATCAAAACGTTGTAACTTCCGTTCGGACAGGAAGGAAGAGCCAGAGAAGGAGCAAGGTCGGACGGCCAAGGGGGAGTCGGGCAGGGCTCGGCTTCTTGCTTCCGATCAAAAGTGCGTAACTTTCGATCCTTCAGGAAGAGGCGGCGTCGAGCAAGGAGGTCGGCGGCTACAGGTAAGAGAGAGGAAGCTTCTCTCTCTCTCCTTCTTTCTCTCTTTCTCTCTTTCTCTCTTTCTCTCTTTCTCTTTCTCTCGGCCGAAGGAGTCCCGATCCGACAGAAGGGAGAGTCGTCGGGGTGAGCCGAGTCGGGCGGCACGCAGGAGTCGGAGAAGGATCGCGGGAGAGAGCGAGCGGGATCGCGAGAAGATAGCGAATGGAATGGTCCTGGAAGCAGAGAGCTCGTCTCCCTCTTATAGACACAAATGGGAGGCGATCGAAGCCGTCTTCGCAGGATTCGCGGAGAAGCGACGCGAACGACGCCGAACCAGTACGAGATTACGGGATTTTCTGTTTGAGTTCAGTGGGATTTCAGCGGAAAATCGGGATGGGCTTCGGCTGTTACAGCTAATGATTTTAGCCCCCTTTTTTTATTTCTCTATTCTTGTTTCAATGGCAGAGGTCAACAATATAAAGCATATGATGGAAAAAAAATAATTTAAGTATCCACATTGTGGGATTAATTACAAGGGAGGAGGTATTAAAAGAATGAAGTAGCACCTAGCAGAGATAAAAGATAATATAGCTTCATACAAAAAAGTTTCACATGATGTATGCTATCAGATGTAGAACTTAAAAGAAACTTCTAAAAACAAACAAGAAGCACAAAAAGATTTAGAGCATACACCTATGTTTGTAGATGATCCCATGAAAGAAGAAAGGGATTCTTCTTTACTTCCTAAATCACAAAGTTCAGATGCACATAATAAATAAATTGATAAAGAGAAGAGGAATATAGATGAAATAAAACAATTTTTTGCACCTAGAGCGAACCAAGGTCTCAGTCATCCCTAACAAGTGTACTAGCATCTAAAGATGTCATGAGGTGTGCTAATTTGACTCTGGCGGGGTGATTTTTTAATAGTTGCCATCTTTTTTAATGGTCTGAATTTACATTTATCCAAAAGGCTGTTGACGTAAATGCTGCAATTGGTATTGGTTATAAATTTCTCTTATACCACAAAATAAGAGTGAACTTATTAAGAGATTGTAAAGAAGAATACAAGCTACTTGGAAAAAAATAGGATGTACCCTAATGGTTGATGGTTAGACAAATAATAAAAGTAGATCATTAATAAATTTTCTTATTTACTGTCCATGACAATTTCATTTTTGATATCACTAAAGATGCCACTAATATATATTAATTATTTGTTAAAATTGTTAAATGGGTTCGACTAGAGAATGTTACGTAGTTGGCGACTGATAATGCAACAAATTATAAAAAAGTTGAGAAATTGTTACATAAGAGATATGATAACATTTCTAGGTACCGTGCATTGCATACTACTTAAACCTCATTCTTGAAGATATAAGTAATATGCCCCCTAATATAAAACTTGCACGCGGAGCCTCAAAAAATGGTTAAAAAGAGAGAGGTTTGAAGCAACGAGAATTGCAACAACATTTATTACTTCAAAAAGTGTGCATGAAAAAAAGCATACTTGCAAGCATTCATCACAATCAAGTTGTACATTTGTTCAAAATAATCCGAAGCCTTGAAAGTAGAGGCAGCAGCTTCCATAATTCAAAATGCAAAGTTTTAAAATAATTATCTACTTACAAACTTGTCTCGGCCTTTGGTAAGGTTGCTATGCATTGTAGATTTTGATTTCAAATTGTAGTTTCTGATGACATATCGTCTCTTGGATATCTTAATGGTGACATGTATAGAGCTATGAATGCTATTAAGAGTATGTTTAGAAATGTAAAAGACTGAATAAGCCATATACTAATATTATGAATAGGAGGGATAGTCAGCTCTGACAAGGTATACACTTAGTTGCATATTTTCTCAATCCTTATTTCCAATATAAGGAAAGATATTATTGTCATAAGACTGAAATATTCCAAGGTTTAGTTCAGTTAATTAGAAATAAAGACATGTCCTAAATTAATACTAGCAATAAATGAGATTAAAATCTTTCATGATAGCTTCCAAAGCTTTGGAAAGCCAATTGCGTTAATAATATTAAAGAAAATACAACCTAGTGAGTTTACCTACAACTACAACATGAATTTCAATATTTAATTATGCTATGATGTATTGATATCAATTAATCATCTCTAAATGAATTCATAACTAGCAATATATATATAAATGAATGGTAGATGTTTAGCTCAAGTGCTCCAAAGTTGAAGAAATTTAGTATATAATTATAAAACCACAAATCTTCCTCTTTTGGATGTGAAAGGAACTTGAGTGCCTTTGAGCTAATACATACTAAAAAATGAAATCATTTAATGAATCAAAGGCTACATAATCTTGTGCATATTTGGTACAACTCAATTTGAGGAATAAAAATTATCTTCATTCTTCAAGTATATTTAAATATTTTTTGATGAAGATTGCATTGCGTGAACTTATCATGATTCATATTTAGTTTATAAATTTTAGCTTGAAAAAATTATGATCTTTCAGGCTACATGAGTATTAAAATAGTTGACTTTTGGATAATTAAGGATTAAAATTGAAATTTCACCATCTTGCAGTTAAAGCGGATGGTGGGGGATGGATGATGAGCCCGATCAATATCCCATGGTTCCATCGTCCCAGGCCAATGTGGTCCCTGATTTGCTTTGTCATAAGAGATAATCGACCCAACCTGACAGAAGGATCCTTGTCGGCAGCCATGGGTTGCTTCGTCCAAGGGGACCTTGTAGACCTGGGGTGGATATTTGCCTAAGGGGACAAATTCGAATCCACCTTAGCTAACAGAGGGCTTTGTGCCCTATCAATTATATTCTACTGATTCATATCTCAAGGATTTGATGTCATTAAGAAGCGTATTGGCTCTGGCCATAACCAGTATTTCATGGTGCTATTTGGCGGCAAAATCACTCAGTTTATAGGGCCCCGGGTCATAATCGTTTATCCTGCAGTGCCATTTGACGGCAAAATCGCCAGTTTAAGGACACGTATCACGCCCTTATTGGCAGGAGATTATTTGAGAATGGGTCCTAGTGATATTCTCGACCAAACATTAGCTATATGTGAGCTGAAGTAAATTTTAATTTGTCCACCCCGACAAACTGTTGCGAAGGACGAATGAATTTTGCTTGAAGTGTTTTAATGGATTTATTTCAATTTCAAATATTTGAAATTTTTTGGATTTTTGTGGATATTTGAGTGGAATTTGAAATATTTGAAATTAACCCCTCCGGTTGAGATTTACATTCAACACGACCATCATTAGGGTGAAGGGGGTCATTTCCATTTGATTAAACATTGTCGACCCTATCAACCTGCCGATAAGGAATCGGATTTCGTAGGCTTTGTGTCTTTATTATTGAATTCATATTGTTGTAGGCCATAAAGGCCTAATATGAATGTATTAGGATAAATATATCGATACTCAACACCGTATATTTGTTTGATGGTTTGAACCCTATCAACTCCAATTTACCTGCTTAGGAGGATCGGGTTTGAACTTGAATTCACTTATTGACCCGCGCAGCATCCCTAGACGTCACGTGTGTACCCATAACACACTCACTAAGGCCCATGCGAGTGTTTGGGGCATTTTATAATTATTTGTTGAACCTTGTCGACTTCTTTTTACATGTTCAGGAGGATCGGGTTCACATTTATTGACTCACGAAGCATCCATATACGTCACATGTATCCCTACAACATGCTCGTCGGGGCCCATTCGGGTATTTGGAAGCATTTTATAATTATTTGCTGAACCTTGTCGACTCCTTTTTACCTGTTTAGGAGGATCAGGTTCACATTTATTGACCCGCGAAGCATCCCTAGATGTCACATGTATCCCTACAACAAGCTCGTCAAGGCCCATGCGGGTGTTTGGGGGCATTTTATAATTATTTACTGAACCTTGTTGACTCCTGTCTACCTGATGAAGAGGATCGGGTTCAAATTTATTGACCCACGCAACATCCCTAGATGTCACGTGTGTACCAATAACACGCTCGTTGGGGCCCACGCGGGTCGCGATTGTATTTACCCCTTTAGTGTACCTATGTGCATACATATTACAGCGCATATGCAGGAGTATTTTGGAAATTCAATGGGTCTTCTATAGTAACTTGTAGAAGCTCGTGCTTGGCATAGACCTTTTATATTTGCCCATTTTGTACAGGTAGACTGTTGTGCACTACTTGTTACTTCCTGCCAATCGATTATAGTGTTTTAAACAATCTCCTACTTTTAGTAACCCCTCTTCATTTGCTCGTGGGTGTTATGTAAGATGTACGAGCATTGTTCATTCAGAAACTTGCAAGACTCAATAATCTTATCCAATTCAACGTTCAAAACTTAGTTGAACTGAGATTCACCCATTTTATGGAGATTTGATCTACCTTTCTCTTCCCAGGACTCATATGGGAATCAACAAGCAACTCCCTGATCACGCCATCATCATCATTTTTTGTTGTTGGCTAAAATAAAGAATCTACCATTTCAACTTTGGATGATTGCGCCTTTATTAAGGCCACATGTTTTGAAATCAGGGTTACAGCCTTGAACCGACCATAACAATTGGAGATGCACCAAACCATCCAGGAGGATCATACAATACCTCCATTCATAAAATAATTATTATAGTCCTTGTGATGATTGGAATGACGGATGTATTTTATATTTGTAGTTGTGAGTTTGGCCCGCCAAACTTCGCATTAACCTTTGGCATCATATTTGTCAAATATTGATTATTAACTGTGGTGGTCGTAATGTATAATATGTTAACATTCACCTGAATGCATCTAGATATATTGTTTTGTTATTTCCACCACATGTTGCAACTGAATTGTGGTATAGGTTTCTTGCAATAATTATCGAATCCCTCTGTCTACTGGAATTTTTTTTATTTACGGTTTGTCCAAAATTTACACTTCGCATAAATACCCATATGCATTGGGGACTTATTATATCTGCAATATATCTCTTGTTGTACTCATATGCAAGCCCATATGCTCCTCCATGCTTTGTCGTTTGTCTACTAGTCGGGCTTCCTGCACCATCAATTTTCTCTATATATTTGTCATTTCTATATTTCTTGTTGCTACCAGTTGAGAACCTTGCACTTCAACTAGCATAGTGGTCATGAATGAATTCATCACGTTCAATGGAAGTCTTTGCATTATAGTTCGTAGAGAATTTGCTACCTCCCTTACAATGCTTCTCATTCGTTGTTTAAAGATGTATTATGCCCAACATTGCAAGCGACCTAGAGAAGATTAAAGATCTCCCTTATCACATTTTTATAGTCAGACTGTATTCTCAAAGTCTTCTGTTTTCTTGCAAATAGACTGTAATTATAAGTCCTTTATCTTCAAGGATGGTCTACCGCATATGATGAGTTTGATATCATCCTTTATTCCAATTGAGATGATCGTTGTAGGCTAATTATGATTGCTCAAATAAGCCTTATACCAAAGCTTGTAGTGACTTTATGTGTGAGTCTTTGCTTGAAAGCAAGTTGTATCACAAGTTCATTTTTTTCATCGATGTTTGTTTGAGTGTACTGAAGGCTTGTTCATCATGAGCCATTTTGCTTGATTGTTGATATCTATTTCAATACTCTCTCCAAGTTCATTCATCATTTGCTATTTGATTGTATTTTCATTTGACTCTTGCTTGCATGTTGATCATGCTTGGATGCCCTCCGTCACAAGTCCCTTGTTATATGATTCAAATTCTGTTGAACCCAAGTTCAGTTCATGCTTGAGTTCAAACTCAATATGAGTCTTCTACATTCATTCAAGTCCTTCAAGTTCTATGTCACATTGAGTTCACTTCGGATTTGAGTCGAATGCTTGCAAGTTCAAGTCTCAAATAACCTTGTTAAGTTCAAGCACATTCTTTGTTCTTGTCAACTTTCGTCCATGTTCAAGTTCACTTTTATTTGTTCAGGTAACAAGTTCAAATTCTTTTGGTTGAGTTTTGATTCAAGTCCTCATTATTATTCAAGTCATGATCAAATGAGGTTCAAGTTATAGTATATTATTATGTATTTTTTATTTAGGTTCAAGTTGAATTAAAGTTTTTTATGTCATTTTCAAGTTCATAAGTCCCCAGTTGTCCAAATAAAGTCAATTGTTGTCCAAATTTCATTCAAGTCCTTGTCTTTTTCAGACGAAAATTCGGCAGCCTCCTAACATCTCCCCCGTTTAGAGGAAAAACCAAGAGGCAGCCTTCACGCCACGTCAAGAAAGACGTGCACGATTGGTGTTGTGAGACACCGCGGCCGTAGTATTCGTCATCCACCACGACAAGAAAGTCGTGCATGGATCTTCATCATGCATGTAAAACAAAAGCAATTTTTTCCCCACGAACGGGTACTTATATTTTGCCCCGCCACGCTAAGAAAAGCGGGCACAAGACTCGCCTAACTCCCCGTAAGCGTTGCACCGAGTTCCCTCCCGCCACGCTAAGAAAAGTGTGCACAGGGGGTCCCTCGGTTAGCTGCAAACGCCGAAAAAAGGACTTTAAGGGGGGAATTTCCCGCCTCGCCACAAGCACCGGAGCAAACTTCCTCCCACCGTGCTAAGAAAAGCGCGCATGGGTGGTTATTCGTCCCATTGCAAGTGCCGAGGGCGAGTTCTCCCAAGTTCAGAATTTATACCTTGGCGACCGGCAGAGAGGAGGGCACGTGGATCGAGGCGAGAGAAGCAAGCATTTTGCTTCTTTTTTTAAATAATAGTAATAATATTATTAATACTAATATTAATATTACAATCATATTATTATTATATTATCATAACATTATCATTACACAACATTAATGATATGGTTGATGATAATAATAATATTATTATTATAAATAATAATATGATATGAATATTAATAATAATAATAATATTATTATTATTATTATTAATACATATAAATAAATAAAAAAAGGTAACCCATCTCTGAATTTGGCTATGTAGATCGAAGGCAGCAGAGGAGGCAAATTCGGCTTCAGGTAAAAGTCTCCCTCTCTCTCTCTCTCTCTCTCTCTCTGTGCTTGGGTCGGGGCTCTTGCGTGAGGGAGGCTTCGACTAGGTTCAAGTATGAGAGGTAGAGGGGGTCGGCACTTGGAGATTGGGATAGAGGCTTGAGGTCTGACTTCAACAAACGTCGGCTAAGGAGGAGAGGTTAGGTAAGATAAGTCTCTCTCTCTCTCTCTCTCTCTCTCGCTTGCTTTCTCTGGATCGGGAGGAATCGGGAGGCCTGTGGCTGGTTCGACATGAAGAGCAGGTGGTCTTCAATTAGGGTTAGGGAAATGTCGTGGGGGATGAAGTGAACGTGGAAGAGGAAGTTTGCGAGCGGAAGAGCCCCGAAAGATTCACTTCCTCCTCATTTTATTGATGCGAACGAGGGCTCGGTCAAGGAGAGGCATGCACAGGATAAGCCCCGCCGTTTGCAGGGTATGGATGACGGGATTGTAGCGATCAGAGCAGTGATTCGGGCAGGATCTGCATATGGGCTCGTGCAGGTAATGATTTTGGGTATATTATTTATTTATTTTGTCTGTTTCTATTTGGCTACTTGAGTAGAGGTCAACAAATTAGTTATAAGTATATTATTTAGATAAGAAATAAAATAAGGACTTATTTGATATTTTTTATTTGTAGATGAAGACGATTTAAATAATATAGCAGTGAAGATGAAATAGATGGGTGTGATGATCTGGACACATTTGTCGTGGAAGATATTAGAAAAACAGAATTTGGGGACTCAACCTTCAGGGATACGTTTGATGATGGAAATCTAAGAGATGACTTTTAGATTCATTTTGATATTTTTAAGATTTTTATGTTTTAACTTATGTGAGCTGTTGAGTATAGAACTATTATCTACTTTATCTCAATATCACGAATGTATGTTATTTATGTCCTCTGATATTTTATAGTGAACAAGTATTTTTGTAATTTCTAGTCATGTACAATCTATTAATGCATTTGACTTATTTCAACTAAAAATGTTTGTATTATATGTTATTTAATTGATATTACATTTTTTCATCTTCACTTCATTATTAAAGCTTCACCTATTGAAGAAAGAGAATAGAAGACTTCATAAAAAATTAAATTTGATCTAACGAGTTACAACCACAAATGAAGAGGTCAATTACTTAAATGATGAATTCCGTTAAATTTAAAATTATTAAATTTGTTTATTGTGTATGTTTTATGTTTTATAATATGACTGTTAAATGTTGCTACACATTTGCACATGATTGTATCACTATTATATAAATTATATTATATTTGAATAAAATTAATATTTATTACGTTATCCGGTTCAAATCTAGTCTAACCATCGAATCATTAATCTCCCCTTTTTTTGGTTTGACTTTCGGTTCGGTTTTTATAACCTTACATGATACACGCACCCATCCTCTTACTAAAATCCATGGCCTCTAATGACAGGGGGATCATGGTACCAACCATCAAGCCACGGAGCAGAGCGGAGACTAGTCAATAGCACTCATATCATTAGGGAAAGCAAGCTCTCAAATCAAGCATCCAGCAGTCCATCTAAAATGGCAGTTGTACGGACAGCATCAGCAAAACAACATACTTTTTAGTTATAAAGAATAGGATGAAAGGATCTGCGGCTGAGTTTACAAATGACTTCAACAGTTTGGTTAAGGAAAATATATATGTTCGGCCTGAATGCTAAGAATTTCTTGTAAATGAAATGAAAAACGGGGTAAAAAACTAAAAGTAAATGGCTACAGATTTATTACCAAAAACAAATTGCTCTTTGCATTCATTAGTCCAGAAAAAATATCTGAGAGAAAAAAAAGTTAATGGTGTTAATTACATATATTCCCACGACATAAAAAATAAAGGTCCTCTCGCTGCCAGTGGGACTGGGCTTGGGAACCCCATCATAATAATATAATAAACATATAGTGCTCTTAAAATAAACATAAAGTGCTCTTAAATAGGACTAGCACATTTGAGACGAGTTTTTTTCAACAAAGTCTAACAGGATAAAAACTAATGAAAAGTAAAACAATTCTGCAGAACTGAGCCCTCAAAGTTTAAACCCCTGACAAGACTTCGTCAAACAGCTAGAATATTTATCAAACACAGCAACAATCATCAACAATTCCTTGCAATTCCATACCTTAGAAATGGTCAGAGCAGGGCTCCACTGCTCCTTCAGAATATCCAAACAGATACTTCCGTTGCTATTGATATTTGGGTGGAAGACCTTGGTCTTAAAGGCAACCTGAATATGAAGGAATACGTTACATTCTTATATGGTCGCTTCTAGATGGGGAACATGATTAAAAAGAAACAATAATTTCATTTCACTCATTTTGTATGTTAAAGTAAATCATAATTTATTTCGTGGGATTTTGAATGCATTTGTAGAGTTTAAACCCGCATTAATTGCCAAAAAAATTCAACCAAAATACAGAAATCAAGTGAATTTATCTTTTTCCCAATCATTTTTTCTAACTTGGAAGTAATCAAATGAGCCCCAAACTTGCATCAACATGAAAATTAAAATCATAAAATGATAAAAGCTGCTACTTGCAGATTCTTAACCTGCGGGATCCACAAAATCCTATGAATCATGTTAAGAATTCAGCATGGAGATTATAAGAATTGGATCAATTTCTTCACGTCGACATATAAGCACATCACACACGGGCTTCCCATCAAAAATCACCTCACAAAATCAGCTCAAGCTTCTAGAAATGTACTGTTACCAGTTTATAATTTACAAACTCCTTTCTTTCTTGAACTAGTTTAGAGAGAAACCAAATCTGAAAGTGCAAATCCCGTTAAAGCTTTCATTGAAGTCAACTTATTTGAAAAACAGAAGAGGCTATTAAATTTTAGAGAGAAAAGTAATTCCTGAAGGACAATTAAATTTTAAAAATTAACAGACTCTTTTTGTAGTTAACACCACCAATAAACAAAAACTACCACAAATGGAATAAAAAATAAGCAGAGCAATAAGAATATGGAAATACTTCTATCATAAAATTACCAAGTGGGTATAGTATTAATTAGGATGGATATCATCATTAGCCTTATACACATATTTGGGATTGGCTTTACGAAACCTCAATTTTATATTTCTACCCTTCGTTGTACATGTTGAAATCACATAAGTCTATATTTTCAACTACGATATCTTCAATAGATGCTACTTCAACCCCCCTTTAATATATAATCATTCCTCAATTTATCATTTTTGGTTTGGCTGCACCATTTTAACATTTTTATTTCCACAATACCTACCTTGACTACCACCTTTTTTGTTGCCCAACAGTATAACCGACCTAATTAAAATTTCATAATATTTCTCTTAAAATGTTCACTATATCATTTTATACTATAATATGCATCAAGCAATTTCTCGTTTAATCACAAGCCTCAACTCTAGAAGTTACCTCATTTTGATCATTATTCTTTATATAATAAATTGAAGATACTTAAACCTATCACACCTAAATATCACTATACATGCCAATAATATTTAGTGATAATTGTTAGCAACAACGCCTCTAAAATTATATTTATACACTTCGTCTTTAATTCTTAGTCCTTTAACTTCTAAATATTTTTTTTATGTTTGAAATTTACATTCATTTTAACAGATATCTAACAAATTAAAGCTACAGAATCCACGAAAAGCATAAATTAAGGCACCTCTCTTTAAACATCATTTATGAATAACTCAACAATCAATACAAAAATATACTCAATCTTGATCATTGATATAATCTCATTATAATAGAAAAAAACTCTTTGGTCACTCCGCAACTACTTAAGTAATAGTTAATGCTTTATCATACAAATCTTCATCAACTTCAACATTTATGTAACACAACTGACTTCGTAATGCACACCAAATCAACACTTATAGTATTTTATCTCATGCTTAAAAATAAAAAAACCATACAAAAATCCTTTATGTAATTTATACTTTTCTATTATTATCATGACACAAAAATCACTTCCATAATGATTTTTATGGTGCATAATTGATTGTCCAAAATAGATAAAGTTTCTATGTCAATTTTTAATTACTCTTCCATGACTTCATTGTATGACTATACAATTGATTCCTTTATGATTATCACAACCCTCAATATTTTCTTACTTAAAATTTAATGCCAAAATACTTTTCTAATAATTTAAAATGCACTTAGCGTGCAATTTTTCATTGAATATATTTATATCTAACAAACCGCTACACATCACCCATGACTCTCCAAATCCCATTTAGTATCTCATCTGGATCAAAAAATTTACCTATGCATCTTCTTCAGTCCATTTCACTTTCTTAAATCAATCCACAACATACCACATTATTATACTTATTATGCTCTTCTAAAAGTGTTTCTGAAGGATTCTATTAAATGATTTCTCAAAATAATATCCATCTTTCCTAAGAGCTTGCTAGTTTTGTGATTCATTTCTCACATAAAAAGGCTGCATTAGATGCATTCTTAGGTAAAACGACTCTCTAACTCTCACATAAAGGGGAGGGGTTTGAATTCTAGCTGTGCGGAAGTTTTAGGCGGATAATGAACAGTGCCTTGCAATATTATTTAAGCAGACTATTAAAAAAAAAAAAAGAATAACATAGTTTTGATGAGCTCCAAATCAAAAGTAATACAGTTAATGTTTAAGTATATCAGTACCTTTACAGGACAATGATGTATGAAGCCAAAACAAACCACCTTGCAATATCTAAGATTCTTTGATGAAAAGAAAATCTTAAGCTTATCAGTAATTAAAAGATTCCTTAAGCAATCTCTAGCTAATGTAAAGCCTACGAAAAGTTCTGAGATAAAGTTTGTCCAGGTCTCATCCGAGATTATAGCCAAAAAATCAATATGCATTTCTCCAGAGAACTAAATTAAGAGTGAGATATTAAGAATCCAGAAAAGAGGAAGAACTAATTATAAGGGGAAAGCTGAAGCAGATATGCTTTGAAGTTTTTAAAATTTTGGCCAAATTAGATCACATATGTAGCAGCTCTATCGAGGAACAAAAGCCAAAAAGGAATTTGGAAAGTAACATAAATAACCAGCATTTTGGTTTGCCAATCCCAAATAATTGTGATAAGGCTAATGCTGCTGATGATGAGTTAGGCTTAGGTTACTACATACTAATGATGTAATGGGAATGGATGAGTTTGAACACAAGGAGTACAATTTTATCATTTTTTTCTACTAACATGCTAAATTTGAAGTCAATATACCACAACCTACAAAAGCAATTCCTTTTGGATGGATCTTGTTGAAGGATCGAGAGACCCACAAGTCAATCAATCTTGATAGCGAACCTTGAGCACACACATTCAAGGTTATAATCATTAAATTGATCCTTTTATGAACTTTAAATTGCAACATATGCACCATCTTTCATATTATCTGTCAGCTCCACTTGGTAACTTTTTTTTTCTTTTTTGTAAATAACTTGGATTTATTTCATTGTAAGCCTTTTGGAGAAGTTCATAAATTCTTTCACGCTTTATACAAAATCATATAATAAAAATTTTTAAGAAAATCCACTTTTATATTTTCATATATGGTATCAGAGCTTGATTAAGTTTTTTTTTTTACTTCTACCCTTTCTTCTTTTTTTCTTCCTTCTTATAATGCTTCTTCCTTCTCATCATTATGGTTAACTTTTTTTACTCCCTTCCAAAGAATCGACCATCACAAATAGTGAAAACAAGACTAAAGAAGAACTCCAGGGCTACAAGCCTCATATTGCATGGATGAAGAAATTATCTAAAATGGTTCTAAATTGTTAAGTTTTTTTGAAAGGAAAAAAGAAAAATCGATCATCTTGTGGATCCTCCTTCAGAGCTAAAAGACCCTAAATTTATACTTTGGAATGAAACAAAATCCATGATTATAACATGATTATGGAATATAATGATGATTAAAATCAATGGGTCATATTATGTTCCTCTCTACTACAAAAGGAATTTAGGATATCATTAAAAAATGAACTAAAAAGTGAAAGATGTCCTCATCATCTACGATATCAAAATTAAGATTTCAACAATCAAGGTAATCTTCTTGATATTAAGTACTTTAATGCAATGAAATAGCTTGAACTGAATCATAACCAAGATCTTAAGATGACATGGCACAATGATGTGCTAATTTTTAAGCAATTTATAGATATAAAAAGGGTGTTTAAATTTCTTGCATGACTCAATAATGACTTCAACTGAATTCATGTCCAAATCCTAAGCACAAAAAATCTACAATTACTAAATGAGGTATATTCTCTCATATGAGTCAAATAAGAAAGAAAAAGAAATGATGCTAATGCTAAATACTTCAATCTACAAAATATTTACAATGACAACCAAAGAATTCAAGGTGAGGGATTTATTACTACAAACTCTTTCCTTACCTAGGAGCAAAAACCCTCTTCCAAAAATAATCTATGGCACAACTACTGAAAAAAGAAAGCACGCGCCAAAGAACAATGCTAGAAATTCCACAAAAAGCTCCCACACTATGGTGGAAAAAAACTCATAAAAAAGGGCAAAGCCTGCCTTGTGGAATCAAAGGGCTCATTCCAAAAGAAACTAACTACTTCCTCGACTCTCTAGAAAAATTGTATGGATAATACTTTCTAAATCAAAATAGTATGACTTCTAACTCATGTGCTTTTAGTCCATTAAATAATTGCTCTCACCTGAATCCTAAATTTAGGAGCCACTGACAAAATGATTAACTTAGCCAACTTTTTTCAAACTTACAAACACTGGTCAATTAATAGAACTCTTGCAAGTCAAAGAATGTTTCAATTTTCTCAAAATTTATGATCAGTAATATACTGCAAATTTTTCATTTATAATAAATCTTCCATTAATTCATAAGTCACTAAAGACCACAACTACAAGAAAACATTTTTTGCTAATCATTATGTATTTTAGAATATCACTATAAAGAAGGAGATTGGGCAAACTAGAGAAAATAATAGGCTACATCTTCTTGAAGACTGAAGCCACTTATCATATTCTTTTATATTCACCATCAATACAAAAGCCATTTGGGAACATTATTATAAGTTAGGAGCATCCCTTTCTCAAAACCCTAAAATATTTATATGCCTCTCTTTTTAAGAATGTAAATATGAAAAATATTTATTATGAGAGTTGTGAATTTGTTGAACATTATCGTATTATTTTTTAAAGTAATTCTAGATCCTTTACTTTTTTTCTAATTGTTTACTATGACACTTGGAGACCTTCCAAAATTTCCAACATTTTTAGAGTTAAAAAGTTTGTCACCTTCATTCATGATTGCACTCAAATGATATGGACATATCGTCTTTAACAAAAATCTAATACCAACATTATTCTCCTCATTTTTTTATTGTCATGATATAAAAATAATTCCATGCTAACATTAAGGCATTTTAAACAGATAATGCTTATGATTATTTTAATCACACATTTTCACCCTTCATCCAAAAAGACGATATCATCAATTCTCATGCATCGAAGTTCCCTAAAAAAATGGAGTAGAAAAGATTAAAAATTATCTTGTGGAAGTCATCGAGACTCTTTTCTTCCAAAAAAAGTGCCAAAAAAATACTAAGAAGCAGTTTTAACAATCACATACATAATCAGTAAAATACCCTCCAGTGTAATTGATCTTAAAAGTCTTATAAATAATCTGGCTAAATTATTCCCCACATAACTTTCTCTCAAAAATTCCTAAGAAAATTTTTGGATGCGCACATCCACAAACAACACAGAGGTAAGATTGATCCTAAATCTCACAAATCTGTCTTTATTAAGTATTCCTTCACTCAAAAAGGGTAAAAGTGTTATCATCCAACAACAAAAAAAATTCCTTAAAAAATGTCATCTTTAATGAGAAGCAAAATCCCTTCAATCAAATGCATCTTCAAGGACAGAACTCTTAACTACAAGATAAATTTGATGAAATATTCATCTTTCATATTAGCATTCCTATAATACAAAGTCCAAAAATTCAAACAATGTGCCCTTCAAGTCTATACAAAAAAGAAGCCTAGACTATCTCGAGCAAGCTCAAGACTCAAAACCGTTATCAGAAAACATTGATCAACCAATCACTACACAATCTCCTCTATATCTCATATCCTAATACACATGCTTTTAAAATTTTTCTCCTTATACAAAAACAACAACAACATCAAGCCTTTATCCCACTACGTCGGGTCGGCTACATGAATCCGTTTTCTCCATTATGTCATGTTAAGAGTCAAATTCGTATTTAGATCTAATAAAAAAAGGTCATTTCTAATATTTTCTAACCAAATCTTTTTAGGCATACAACTACCTTTTTTAACATAGGTTAAATCTAATACATCTACTCTCCTAACCGGGTCATCGGAAGGCCGTCGTTTTATGTGACCAAACGATCTAAGGTAACTCTCTCTAATCTTATATGCCACTGGAGCTACTCCAACCTTTTCACGTATATGCACATTTCATATCCTATCTCTAAGAGTAAATCCACTCATCCACCTAAGCATCCTTATCTTTGCATTTAACTTAATATTATGCTTCTCTTTTAATGGCCAACATTCTGCATCATAAAGCATTGCAAGTCTAACCACCATTTATAGAATTTTCCCTTAAGTTAGGGTGGTACTTTCCAATCACACAACAAGCACGATAAATATCAGCTCTAATTCCATTATAAAACCACATACTATTTAGGGCACTTAAACAAAAAAAATTAACAGAAGAGGTGAATGCTCCCGAGAAAAATCACATTTGGGAAATCATTGAACTACAAAAACGAAAAAAACACTGATGCAAACGGTTTTTTTTTCTATAAATATAAAGCAAATGGAAGTCTAAAACGATATAAAATAAGATTGATTTCCAAAGGATATACTTAATCTTATGAAATTGACTAACAAGAAACTTTTGCTTTTATCGTGAAAATGAATACATTACACATTTATATTTCTCTTGTAGTCAATCAAGAATGGCACATGCAGCAATATGATATAAAGAATGCTTTCTTATATGGGAGTGTTGAAAAATAAGTCTTTATGAATCCACCTCCTTGAATTAAAAACTTCACTCACAAAGAATAAAGTGTGCAAACTAAAATAAGCTCTGGCTTTAAAATCATTGAGAGCATGATTTCATAGATTCACAAAAGACAACTAAAATTAGAAATAAACAAAGATGATGAGATCACACTCTCTTTAGAAACACTCAATCGAAGGTAAAAAACACAAATATCATATGTTGACAATATAAAGCAGCGATGACAACAAAAAAAAATGTCTCTTAGAAAAATACTAGTCGAAAATTTTAAGAACAAACAGTTTGAGCAAACTTAAATACTTTTTGAGAATGGAAATTGCTCAATCAAAACAAAGGATATTTCTCTCTCAACAAAAATATGCATGACTCTACTAAAAGAAATAAAAATAAAGATTGTAAACATTATGAAAATCCAACTGAACTAGGTTAAAAATTGGATACAGATGAAGAGAAAGAAGTGGACATATAAGAATATCAAGATTAGCTGAAAAATAATCAATCTATCTCACATCTATCTAGACATTGCATTTGTAGTGAGTTTCATCAATCAATATATGTACAAACTCAAAGAGTCTCACCTTCAAGTTGTTTGCAAAATCTTAAGATATCTTAAATCAAGTCCAAATAAAAAAAATTAAAACAGGATATTTTATAAATCGAAGAGTAAACTAATGCAGACTATGCATAATTACTAGTGTATAGAAAATTCACAATTAGATACTATACATTTTTGAGAGAAAATCTCATAACATGAAGGAGCGATGAACAACCTAATATTTTAAAATCTAATGATAAGTCTAAATTTAGCGCCACTGCCCAAAGCATTTGAGCTTCTATGGATCAAAATCCTCTTGAAAGATTCAAAAATCAAATGGGAAGCATCAACGAGATATACAGTGATAATAAATATGCCATCAATATAGCTCATAATATAGTACAACATGATTGTACCAAGAAGTAGAGGTAGATAAACATTTCATAAAAGAGAAACTAAAAAGTGTGATGATATGTACGCCATATGTGCCAATAGAAAATCAACCAATCTTGATAGGAATCATTGAGTACACGGATTAAGGGTTCTAATTACTTAATCGATCCTCTTATGACCTTTAGGTTATAACATGTGTGCCACATCTTTCTATTCTAGCCACTAATCTATCTTGGGGATTTTTTTTTTCTTTTCTTAAATATCTTTGATTTATTTTCATTGCAAGTGTTTTAAACAAAAGTTTATAAATACTTCCGCACTTTGTACGTATTGAAGTAACAAATTTCAAAAAAAAAATCTACTTTTCAACTTTTCTTTAGATATCCAGTATTTTTGTTCAAAGCCTTTTAAGGTTTATTATTGTAACCAAAAAATAATGAGTATCTACTTACCATTACAGTAAATAAAACGGAAAAGGAGTGCCCTTAAACATTAGTTCATTGAACAGATGAAGCACACGCTGGTTCAATGTAGCATCAACTACGATGATATTGCTTAACAAGAAGCTTCTTAGAAAGTAATAAGGCAGAGGATTACTTGCAAACTCATTTTAAACCTTTCATAAAAACAAATCCAAAGGAAATCTCGGCCGATTAAGTGTGAAATGCTGAAGGGTACCTAGTAACTAAACTAGATATTTGATGACAATATGGAGTGGGAAAAAGGAAGAATACTACTGAAGAAAACATATATTCAGCAACAGTTGGAAGTTCTAGAATGATTTGATATTACTTACGAAAAACTGGATTGGTGTTCTGAGTTAATACGAAAAACTGTTTTTCTTTGGTTATATATACCAGAAAAAACAGGAGGGAAGAAGACACGGTGTGCGGCTGAGTGAGTGTTCATTTGCATTTGTGCACTAGCGCATTAAGAGCGAAGATAAAGTCTTATTTAAAAATAAGGAAATCAAAGTAAATAAACAATTATTTTTAAAAACTAATAAAACTTTTAAAGATGAAATTGTTCAGAATAAAAAAATGAACATATATCTAAAAAATATTACATAAACAGCAAAAACTTTAAAATATTTTTTTATATCATATATTTTTACTTCAATACATATATTTTTTTCAAAAATATTTAATTTATGCCTCCTACATAATTTTAGGGTTTAGGAGTATAGATATTTATTAAAAAAATATTTGTGTTATGTTTAAAATAGTCAACTTGTGTCACCACAAATAAATTTAAACTTTAGCTTCGCTACTAGATGTATCCAAAAAGTAAAATAAGAATTAGCTTTAAAAAAAACACGTAAATATAAACTTTATGTACCAATAAGATGGATATTAAAATTTGACTACTTATGCGGGAAATTGATTTTGGGTTAATTAAATCATCTAATAAAATATATTTAAAATGAAACAGATTGCCAATTGACTGAAATGCAGCATTATGATACCATTGTACGAACCAATCAAGTTCCAGAGTTTGGTAATTATAAGGAAAATAAAATATCGAGTCAAAAAAATAAATCTGAAGGAAAAGGTGCTGGGGAAAAGTTGAAAAAAAAAAAAAAAACATGTTGGCATGGAAGTGTCAATTTGATGTTATGCTAAGAACAAACATATAACTTGGAGGCAATTTTTGAGCAAACGAAATTAACGAAAGTATGGACCAGAACAAACAATCTTTAGAAAATTTTAGTTCATCCTAAAAACAAAAATGATCAAGAAAACTCAAACTGATTTTATGGAAATTTAAGAAAAAATGTATGCCAAAAGTTATGTTCAATTTACAAAACATACTTATGTAATGAAGAAACTGGTTCTCGTGGGTTTGTAGCTATTCACAGCCAAGCAATCAAGGATAAAGGCAGCTGGAAGATATGGGTGGATGCATCAAAGGGAGGAGTCACGTGCAGGCCTCTAGAAGATAGCTAAGATGGTTGCAAAAGTAGATGGGAAGGTATGCGGGTAGATTCCATTGTTGCGGAAGTTCGTATAAGTGAGGTCAATCACAAATGCAGAGTAATGGGCGATAACTTGAGAGGTCTACAATGCAAGAGCAGATGCAAGGGTTGCAATCGAGCAGTTGAAATATGTGTGGGATGTGGACAGAACCTGTGTAGGATAAAGTGAAATTTAATAATCAAAATCAAATCTAGTATTATCATTAAATCAAAATCAAAACCAAATATGAGAACTAAATATAAAAAAATAAATCAAATTAAAAAACAAGGAATTCTGACATAAATAGAAAATAAACCAACAACAACAACAACATCAAGCCTTTATCCCACTACGTGGGGTCGGCTGCATGAATCCTTTTTCTCCATTATGTCCTATTAAAAGTCAATTCTCGTTTAAATCTAATAAAGAAAGGTCATTCCTAATATTTTCTAACCAAGTCTTTTTAGGTCTACCCCACCTTTCTTAACATAAGTCAAATCTAATATCTCTACTCTCCTAATCGGGTCATCGGAAGGCCGCCGTTTTATGTGACCAAACCATCTAAGGCGACTCTCTCTAATCTTATCTTCTACTGGAGCTACTCCAACCTTTTCATGTATATTCTCATTTTGTATCCTATCTCTAAGGGTAAAGCCAATCATCCACCTGAGCATCCTCATCTCTACCACACTTAACTTAGTATTATGCATCTCTTTTAATGGCCAACATTCGGCACCATAAAACATTGCAGGCCTTACTACCATCTTATAGAATTTTCCCTTAAGTTTGAGTGGTATATTTCTATCACATAACAAGCCCGATGCATTCCTCCACTTCAACCATCCAACTTGAATTCTGCTGATAATATCCCCATCTATTTCACCATCACTCTGAACAATAGATCCAAGATATCTAAAACGTGTACTCTTATTAATGACTTGATCGCCCAAAGTCACAATCCCCTCACTAGGTCTATTACTACTAAAATTACACTCCATATATTCCGTTTTAGATCTACTCAAGCGAAAACCTTTAGACTATAAGGTTGACCTCCATAATTCAAGTTTACCTTCAACTCCCTCTCTAGTCTTATCAACAAGAAGAATATCATCGGCAAAAAGCATACACCAAGGTACATCCTCTTGCAAATGTCTAGTGAGAACATCCATGATTAAAGCAAAAAGATATGGGCTTAAGGCTGATCCTTGATGTAACCCAACCGAAATAGGGAAATACTTGGTCAAACCACCTTGTGTTTGAACACAAGTAATAGCTCCTGCATACATATCTTTAATGATTTGAATATAAGCATTATTGACTCCTTTCTTTTCAAGAACTCTCCATAGCACTTCTCTTGGAACTTTATCATATGCTTTTTCTTAATCAATAAATATCATAGGCAGATCCTCCTTATTTTCTCTATATTTCTATATCAAACCTCTTAATAAATGTATGGCTTCCATAGTCGACCTACCTGGCATGAATCCAAATTGATTTTGAGAAACATTAGTATCACGCCGCAACCTATGCTCCATAACTCGCTCCCATAGTTTTAAAGTATGACACATTAACTTAATACCTCTATAATTCGCACAATCTTGTGCATCACCTTTATTCATAAAAATAGGAATTAACACACTCATTCTCCACTCATCTGGCATCTTTTTAGCTTTAAAATAGTATTAAAAAGTTTAATAAGCCAAGAGATTCCTTCATCTCCTAAGCATTTCTACACCTCTATTGGAATATCATCAGGTCCAACAGCTTTTCCACCCTTCATTTTCTTTAAAGCCTCTCTAACTTCAGTTTTACTAATACGTCGATAAAAACAAAATTTTCATTTAGGGTGCTAAGGTCACTATAGTCAATTTTATTTTTATAATCTTCATTAAAAAGTTTAGCAAAATATCTCATCCACCTTTGTTGAATATCATCTTCTAAGAAAAGTATTTTTGATCTACATCCTTAATACACTTCACTTGAACTAAATCCTTACTACTCCTATCTCTTTGTTTGGCTAACTTATACATATATCTTTCTACCTCCTTAGTATCTAATCTATTATATAAATCACTAAAAGGTAATGTCTTTGCATCGCATATTGCTCTCTTAGCATCCTTATGAGCCACTTTATATATTTCTCAATTATCATAATTTTTAAAATTAAACTAATTTTTATAACAAAACTTCTTATTTTTAATCTTTTCTTGCACATTTAGATTCCACCACCAACTATTTTTACTAATAAGAGCTTTTCCCTTTGATACTCCAAGAACATCTTTTTGCAATATTCATAATATCACTAGCCACTTTTTCCCACATAATATTAGCATCCTCATGCACAGACAAAATCTTAAGATCTAAAATCTTATTCTCAAAAATATTTTTGTTAATATTCTTTAAATGCCCCCATCTAATACTAGAAAACCGTTTTACTTTATTTTTTATTTTATGTCCCTTTATCTTAAAGTCCAAAACTAATAATCGATGTTGGAAACATAAATTTTCACTCGGAATAACTTTACAATCTTTGAAATTTAAACGATTTAATTGTCTAATAAGAAAATAATCAATCTGGGTTGTACTATATCCATTTTTATAAGTGATGAAATGCTCATTCCTTTTCTTAAATAAGATATTAGCAATTGAAAAATCATAAGCTAAACAAAAATCCAATATGGTCTTGCCACCTTCATTCGTCGTTCCAAATCCATGGCCACCATGAATGCTTTTAAAATCATCTACCTCTCTACCAACATGTCCATTTAAATCTCCTCCAATAAAAACTCTTTCTTCAAGAGGTATCTTTTGTATTAATTATTCTAAGTCATTCCAAAATTTTAATTTATAACTCACATCCAAACCTACTTGAGGAGCATAAGCACTTATAATATTAACAATATTATCATCAACAACAATCTTTAAAGCTATAATTCTATCTCCAATCCTATTAATTTTTAAAACATTATACTTTAAACTCTTATCAATAATAACACCTACACTATTTCTAGTACGACTCCTACCCGAATACAAAAGATTAAATCCAAAACTATCAATTTCCTTAGCCTTCTCTCCAACACATTTAGTTTCCTGAATGCACAAAATATTTATCTTCCTATGAATCATAATATCTATTAATTCCATTAATTTTCCTGTACGGGAACCTATATTCCAAATTTTATCCTAATTTTAGTTTCATGGACTAGCTTCTTTGCCCACATCCGTCCTTGACGTGGGAACCCTTGCCTATTTAACAATGCACCCGGGCGTCGATGCAGCGGCCCTTGCACACTTGTCATTGTATTCAGGCCATACAGCGCTTTGCATCTAGGGGACGCCCTATCATTAACACAATTTCTTAAAGGATTCATGTCATTATTGTTCGACAAGTTTTACACTGGCTATCAACTACCTAACGCAACCCTCCACTTTTCTCATCCGGGACTTGGGACCAAAAAATTAAAAATTGATGGTTCAACACCATTGTAACTTGATTTGCCCCCTTTTGATTGGCCAATAAAAATTTAATCTATTTTTGAGACGAGTTGACTTGAGTTGCATTGGCATGATGGACCTTTGACTAACATTAGAAGTAACAAAAAAATTTTATAAGAGTTTTAAATCATAAATGGGTCAACATTAAACCCGCATCTCTTGTGTTGGTTTTGAGATGCTTATAAAAGAAACCCAAGATGACATAGCTCATAGTATCTTATTTGCAAAATGTATTTTATTGATAAATTTAACCAATTTTTAAGACAAAAGAACAATAGCAAAATAACGCAGTATAATTTTAGAAGAAAATGGGCTTGAGTTATAAAATAAAAGAATAAGTACATGACATATAATATCAATGGATGTGAAACTGATAATTATAAATTCATCGCACAATATAATAAGTTTAAGTATCTTTGGTTTATCATACAACTAATAGGAATATCACTTAGGTCTTAGAACATAATAACTGTTATTATAGTAGATAAGTGCCTCATGAATATTATGCTATAAAAATAACATTATAGACGTTTCAAAAGGTTAATTTTGTAAATTTGCAATGAAACATGCTTTGTTGTATTAGGTTGACTAACGAGCAATGAAATGACTCAATAAACCTTAGGGTAATAAATGTGAATCATGAGTCGGAATTGTTAAAAATCTAAGAATAATCAAATGATGAAGATTACATCAAAAAAAATGATACGAGTAGTACCTATTGATAAAGTAATGGCTCCATGTGAAAAAGAAATCAATAGTAGAAAATAGACTTGGATGATTTAGCATATGCAATGGAGTGCAAAAAAAGTTCTAGTGAGGATGGAAAGATAAAACTGATGTGAAAAATTATGAAGAAAATTGAATAAATCAAAATAGATTTGGCTTGAACTTCTAAAAAAAATAAATGTGTAAACCGCAACAATGAATGAATGGATCATATAACCGATGATAAATAGTCTGCACAAGGCTAATAATATATATATATATATATATATATATATATATATATATATATATATTTGCACACATATAGATTATGGAAGGTTGAAGCTATTATTTCAACAAAGCATAAAACACAGGTAACAATAAGATTCGAAGATTAAATAAAAGAAAATCTATCCAAACACATAAGGAAAATAAGACGCAGAAATTGGATAGTGAGTTTCATTAAATTTGAAATATGATTCATTCCATCAAGCATAACACCATACCTTTGGTGGCTTGAAGGGATAATCCGGTGGGAAATGAATGTTCACTAAATAAACGCCTCCAGCATAAGGACTATCAGGTGGCCCCATTATAGTAGCTTGCCAATGGAACATATCTTCACCCAAGGGACCTGATATAATTTTAAATTGTAAATTGCAATTTTTGAAATATATATATAATTTTTATGATGAGAATACAACAAAAGTAAGTTAATAAACTCAATTTAAATGTAAATCATAAGCTAATAATAAATTCAAAGAATGTGCACAAGTTGTGATTGTTTATTTACCCTTAAGATTACCAAAACCGTCACAACTTTCCAAAACACTGTAATAAACTCATTTAATATTGATTCCTAATTGCACCACCAAAGTAGTCTCATTCTTATATTACCAAGCATACTTTAAAAAACAATTCTTTTGGGGGCTATTTGGTTTGCTATAAAAAGAATGCATAATAAAATGAAACATAGCGTGAAAGGAATATCATGTATTTGAAATATTTGAAAATATTTGGATATGTAAAGTAAATGCATGGTATTGTATATTTTTATTTGATTTGAAGTAAACTGAATGCAGTGTAAACCCCAACTATGGTGGTGGCTGGTGGTGGGGATAATGGAGGTGGCGAAGGCAAGCGGTGGTGGAGGTCGATGGCAATCAATGGCAACAACAAGTAGTGACTGAAATCAATGTACTGTAGGCTATGGCATTAGGGGGGTTGGCGGTGAAACCACAGAGTCAGCTTGTGTTGTATTTGGAATTTAGCCAAAAAATGGTCATGTTTAGAATACATCAAAATAAAATGCAGAGTAAACTTGGAATTCACCTTTGTCAAACCAAACACCCAAATTTCTAAAACACTTGAATATGAAATATTTTACACTCACTTTTCATCAAACCAAAGAGCCCCTTAAACACAATACTTTACACAATCCATGACAAATATGAGAATCTTCCCTTTCTGAAGGCACATCTATCTAACTCACTTAAACTATAATTTAAGCTTGAACCCAAAAATGGCACATTCACAAATTTATTTAAGAGAATTAAGTTAAGTATTTTTCATTGACAACATCATCATCGTCCTTAACCTTATCCTAACTATTATGAGTTCCAAAATTTTATTTCTCAGGCTCTATTGAGAGACTTGTGTGTTCCAGATCTAAATATTTAGTAGGCATATTGGAATGTAAATAAGACACTATTCATAGATTTTTGCCCTTACTTTACAAGGACTTTAGGATACTACTCTAGGTATCCCATAGGCATGAGACTCTATTGTTAATTACCCCTCTCACCGATGACACAGAACTTTCAATTAAGCCTACTCATTAGATAGGCACAAAGCTCTTAACATATGGTAGAATCAATTTTGATTTAGAATTGAAACATTACCACTTTAAACTTTAAGTGGATAGTAGAGTGAACAATAATGAAACTAATCAAGATCTCATGATTCCATGATGAGTTGTCATGAGCCCTATCTATTTAGCCTAAGAAGGTGGTTGACCACACTTAACCAAATGATCCTTATCCATAGTTATAGCTTGTTTCGTCAAGGGGACCTTAACATATGGTAGAACCAATTTTGATTTAGAATTTAAGTCGACATCAACTAACAGAAGGTTTTATTCCCTATATAGTACACCCTATGATTCACTATTGAAAATTTAGTAATTGAGGACCTTACGGGCTCTAACCATGAACATAATTTAATAGAGTCATGTTGCAACAAATCCACCAAATCAGAGTGCCCTGATCATAATTGTTTACATATAATACCATTAGTAGTAAAACCACCAATTAGAAAATATGTGGCACATTCTTACTGATGAGAGAACATTTGAGAATGCATCATAAAGGCATTTACTCTTTGTGAGCATATGTTATTCTTGAATTTATAACTCCCAATAAACAACTACAAATGGTGGATGTATTTTTCTTAAGTTGTAATGGGTGGATTTCACTTAAATATTTCAATATTTGTATTTTTTATATTTCATATTTATTCAAGATTTACCCTCGAGATCTACATTAGGATTTAGAGGGGTATTTTGAATGATGTACTTCCCTATGTTAGATATTTTCTATCATCGCTATCATCATTGAGATATTTGAATGATTTTATTTTGTTACTTTAACATTACCAACTCTACTTGCTTGCTAACAAAGGATTGAGTTTAAGTATTAACATTGTAAGCTACCATACAAGTGGTGAACCTAAGAGTTTGAAATTTTTTTTAATGAATTTTCTTTGAGACACTGAAGACCTAATATGACACTAAAGAAAAGTCAGCAATTTGCGATGGATTTGCGGCAAACTTTGTGACGGAAATTTTTTTCTCTAAAATTGCGGCGGATTTACAACAGAAATTCCCGTCGTTTATTTGGTGACTGATTTGCGGCGGATTTGCAACAAAGTGTCTGCCACAATTTTGTGACGAATTTTCCACCGCATATCCATCACAAACCTCTATCTAAACTGACATCCTAACCATTTCTTTCATCCGTACGTTCTCGTTTTGTTCTGTTGGATCATGCCCGTGACATTCCTTCAACGACGTTTCCCTGTGTCATCGTCTCCTTCGACAACATTCCTTCAATTCCTAGCCGTTCTTCGTCACACTTCCTCTTCATCCATCATCTTTGTAGCCATCATCTGCCCTCTCACTGTGAGTTGCTCGCCTCCTTTGACAATGTTACTTCCTATCACCTCCTTCGACGACATTCCTTCCAGTAATCCTTTTCAAAGACATCCCTTCCTGTCGCATCCACCGTTCTCATTGGACACTTCCTTGTCGCCGTCTCCTTCCATGATATTCAACCTATAGCATATGATCGGTTCTTGCTGAAAAGATAATCTTCCTTCCATTTCATGAGTGACTATTGTTCATAATTTAGGGTTAATTAGGAGATGCATGAAGATTTTTCATAGTTTAGAGCTTTTGTGAGATTGAAAAGTTTGCCTCAAATTTTAGGAAGAAATATATAAGATGGTGGTGAAACCTGCAATGCTTTACGGTGTAGAATGTTGGTCATTAAAAGAGTTAAGTGATGCAAAGTTGAGGATGCTTAGGTGGATGAGTGGCTTTACTCTTAGAGTCTATTATTCATGTTAATGGTGTAATGGATGGAGAAATTATTAGTAGAATTCATGTTAGATGGTTGAGAGGAATGCATCAGACTTATTGTGTGATAGAAAAGCTTCCCTCAAACTTAAGAGAAAATTCTATAAGATGGTGATGAGAACTGCGATGCTTTATGGTGTAGAATGTTGGCCATTAAAAAAGAATCATAATAAAAGTTAAGTGATGCAGAGATGATGATGCTTAGGTGGATGAGTGACTTTACTCTTAGAGTATATTCTTCATGGTGATGGTATAATGGATAAAGATATTATTAGCAGAATTCATGTTGGATGGTTGAGAGGAATGCATTAGAACTATTGTGTGATAGAAAAGTTCCCCTCAAACTTAAGAGAAAATTATATAAAAAGGTGGTGAGACCTGCAATGCTTTATGGTGTAGAATGTTGGCCATTAAAAGAGAAGCATAATAATAAGTTAAGTGTTACGGAGATGAGATGCTTAGGTGGATGAGTGGCTTTACTCTAAGAGACAGGATACAAAATAAGCATATACGTGAAAAAGTTATAATAGCTCCAATGGAAGATAAGATTAGCGGAGTCGCCTTAGATGGCTTAGTCACATAAATGGTGACCTTCGGATGACCCGGTTGGGAAAATAGAAGTATTAGTGTGTTGCACTAATTGACACACACTCTTTTATTGCCAAATAGATAATGTGTGTGTGATGGAGGCGCACAAATATACATGCAAACTCCTAAAATCATCACTATTGCATAATTATTTAATTTTTTTAAATTGATATAAATCTTATTGATTGGTTGTAGAAATTTATAGCCCAAGGGTGTTATGGATATTCGAAACTATAGAAGTTGGATGTATAACTTACTGTTATCTGGATGCAAGACATTAACAGATGAATTTCTAAACATAGTGAATTATTTTATTCAGGAAGGCTGTCAATTACCTTCCTTTACATCAGAGGGAATGTTTCATTGTCCATATTTTAAAAACAAAAATCAAGTCTATCTCACACCATATGAGATTACTGTTAATTTATATCGCACAGGATTCATGCAAGAATATTTATATTGGACTTCACATGGTGAGCACAAGTCTCATTTTGACTCTCAATGCGGCCCGTCTACAAGTTCCAACATAGTTGAGGATGACCAAGTTATGACGTTTAAGGACTTAATTTATGATGCAACTTGGCCACAATTTCAATAATATACAAAAAAAATCCCCAAATAAGAAGGCACAAAACTTCTATAATTTGTTGCACGTTGCGCAACAACTAATTTGAAATGGGTGCACAACTCACTCAGAATTATATGTTGTTGTGAAGATTTAAAGCATAAAGACTTAATATAATGTACCCAAAGAATGATTTAATCAATTCATTGACTTACTTAAGAAGATCAACCCAGCAGATAATATAATTCCAACAGATTAATATCGGATTAAAAAATTAGTTTCCAAACTTGCTTTAACATATATTAAAATAAACTATTGTGTTAATGGATGTGTTTTGTACTATGGGGATACTTTGTTAGAGATTGCATGTTATCATTGTAGCTATCATTGTAGCGCGCCAAGTATTAAACCAAATTCTTGGGAAAAATAAAGCAAAAGGATGTGTTATTCAGTAAATTGTTATGCTTGCCCATCATTCCCAGATTGTAACGTTTATATGCATCTATGAGCTCTGCTGCACATATGAGATGGCATAAGGAACACAACTCACAAGTAGGTGTTCTAACACATCCCTCAAAAGTAGAAGCCTGAAAACACTTTGACCATACACCTCTTACCTTTGCCGCAGAACCAATGAATATAAGATTAAGTTTATATGCATACTGTTTTACTCCATTTAGCTAGCTCGTGATACTCACCCCTTGCAATCTTCCTCCATAGTTGTCTATGAATACGCCCTAAATATTTCTGACACTTATCATTCTAGGCTCGCACAATCTAAGGACAAAAATAGATGTGTTCTTGCAACCTTTAATCAATAATTTAAATTTATTATGAAATGAAGGAGTTGATATATATGATATCTCTACCAAACAAAATTTTATATTGAGGGCAGCGTTACTTTGGACAATTAGTGACTTTCCACCAAACAACATGCTTTCTGGTTGATGCACTGTAGGCAATTTAGCTTGCCCATATTACATGAAAAATATTAAATCATTCACTTTAAAGCATGGTGGTAAAAACACTTGATTTGACTGTCACCGTATGTTATTATCTGCAAATCATCCATTCAGAAGAAATAAGGATGTTTTCACTTAAAATAGAATTGAGACGACACAGCTTTTACCAAGTTTAAGCAATGAGGAAATATTTGAAAGAGTAAATTTTATACCCATGATAACTGATTATTCATCATTAGTTGTTTATAAGCACTTGGATATGGAGTTACTCACAATAGGACAAAGAAGAGCATTTTATGGTCTTTGCCATATTGAAGAATAAATATGATCAGACATAATTTGGATGTGATACATATAAATAAAAATGCTTTTGACAATGTGTTTAATACACAGATGGACATCAAGAGCAAATCTAAAGATAACGTAAAAGCTGTGATGAATTTGAAGGATATTTGCAGGAGGAAATGTTTGGGTTGAAGGAAGGTAAAAATGGTAAACTTCTAAAGCCAAAAGCTCCATTCACCTTTATTTTAGAGCAAATGCGAACGATTTGTAAATGGGTGCATAGCTAAAGCTACTTGATGGATATGCTTCCAACCTCAGTAGATGTGTTGACATGATATCGAGAAGATTGTTTGGATTGAAAAGCCATCACTATCACATCTTCATGGAATGTTTGCTACCAATTGCGCCCAATGTTTAAAATTGCGTATTCGGGTATTGAGGCGCTTTTCATTCGTGAGGCGAGGCGTAAGCCTCAAGGCGTTTTGAGGCATAAGTCTCAAAATCAAAAGATTGCGTAAACATAAAATGATCAAATTTTTTATATAGTAATGAGTGAATAATATAAAACATAAAAAAGCATAAGATATGAAATGAAATAAAAATATCTCAATAATAAGACAACATGAAATATAGTGCAACTCAAAATTCTATCTTTCCCAAATCCAAGTATACTTTTCATTAACATCTAATTCCAAATTTCAAAAATAAATAGCAATGACATATCACATAAGAACTCATAAGTCATCAGCACTGTCATCGCAAAGGGGTTCTTCATTTGAATCATCATTATGGTGAACTGCTCTCTCCCCTTCCTCCTCTCCTATAGAGTCCAATGTCGAGCATTTACTTCAAGATTTATGTAAGTTTTAATATATATAGCGTGAGGCGTAAGTCTCATACCAGTGAGGCGAGCCGGGCCTCAACCAAGTTGAGGTGCAAGCCTCATAAAAAAGCTCAAGGCGTAAGCATCGAGGCGTTTTTTACTGGAATTGCACAAAGGCGGACCTCAAGGCGAGCCTCATATTGCGCAATTTTAAACCATGATTGCGCCAATTGCTTTCAATTCTCTTCTAGTTCAATCTTAAATCCCTTGACCGAACTAAGTATCTTTTTTCAAGGACTTATACTCATCAAAACTGAATGAAGAAGCTTTACTCCATATTAATCATAGCATTCCTTTCATTCTGTGCAAGCTTCAAAAGATATTCTCTCAAAAGTTTTTTTACTCCATAGATTATATGCCTGTGCATTTACCATATAAGACTAGAGTTGGTGGACTGATTCAATATCTGTAGAAGAATCCTTTTGAGAAAAAAATTTTGTGCAAACATAAAATATCAAATTCTACTAACAAATTTGTAATTCTTAACCATACATCATTCAGGCATTTAAATAAACTTAAGAAGACTATAAAAACAAAGTACATCCCGAAGGACTAATATGTGAATCATATTTGATATATGAGACTACTTAATTTTTCTCATAGTACTTAGAAATAGAGTTACAATCAACAAGGAATATTGTATGTCGAAATTTGGATAATCTAGATGCATGTCTATATACCAGTAACATATTAGTATTCAAAGGATGTGGCAAGGTAGTAAGAGCTTGTATTGTGCGTTATTTGATAGATAAGAAGATGAGAGTTGTCACGTTGTACACAATGCTTAATTGTGTTGAAGTTGAGTCATATTACAAGTAAGTTTAAGTTAAGATTCCGTATATTTTGTAGACTTGTACATAGAGACCCTAAATTCAAAACTTTTGCAGAAAGTTCGTTAATGGTCTGATTACAACATCACTATTAAAGTAGGAAAATAAAGTAGAATTTGAATTTCAAATTCGTTCAAAGAAATGGTATACATTTTGACAAGTCAATCCAACCATATATATAATTAATTAAAATGATAATAACATAAATATATTTTCTACACCAATCAGGTCAATAATGAAGCCAAAGATTTGCAAGAGCAAGGACTATTGAATCTAGCATGGGGACCTATAAGAGCAATAAAATGTTGACCAATTTTTATTATCAACGATTACATATTTCAAACCAAAGCTTGGTGTGAAGGTCAGAAAACATAAAACTATAGTGCATGCGCGAAAGAGAATAATCACACATGCAATGATTGTGTATTATGGGGCCTTAAAGGAAATACTACATTGATTTGATCCAATGCAAAATAGAAGGGTGCATCCACTTTATGATATTACAGAAATAAAGGAAGGCAGAAAATATAGAAAATACGATCCATTTGTCTTTACTAGTCCGGTTACTCAAGTCTTCTTTACTAACTTTCCAGATAGACTGCACGGTAAGCAAGATTGGCTTATAGTTATCAATACTAAACCTAGGGGATTATTGAGAATACAACATCAATACCAGCAGTACATTAAGAAGAGTATATGTCAAACTTTAAAGAGCCTGTTAATGATGTAGATAATCAAATTGTAGCTAATGAAACCGAGTTGCTGTTAAAGGAGGTAATCTTTACACGTTAGCATACATATAGTAATTCTTTTTTTTACATGTTAGCATACACACAGTAGTTCCTTTTTTTACATATTAGCATAGCAATAGTTACTACTTATTTCCTGCATTTTTATAAATATACAAATTATAGTTAATTATTTCATTTATTTTTTTGCATATGTCTTACGAAGGTGATGAGCCCCATAGGTCATCGATCACAAATATTTTCAGGCACAGAAAGAATACCAGTGGCCAATCTAATAGGGGTCGAGGTGCTGAGGGGACCTCATATTCACAGCCTGCCACTCATACCCATCCTAGACCCCTTTACATTGTTGACCTTTGCCAGCAAATCCAGAAGAAAATTAAAAAAAAAAATCAAACTCAAAATACCTGCAGTCGCCCCCATCTCGCGAATCACACCGATTCAGCGCCATTTGCGGTCTTCTCCCACAAATCCTGCCCAAATCCCGCATCTCGCCTCGATCCCGCTCCTTCTTCCGCCTTTAAAACGCGAACGAAGGGTTTATTCAAAAGGGCTCTTCTCTCGTTAACTCGCCTCCCACAACCGAACTCCTCCCTTGCTCCGGCTTAACTCCTCCAGATCCCATTCCCCTGCTCCGTTCGGTCCATACGCAGAGAGAGAGAGAGAGAGAGAGAGAGAGAGAGAGAGGAAGAGAAAGAGCCACCAACCTCTCCTTGCCCTAGCCTCCTTCGACGGCTTCCCTTGCCATCGGAAGTTACGACATTTTAATCGGAAGCAATAACTGGGAGCTCGCCGGTGTGAAGGTAACTTACTACCTCTCACGCGCTTCTCGGCCAAATCCCATAAATCCGTCGAACCGAGGGAGGTAAATAAAAAAATTATAAATAAAATAATTATACTAAATTATAATTATGTTATTTTAATTATAATTAGTTAGAATTATTATATTTAATTAATCATGTTTTTTTATAATTAATTAAAAATTGATTTTAATCAAGATCATTATAATTAATTTAATTTATTATAATTAAATTTGATTAAAATTAATTTTAATTTATTATAATTTATAAAATATAATTATTATTATTAATTATTATTGATTAATTATGATTTATTAAAATTAATTAATATCAATGAGTTATAATTAATTATAAATTAATTATGATTTATGATTTTAATTATTTTTAATAAGATATAACTAATTATCTTAATTAATTATAATTAGAGTGATTAATTAAAAATAATTTGTTAAATAATTATAATTAATTGATATTAATTGTAATTAATATAAAGGAAAAGAAAAATACCTCTCTTACCTTTTTCTCCCTCGATCCACGCCGACGGCCGCCAAGGTATAACTCCTAAACTCTAAAACTCCGAGAACCCGATTTCAACGCATGCGTCTAGACAAAACGACCACCTATACACGCTTTTCTTAGCGTGGTGGGAGGACGTGCGTCCCGACGCTTGCGACAAAGCGGGTAATCACCAAAAATCCCTTCTTCAAAGTTCGTAGCGCACCGGAAAACCGCCTATACACGCTTTTCTTAGCGTGGTGGGATGGGAACCCAGTGCGATGCGTACGACAAAGCGGGGATACCCATAAGTACCCTCTTGCGGGGAAATAACTGTTTTTCTTACAAAATGTACCAAATACCCATACACGCTTTTCTTAGCTTGGTGGGGATCAAAAAATACACGGCCGCGGTGTCCTCGAAAGAAGGCACCTACCATACATGCTTTTCTTAGCGCGATGGGAAAGTCCCAGTTTTCCGTAGTTTTTCCCTAAACGGGGGAGTCACCGGAAGGCTGCCGAAATTTCGGGTGAACATAATGCTATACTTGGACCTCATTTGAACTCAAAAGAACAATGGTGGACTCGGGCTTATGAAATTAATGCAATAAAGCTCAAATCTGAAACAAATCCAAGCTTAAATAAATCACAATGACTTGAATAAAAACTTGGATTCAAGCTCAAATAAAGATACAAGTTGACCATTTGGAACTGTACTCAGAACTTGAATCAAGTTGACAACACTTGGACTTGAACTAGAACAAGAACTTGATTTGAACATTAAGCCGACAAGGCTTGAACTTGAAAATGAAGCAAGGGACTTGACCTGAGCAAGAAATGACTTAAGTGAACTCAAACTTTATGTGAACTATGATGTTGACCTCAACGGTTAAGACAAAAAAAAGAAGAATAAAAAATTCCTAAAATCATTACATGTGCGTGAAGCCCATCCCCGAATCCCTGGCAGAAATCCTGCTTACACCCTATCGGCAGTCTGCAACGGCGCCGAAGTGTCGCCTCGCATGTCTCGATCGCACGCCTCGAGCCCGCCTCTGCCTCCGCCTTTAAAACACGATCGCTGCTCTCACTCTCCCCCTCTCCCGTGATTCCACCTCTCGGCTTCTCAATCCCGCTCTCACTCTCTTCCAGTCGTCGCCACTCCGACGCCTTCGTGGTCGATCGACTTCGTTCCTCCACTCGACATCACCTCCCTTCGCAAGGCTCCCGAACCTTTCTCCTCCTATAGACGCCGGCCATCACACGAACAGCCCCCAGCCGACCAAATCTCGAACTCCCTCTCCACGCTCAAATCCACACACGATCGAAGCTTCCTCCTCCCAGACCTCTCTTCCGATCCCGACCACTGCTTGTGCCGAGATCCCTCTCTGCCCTTACCCGAACCCAAGTTAAGAGAGATTATCTCTCTTTCTCCTTCCCTCTATATTTCATTAATTATAACTAACTAAATATTAGTTATAATTAATACTAACTATTTTTAGTTAATCAAAATTAATATTAATTATGATTCATTAATGTTAAAATAATTAATTATAGTTAACTATAATTAATTATTATTTATAATTAGTTAGAATTAATTATAAAAGTTTGTAATTAATTCTCTTTAATTATGTACAATATATTATAATTAATTATAATCGACTATAGTTAATTATAGTTAATAATTATTAACTATAATTAGTCTTAGTTGACTATAATTAGCTTAATCTACATGCCAAATTTATTACCATTCTTTTTGCAAAGGTATAATTTTTTTCAAAAAAAAAGGAGATAATATAGGTTCTTTTCTCGACGCTTGCAACGAGCCGGCAAACCCCCGAGGCGCTCACGTAGCGTTTAGGGTGAGAAACTGGTGCGATGCTCGCGACGATTTAAGAATCCCTCTTCAAAGCTTGCAACGAGCCGGCAAACCCCCGAGGCGCTCAAGTAGCGTTTAGGGTGGGAAACCGGTGCGACGCTTGCGGCGAAGGGGATAAAAAAATGTGTTTTTATTTTATTTTTATATAAGTACCCCCAAACGCCCACGTGGTGCAGAGGGGGGAAATCTGTATTTTTCTCTAACGCCTGTTTTCTTCTTATAATAAACAAACATAAAAACCCTTAAATGCTCACGTAGCAGGCGGGGATAAAAAAAAATTCATTCGTGACCGCGGTGTCATTTTTGACATCTACCTGAAGCGCTCACGTAGCGTCGAGGGGAAGGTTGCCTCTTGGTTTTTCCCCTAAACGGGAGAGACGCCGGGAGGCTGCCGAAATTTGGATTGAAAATCCAAGGACTTAAACAAAAAAAAATGAACTTGCAAGTGGATTTGATTGAACTCAAAAGAACGAATGCTAAGAACTTGTACTCGAGATTGTAGTTTGGGACAACTACAAGGATCACTTGAACTTGGAACTTGAACTCAATTCTAAAACGAATCCAAGCTTAAATAAAGATACAGGTCGACTATTTGGAATTGTACTCAGAACTTGAACCAAGTTGACAACACTTGGACTTAAACTCAAGTGATGAAGAAACTTTGACATTGAACAAGTAAAGGCGAACTTGAATGTGGACCGGAGTTTATAAAGACTTGAACTTTTATTTCTCCAAAATGATTCATGAAATACTCTAATCTAATTGAAATGAACTACAATAACTGGTGGTGGACAATGTTTCCAAAAGAATCATTTCAATTAAAGAATCATTTCAATTTATAAGCAAGTGCCAAATAGATTTGTGGAGAATTTTGGAATAAATCTCAACATATGACAAGGGACTTGTAAAGGAGGGCATCCAAACATGATCAACATGCAAGCAAAAATCAAGCGAAAGTGCAATCAAATAGCAAATGATCATTTGTGATTTGCAAACACTAATTGACAATCATGAGTTCTCAATCAAGATCAAATGGATAATTCATATAGAGGGGCATGACATAAGTCACTAAGCAGTGGATCGGACCTTCCAAATGATAACAAGTGTCAACCATGCAAGCAAATGTACAAAGACTTGTGGATTTGAACATAACTTGCTTAAAAATCATAACACAAAGACTTTCTCAATGTTATAACTCATTCATAACGATTATGTCACTTGAAGTAAAAATGCTAACAAGCATAACTCACCCACAAGCATGTGTAAGGAATACATGGAGAACTTTTAAGTGGCAAATGATCAAGATGAGTTTGCAAACGAAAGCCAATGATTTGTAATGAACTTAAGCATCCTCAAGTACATGAATGAAGCATGCAATAAATGTGATGATCTCTTCACTGAATCGATTTGCAAATGCTACAGAAAAGGAATTCTAGATGGGGGTGCTTGTTCATTAAAGATATGTCAATTTGAAAGTTAAAAGTGGTCCTATTACATTCAACGTAAGTTGATGCATAAGTTATCATAATCAATGATATGGAATGTTGTATGAGACATGATTGGTCGGCACTCAACTGCAAGGAAAATATATGAGATCCTGAATGAACATTTCACAGATGAATGGTGACAGTCGATACACAACATTCATAATACTTATGCTTTTGAAAGAATAAGTCAGTTGCGACAAGTACATTAATACACTCATTAGGAGAGTATGAAAGATATACAACAAGTGTAACAAAGAGATAGAAGCATAGGAGCTCCTACGAGTTACTATAGAAAATCTCTGTGTATCTAACATGCTATCTACAAACAAACCTAAAGGAGTTCTAATGACAAATTACTCACTGGTGATGATTTGGAAAGTGCAGTAATATGCATATAAGTAAAGACATGAAGATACAAAAATCCTTACAATCAGTGATAGCAGACGTGTTGCATAAGTAATAAATTATCTGCGAGCATAGATATGCATATGAGAAATCATCTAAAGGCAAGGGTGGTAAATCAACAAGCTCATATAAGCTACTCTACTATATATTCAATGTGTATCCCACAAACAAAATACATAGGACTACGGACCAAGCACAAGTTTCTACATGCTACTGTGAAAGATTGTCTACAAATGATTTCAAAATACCCCTACACGTGCAATGTAATTTGTATACACATAGGTACACTAAAGGGGAAAATACAATCTTAACCTGTAAGGGCCCCGGCGAGCGTGTTATTGGTATACACGTGACGTCTAGGGATGCTGCGCGGGCTGACAAGTGAATTCTTGTTCGAACCCGATCCTCCTATACGGATCAATAGGAGTCGACAAGGTTCGAACTCTCAAACAAATACACGGTTGAGAGGACCAGTATATTTGTTTTAATATATTCATATCAGGCCTCCAAAGCCTTTAATCAAGAGAATTCACTTACAAAGGCTCAAAGCCTACAAAACCCGATCCTCTGTCGACAGCCCGACAGAGTTGACAAGGTTCAATCCATAAAAAGAAATAACCCCCGAACACCCCGATGATGGCCGCGTTGATTGAAGATCTCAACCGGAGGGGTTCACAAATATTTTCAATGTCGTTCCAAATATCCAAAAATCCAAAAAATATTTAAAATTGAAATAATCCATCAAAAACTTAAAGAAAAATTCATCCACCCTCCGCAACAGTTTGTCGGGGTGGACAAATCAAAATTTACTTCATCTCACAAAAGAGCTAAATGCTTAGTCGAAAATATTACTAGGATCCATTCTCAACAATCTCTTGCCAGTGAGGACGTGGTACGTGTCCTCTAACCGGCAGTTTCGTCGCCAAATGGCACTGCAGGTAAACGGTTATGACCCGGGGCCCTCTGAACCGAGTGGTTTTGCCGCCAAATGGCACCACAGATAGCGGTTATGACCAGAGCCAATACGCTCCTTAATGACGTTAAATCCTTGAGATATGAATCAATAGGATATGATTGATAGGGCTCAAAGCCCTCTGTTAGCTAAGGTGGATTCAAATTTGTCCCCTTAGACAAACATTCAACCCCGGTCTATAAGGTTCCCTTGGACGAAGCAACCCATGGCTGCCGACAAGGATCCTTCTGTCAGGTTGGGTCGACTACCTCCTCTGACTAAGTAGACCAGAGACCAAGATGGCCCGGGACGACAGAACCATGGGATCTTGATCGGGTCTATCATCCATTCCCCCACCATCCGCTTTAAGTCCAAGATGGTGCAATTTCTTTTTTAAATATCAATTTTCCAAATCTTCAAAACCTTCAAATTCTTAATTTCCAAATCCAATTTCTACCAATACCTAAACCCATTGCTGCTACTATATGCCAGATAACACGTATATTCTACGTATCTGATCGACGACTAGCCTTAATCGAAAGTTCTCTCTCGTGATCGAGAGGGGTAATTAACTATAGGGGCTTGCGCCTATAGGAAACCAGAACTCAGATCATAAAGTCCTCGCAAAATGAGGGCAAAATCTCTGGGTAGTGTCTTATCTACAAACTCATCTGCCTTCCAAAATTTACCCCGGAACTTAGTTCGTTAAAACTCCCTCGCCGAATAAAAAAGGAAATGGCGCGACGGGGATGCCGGGGCCGAATTTTCGGAGCCCACATATGAATGACATGAACTTGATTGAATCAAGTAAGAATTATATGAATTTACAATTTGGACAGCAGGGGACTCGTGATGGAGAAAGCTTCAAATGTGTTTCATAATCCGTGCATAAACCTATAACGAGTGAAAACTAAAATACAAATAAGGACTTATGACATGCGGTGTAAATCACACATGAATGATGAGCAATAAATAACAAGCCATTTGGATGCATGCAATTAGAAGTGTGTGATGGATATGATGACATGTTAGCCATCATATATGCTCACAAGTAAAACAAGAGAGTTGTGAAGAAAATAATCTCCTTGGCACCAAGCAATCATTAATTGACAAACACATGTGACAATCTCTTGTGAATATTAAGAGACATGCAACAAACACAAGCACTACATACCATGTAGTATGAGGCAATAACTGATACATCTTCCTTGCAAGCAATGCCAAAATACAAGCAAAAGTATTCAATCCTTGCAAGCAATGGTGATCAGCATATGATGGATGTAGATATATGTTGGCGATGATGGAATACTCTTTCATATGCCTACAGTGGTCCACCTACAAATAAAAAAAGAACATCATATGTGGAGAGGTTGATAATGAAATGCGACTCGCCTATGGTATATGAATACATTATTCTATTGCAAATGGAAGAGTCTAATGATGTTGTGAGAGACTTGTCCCAAATTCAACATACTCAGTGCAATATACGTGGATGTTATGATACTCCTACGATCAACAAACAGTCTGGTGCTAAGCAAATACATCAACCCCCTGCAAGCAAAAGGATTTAACATTGAATGAATGCAAAGGCCCCTGAAGAATGTAAGAATTTATACGACTTGTTATTCGTATGTAAAAACTATATACCTGCTATGTGAACAAAATGCCTACACTCCTACAAATTATCATAACTGAAGATAGTGAAAGTTACAACACTCCTATGATTAACTACCATTCAAATGGTTAACAAACACATCGATTCACTGCAAGTGAAGATGAAAGATGTACAACGGATATAAGTTCCTACGAATTGTCATAGGAGAATTGTTGTATGTTCAACATATCATCCCCAACAAAATGTAATCGAGTACAAGTGACTACGAGCCATCGCAGAAGCTCGTGATAAATGTAGTTATCTATGATAAAACAGGAGATTAGTTAGTGCACTACAATCTACCTATGTAAATCATGCAAGTAGTGCACGACAGTCTACCTGTACAAAGCAGCAAATAATTGATTCAGAAGTTGCTACGATACGCCACCGGATCCGCAACTTCTATGCAAGCAGACAGAAGGCGTCTACAAGTACTTTCAAAGTACCCCCACATGTGCACCGTAGTTTGTATACACTTAGGTACACTAAAAGGGGTAAAAACAATTATAAAACCCGCAAGGGCCCCGGCGAGCATGTTATTGGTACACACGTGACGTCTAAGGATGCTATGAGGATTATTAAATTTAAATCCGATCCTCCTAGGCAGGTAAAAAGGAGTAGACAGGGTATAATTATAAAATACCCCCAAACACCCGCATGGGCCCCAGCGAGCGTGTTGTGCAAACACACGTGACGTCTAGGGATGCTGCGCGGGTCAATAAGTGAATTCAAGTTCGAACCCGATCCTTCTATACGGATCAATAGGAGTCGACAGGGTTCGAACTATTAAGTAAATATAAGGTTGTAGCGACTGGTATATTTGTTTTAATATATTCATATTAGGCCTTCAAGGTCTATAACAGTATGAATTCACTCACAAGGGCATAAAGCCTACGAAATCCGATCCTCGGTCAACAGCTCTACCGAGTCGACAAGGTTCTATCAACAAACGGAAATGCCCACAAACACCCTGATGATGACCGTGTTGATTGCTTATCTCAACTGGAGGAGTTCACAAATATTTTTCAAATGTCATCCCAAATACCTACAAAAATCTCAAAATCCCAAAATCCAGAAATCCCAAAAAATTCTAAAATTCCAAAAATATTTAAAATTGAAATAAATCCATCCAAACACTTAAAACAAAATTCATCCACCATCTGCAATAGTTTGTCGAGGTGGACAAATTAAAATTTACTTCAGCTCACAAAGAGCTAAATGCCTAGTCGAAAATATCACTAGGATACATTCTCAAAACAATCTCCTGTCAGTAAGAACGTGGTACGTGTCCTCTAGCCGGCGATTTTACCGTCAAATGGTACCGCAGGATAAACGGTTACGACCCAGGGCCCTCTGAACCGAGTGGTTTTGCCGCCAAATGGCACCACGAAATATCGGTTATGGCCAGAGCCAATACGTTCCTTATTGACATCAAATTCTTGAGACAAGAATCAATAGGATATGATCGATAGGGCACAAAGCTCTCTGTTAGCTAAGGTGGATTTAAATTTGTCCCCTTAGGCAAATACCCATCCCAGGTCTATAAGGTACTCTTGGACGAAGCAACCCATGGCTGCCGACAAGGATCCTTCTGTTAAGTTGGGTCGAATACCTCCTCTGACTAAGTAGACTAGGGACCACGATGGCCCGGGACGACGGAACCATGGGATCTTAATCGGGTCCACCATCCTCTTTAAGTGCAAGATGGTGAAAATTTCTATTTTAAATATCAAATCATTCAAACCCTTCAAATTCTAAATATCCAAACCTATTGATGCTACTATACGCCTGATACAACGTATCTGATTGACGACTAGCCTTAATCGAAAGTTCTCTCTCATGATCGAGAGGGGTAATTAACTATAGGGGCTTGCGCCTATAGGAAACCAAAACTCATATCATAAAGTCCTCGCAAAATGAGGGCGAAATCTATGGGTAGTGTCTTCTCTACAAACTCATCTGCCTTCCAAAATTTACCCCGGAACTTAGTTCGTTAAAACTCCCCTCGCCGAATAAAAAGAAAAGCGAGCGGAGATCGAGCCCGAATTTTTGGAGCCCACATACATATATCTCCTGCAGAGACTCCTCCGTTTTACCCCACAGACCCCCGCTTTCCATTACCATATCCGCGTGTGTGTGTGTGTATATATATATATATATATATATATATATATATATATATATATATATATATATATATATATATATATATATATATATATATATATATATACAAAGAGAGAAAGAACCAATTAGTTATAAAATGGATGAACAAAATTGAATGGTTGTGTTATGTTTAATAAAAATTTGAAAAATAAATACCTCAAATTATAATTATGAATAGTGATGATGAAATAAATCCTTTGATTGTTGATGGTATATTATTCAATGATGAATGGATAATAGCAAAACATGGTGAGGTTTAAAGTTGAAGATGGAGGAATTTTTAATAATGAGGAGAATAAATATATCAATGCTAACATTAAAATGACAACTGAATTAGTAATAACTTTTACTTCATAGTCATTTTAAATAAAGCAACAAAGTAGGGTTTGAGTTTAAAAAAAATCAAATTGTAATTTAAATATAATGGATTTCTTTATTGTGTTATTAATTTATTGCTTATTTTATATTACATTCAATCCAATGTTAAACTGATATAGGGAGTTAAAAAACATGTTCTAATTGAAGAAGGTTTTGATGATGATAATGATATAAAATTAGATGATGATATAATTATTACATACGAAAGTTATTATGAAAAATATGAAAGTAAAGATAAAGCCACCGTGGATCCTGATCCTTATAGTTTATTTAAATTTTAAATTAGTATTTACTTTGAATCTTGTTCAAGCTTTTATTTAAAAATAATATTTAATATTAAAATTTAAAGTTTATATCTTTATGATGATTATTACATACGAAAATTATTATGAAAAATATGAAAGTAAAGATAAAGCCACCGTGGATCCTGATCCTTATAGTTTATTTAAATTTTAAATGAGAATTTATTTTGAATCTCGTTCAAACTTTTATTTTAAAATAATATTTAATATTAAAATTTGTAATTATTGATGTTTTATTTATATTTTTATCATTTTTATGAATTATTTCTAAATTTATGAATTTTTTATTTTTTTGTTTCGAGGCTTACGCTTCAATCCGCCTCGAGGCTTACGCCTCAACTCGCTAGGCAAAACGTTTTAATTACCAATTTCACCTTTTTAAACCTTGATTAGTAAAACCGAAGTTAGAAGGCTTTAAAAAAAATGATTGTTGAGCATGATGATTTTCCAATAGAGGTGTGAAAATACTTAGAAAATGATGGAATTTCTTGGTTTACAAAACATTTCTATATTATTTTGACGACTAAAAAAATGTCAAATAAGTGGAGGAGTGCATTGATCTCTATTTTTAAGAATAAAGGTGATGCACAAGAGCAATTTTACCAAGTATTTTTCTATTTCAATAGTATTATATCAACGATCAGGCTGATCAGCCTTAAGTCCATATCTTTTTTGCTTTAGTCATGGATGTTACATTTGCAAGATGATGTACCCTGGTGTATGCTTTTTGTTGATGGATATTCTTGTTGCTTATAAGAGTAGATAGGGAGTTGAAAGTAAACTTAAATTATGAAAGTCAACATTAGAGTCCAAAGGTTTTTGTTTGAGTGGATCTAAAATCAATTACATTGAATATAATTTTAGTAGTAATAGATCTAGTGGAGATATTGGGACTTTGGGCGATCAAATCATTAATAAGAGTACACATTTTAGATACCTCGGGTCTATTGTTCAGAGTGATGGCGAAAATAGAGGAAATATTATTAGTATAATTTAAGTTGGATGGTTAAAGTGGAGGAATGCATCAGGCTTGCTGTGCGATAGAAAATTACTCCATAAACTTAATGAAAAGTTCTACAAGATGGTGGTGAGACCTGCAGTGTTTTATGGCACAAAATGTTGGCCATTAAAAGAGAAGTATAAAATTAAGTTTACGTGTTGCAGGGATGAGGATGCTTAGGTGGATGAGTGATTTTACTCTTAGAGACAGAATACGAAACAAGCATATACATGAAAACTTGGAGTAAATCCAATGGCATAAAAAGAGTCACCTTAGATGGTTTGGTCACATAAAACGTCGGCATCTCGATGACCCGATTAGGAGAGTTAATGTATCAGATTTGGCTTATGTTAAGAAAGATAGAGGTAGACCTAAAAAGACTTGGTTAGAAATATTAGATATTACATTTCTTTATTAGATTTACATGAGAATTTGACTCTTAACATGACAATGAAGAAAAGGGATTTATGTAACCAACCCCACATAGTGGGATAAAGGCTTGATGTTGTTGTTTGTATAAACTGACTGATAAGTATTATTATCACCCTCATTTATTTTACTAAGTCTAACTTGTATATCTTCTAAACACTTTCTTGATTATTCAAATTTCTCACTTATTTCAACGAATATCTCGCCAATTAGAGCTATATTATCTGCAAAAAAAACAATACCAATAAATCTTAAGCAAAAATTGACATCATGAACCGGACAATCAGAGATGTAGCCACTAGTTATGAATATTAATAAGCATAATTTGTATTATCAATAGAATAAACCCATCCTCATCGAAATTGATTCTCAAGAAGTAATTTGATCAACTTCATTCTAAGTTAGCCATGCCAACAACATAATAAGTGATCAGATAATTCAGATCCAAAATTGGTTATAACTTGCTGCAAGAAAACTGTTCTAATGCTTTGATTTGTGGTATTATGTAGTCATGCACAAAATGAAGTCATTGCTACTTTTCTGCACTAGTTGCTCCGCAAGTGCACTGTCTATGGTCGTCAATTCATGGAGGACATCCACGTGCGGTCAAGAGCCTTCAACAAAAATCAACTTTTGCGTCCCTGGTTTTTTTAAACCAAGGCAAAAGAAAATGAAAAATGGATCCACTGGGGACATCTTCGTAGTGCAGCAAAAAGTTCCAATAGCCGTATTAGATGGACTTACCAGTAAAGATCATCTCTAAGAAACAAGACAAGACAGAAAGGAGCTTTAAAAGCTAAATGCAAACACAAGCTAATACAAGCAAATCACAAGGAAAAACAATTTCCATATCCATGTAAGACGGATTATGCAGCAGTCATATAAGCATATCTATATGGCAAATGGACTAAAGCCAATAATACCTGCACTGCAGGAGGTTGGAGGGTCCTTCTGTAGGTCCTTGAGTTCCTTGACAATCCTCTTTGATGCCATTTTAAGCTTCTACAACACCTAAAAATACAAAAAACTTCAATTGAACCTGCAGATCGAAACCTTCATGAACTAGCCAATGAAGCATAGATACGAAAACCATAACCTGGACACAACATGGACACGGTGACCAACATAGACAAGGTGAAATGGATATGACATGGAAACAATGACATAACAAAACTGTTAAAAGAAGGACAACAAAAAATGAACTTCAAACTCCCTTCCACTAATAATGTGTAACTTTCAAACCCTTTTATAACTCCCTGGCTCTTAATTTACAAGTCCATTCCTTCAAATTTTGTAACACTCAAACTCTTTTGTAAGGCACTAGCTTTTAATTTGCAAGTCTCTTGATCCACGTTTCGTAAGTTCAAATTCTTTTGCAACTCCCCGCCCTTTATTTGAAACCCACTTCAAGTTTTGTTAACACAAACTCTTTGAAAATACGTGATTCTTGATTTGTCACTTCTCCAATAATTACATAGTTGAAATAATCATAGATTATTAAAATTACTATATCTTGTCTTGGATCAACAATTTCATAAGACTTATTCATTTTTACAGCAAGCATGTTAAATATTAATATATAATTTTATTTGTATCATTCAAATATAGCATTTTTTGTAGTATTGAATCTCAACATAATTCTATAAATAGAAGGTCAAGAGATGAGTCTGACAGATTCTAACACATTTTGGATGGCTCAAGTCAAATGGTTTTGTACTTTGACAGCAATTTGGCGCAAATCCTAGATTTTCTCTCTAGGCTGTCTTTCTCTCTCCTTTTCTTGATCGTTATCCCTTCTTACTTGTAAGGCTCTAGTGTCAACCACTAATAATTTTATTCATTTTCAATGAAAGATGATGGAAGTTAAAAGACTTAAAGCAAGCAATCCAAGATTACATTGACTCAACGAATTAGACAAGATCCATTTTGATACACACTTGGTTTGGAACAACCGAGAATATTAATCGAGTTGTTTAAACTCATCAACGGTCACATAAATGTATAATAATACATTCGTGAATCAATTACTTCGCCATTTTATCAACACAGCTAGGAATTTGTATGGAACTTAAGACAACTTCCCATGAACCAATGGAGTCAACCAAGGAATTTCTGGAGTAAGTTAGCTGAGAAGCTACAATAACAAAACCAACATCACCACCACCATCAATATGAACATTGTGATTTTCTCCCTGAGAGGAGAAGCCAAATGTGAGGAATTTTGATGCAAGAAAAAGTGGAAAGTGGTCGCAACCTCAACAGCACCTACTATTACACCCTTTGAGAGCTCCTTTAGCAGAAATGATGGATATTCACTATAAATACTATTTGCAATGAGGGTCAATGCTTACACTCGAGACAAAATCAAATTATTATGTTTTTGATAAATAACAAGGTCATGACACCAAAGATTGTCAACATCTTCGTAAGGTCTTGTTGAAGCTCTCCAACTTAACGATTTTCTCTTTTAAAACTATTACTTTATTATCAACTTGATGAGCACATAATTAAACAGCCATAAAATCCTATCAAGTCCACTCACCTCGTGCAATGGCCATTCCAAGGGAAGCCTTCTTCTAGGAAAAGCTTTGGCTTAAATTTCTTCAATTTAATTCTTTAAAGATTTAGGTTTTGTTTGGGACAACTTTCTTAGTGCTTTGTAAAACAACTTTTTAGTAAAGAAACAAATTTTAATTTAAAATTTTTGTGCTAAAAAACTATTTTAGAAATAGTAATAAAGTCATCCCAAACGAAGCCTTGATCTCTTTAAGCTTCTTATAAACTTCATAGTTTGATCTTTGTGGCTTCTCAAAAGTTCAAAAAAAAATCTTCTTTCAAGGAGTCACTTGACTTTCATTGTACCTAGATGAAGACTGTTTATTAGAACCATGCCAAGTTGATCTGATGCAGGACTAATATGCTTTAGATGAATGCCATAAGAACTTGCATGATTTTGATAAGAACAAATAACAATTAAGACTATTAGCCACTAAATGATAATAAAAAAACGTAAGATGGGTAGCCACGCTTAGGCCAAATCACATGCTAAGTACTTGAATCATAAAAACAATTTAGAATTTCAACAATATACGAATAAAGTAGTTATTCAACAAAAATCTCTAACCTAACATTGAGATAAGCAACATATAAAGTAAACTCAAATCCTACGTTTACTAAGCGGAGGCAGAGAGCGAAGCACGAGACCTTGCAATTAAATCACCACCTACAAGGTTAGCGGATTAGAAAGATAAATGAAGAGGGAAGAAGTTCACCCTCGTCGAGGTCCGGAAACAATTTACCAATGATTGTTGGCAAGCTGTTCTTCGACAGCTTCGAAAAGTGTGAAGATGATGTGGTCCATGTATTCTTCGATGGAGTTGTCGGTTTACGAGTTGAAGTTGAAGTTGGAGTGAAGAATGTTGACATTCCCTTGCTCGTCGTAAGCGAATCTGTAATCAAATTCAGGATCGGTCATTCATTGGCTTTGAGGTATTGGCGACGATCGTTGTTGCTTTCCTTGAAGACTCCTATTGAGAGGGAGGAGTTTATCTTGTAAGTTCAAGAGGGAGAGAGGGAGTGATATGGCCGACCAAGGGTGGGGGTGAGGAGAAAAGATTAGGTTCAGATTTTAGGAGAAGAAGATGGAGGGAAAGTCAAGCAATTGCTTTCCTAATTAATGCTTTTAATTTGGGAAAGGATGAGGGTGTAATTAGGAAGGGGTGGGGCGGCTAAGGGAGAGGGAGAGGAGGTTTGAATTATTTCCAAGAGTGAAGATTGACTTGAGGAAATAAATCCAAGGGGAAATTATATGGGGGTCAGTGGCATAGGGGGACTAGAAAGGGATTTATGGAAGCAATTAATGCTTCCTTGAGTTAGGGAATTAAATTTGGGAAGATATATTTTATCCCAATTTAATTTAAAACTCAAATAGGAAGGGATTTGGAAACTTCCCTGAAATATGATTGGTATTTTAGATAACTTTTTAAATTCAAATAGATTTGAATTTGTAAAGTAATTGAGTTGCCTAAAACATTAAAACACAATTATGAAAGAGGTAATTGCAAGCATTGATGACGAGAAAACCCAAAGGGGGAGAGGCGGTTGGCTTGGGGTTCGGTTGCGTAAAGGGCCGGCGGGTGGGGTGGGGATTTGGGTAAGTGGGCCGGTGGTTGTTTGAGGTGGTGGTGGGATGAGCCAACGAGTAGGAAGGTGGTGAGGATCTGTGGCTTAAAAGGGACGGGTATATGGGCCGGCGGGTTAGGGTGGAGAACGGCATGAACAAAAGATACGAGGAACGAGCCGTGAGCCTGAACTTTTCCAAGGATGACAGTTGATACGATTCCCTCTCCAAGGGTTCTCTCTCCCAAATGTTCCAAACTCTCTCAAGAACTCACAATGTAGAAAATTTTATTATTCAATCATTAACCATGAAAAGAGAACATAAGGGCTATATATAACCTCATACAATAGACTCAAAAATAAAAGACGACGATGTCCTTCGGGCTTACACATGACCACCCTTAAATAAGGGATAAAAAAAGGGGAAAACAAATAAAGCAACTACAAACATAAATAAATAAAAGACATATACATAATACAACTTAAATATACATCGACTCGATCATGGCCGTAGATCGACGGCACATCTCTGATAGACTTTTCAAGCTCTGATGTCCCCATCATGATCATACCGAGTTTGAGAGAATATGACATCATCAAGATTGCACGCAATTGAGGTTAATTCAATCTTTTCCTAAGTCAGGTCCAAGTTAATGTCAGCCTGAGCCCACATGAAATCCCCAACCCATTTAAAAACCAAACTATTCTCCTCATCAACCAAAGATTGGTAGAGTTACAAATAGAATGATTTAAAGGTTTCATTCCCTTGTTCTTTGGGCCACTAACAATTAGCTTAGTTCTCTTCCCAGTACCAACTTCATCTATTATGATTCAAGTGGATCGGATAGACAGGCCTTTTGAGAAATTTACATGTACACAACTTTTTAGGAAGACAAGTGGTGAGAGATAATGAAGGAATGGTCCCAATAACTAGAGTTTTTGTAGTTAGAGGAATAAAAGTAGAGATTGAACCAATAGCAAGGTTGGCCTCAATGCTCGATGAACAAAATAAAAATTGTTTAGCATATTCTTTTTTAAGTTTTGGAATTTATGTCTTGCTATTTCTTACAATAGAGCTGATTCTTGTTATTATCCATGACAATCCTTAAGTTCCCCATCAACAAGAATTCCCACTTCATTCAAGAATTGAGAAACTTCAATATTGTCAAGGATGATAACGTGAATCGGCTCAATAGTAAGAAATAAAAAAGATATAAATTAGAAATCTTAAGAGAAGAATATATTAAACAGAGATAAGAATGCTCGACAACTAACCTGGGAAAGTAGTTCTCATAAAAAGAAAACCATAGCAAAGAAATTGAAGCAAGGGAAGAACGAGAAAACCCAGAAGGAAATGAATTCATAAAGCTAGTACTAAAGCCCTAAAGGCTATTTACATAAATAGTTTAAAAACTTGAATAAGTGATCACATCCGTGATGTGATTCACCTGGCATCTTATGTATCAAATCTAGAAGTTAGAATTTTATTTATTTTCCAATAATCTTTTAATAAAACAAGAAGCTCAAATAACGCCAAATAAGTTAACATCTCAAATTATCAAATCCGACTTCATCTTGAAGGCCAAATTCAACTCAATGGATGACCTCATTCCAGAGACCAACCCAACATTAAGGCAGACCCCATGATACAATAGTTTGCATTTATGCAAATATTGATACACTCAAAATTTTTATTTTATTACAAACAAATACAAAAAAAAAAGCTATTTTAAGGAAACCAACTCAACATAAGCATATGAAAGAAAAGACATTAAAGAAAATGACAAGTTTCATTCAATCTCACATAAGTTATTTTTTGCAAGTTAACAAACAAACTTAGGGATAACTTGAAGAAATCAGCATCCTTCTAAAACCTTCTTTAGATACTCCTTCACCCAAAAATAAAAATAAAAATTAAAAACATGAGGCAAAATCAAGATCGATCACTCCTGAAATTGATCCACAATGAATTTGGTAGTGGAGAATGAACTAGCCCCAGCTAGAAATTAATTGGGTATTGACAATTCAATGAACTTGAAAGTGTAAATGACTTCAATCTTTCATCCTTGTACTTCATTACAACTTCATCTGACATTATAGATGAGTGTTTTGTTAATGCATCAAGCTTTCTTCCAAAGATAAAGCTGACTTCTTTCAACGTCAACAAAAACCCTAAGCATCTATACTGAAATTCAAGGAGAAGACCTTAGCCAGAAAAATCCTCAACCTTTCTAGCCAAAAATAAATAAATAAATAAATAAACTCCTCTTGAAGTTACTAGAGCAAAAAGATGAATTTCTGGACTTCTTTCTATAAAGGCTTAAGACATCTTCTCGCAATTGGTGATGATTTCAACAAATTATGCAACTATAACAATCTTTCTATCTTTTCCTCTACTTCCATGGTCTCAAGCACAAGAATTCCAACACCAACTTCTTTAGAGACATCCAAGTTCTCTTTTACTAAAAGAGCTTGAACTTTCTAGATGGAATCCTTCACAGAAACTGGTTTCACTTCAATGCCCACCTCTTGATCTGTACATAAAAGCTGGGTCATAATGAATTCAAAGATAATAATGCCATATTCAATTAAATGAATCTCAGCCTCCTTATATTCACCCCCAGCAACAGACATATCATTCTCAACAGCATCTTTCACAAAAATAATCTTGAAATTTGTTGCCTCGAGCGGAGGATGGCTTGAAGAAGTCACAGGATTAGCTGAAGTCGCAAGATCCACAGCCTCCTAACTCTTCTCACTGGGTTCAATCTTTATTTTCTTTGGATGCAACTACGAATGTAACATCCCTTCCATGTAAGCCATTTTTTTGAAGAACCTTTTTCTTCTTGCGCTTTTTTAGAAGATAAAAAACAAGTTCTCAATTTAAATGATTGCCGAGTTTTAGGTCATCAAAGCACTTCATCTTAGCTAAGAAGAGTAGGAAAGTACAGATAAAGGCAAAGAGAAAATAAATAACAAAGAAAAGAACCTTAAAGTAATCTTTGGGTCGATATTTACAAGCTTTTTCATAATGCTACAGTGTGCAAGAAAAAAAGGTAGTTAAATATATGTAATCAATCAAAATTCATGTATCAACCATCAAAAAAAGGTTATAAAATTTAAATTCTCTTTTTTTATGGTCACTTGAAAGAGACAAGATAATTAAGGAACTAATATACAGCCAAAGTCTCCTTAGTCAGGTTGCCAAAGGGCAAATCCAATTTAACAAGTCACTAGCATTGAAACAATTCGAGACATTCAAAAGACTACTTGGCACATCTAATTAATATTCAACCTATAAACTCGACACAAGAACAATGCTAAACATTTACACAGATTTAAAGAATAATTAAGTCATCAACATCAAAATTTCCACTTAACTCCAAGATTACTTCAATTTGACCATAGAAGTCGCCCAAACTATTCATCGAGGTCAGAATGAAGTCATGAAAGACTTCATCAAAAAATAAAATCTTCTCCACAAAGATCAACTTAGAGCTCATCAAGAGCTGTTAATGTATTTAGAAAACAAAAAGTGAACTAGACGTATTTATTTTTACAGCAAACACTTTTAAGATTTATTATGAAATTTTAACAATATTACTCAAATTTAGCATTTTAGATCACATTAAACTTCAACCTAAGCCTATAAATAAATGGTCAGGTATGAGCCTAACACGTCATGCTTGACTCTGGTCGCATAAATTTGTACTCTGACAGCAATCTAGTAGAAATCTCATAGCTTACCACCCAATTTTATCTTTCTCTATCCTATGTCCTCACTTGATCTTTATACATCCTTATTAGTAAAACTCAGTTGTCATCCACAGATGTTATAGGATCCAAGAACAGCATCCAGCATCAATCAAACAAAACCGATAAATGCACAAGATAATATACAAATATGGAACTAGACTAATAAATTCAAATCACCCAACAAATCCAAAATAACGAGGAAATTGGATCGCATCCAATCTAATCGAGAAAAGAGCTGGTGGTACGCTAAAAAAGCCTCATAGTTTCACTAAGGCAAACAGTGAACGAAGATAGATCAACAAAACCATTGCATCGTTCAAAAAAAATCGAAGCATTAGAAATCGATTAGGAGATGATGAAGCAGCAAACCCTAGATCGTTGAGATTGAAGTCGAAAACCAAAGATAGTGGAGGATCGACTCCCACACACTAGTAAACCGAAAGAAGGTGGAAGATTGAAGCGACGCACCTCACTTCGTACGGTGTTAGAAAAAACCAGAAAAGCTGGCGGCCAAGTGGATCCCGCGTTGATAAAAGAGCAGCAGTGCAGGCAGTTTTGCGCAAATCCACTGCGCCCGCCACCGCCGATTCGGCGAGCAACGTCGCTTAAATAGTGCGCCGATAAGAGTTAATTACGATACTACCACTTATAAGTTACAGCTGGTGGAAACACCGGGAAAATTTTAGGCCAGCAGTGTTCAATAGTTCAAAAAACAACTCTTCCTAGCTAAAAGGCACTTACTTTATTCTCATCAATTTTTTTTATAACTAAGAATTGTAATAATTTTAACTCCTTTCAATTTGATGAGAGGATTTGAGTGGAATGGAACATCTCTACTATCTCTCCTACTACATCTATTATTGATAGTCTAATAATTATAAAGTTATTTATTATGGACAAACTACTGCAATCTTTTTTATCTGTAATTTATGCAGAACACTCAATCTCAGATAACTTCTTTTTAGTTCAGTCTTAAGTAGATTGTTAATGATAATATTAAGCATTGGTTCTTTTTTGACAACTTTTATTTTAATAGATTTTGGGATAAAAACTCTGGAGATAATTGATCGCCAACAATAAATTTTATGATTTTAACACTATAATAACATAAGATTAAAAGACCTATCTTCAATGGGGAATTGGGGATGTCCTATTCTTGGTATAACAATAGGATTAATTTATATTATTATAAAGCTTAATAGGATTTTGGTTAATCAAGGCTAAATTGACTTATTTTCTTTAGTTTATAATGTTTGTGCTCTAAAGTGCTCTAGTAACTCTTCTTATTGATTCATGCTACTACTAGTACACATAATCACATATCCCTCCTAAAAAGGTTTTGGTCATTTTATGACAGGTTCAATGACATTTTGAAAAGAGCTTGGTCCATTCATATCTAAGGGGATCCCAATTTTATCCTATATCAAAAATTGAAGGTTGGTAAGTCTCTTAAAAGCTCAAAAATGATATTCTTCCAACCACATGTCTTACACTATCTCAAAATTAAAGAAAGAACAATAATCAAATAATTGACTTAAATCTACAAGAACTTTTCCTTAATCTCAAAACTAAAGGTCTTAATAAGAAACTTACTAATGCCTACTCCCATTAGATGTTTGGATCACCCAAAGAACCAAAGCTAAATAGCTCTCTTGAGAGGAAGATGACCTATATTTTTATTTGAAAAAAAATCAAGGGGAGGAAAAATTACAACTTCACCTTGACATTTCTAATGCTGTTATACTTCATTTTAAAGATATCTTTAATTCTAATGGACGTTCTAATGACATCTCATTTGACTTCTTATGGATGATTATATTTATCCTCACCTCTTATTTGATTTGGTGGTATTTATCTTTAATAAAAAAATAAAGAAGTTGATTTTATTGGCTACTAAGAACTTACCTCTTACGCATGAGGGCTTCACCTCTGAATTCTATGTTAATTCTTTGGAAGTTATGGGAACAAAAGTTTATGCAATGCTTTAAAAATTATTGCATACAAAAATTTATTTAAAAATGTGAAGGTCATAGGTCTTGTTCTAATTCCAAAAGCTCGCTTGCACATTCTTTAAGTACAAGCCCATTTCTCTTTGTAATACATTTTGCAAAATCATTGTAAAGATTCTTGCCACCAAATTCAAATTGATAATACATTCTATTATGCAATCTAATTAGGGGAGCATTATCAATAACATAATTTCCACAAATAAATTTATTCTTGCTAACACAATTCTTTCTGAATTTTAAAGCAACAGTGTTCATAATTTTTTTTTGTGCTAAATGGGATGTCAAAAAGGTATTTGACATTTTTAGTAAAGAAATTCTCCATTCTTTTTTTTGGGACATTTAGGCCATTTAAGGCAAACTCACACACACAACGCATACACATGGACTCGAACCTTGGACCTCTTAGTTGGAAGCCTAAGCTCTCAACCAATAGGCCAAGGGGAGTTGTGTGCAAATTCTCCATTCTAAATTGAGACAAAGAGGCTCTCCCAATTTTAAGTGCACTTTGGATCTATGACGAGATCGTCTCTATCTCCATATCAATTATGCATTATTATGGATATATAATCTAGCTAATCTATTTGAATAAAAAATTGCCAAAGGAGACTATGCTGGGGTATCTCTTGATAATCTTTACCTTCCTCACATACTTTGTTCAAATGATCTTTTGATTTTTGGGGAATGCATTTTCGAAATAATATTTCATGTATGAATGACATTCTTCATATATTTGGAAATTACACTAGCATGCATCTTAATCATGTTAAAAGTTCCACCTTCTTCTCCCCTGAGGTCTCAAATGCTATTAAATTTCAACTTTTATCACAATATTCCATTGTATAAGCCTAAATTTATTTACTTAAGGGTTCTTGTTTCCTCAAGAAGCTCCACCTAACTAGTTTATAGCCTTTACTTCATAAAATTTTTCACCATGGAAACATCAACACTAATAAGCTTCACTTAGTGTCTTCAGACAAAATTTCCAAGCCTAAGAATAATGGTTGAGTGGGGCTTCCTTCAGTTATAGTATTAACACATTCTTCCATGTGTTCTCTTATTTGGAGATTTCTTAACTTTATAACCCTTCTTACCAATTGGTGGAAAACTCAATATCACACCTTATATAAAAGATCTTTTGTACACAAACCTCCACTTTTTAGAAAGATCGTGGTAAAATTACATCTAGAATAAGAACCAAATTTGCTTATGCCATTAGTAAAGACTATACCATCAATCAATTTTGGATCCTAATGTTCAATGGGAAATCTCTTACAGAGCATTTTGATCATGACCACTTAGTGTGCTATTTTTTAATGACATGGATTCTCACTACTATTATATCTCTTCTATTAATAAGTTTATAACTAAAATTCCTCTCATGTTTGATTGAAAGGACTCTCTAATTTGGAATGACATTTCTAACCTTATATTAACGACTTCCTTTTGGACTATCACAACAATTTGATTATTGTGGAAATGCATTATTATATTTGGCACAAACATTTTGACACAATATATTCTACCCTTTCTTGCTCTACATTATGAATAAGTTACAAAAATGTTGATGTGTTGTATGCCCAAAACATTCAAGTTCAAAGGGTATGTAATTTCTCCTTAGATGAATTGAAGGCCAAGAATCACGTATATTTTTAATTCCATTAATACATGTTAAACCTCTACTTAGTTGGTTAACATAAACCTCATGTTTTCTAATTAGACCCAATATTTTGCAACACTACAGGAAAATCGTCCAATACCGACAAAAATTTTCAACGTAATTGTCCAATTACTGGCGGGTTTTAAAATTTCCGACGGTGAAACCCCGGTGAAAAAAACCGCATAGGATATTGAAATCGAAGGCCATTTGGGCAAATACTGGCGGAATTTCTGCGGCTTAAGACGTTGGAATTTTGTTACTTAAAACCGGCAATAGGGCCGCCGGTAAGTGCGTCGTAGATAGGACATTCAAGCAACGTTTCCCAGAATTTTCAGCGGTTAACCCACCGGTATAACCGCCGCTTAATACCGGCAGGCAGATTGTCGGTTTAATTGCCGGCGGTCAAATAACTGTCGGAAATTCCTATAGTGAAAGTCCTCTCTGACACTCATGAAATGAATTCTATTGATGGTGCCATCGAAAGTTTTTATTATTTGCAAGAGAATATTTGGAAATAACTTAGCTAGCTCCATTTCAATTATCTAAAAAGTTTCCCTGACTATTGCAGCAAAGATAAGAGGTTTGGAAAATTTATAATGTCTTACAAGATGCTAAATTTTTGGTACTATTTAGTTATATGCCAATCTCTTATGCTTATGCTTTTGGAGTTTTGGGGATTTAACAACTATGAGCTAACCACAAATCTCCTCTTTATTTTGTTGGTGTCTTTTATTAGACAATGATGAGTTATTGTACTCCACACAATTAATTATTTTGATCATTTGTACTATCAACTTCTACATGATGCTGAAAATGCTTAGACATGAACTCCCCTTTAACCTTACACTTCAATTTCATCTTTTGTTCTCATAGGTTTTATTGTTCTTATTGAGGGCTTTTTTGAATCTTTATTCTTCTTTTGTACACATTTCTCTTTCTTGACTATCTACAATTTGCATTACAATTATACATTTTTTTTATAGTAATGGAATTGGGTTTAGGCATTCAATATCCTCACCCAATAATAAATCTTTGTACTTTTATTTACTAAAAAAAGAAAATATATAATATATAATATATAAATATAGGGTAAATTATCAAATAATTAATAATGAACTATATGACAGTTTTAATAACCAAATTATGTTAAAAAAAATGTAATTATATAATATTAAAATGGGAGTGCAATAGTTTCTTCTTGATCAAAATTATCGAGGAAGACTTTTAAGAAATGTTTTTTATGATATTTAATATTTAATTATTTATAAAATTAGTATTTAATATAACCATTTAAATATTAGAAATAAACATATATGTAATATTTTTATTTTTATTTAGTTATTTCTTAATAAATTAGTCATGAAATAATGATTTAAAAAAAATATTTAGCATTTTAAATAATGAAATCTAAGAAAGATTTTCAACATCAAAGGCTACAAGCCAGTTGTATATTTGAGGATCTTAGTTTCCACTGACTGTGAAAACAATTGACTAGTGAAATTAAATGTGTTCAACTAGGGCTGCAAGCGAACCAAACGTTCGACGAGCTACTCGTTGTTCGGTTTGATTAAAGCTCGTTTGTGATCATTTAATTAACTAAACAAACAAACTTGAACAATATTTTAAATACTCGATTCTTAAATAAACAAACTTTAACACTAATACGTTCAGCTCATTTATGTTCGCGAACAACATCATTTGAAGTTCGTGAACAAGCTCGACATTAAGCTCGATAAGAAGCTCGATTCGTGTTCGATTTTGAACTCGTGAATAAGATCGATAAAAATAATTAATATTTGACAATAAAATTAATAAATATAAATAATCATTGTCTTTGTTACATAGACAATTGCTTTTATTATAAATATGTTTGTTCATAGATATATATGTTCATGAACATGTTTGTTTGATAGTTAAAAAACATTTGTTAAATATGTTCGCGAACAAGCTCGATAAGCACTAAACGAACGAATATGAACTGAACATGAACCGAACATGAACACTCATAAATTTAAATGAACCAAACATGAACACAAACAATAAAGCTCGAACAAACATGAACCAAACTTGAACAAGCTGATATTAAATGAACACAAACATGAACACTCACATACTCGGCTCAGCTCGGCTCGTTTGCAGCCTTATGTTCAACGTAAAGAAAGAGATTTACATATATACCACAAAAAAGTAATAAATTTACATATCTAATATGTTTTTTTTTTTTTTTTACATATATAATTCTCTAGTCTTTAACATATATAAAAAAATATCAATATCATCAATTTTTTTAAAAATGAAATACACATTTTTATGCTCATATCTTTTTTAAAGTAAAATAATAAATATTAGATAAAATTATATATAAAAAAAGAGGCCATGAGGCCAAAAAAAAAAACTTGAGAAGGCAAATCTAGCCATACTCTGTTTCAAAGTCAAATACAATATAAAAAGGAATAGATTTGGATGAGGATCTACTAATACTTAAAATCTTCACATGAACTATTTTTTTTTTTGCCCATATTAGGCCATCTGCCAATATTGGTTGAGTAGAAAACCACTAATGGAGCATTGTTATTTAATATTGTAAAACTAGGAGGACTAGTGAGCTGACTAGGTCATGCTGAGAGAGTTGATGTTGAAGAGCACGTAAAGCAACTAGTCATGACTAGATTGAAGCCTTTCTTGAGCCTTCGTACCCTCATAAGAAATGGTGATATATATTGTGTCTTGAATATATGGATGGGAAGAAGAAAGGAGAACTAACTTCTAGGGAGAAATTAATATTTGAAGAATAATCACAACACTAAAGGGAAAAATTTATATTTCCGGTGGATTTTCCGGCCTAATACCGATCGTCGTGAAAATCGGCGAATATTTTCCACCTAAAACTCTATCGATAAAGGAACCATTTTCAGTGTTCCATCTCTTTCCTCCGCCAATTCATGCGATACGACCTCTAAAAATATGGTTTCACGTGAAATGCAATTGCAGACTGTCCCTCGATCCTGGTCATTTCCATTCATTGTTCACCAATGAATTTGACTTTGATAGATAGTGGTAGTCAAAAAAATCGTAGTTGACGGAAGACGGTGGTCGGAGGGACTTTAGTCGGCGAGAGACGGAGGACGGAGGAATGAACGATGATAATTTTTTTACGGAGGCCCGAAAATGATGGTCGAGCAGAGGTGCAACTGCGGTGGCCTGGTGGCGAGGATTCACCATTGGTGGTGCTAGGGTGGAGCTCCAGAATACTTCAAGCCTCAAAGCTCTCTTGAGTCTCTAGCCTAGGTTCGAAGCCTCCAAAATTCCAAGCCCCCTCACATGTAGAAGAGGGAGTCTATTTATAGATTTTTTAGAGTGGCATGCTCCGTAAATATGGAAAAGTTCAAGGGCAAATTCAAAGTGCTCCATTGAATGACCAATATCGATTCTTAAATCATAGAATGTTCATGTTGTATTTAAGTGCCTTAATGATGTCAAAATTTAGCGATCTTGAGCTCGTTCAATTTATCTTATCAAGCTGCTATATTCGACTACAACGTGCCATATTAAGAGATCATTCGATCATCCAATTAATGCTTTGAATCTTTCAAATATATTTTGGTCATTTGATTTGGGCTCATTTAGGATCATATTGGACCGATTTTGATGTCGTTGAGTTCATCTTACTGAGACATTCAATTTGATTATAAATTTGCAAATTTAGAGTTCGAATTATCCCAAATTTAATTTAAAAAAATTTTAATTTAAATATGCCTCAAAATTCATGTTCGTTCAAGATTTTTTTGTGACTTATCAAATAAAAATATAGAGCTGCTATTTGGGTTGTTGAATTACTTTACTCTTTCTCGACTCCTTATACTATGTGGTTTCTGCAATTATGTGAATTCATACTAGCTTATATTAGCATGCAACGATTATTTGGTGAGACTTTTCTTCATATTTTTTTAGCACTTTCCCCTATTAAAAAGACCTTTAGGCCTTTAAAAAAATCCTTTATTTTTAAATCTAAAAATAACTATATACTGAGAATTATGGGTGCAAACGAGTGGAGTCGAGCTTGAGTGGTAGGGTGTTCGAGTAGAGCTTGACAGTCAAATACCGAGCTTGAGCTCGAGCTCAAACTCGAGTCGTGCTCAAAAGTCGAGCTCGAGTCGACAGAGGAAAAAAAGCTCATTGAGCTGCTTGAGCAATATTTTGAGCTCAGTTCGTCTATTGAACTTCTGTCCACCTCGTCCCCAGCGTCCGCCTCGTTGTCAGCTTGCATCGTCGTGCTTCCATCTGTCGAGTCTCAGTTCATGTCCGTCAAGCTTGCGTTGTCGACCATCCGAGTTCGTCGAGCTTGTGTCGTCGACCGGCTACATTCATCGAGCTTTTATTCGAGTTCGTCGAGCTTGTTTCATCGACCATCTTCATCCGTCGAGCTTCCATCTGCATCCGTTGTTGCCAGCTTGCGTCGTCACAAGCTTTTCCCACGCACGATTTCATTTTCCCGTGCCCAATCGCATTTCCTCGTTGCCTATTTCATACGCGAGACGCTCGACGAGCTCGCGAGTGGAGCTGTGGGTTGTTAGAGTTCGAGCTTGATAAGCTGTCGAGCTTGAAATTGTGTTCGAGCTCGATAAACTCAACTCGTCGAGCCTGTTACCGAGTCAGGCTCGAGTTAGCTCGCGAGCCAGCTTGACTCGGTTATTAATTATTAATTTAAGTCCAATCAAATAAATTAATGAATTAAATTATAAAATAAAAAATGATTATCATATTTTTATATATAATTAAAAATGATTCAAACTCGAAATTTCTATCTTAATTTTTCACATAAATTAAAATTATAATAATAAGTATAAGTATTAAAGTATTCTAATAAGCCGATAATAACAAGTAAATTTTGTATCATAATAATAAGCATAAATATTTAAAATAAAAAAAATATATAAAAACTTTTGCTAAAAAATTAATATTATTCTCTATATTATTTTTTGAATATTTTTAACTAATAATTTCTCTATTTGCTTTAATTATTTCATTTTTCTTATTTTGACATAAGTTGCCTTCTAGTACTTTTTTTCTTTTCATAAAATTTTAAAATGAGGTTATATATATATATATATATAACAAAAAAGATTAAGTGGCCGGTCTGATTGTTATGTGGACAAATCATCATTCACGTGGCAACTTTATCTATTTTACTAATTTAAAATTTCTTCTATTTTTAAAATATATTTTTTTGGAACATTTAGTCCAATTAAGATAAACTCACAAGTTGACAGTCAAAGCTCTCAACTAACAGATCAAGATGAACTACCTTATTTAGATTTATATATAATATCATTTCAAAATTTTATCTTTTCTTTTATGGGAGTATTGGCTCTATTAGCACGGAGTTATCGAGCAAGCTGTTGGCAAATGAAAGTACAGATAAAACTTTGAAATCAACTTAATCCTTTTAAGGAGAGACCACCACCATTAGCCACCAACCACCAGATTGACAATCCCTTATAAAGACGGCTCTCTTCTTTAACCAACCAACATCTCATTAATCATTGAAGAAACTATTGAGTTTTTTTCCTTATCATTTTTCTTTACTCTCCACATTTCTTATTGAAGAACTTGCGGGGTCATCATGGATGACATCAACTTGAGTGCTCCTTCTCTAATGGATATTTGGTCGAAAAGAGTCTACAAGAATGCAACCGATGGCTCCTTCGATCTACCAGACTTGGATTTCGCAGATGTTTCGATAATATGCTTGGATCTCAGTGATGAGCGCAGTTCAATAATTTACTCATTCGAAGCATATTTGGACAACCCCTTCACCTTCTCCCTCCCCACCGTTGTGTTGCAAATAGTCCTTATCACGATCATGTCTCGTGTCATTTACTACATCCTTCGTCCCATCAAGCAGCCTCGTGTCGTCTGTGACATTATAGTAAGAATAAGTGATTGTATTTTATGCGTTTTTAATGTTAATTTATATGTTATCATCTAACAAATGTTAAAAATTTTAATTTTTAAGGTTAAAAAAAAGTTTTTTTTTTTCTTCTATGAAAAAAATTTTGAGTTCTTCGTTCCCTTCTTAATGGAGGCATGCATTTCCAGGCCGGGATCCTCCTAAGCCCCAGCCTCATCGACCTCATATTCCCAGAGTACCTGTACATCATGTACCCCGACAATGAAATGCACATCAGCCGAACCTTAGCCGCCTTCGGCCTCATGTTCTACCTCTTCCTGATCGGCGTCAAAATGGATCCCAAAATCGTATTAAAATCCGGTAAAAAGGCCATCTTTATTGGATTATTCAGCTCACTCATCCCTTTCAGCCTAGTCGGCACCGCCACTTACTTCTTCCGCACGTCCATCGACGTCGGCATCGCCCGCGGCAAATTTCTCATATTCCTTGTCGCCGCCCTAACCATCACCGCCTTCCCCGTCGTCTCCGACATCCTCACCGAACTGAATCTCCTCAACTCCGAGCTCGGTCGCCTCGCAATGTCCGTCTCGATGGTCCACGGCATCTTGGGGTGGTTCTTCATGGCGCTTTTCACGGCGTTGAACCAAAGCCAGGGCGGCCTGAGCAAAGCCGCCAGGGCGTTGGGGTCAGTACTGCTTATGGTGTGCGTTATCGTGTTCTGTTTCCGGCCGTGGATGCTTTGGGTCGCGCGGCGGACGCCGAAGGGCGGGAAAGTGAGCAGCCTGCAGCTGCATGCGATCGTGGTTAGCGTGATCGTGATGGGCCTGGTGAGCGAGATGACGGGGGCGTCATTTGCCGACGGGCCGTTGATAATGGGCTTAATGGTGCCGGATGGTCCGCCATTGGGGACTGATTTGGTGGAGAGGATTGGGAATATGGCGAATGAGGTGATAATGCCGCTTGTGTTTACAGCGGCGGGAGCGGTCATGACGCCGTTGGTGGTGTTGCATTTGAGGAGGTGGATGGTGTTGATTATGCTGGTTTTAATGGCGTATGGGTCAAAGTTGCTAGCGACTATCGGGCCGGCGATGTACTGCAAGATTTCCTTTCGGAAGGCGTTTATATTGGGGCTTATGATGAATTTTCAGGGCGTGATAGAGTTGATTACTTACATGAATTTCCAGAATGGATCTGTAAGTTTTTGCCTTTTAGTAAAATTGATTACACAAATTTCCTTTGGTAAAAAATATGTCATCGACAGCTGCTGGACGACGAGAGCTACACGTTGCTGGTATTCACCATCATCATCATCACCTCCGTCGCTACTCCGCTCGTAAAACATCTGTACAACCCCCTCGGCCACGATCTCGTCGGCAGAAGAGACATTCAGCACCTCAGACCCGACGCAGAGATCCGCATCTTAGCTTGCCTGCTCAACGAGGACCACATCCCCAGCATATTAGGCCTCCTCGAAGCCGCAAGCCCGACGACTCCAATGTGCGTCTACGTTCTCCACCTCGTAGAGCTGACCGGTCGAGCTAACTCCACTCTCATAGCCCACAAGAACAAGAAGGGCTTCATCAATCCCAGCAACATGGACCGCCTCCACAACGCCTTCATCCACTATGAGCAGAACAAGCAGGGGATCGTCGCCGTCCAGCCCTTCACAGCCATCGCGCCTTTCAAGACCATGCATCAGGACATTTGCTCGCTTGCCGGCGATAAAAGCGCCGCTATCATCATCCTCCCTTTGCCTGGCAAGGATGCCTCCGGCGGCTTCAGTGAACAGGACCAGGCCTTCCGGACCAACATCCCCCATATCCTTTCAAAGGTAACTTCAATTCATTATTGTTATTATTCCAAAATCATGAAAACAATCCACATATGATGAATGGTGCAGGCGCCATGCTCGGTGGGGCTTCTGGTGCACATGGGCCTGACCGTCACAGTGCTTTCTACGCCGGCGAACTTCCAGCATCACATCGGACTACTCTTCTGGGGTGGACCGGATGACCGCGAGTCTCTTTCCTACGCGGCGCGCATGGCGCGACACACCGGCGTAACTCTAACGGTCACCAGGTTCTTCTCATCCAGCTCCATGAGTTCGAATGAAAAAGAGGCGCAGATGGACAACGAGGTAATCGAGACTTTTCGGAAGGAGAACTCCGACAATCTACGCGCCTCTATGAATGAGGTCTTTGTGAACGATATGGAGCAGACAATATCGGCTATCCGCAACTTCAGCCGCGTAGGCTACGACCTCATCATGGTCGGTCGCCGGCTTTCATGGAATTCGATACTTAATGATGAGCTGGAGGAGTGGAGCGAGTTCCCGGAGCTGGGGGTTGTCGGTGACATCATCGCATCGTCGGATTTTGAGTCGGAGTTTTTGATTCTCGTCGTGCAACAGGGGCCGTGATTCCGTGAATGCTTTTCGGATTGGCAAGACAATACAGTGCAGTGAGACTCTCCGGTTGGAGGAATTATTCTCAGCAGATTTCAAATACCGTCTAAAGATCAATCAGAATGAACAAGATTATCCTCTATTCAGTACTCAGCTCGGTACCGCTCAGTACCCGGCTCGACATTGCTGACGTGATACATTCTGATTGGTATCCGGAAGATAAACTCTTTTCGACGTCGGCATAAAATAATTTCTCCCCTAGTTGAGATCTCTTCACAATTGTGCTTTGCTTTTGACTATTTAGATATTGGTTATAAATTATTATGGCCAAATTATAAGAAGGGTCAAATTTTCTAAGAAAATAAGCATACAAATTATGTTTAATAATTAATTTAAAAAGGAGAGAAAATGGAGGGGAGAAATCCGTTTTGTATAAAAACCAGATTAAGAAAGAAATCGGAATTTTCTCCTTCGATCTCTTCAAATTATCTGACACACGTCCGTAAATTCTGCGCTTGATGTCCTCCATGGATTTCACGCCCGCCATAATTCCTTCCTCCCATTCAATGCCTGTGATATGCTAAATATGTCCGCCCGTGATCAATTAGCCTCATGAATTAGAAATTTATGTCTTGATTTCTGTCCCCCGCCCTCTATATATTTGACGAACACAGAAGCTCGTGTGTTTTAGAAGAATTCAGTCGAGAGAAAAATCTATGAAGAATCATCTACAAGTTTTCAAGATAATTTTATTTAATGTAATGTTATGTTGCTCGATCATATAAATTAGATATTGATTGTAAATTTGAGACATCTTTAAGAATATGATGGAATGATATTTTGATTTTGAGATTTCTTGTATTTTTTAGAAATATTGTTGTTGTTTAGGACATAGGTGAGATATGTTGATTTTGAAAATGCTTGCATTTTTAAGAAATATTTGTTGATGATATAGGTGAGATCTGAGCAAAACAGAGGTGGAGCCTACCTTAATTTTTAGGGAAGACAAGTTATACAAAACATTTTTCTTTTAAAAACATTGATATTGGTTAACTATAGTGTAAATTTGTTGTAGAAGAAAATTATGGAATTATGTTCATTAAAAATTTGTTGAATCTATTTTTATCAATTTCTAGGTGATTAAGTTATTTATACAAATGATGTGAGAATAGAAAAAATATTAGATCAGATATCTCAATAATTTATTTTTTATAAATGGAATGATTTGTGAAATCAGTACTAATATAAGTTATATTGACATATATTTTTCAGATTATGTAACATATATTATAAAATTAGTGTATTTTTTTTTTCTTAATGTTTGCACCTAAGCCGGGAAGTCTTAGAAAATATGAATTTATTATGATTTAGGTTAAGATTAAGCTTGATATATCATCAAAAAATTATCTTGATCAGGCGCTAATCTCGAGGCAAAATCAAGTCGTTCAAAAATTAAATCTGGGATCACCTGAACTCCGATTTCAGCAAACTTACAATCGAATTGGTCATCTCCGAAATACGAACCAACGACACCAAATTCAACTCAATCCAAGCTCAAATGAGTCCAAATCAAAAACCCAAAGCGCTATTGGAAAGTTCAAACCGCAATTTGAGTTACCAAACGGTTCCCAAATATGACGTGCTTATAGTCAGATCAAGCATCTCGATGAGACGAATCCAACGAGCCCAAGATCGCCAAATTCCGACATCATTAAGACCTTCAAATATCTGGCGAACGGTCCACGATGAAGGGATTCAATATCGGCCGTCCATTCAAACCACTCCCGATTTGCCCCTGATCGTACCTATTTACAGGCCATGCCACTCCATAAATCTATAAATAGACACCTCATTTCTCTTGTTAGGGGGGCCAAGCAAAAAAAGAAGAGAAGAAGGAAGAAGAAGAGAAAGATTGGAGGGAAGAAACTTCTCCACGACCACTGTCGGAATTCAACTATAAATACTAGTGGATTCATTCAAACTGGGCTAGATCCCGTGATTTTTCCCCTTTTTACGGGTTTTTCACGTAAAAATCTTGGTGTCTCCTTTAATGTTGCATCCTCTCTCTTATCTGATTACGTGCCAGATTTTCGTACAACACTAAGACACTAAACTTTATATTTCTCTACCGCCGCGAATACTCAGGACGCAACAGGCTTACAAATTTATTATGTTTGCACCTGATATATATATATATATATATATATATATATATATATATATATATATATATATATATATAACTGGCAGAAAGAGCTTTTATATCACCTTAACCGACTAATTAGTAATTAGTATGGTAAGTACACATGAAATATTTTCTTTAGTAAAAAAATATTAATTAGGCAATTTGTATATAAACTGAAGCTCTATCATGCTTCATATTTAGGCTAAGTTTATGATGAATGCATCTCTTTCTAATTCATGTCATTAGTATTCGATAAATCTTATGCTAGTAGTCAATTGCCTAACTGAACTTTCCACTTCTCTTGTCCAAGACTTGGGATTTAGAAATGACAATGTTTAATAAGATTACAGTTTTTAGATATCTCGGGTCTATTGTTTAGAATGATGGTGAAATAGATGGAGTTATTATTAGTAGAATTCAAGTTGGATGGTTGAAGTGCAGGAATGTATTAAGCTTGTTGTGTGATAGAAAAACTCTTCTCAAACTTAAAGAAAAGTTCTATAAGATTGTGGTGAGACATACAATGCTTTTTGGTGCAAAGGCAGACCTAAAAATACTTGGTTAGAAAATATTAGAAATTACCGTTCTTTATTAGATTTTAATGAGAATTTGACTCTTAAAAAGACAATGGAGAAAAATGCAAGACGGTTTACAATTAAGATTTTATGTAAGTCAATGACTTATTTTTTGTAGATGCAAATAATAAATCAGAGATTATAACTTAAACAAAAATGTATTGATTTAATAAATTGATAAGAAATTTAATAATCATTATAATTAGAATTACAGTTATGTGTGCTTTGAATAATTTTTTTTAAAAAAAACCCTCGAAAGTTAGTAGCAAATTATGCAAAAGAAACTTGATCAATAAATGAAAATACCAAAATAAGAAATTCAAGATTCTTGTCAATATACAATAACAACTAGCCTTTATACCACGTGGGGTCGAATACATGAAAAAGTTTTCTCCATTTCTTCATATTAAGAGTCAAATTATCATTTAATTATAATAAAAATTATCTTGTTAATACTTAATAACCAAGTTTTTTTAAGTCTATTTCTACATTTCTTAACATTGATTAGAACTAATACATTGACGATTTATGTGACCAAATCATTTAAATGACTCTCTAATCATATATGCCACTGAAGCTACTCCAACCTTTCCACATAAGTACTAATTGCACATCCAATCACTAAGAAAATAAGATTGTTAATATAAGAAAACAAATCCCCACAAAAGTCAATTGTTGCAATTATATGATAGTCGAAGTAATCACACATCCAATTTGCACAAAAAAGAAGAAGTAAATAATCAAAGATAATAAATTAGATGTCTCAAACCTTTTATTTATAGAGTGCTCAGTCCAAGATTTGAAGATAAAATTGACACATAATTAACTTGATTAATTATAGATAATCCCAAAATTCAGCTTGATAAACATAGAACATATTTAACGCCCAATAAAAATAAAACCCACCACATCTAAACATAGCGAGCTCAAAGTATATTAATCGCGGTTGAAATCACTCAAGCATTGCCCATTAATGAAATTGGCTGCATCAACACATTCAGGACATTGAATTTACTAAAGAAGATCCGCTCGTGTGCAAGTCAATGGAGCAAACACAAAAAAGATAATAAACAAGCACGACATCCCACGAAAAATCATCCAAACGATGTCCTATCCTAAAACGAATTGTGATGTTGTGTCTAGAACATCGAAAATACCTTTGAGGGACCACTCACAAGAAAATTTAGCGATCACCATAGAAAATGACGGATTACAAGCGCAACATTATGTGAAGTAGCACGAACAATGTCTATTTGTTAAATGAACTTTGCCATTACACCTAGAACATAAAAAATACTTAGAAAGGATACCCATATTGCATTGCGATTGCGTGATCTCAAAACTCAATATGGTTGAGGAGAATTTTTGGAGAGAGTGTGTGTGCGTGTGAGGAGAATTTTTGGAGAGAGAGTCAATTTTGAGCGACTACTATCTGCTTTCAACTATTGACCCAATTCAAAAAATTATCTTGTTTGAGATAGATTGCATTTTGTCTTTCTCGGTTTTTAAACAAAATTATGATTTTTTTATTTAATATATACTTTTTGTTGTCTAAAAATGAAGATAACTTCACCATGCAAAACTTTCATTGCATAACCTTCTGTATTGTATAGATATAATGATTCTGGATATTTGGGTATTTAAAAAAAATTATATTGGGATTTTGAAACGTTTTCCATTTTAATCGTCTGAAAAATAATTCTAACCTTAAAAAATAATATTAAATTATAATTAAAGCTTCAAAATAATGTTTTGAATAATATATGGTAAATTAGTCATATTGTGAAATAGTGTATTTTTGCTCAGTAATGTATTCTGCAGCTTACCGTTAAAATATTCGGTCAAATTCTGAAATGATTTTATTTATGTTTATTTTATCAGAATGCAACGAATTATATGATTATTTGTTTAAAATGTGTGAATTTGAGAAGATTAGGTATGTGTGGAGGAAGTTATATTATTGTGCTAATGTATATTCTGGTGTTAAATGTACATTCTGGTGCCAAATACATTATTGTGATATATGCACACATTATGTTCTAGTACTATATGCACATTCTATTTTGGTGTTGGGCATTGGAAGTCATAAGGGAATGTTTTCTGATATGCCAGCACGAGAGTCATAAGGTTCGGAATTATCTAAATTTCATTCTAATGGGAAATATAAGGGCATGAGAGAAATATATTATTTTCTACACTAATATATAAAATTATTTACTTTTCAAAATTGTTGTTTAAGTTTCTAATAATTGCAAGCACTACTATGCTTCATATAGTGACTGTTAAGAACTCATCTAAATGCTTAATAAATGATTCATTTTATAATTTTAGATTGATGAGTGTGACATGTTGAGCTATGTTGGCTCGCACTTTGCCTGCATTCTGTTTCAGAGTCTAGGAAAAGAAAAGAGTCAGTTGAGTAACTGAATCAAGATCAAATCCATCTGAGTTTGTATAGGTATTTCTTTTTTTATTTTTGTATAATCATAGCCTGAGAAACATAAATTATTTTTTGCTTTGATATATGAAGTACTTATTTATTTATTTTCATGCATTGTTATTTAATTTTCTAATAACTACAAGCACTACTCTACTATGTAGAGTGACTACTAAGAACTACTTTAAACTCATCTAAATGCTTAATAAATGATTTATTTGGAAATATAGACCTGTGAGTGCGACCTACTGAGCTATTTTTTGTTCATAATTTCTCTGCATTTTGTTTTATGGTCTGAGAAAGGGAAATAGCAAATTGAGTAGCTAAATTAAGATATAATATATCTGAGTCTGTATAAATATTTCTTTTCTGATTTTTGTACAATCATAGCTAGTTAGTTATTTAAATTATTTTGTTCCGTGTTTCAGTATATAGCCATGTATTGTAGTGTAAATGTTATATTTACATTTTGACGAGAAATTAAAAAAAAATATTAATGGGTTATTTTCTATATACTAGAAGTTATTAGTAGTTTTGTGGTATGATGTTTATTTTTTATATTATATTGGAAGAAATAAAGTCCGAATTGTTTCCCCAAAACTTCGATCTTGGGTTGGCCTAACGCAAGTTAACATGATATGACATATTCTGTCTGTGAGTTTTATTATGCTAGACTGTGACATTGGTTAGGTCAAATATCTTCTGTGAATAAGTAAACTATAGATCATATAATCTAGAATGACTGAACAATGGGATCTTGACCTGGTTCGTCATCATTCCTCCCATAATATGCTTTAAGTGAAAATGATGGTAAATTTTTAATCATAACCCAAAAAATATGAAAAACTAATGCTACTATATGCCAAGTACTAAGTACATATCTAATAACTAGCCTTAATCAAAAGTGCTATCTCATGATTGAAAAGGGTATTTAACCATATGGGCTTGCGCCTATGAGAAACCTGAACTTAGATCTTAAATTCATCACAAAATGAGGGCAAAATATCCTATGTTATGTCTTATCTCTAATCAATTTGTCTTAAAAAAATTTGACTCGGAACTTTATCCATTAAATCTTTCCTTGAACCACATGAAAAGGCCGAGCTCTAAATTTTTAGATCCCACAATTTTCTAGTGACTCCATAGGGAAATAAATAAGAGGTATGCAAAAAAGGAGAGGAATTTATCAAAGAATAAGTCAAACTCTCATGCAAATAACAAATATGACTAAGGAAAAATCAAATAAAAGCATATCTTCAAACATTCACTCTAGGTCTACAAAGTACCCTTATACGAAGCAACCTATGACTACCAACAAGAATCCTTCGGTTAGGTTAACTACCTTCTCTAACTAAGTAAACTAGGGATCATGAAAATCTAAGATGACAAAATCACGGCATTAGGTTCCTCATCATCCCCTTATCATTTGCTTTAAGTGACGAGTGATAAATTTCTAACCCTAAGCATCTAAATTTTTTATTATAATATGCTAGGTACTAAATATCTATCTAATAACTAACCTTAGTTGAAAGTGCTCTTTCATCACCATGAGGGATAATTAATCATAAGGGTTTGCATCTATGGGAAACCTAAACTCATATCTTAAAGCCCTCGCTAAATAAGAGCGATGAGAAACATGAACTAAGACTTTAGAGTATGCTAAATGAGAGCAAAATATCTATGTAGTACATTATCTCTAACCAATTTGTCTTCTAAAAATTTATCCCGAACTACAATCCATTAAAACTCTCCCTCAAATCACGTGAAGCGGCAAAAGCGCCAAATTTTAGAGCTCACACTACAATTAACTGCATACTTCATATGTTTTGCTATCATTAGTGAGCTTTTTTTGAAACAACTTTTGTCATGCTTTATTTTTAATGCATAGGAAATATGTTGAAAATTAACATCTTAACATGCACACTTACATATCACTAGGAACAAAACATGCTTATAAGCTTTGTGACCACCAAGTATTTTGGCTCTGGGCAGACATAGTCAAACAAGGATAAAAACAACATGACTTCCTTGCCACATGCTTACATCCCTCACATTATGTTGCCCTCATAATAAATGACATAAAATTCATATGAGAGTTGATAAATTTGAGCCTGCGATGAGCTAAGAATGTTCTTAATTGAATGTTCTTGGTGCAAAAACTATACCACTTATTAAAATTGGAAGCTGCTAAGAAGACTCTAAGAAATGTTCTTTTGAAGATAAAAGAAGAAATAAAAAATAAAAATAAAAACAAGACTGTAAAATGATAGCATACCTTTTGTATCTGACTACATTCCAGCCAAAACAGTTGGATAACAGAGAGCTTGCCATAGGTTTTTCACTATATTATATCAAAAAGATGCTGCAATATAGTCAAATATTAAGCCAGATTTCAAAATACATGCAGCAGTTGACATAGTCATTTAGGATAACAAAGGTCTACAACCCCACATAATGCAAAAACCTAAAGGCTAACCTAGCTCAACAGGATCTTAAATTCACTTTGATTTGGAAGGGGCAATAGAGACAAAAAGTACAGGTGAGTGCTATGTGAGGTTCTGTAAGATTGCCTATCAAAAATTCCTAGAATACATACCATGTCCCTAAGTGTAAAGTCAAGAGAAGATCACTTTCTGTATGCTTTAGCTCAGTTAGAAGGCCTTGGTTTGCTTTGCTTTCGCTTCCTTGCATTTCTGGATAGATCTTCTGATTTATTTTTTGGAACTTGAATTGCAAAGAGGGATGATTTACTCTCACAGGACGAATCCGCTGTTTTTATCGATTCTATAGAGGCACAAGGATCTTCATAAATGGCTTTTTCATCTTTAGCTTCAGTTGATCCCACAATAGCCTTTACAATGTGTATCTGCCAATTCAGCCCAAAATCTCATAAACAAATCAAAATTTTAATGTGTAAAACTGTAAGGACTTCACCAATTTTGTTCCTTAGATACATACATAGATATAATTTGACTTTAAATGCCATGTACTAGCCGCATTTGGACAAATATACTTGCTTTTTGAGAAATATGACCGAAACTTCATTTCAGATCCAAAATGTATTCCTTTTTCATATTTAAGAGAATGTTCAAACAAGAAAATTGCTAGAACTTTTCTTTTCTATAGAGCTTTAGTGATTGATTTGTCGCAGGTTTTCAGAGCAATCTTTTAACTAACCTTACGTTCAGGGTTAGTGTCGATGCTTTTCATTCATCAGCTCTTGCAATGTCGACAGTATTAAGCTATAATATGAAGAAGATGAAAATAGAAACCTTGGTTAGGAAATGAAAAATGTTCAAACCCCATATGCAGCATTCGAACCTTATTTAAACTAATTTGGACATCTATTTCAAATTTATATTTGTTCAATAGATGTGAAACTAGGTTCCAACTAGTCTTGAAATGAGGGTGCAAATAAGGGTCGAATAAAATTCAAACTTATCATAGGAGGTTCAAATGTTGTTCGAGAACCATCATCATACTTTGATAGAATTTCATTTGAATTGAGTTCAAAACTAATGCTCAACCATTAGCTTCAAAACAGAGTGTTTGAACATAGGTTTGAATTATTTTCCAACTTTATTTGAGCCTCCATTAAACCTTTATTTTTAATATTTCCTTCTGAACAAAGATTCAAAGATAGGTTTGAGTCTTACATTCCAACTGATTTTTCTTCATTATATTGTATGAAAGTTATTATTATTATTATTATTATTATTATTATTATTATTATTATACATACTATTGTTGCGAGATCACAAATCCTAGATGAGAAAAGCTAAAGGGACCTTGTTTGACCCTGTCAATGAGATAATGTTCTTTAAATTGTGTTTGGCCCTCTCAGAGTCCCTAGATTTATATGTTACTCTTGAAATATAGTTTCTCTATATAAGAATAATTTGTATAATACAACAACAACAACATCAAGCCTTTATCTTACAACAACTACGTGGGGTTGGCTATATAATTCCTTTTTTTTTTCATTGTGTTTATTAAGAGTCAAATTCTCATTTAAATTTAATAAAAAGTCCTTTTTAATATTTTCTAACCATGTCATATTAGGTTTACCTCTACCTTTTTTAGCATAGGCTAAATCTAATACATCTACTCTCCTAATAGGTTCATTGAAGGCAGACGTTTCACCTGACAAAACCATCTAAGGCGACTCTCTCTAATCTTATCTGCCACTGAAACTACTAAACATTTTCACATGTATACTAATTTCACATTTTGTCTCTAAGTGTAATCACAATCCTCACCTGAGCACACTCATCTCTACAACACTTAATTTTATGCTTCTCTTTTAATGAACAACATTCTGCACCATAAAACCTTACAAATCTCACGGCCATCTTATAAAATTTTCCTTCAAGTTTGAGGGGTATTTTTCTATGACACAATAGGCCCGATGCGTCCCTTCATTTCATCCATCCAACTTGAATTCTACTAATAATATCTCCATCTTAACCATAGAGAATCTTAATTTTAAAATTATTCTAAATCCCAATATAAACTATTTCAGATTTAAATCTAGATAAATGCATACAAATTTAAAAAAATTGCAAAAAATGTAAAAAACATTCAAGAGAAAATTATAGTTTAAAGCTAATACGAATGACAATCCATCAACTCTCTATAACAATTTATCAAGGGTGACAAGTTTAGCCTAAGAGAGAAGCCATATTTATATAGGAGAGAATCTAAATTTGCCCAAAATGAGTGGGTGAGTGCACTAGCAAGTTGCAAGTGCAAGAAATATGCTAGGTTAAGTCAGGATATACATAGGAGCCCTAAAAAGTGACACAAGTGAATGGGCACCTCAACGAGTACATAAGCATCTCGATAAGTACCTTAGCGATCTCATTGAATACACTATTGTGTCTACAAACACTCGAGCTACTAGGTAAATGTACTAGCGCCTTTGCGATTACCTGGGTGATCACGACAAATTCACCAATGTCTCAACAAGTAACTAGGTGACCTCAGAGAAAAATGTTGAGTTGTTAATGATAGTGCTATTGAATAATTAATAAAGCCAGCAAGTACGTGGGCATCTAGGTGAATGCACCTGCTTCTCGGCGAGTAATTGGGTGCCTTGGCAAATGCACTAATGAGATCCTAATTTTAGCATGTTTAATTTAGATATTTTTTTTATTTGGTTTGTTTTTGCATTTAATCTAAGATTTTTCTTAAATTAAATGTTATTATTAATTCCTTAATTTGAATTAAGGCTTCATTCGAAACAGCTTTAGACCACTGTTTTTTCTCAGATTTTTTTTTAAGAAAATTGTATTAAAAATTAGCTTTACAAAGCAATAAGAAAGTTGTCCCAAATGAATCCTAAGTTTGTTGCTTTTAGGATCTTATCCAATTCAATCTTCCATAGAACGTTCTTAAGAGGATTATTTTGATGGTTAACATTGTGAATATGGCTAATCATTAAGGGAACAATGATGGTGAAGATGCTGGCAATGGTTATTGTGAAGAGAAGAGGGACGGAGGAGATGAATTTCATGTCTATCGGCGATCTCTACTACAAAATCTTTGTTGTAAATTCACAGCATGATTGGGACAATTATATTTGGACCGATGGTTGTATATATAAGGGAATTTGTGCTGAGCAAAGTTTATCGAGAAAGGATATTCCCATGGTCATTAGGTGTGACCTTGAAGGGAGACTTTTCAAGGGAGAGTTCATAGCCACCTTCAAGGGAGAGTTCAACGCCAAGAAAATTAAGGGGCATAGATGCCAGAGTTTGGTTGGAAAAAAATTTAAATACCAAAAAAATTGTTTCAAGATCTTTAAAACAAATCAATTAGTTTCCAAAAATAAAAGATAAAAACAACTTAATACATTTTATTCTTTGATTAAAATGTTTTTAAAAATCAAAATCCAACAAAATATATTTTTAGAGTTAGCTAACTTTAGACCAAGAATGAGTTTGAACATAGCATCGAGTACGCAGGGAGCACATGGATCTCGAGGAAATCATTTTGAAGAGGGCTGAGTTATTCGAATGTATTATGGGAAGTTTTTCAATTTCTAGGAAGGTGTGCCGAGTAGGCTGATCTCAGTAGTAGGTGCCAAGAGGATTGATTTCTAGACAAGATAAACTAAGAAGAGTCATGAGGGAGGCCAAGTAAGCTATCATGTCCGAGCGAATTTGCTTAAAGACAGATTTTTCCGAGATCAATAAGCCCACACATGCATATGATGATTTCACTATTGCTAAATGGTTTGTAATACTATGGATAAAAGAAGAATGCAATTTTAGAGAGTAATTACTTGTGAAGCTTAATTTTTAGGTCAAAAGGTTGTAGTTTTAATATCACATACAAATGATAGCTTCCCTAATAAATATTTTTAATGGACGCAAATATCTTCCAATCATCATACTTACATGTAGAAAATTTTGAGAAAGAGTTGGATCATATAAAGTGCTTCAAGGAAATTTTAAAATATTAGTTACTATTATTATTGACTCAATATAACTAGGAATATTCCCTTGCTTATTTTGGCATTTCGATAGATTTGGAATCGAGAATTGGGGTCATTCTTGTTTTATGTTTATTTCCTTCCTTGGTATGCATGCAATGACTTGATGAAGGTAGGTTTCTTCTAAGAATACCCTCGGATTTTAGGGTTTATGAAGTACTAGTGGCATTAGCAGTGCTGCAATAGGAATGAGTTTGTTTCTGAGGAAATTTCTTCACGTGAGATTCTTAGGGCTTTCTTCTCCTTCTTTTAAACATGGATTCACTTGGAATTGAAAAAGGGCTAGTGAGTGCTCTTATTTTGTACATGTTTGCTGCATTTTTTGTTAGTAGTTTAGATCCTCTCTAATCTCTTGTGGACTTAGGCTTGGTGGAAGCCAAATCCTCAGTGTATTCTATTTGTGGTTTTCCTCTTTTATTTTGTTTATAGCACATTATTCTTAATCCAAGTGAAGCTTTCGTTTTAAGATATTTGGTACCCTCACTCCAACAATTATCATTTTGTTGAATTAGACAATGGAAAGCCTTATGCAGACTTGCTAAACTTGAGGGCAATGATAAATGAAAGATATTTTCTGGATAACTAACTATTGTTTTCCTAACTTTTAGCAACTGTATATTGTTTGAAAGCAGCTAACTTTTCATGTTACAACCATTGAAGATGTCCATGAGCAATTCTATAGAACGCAGTATGTCAAAGAAAAAAAAAAGAAAAAAAAAAGAGTTTTAGCTTTTTTAATATATGGCAGATTAGACAAGTGAGACAAGTATGAAATAAGAAACATAGCTACCTTCAAAATAACTTAGCTACCTGATGAGGACATCAGTAGGAGATTTTGACGCGTCTATTATTGGAAGAATCGTAGATCGATGGCTACGATTCAGAGTCTTTATTATGATGCATTTATATATTTTATTTTTATTTATGTTCTGATTTACTATTGTACCCCCGAGAGGGTTTAGTTCATGATGTAGCCCAAAGGGCATTTTAGTATTTTGTTTCTCTTTTATTTTCATGCCTATATATAGAGCCCTTTACTATTGTATGAGGTTAATGATTGATCAATAAAAATTTTCAAGCTTTCTAGTTACCTCGAGTGTTGAGAGTTCTTGAGAAGGACAAGTCCCTAGTTAAGGGCAAATGCAATACCCGTCAGTCGTCGGAAGAGTCCAGGCTTACGGTCTACCTCCCCATCTCTTTCCCCTCCACCGGCCACCCCTCCCTTTTCTTCCAACCGCCAGCCTCCCCCAATCTTCCCCCTACCCGTCAGCCAAGATCTTCCCTCCACCCCAAACTCTCCGGCTCAACCCCCTCCCCAACTCCAAAACCGTCAGCCAATCTCCTCCATTCACCCCTACATAGGGGTGTCAATATTTGACACGACACGAAAATTCGACCCGAAAAATCCGAGTTGGACCCAACCCGATTTCAAAACAGGTTGGGTTCGTGTTCCCAGATTTGACCCGTTGAAAAATAGGCCAGGTTCGGGTTGACCCGAAGGGTTGTCGGGTCAACCCAAAAACCCGTTTAAATTGAACTACCCCCAGCTGCCCGAGCTGCCCCCCCCCCCCCCCCCCCCCCCCCCCCACGCCTGTCTGCTAGCTGCTTCCCCCCGCTTGCGTGCCCTGCTGCTGCCTGAGCTGCCCCCGACCCCCCCCTCCTGCCCGCTCGCATGTGTTCTTGTGAACCACGCGATTCACGCCTGTGTCCGCTCGTGGCCCGCCGCCGCTAGCACGAGTCTGCGTCTACGCCTGCTCGCCGCCAGCAGTCCCACGCGCTTGATATCCGCCGTCCCGCCGCTGCCAGATGCTAAACCGTGTAGGGTCGGGTCAACCTTCCAACCCGACGCGTCGGGTCCGGGTTCGAGTTTCTGACCCGTTTACATACCCCGGTCGCATTAGGGTCAACCCATTTGACTCGGGTCAGTTTTGGGTTCAATCCGAACTCGACCCGTGACCCTGTTGACCAATGAGTAATACCCAAAGGAAAAGAAAATGAAATCATACCTCTGCTCTGTTGAATCCCGGATATCCCGCAAACCTCGGATTCGACGAATCCAGGAATCCCGCTACGATACGCTGTTCTGCGCCGACGCCGCTCTTCGCATGTTTTCTGCCCCAAATCCCGTTCAAGATGGACACTTCTCTCATCTTTAAAAGCCAGAGGAGATGAGGCTTTCGAGTCTGCTCTTTCCACGCGTGAAAATCCTGAGCTCCATCCCTGCTCTCTCGATCTCTCCTCTCAGCTGGTTCCCACAACTCCAATCCCATCGCCACCTCCCCCATCTTCCGAAGCCTCGACGATCTCACGACCTCCAGTCGCCCGAGAGAGAGAGAGAGAGAGAGAGAGAGAGAAGGAGAGAGAGAAAGCTTCCCCTACCTCTTCAAGCCAAGACGTGCTGTGCCCGTGCCCTAGCCTAACTCCTCTACCCTGCTCGAGCTCTCCATCCAGTCGCTGCCCTCCTTTTAGACCGAGCCTCTCCACCTTGCTCCACCTAATCCGACGTCAAAGCCTTACCCGCCTCCCTATCTGCTCCGTTCGATCCCGTCCAGAGAACCGATCGACCTCCCTGGAACCGATCCTCTCTCATAGTCGAACCGAGCCGCTCATTGTGAAGGTAACTTGATCCCTTCACACACTTCTTCGGCCAAATCCCTTAAAACAGAGAATTAAATTCTCTGTTAACAGAGAGTTTAATCCTCTATTAATCCTGCTTGAACTCTAAAAGAGTTCTAGTTAACCTAATTATAATTAATTATTTTAATTTTGATTAATTATTGTTAATTATAAATTAGTTATAATTTAATTTAATTTGATTATAATTATTATTTTTTAATTAGAATTAATTAATTATCATTAATTAATTAAGCAAAATTAATTAAGTTTAATTATGCTTAATTTTTTAATCATAATTAATTACTAATTAATCATATTAATTATAATTAATTAAATTCAATTATAGTTAATTATTATTAATTTTTTTAATCATTATTAACTATAATTAATTAAAATTAATTTTTTTAATTATAATTAATTACAAAAAAAAAGAAGAGAGGCATCCTTCTCTTACCTCGATCCTCGTGCCGACACCGACGAAAGCTAAGGTATAACCCCTTCCCTCTAAAACTTTGAAAACCCATTCCCGACGCTTGCAACGCGGCGAACGACCAACTCATGCATGCTTTTCTCTAGCGTGGTGAGAAGGGAATTCGTTGCGATGCTTGCGACGGGACTGATAATCAAAACCCCATTTTCGGCGTTAGTATCAGACCGGAAAACCAACTCATGCACGCTTTTCTCTAGCGTGGTGAGAAGGGAACCCGGTGCGATGCCTACGGCGAGGCGGGGTAAATTATAAATTGCTTATTTTAAACCGGTGTCCGCAACCTATGCACGCCTTTCTCTGGCAGCCATGGGTTGCTTCGTCAAATGGTTTAATACAACAAGAATAATTAGCCCGCTATCAAGAGGATGTACGACATGCTGGAAATAAGATTCAAGAAACAATTGAAAATGAATAATACCTTAAATCTGCTTAATTCAATCAGCTTGAACACTAAGGCATCTCCATCTTCCAATTTATGGTCCACTGCGAAGCTTCTCCACCCACCACTAAGGCCAGTGCGCCTACCAATATAAATTGCTTCGTGTTCTTCACCCTCCTCATCTTCTAAAATCATTTTTGTCTCACATAGAGGAATATGATCCCTGCAAAACTTTGTCGGTAGACCCTCAAAGAGAAAGAAGGGTTAGATTATCAGTCTGCAAATCAGCATTTTAAAAGCAGTAATACAATAAGCATCAAAAGAAGGTATACTTACAAGCCAAAAACAACTGGACACATGCGAACGAAGCATTGATTTAACAAAGGAGGGGTGACTAGATGACACCTCAGTTAGAAGCATCTCAGCTTTCTTCAGGGCAACAACTTTTTCTTCATAAGAAGCTATTCTTCCAGTATATTCTCTTCCAATGGGTTCGCTCTTACAACTTCCAATGGAATAAAAAAGAAGTAACATCAACAGAAGAAATCGATATCAACAAAATAAACTCAAAAAATGTTACTACTAAACCTCCTGCGATAGTATAATCTCCTTTTGCCAGAATCCACAACCTGATACAAACCTTTAACTATTTCAGTAGTCTGCTTTGCCTTTCTACTAAATAGAACTCAGCAAAGTAAATAAAGCTAACAGATGTCATTCCAGACGAATCAAATTCTTTAGTGATAACTAGCAGTCAAGGAATCGAATAATTTGTTTATCTTTCAATGCAAACCTCTAAATATCAGAAAGTTATACTTAGAAGTGAAAAAAATTAAAAAAAGAAGTGATTGAAAAATATGATACATCATTGAACTAGAATGATGAGTTCAGCAATGGGTAGCTAAAATTTTCCCAAAATGGAAACTGTAAAATATAATTTTGTGAACCCTAAATCCTATGTATATATACATACATAGGGTTTATACGAAAATATGAGTTTAAATGCCCCATAATACCCTAAACTGGAAAAATATGCTCATTGAGGAAATATGATCAGAAATTCCCTTCGAACAAAAATATCCATACTTTTGAACAAATACACAGAAAACCCTCTCTGAGCAGTGTTATGCAGCACTACATCTATTCCTTCTGCGTTTTTGATGATTGCAGAGTGTGCATATTTGAGCAAAACTTCATGGCAACGATCTCACCCTAATCATTATATTTGAATGTTCGTGATTTTTTTTGTTTGTCTTTAAGGGTTGAAAACAAGCTTTACACTCTAAACCCTAAATCCCTTGGCCAAGAAACTTCATTATGTGCTAGTTGTCATTTTAAAGCCATATTCCAGCTATATTTTCTATAAATAAGATGAATAAATCACCAATGAATAATCTTAACAATCATCGAAAAATGAGCAGAAATTTTTCAATCATTTTCGAAAATGAAAGACGCATTTTAGCCTTCTTCAAACTTATTCGAACCTTACTTGAAATCTTGATTGAAAACCCTCTTCAAATCGAACTTGATTGATCAAGAATTGAACATATTTTTTACCAAGAATTTGAATATGGTTTGATTAAGTTTAGACAAGGCTAAAATAATCAAAGTTTATTCAAATTTTGCTAAATAAGTTTTATGATGCTTTAGGATTTACTCATTTGAGTGTTCTAATATGTATGCAAATATCTTAGCTAATCCTAGTAGTTCATAGGCATTATTTAGCTCGGTCTCTTAAAGAGCCAAGCAGATTATGAAGAACTAGCCTAACAAATTTGATGCTTATGACCTAATTTCCCAAGCTGAGGGATTTCCCTTTGGACCCATTTTCATAGCTCCTACCAATGCAATTTTCTGGTGCTCTCATTCGTCAATTATTACTCAAGATAGTTGATGATGTAGAGAATAGTGAAAACTCCATTGGTTTTAATATTAGAGAGACGAACAAAACTTTCAGGAACGTAAAGTTTGCTTCAACAACTGGATTGAATTTTCAATAGTTCTCAGATGATGCTGAATTCCACTAATACACCTTCATTTATGCCAAAATACTCATTCTTTGTCAGAACGACATAATCATAAATCAATCCCCTACCTACCATACAATAAAGTTAAGAAATTCCTTCTCTAAACCATTATTTTTTAATTCTCTCTTTTTTGTTCATCTATCATTTGGTAATTTATTTCGAGTTCATCCGTTCCAATTTGAATTATAGTTTATTGTTCATAATTTTTTTTATGTATTGCTAACGTAGCTGATAATTTGCATTTCAACTTCAACACAACTTTACTCAGGGCTAAGCTAAACCTACATTACTCTAATGTTTTTAATTATATGCAATGAATTTTTTTACCAGTGTAATTTAATTTTGTCCTCTATTTATCTATTTTTTATTTTTAAATAATATTGGACATATTTTGATTTTTATATGTTTTATCAAATTTTATGTTTATCTGTGCTGTTATAATTCTTTCCAATGAAACTACTCTTCATAGAGATTGTATTAGCAATCACGAAGTACGTCAATATACTCCTTTTTTTTAGTGATATTATTTTCTTAATTAGCTTGAAATGTTTATTAATCTATGTTCATTTATGATGGAATCATTTTATCATTCAATAATGACAAGATTGAGCTTGATTGAAATAAAAATTTCAAAATTTTTTATATTTTAAAAAATAATAATATTATACTATTTGTTAATTTTCTATTTTTATTATGTTATGGATTTATAAAAATACCATTAACGTGCATTGGTGTATGTGCAATTAGACTAGAATATACAAATTAAATAGTTGTTAAAATAAAATAATATTATTTTATAATTCTTATTTTCTTTGCACGCACTTAGTGTACAAGCAATTAATATATTGTTGACACATTTTTCGTGTCGACTCGACTCTATTCAAGTTGAATTGGACCATACCTGTTAACGGCGAATGGCGCACCATGGCGCAAAGGTCCCTTTGGAGCCATGGCGCATAGCGCACGGCGCGGCGCGCGCCATTTTGAACATGGCGCAAACTATATAAAAATTATAAAATAATAAGAATGAATATGAAATATTATTAAAAATGAAAGGCAACCATAACATATATAAGTTCGACTAAGTAACATCCAAATATCTCATAATTCAAATATTACAATCTTTTTTTTAAAGATCAAATAAAAATTTAATCCACTCTTCTTGGGAATCATCGTCATCAGCAAATGTTAAAAAAACTTCATTATCTAGCGGTACCAAGCGTGTACCTAGTGGTACCGAGCATGTACCTAGCGGTACCGAGCGGTACCGAGCAAGTATGTAGTGGTATCGAGTGGTATCTAGCATATACATAGCAGTACTGAGCATTTACTTAGCGGTACCAAGCATGTACCTAGCGTTACCGAGCATACCTATTAAGTTGTAAATTCTTGTAAGAAATAGCCGTGCAAAACAATAGAGTTGTACGAAACAGACGGAGGTTGCAAATCGGAATCTGTTGGTAAGATTTTTTATTGGAACAGACGAAGGAGGGGGCGAATTTAGCGGAAGCACCGCTCTGCGGGACGATTTGACGGAAACAACGACTTCAACTTCGGGACAGATTTGACTGGATTCGGCGGAAGCAGCAAATTCAGCAAACAAAAAACAGAAAACCTTCGACTTCGGGACAGATTCAGCGACTTCGACTTAGAGACTGCGGGATGTGTTCGGCGGATGCAGCAAACAGAATATCTTTCGTGAAATTAGGGCAACGAATAGTCGTTTATCTTAAAAATATATATATATATATATATATATATATATATATATATATATATATATATATATATATATATATATATATATATATATATATATATATATATATATATATATATATATATATAATATTCATAAGTATATTGAAATTTAAAAACAATTTGGCGCCCTATTTTGCGCCGTGCGCAATGCGCCATGGCTCACATATGGCGCAAATAGCGCGCGCTATTTTAAACACATGCGCCTCGCCATGAACATGGCGTCGTAGGTGCGCCGCGCCGCGCCGTGCGCCATGGCGCGCGCTATTTTGCGCCATTGACAACTATGAATTGGACCCAATCGGGTTTGACCCAATTAGGGGTGTAAATGAGCCGAGTCGGCTCGAGCTTGATTCGTTAACGAGCTCACGAGTCGAGCTTAACAAGCCACAAGCTAAAGCTCGAGCTCAAACTTGAGCTCGTATACTAAACGAGCTCAAGCTTATTAAAAGTCGACTCATTGGCTCGCGAGCCTACTCGAATTAATTACTTATTTAAAATTTAAGCTAACATAAATATTTTATGTATTAAAAAATTATATAACATTTACTATGCATTAATGTAATTAATACACTGTATAATAAAGTACAAATTAAAAATAAGTAAATAGCAGTTGTTTTTTTTTTTCTTAAAGAAAAAGCTGTTGGAGCAGACTAATTTTCTCCAAAAAAAATAGCAGTAGCAGCAGCAGCACACATAATTAAAGTAGCCTTCTTTGAGAACAACACCCTTCTTCTTCTTCTTCTTCATTTTTTTCGAGCGAGCTTTCTTCTCCACAGCGAGCAAGGTTTCTTCTCTATAGCCGGCACTTACCAGCGATAACGAAGCAAAGTTTCAGCTTTTCCGATTTTTCTTCCCGAGATCTTGTGCCAAGCTCTCAAGCTTGAGAGAAAATGGACGAGTCGAGCTTGAGATCATTCTTTGGGCTTGACACGAGCTCGGGCTCGAGTTCGAGTTGCTCTTTCAAGTGGCAAGTCGAGCTCGAATTTGCTGCTATTCAAGCTCGGCTCAACTCGTTTACACCCCTAGACCCGATCAATTCATTTGAGCCCGTCGAACCTAATTCGACTCAAATTGGCGTTGATTCGAGTCTAATTTACTCAAATTAACTCGATTGAGCCAAAATGAACTCAAATCGAGTTTGATTCGAGCTCAATTTCAAACCTGATCAGCCCAATTGATCAAATCTGAGTTCAATTGACTTTTCCAAATCAGAAATTCGAATTCAATGGGATTCTTTTGAGTTTTGGGTATCCATATATATATATATATATCTACTATTTTAATTAAGAGGTAATTTTATTCTTGCATAACCTTCCATTGTCCTCAGACTAAGATCATATCACTGATTATGATCTCCAACATCAAAATTGCTTGTGGAATTTCATCAATTTTCATACTATTTTAATCATTCATTAACCTTGTGAAAAATATTTTAGTAAGGGTAGCATACCCCCTAACTGCAAAAAAATTTAAGAAATGTTTTCATATTACTCTTGCCACTAATAAGAAAGCCTAGATCATCCACTAAATAAGATAAAGCATGAATTTAATTTCAAATCATTTGAAAGTCTCTATGGCTTACTATCATAATAACCATCCCATGATATTGGAGCCATCCAATACCTTAACAAGTCTTGAATTAATATTGGCACCAATTTTGATGATTCAATAGAAAATAAATGTTTCAATCTTGCATTTGAAGGTAATAGCATTGAAATCTAATTGGGTTGTATATATATACTCACAGTATTCCCTACAATGTGGATAGACATTACCAACATTCAAACCAATGACCCCAGATCACGCATGGCAACCTAACCTTACTCCTAGCGCATCCTTACCCTCAGTGGGCATATATACAAAATCAAAACACATGCATACACTCATCACTAGTGTGGTATTTAAAAGGAAGCAATATGTGTAATACTAACCTTGGAAAATTGTCAAATTCTAGACTCGAGGAGGCCAAAGTAACTATTATTCAGCATTTATGAGATAAATACACCACCATGAGAAATGATTCGCACAAACTTTTTATTCTCTCTAAGTCCTAATAAATTAGCAATTACGTACATCATCACAATATGAAGGGACTTCCTTTTGGATTCTTGACGAGCGCCTCAACTCAGAAGTCTCGAGTAACTTCTTTGCCTTGAAACACGTATGGATTTTCTGCAGAAAATAGGGCATTGATGATTACAGTTAGCTTCTATCATTGATTTCAAAGTACGGTGGATTCGTTAGGAAACATTTGAGATTATTCTTGTTTTAGTAAAGATTGGAACAATGGTAGTTAGAACGAAATAATTAAATAGCAGATCAGCAGCTCATATTCTTCCATGAACAAACTATGTGTCAATCATGTGATTAATAAAGCTGCAGTTAAATAAATGAAAATTTCCCCTGTTTGAATGAATATGTTTCAGAGAGCACGTAAGGAGCAATTTTGCTTTGGAATGAGTTCTATGGTACATGAACCAACCTGTTCACATAATTATCTTATTCATAAATATTATTACATCTATATTTTAATAAGGCTCTGGAAATAATGACATCGAAATTAAATTTAGGTACTCAAATATGAGAAACAAAATCAAAAGCTGAAAATGCAATGAGAAGTGGAATACATGGAGTGCTTTCCTTGGCGATATATTTGGAGAAATATTCTCATTCAGTGAACAAGAGATTTATAGAAATTATAAACTTAAGATAATTTTTTTTTTTTTAATGTAAAAGCAGTATAAGGCGGATGTTTTAAGTTGATTGCAGCATGTACTCAGAAAACACAAGGAGTTTAAACTTGCCAATTGTTTGGACTCCCTCTTTGCAACTTCAAGAAGGCTTTTAGAGATCCTGGCAATTCCAAGGTCCTATTCCAACAAAGAAATTTGTGTTAGAAAAAAAACTATCTGAATGTTCTCTAGCATGTCATTTTGGTCGGTTTTTCAGAGTGGACTATATCCGGATTGAATTGAAAAGCACTTTAAGATGGATAGCCAAAGGAAGTTAAGAAAAAATGGAGTTGAATGACTGCCAAATACAATCTATTGTGGCCATCCATCAATCAGATCAACGCCTAAGTTTAGGCTGATCTTTAATATAATTAGAAGTGCCTCAATATTCTCAATAAAGTTTCTCTCAAGAGCGATCAGGTTCAAACAGAAGAGCAAAAAGCTTAATATAAATTCCAACTTAGTACAAAAATTGTTGGGCAATGAATCAGAAGGGAACTGAAGCTAGGTTAGAAACACCAATAGTCAAACCCCTTTTCAATTCAAAAGCTTTAATAATATGAATGAGTACCAACCGCATTGCATTTATATACAAAAATATATTTCAATTATCCACAATGGCCTAAACCCAAATTTTCGTGTGCTTTAACAATTGCCCCTTATGTGAGAGCTTGCAACATCATCCATCATTCTCCCTCAAATTGAAAATTTTATCAAATTACCGAGATACAACTCCACAGTGGATCTATCTTAGGAGTCACCTCCTCTTAAACTTTACAAAATCATTTTGGAAGGGTAGCCAAAAACTATGGAACCATAAACTGCTTGAACCACTTATTCCTAAGGGGGCCCAAATTGTGGTAGATACATCAGTTTTCAAATCCATCTTCGATACAAATAGTTAAGAAAATTGTCAAACTCTTCCATGCAAATGTTAACCCATGGACGAATATAATGAACCAAAAATAACTACAAATGAGAACACTAGAAAAAGATCATCAAAAGTAATGTGGTTCGACTTAACAAGGCCTACATTCATGGGGAGAGTGTTAGCACCACTGATAAGTTATACTATCAGTCAGCCGACTTATCGTGCCCTGCTCCACTACCATCCGCAGGAAATCATTTCTGCACATGGGCACGTTCAGCAATTGACAGCTGAACCAATCACTTACATATTCTCTGCCATTCTCTAACCGTTTTACATATATATGTATACTCATTGCCTCACTGTTAAGGCTATGGAATAGTAAAATCAGTTCCGTCCCTGCTCTTCTTCTTCACCATTGCTTATGCATATTTTGCTCTCTCTGTTTTGCAGGTTGCTTCATGGTATCAGAGCTTTTAAGCTTCACGGGACTTTCCAATGGCGGAACAAAGCTCATCCACTTCAGCAGCTCCTCAACCCTCTTCTCCGGCCACGGCAATGGCCGACTTCACCATACCAAGTCCGCTGAAATTTATCATGACCAATCTAAAATCTATAGTTAGCATACAGCTCAACAGCGAAAATTATGCTATCTGGAGTCTACAAGTGAACAAACTATTCACCGCAAATGGGTTTGATTGTTATCTCATGGGACAACAGACAAAACCTACTGGAGCCAGCTCCAACTCGGAAGTCAAGCTCTGGCTCTTAGTTGATCAAAACTTGGTAGCTGCTCTCCTCTCAACCATCTCACCATCCGTGTTCCCATACGTGCTTCATCTCACCACAACTGCTGAAATATGGAGCACTCTGTCAACAAGGCTACAACCAACCAACCGATCACGGGTGATACAACTGAAAAGCGAACTACACTACATTCAGATGAAAGATTCTACCATGTCACAGTACCTATCCCGCATAAAGCAGCTTGTAGATGGTATAGCAGCAGCAGGTTCACATATAGACACTGAGGACATAATTATGCACATCTTGAATGGCCTACCCCCTGCGTCAACTCATTTAAAACGACAATCCGCACCATTCCAGAGAATTTCACTTTGGACACCCTATACCCATTATTATGCAGTAAGGAGATTCATGTTAACAATGACCTCCACCGAGATTCCACACAGGCCACAGACACTACTGCCTTATATGCTGGACGGGGAAGATCAGGTAGATCCAGGGGAAACTACCATGGTGGCAGAGGAAATTCATCAAGACCATCATACAACAACCGCACCCAACCCCCTACAGACTCAGCTCGGCCAATCTGCCAAATTTGCGGTAAAACAGGTCATATTGCCCTGAATTGTTGGCACAGGTGTAACTTAAACTATTCCCCATCAGCTCCCAATCGTGCATTACTAACACAACCATCAACTCAAACCAACGCTGCAGCTGAATGGTACCTAGACTCAGGATCCTCATCTCACCTGACGTCCGATGCCAACTATTTGCAGAACCCACAACCATACGCCGGCAGTGATACCATCTCCATTGCCAATGGGACTTCCCTCCCTATCCATTCCAGTGGCCAAGGTCTCCTCCCTCTACCCAACACTTCACATAAGCTACATTTACAAAATCTTCTCCATGTTCCCCTCTCAAACACAATCTACTATCAATTCATAAACTCACCACTGACCGACCTCAATTGTTCTATTTGTTTTGATTCTCTTGGATTCACAATCAAGGACAATCTGACTTCCCAACCAATCCTTAGAGGACGCACAAGAGATGACCTCTACATCCTCCCGTCTACTTCAAATTTTGCGCTGCACATCGTCAAGTCCTCTACCTCTCTATGGCATGCACGACTGGGCCATCCTCACATCCAACTACTTCAGCTTATAGCCAGCAAATCTCCCTCAATTTGTCTTTCTAGCACTTCTACTTTTTTATGTAACTCATGCAAGGTGGCCAAAAGCCACAAACTACCATTCTCTATCAATGAAATGACAACTTCAGCTCCCTTTACTCTTGTTCATACTGATATATGGGGACCTGCACCTATTTCATCTTTAAACGGCTATAACTATTACGTTGTCTTCATAGACGACTCGTTTCACATGGTTATACCTAATGTTTACTAAAGCAGAAACCATCAATAAATTTCAACATTTCATACAACTAATTAACACTCAATTCAACTCAAACATCAAGCACCTCCGTTCGGATGGCGGAGGCGAGTACACATCTAAAAACTTCAAGCAATTACTTGATACCCATGGCATTCAACAGCAAATCAGTTGCCCATATACTCCAGAGCAAAACGGTGTCGCCGAGCGCAAGCATCGTCATCTCATTGAAACAACACGAACTCTTCTTCACGCCTCGAACCTACCTCTAAAATTCTGGTTGGAAGCACTTCTTACGGCCAACTACTTAATCAATCGATTACCTTCTAGAACTCTTCATCTCGACAATCCATACAACCTTCTCCACGGTCATCAACCATCCTACACTCATCTTAAAACATTTGGATGTCTTTGTTATCCATGGCTTCGCCCTCTCTCCCCAAGTAAACTCCACCCACGCTCAGCCGCTTGTATATTTCTTGGCTACTCCTCTACACACAAAGGCTATCGCTGCTTCAATCCCCACACCTCTAAAATTCACATCTCTCGTCATGTCACATTCCAAGAGGACAATTTCCCATCTCTACCTTCCACTGGCATCAACACTACACCTTCTCCTCCTGTGGATCTTACTCCTCTCACACTTGTCCCGATCTCTACACTACATCAATCTCACAATTCCTCACAGCCTCTATCTGTTCCTCCATCCAACTCTCCACTCATACCCACTACAGCCACAGCCGATCCACACTCCATTTCTTCACCCGCAATCTCTGCATCCTCCCCCACATCTTCACCCACTCCACCTCCACCTCATCATCCCATGCTTACTCAATATAAAACCGGCCACTTAAAACCAAAACAGCAATTTAACCTCTTAGCCAAATCTTCTTCACCCTCCACACCATCTTGTTATACTCAGGCCCACAAGCTACTGGAATGGAGAAAGGCAATGTCTGATGAATTCATTGCCTTGCAAAAACAGGGAACTTGGTCGTTGGTTCCACCTCCCTCAAATCACATTGTGCTCGGCTACAAGTCGACATACCGCACTAAACTGAAATCTGATGGGAGTATAGATAGATACAAGGCAAGATTGGTTGCCCAAGGCTTCAAGCAAGAATATGGTATCAACTACAAAGAAACTTTCAGCCCTGTGGCCAAAATGCCTACCATTCGCATACTACTAACCGTAGCTCTCACAAGGAAATGGCCAGTTCTCCAACTAGATGTCTCCAATGCCTTCCTCCATGGCTCTCTCCAAGAGGAAGTCTATATGAGACAACCACTAGGGTTTGCCGACACAACTTATCCGGATCATGTTTGCAAACTTCACAAGACCATCTATGGTCTCAAACAAGCTCCAAGAGAGTGGTTTCGCACACTTACCAACTTCTTCCTGTCAGCTCAATTTCAGTTCAGCAAATCCGACCCGTCTCTCTTGCTATACAACCATGAAAACACGCAAATATACATTCTTATCTATGTAGATGATATCCTTATTTCAGGCAATAATCAAAACCGTATCCAAGAACTAATCACCAAGTTACAGACTCAATTCTCTATAAAGAAACTTGGGCCAATCTCATGTTTTCTGGGCATAGAGGTCACTCACACCTCTAAAGGTTACTTTCTTAGCCAAACTCAGTATGCAAAGAACATCATTCAAGCTGCTGGCTTCACTCAATGCAAGTCTGCTCCGACCCCCATTGCAATCAAACCATCTTCCACAACTCCTCCTACAGGACAATTTGATCCAGCTCTATACAGCAAAATCGCATGATCCTTACAATACTTAACCATTACAAGGCCTGACATTGCATTTGCTACAAACTTAGTCTGTCAATAGATGCATCAGCCGACTGATAGAGCTCAGTTAATTCTAAAACGCCTCCTTCGCTACATTCAAGGCACACTTCAGTTTGGCCTTCCCATTGTTCCAGGCAATCTTTAATTACGATCATTCTCCGATTCCGACTGGGCAGCGGATACATCTGATCGAAAATCCATCACTGGATTTTGCACGTTTCTAGGAAACACACTTGTCTCATGGTGTGTGAAGAAACAATTAACGGTAGCCAAATCCTCCACTGAAGCAGAGTATCGCTCTCTTGCCTCAGCTACATCAGATACTATTTGGCTACGCAGACTCCTAACCGATCTACAAGTATCGACTTCTTCCCCAACACCAATTTCATGTGACAACACTTCTGCTCTTGCACTAGCAAATAACCCAGTATTCCATGCAAGAACAAAACACATTGAGATAGATTACTACTTTATTCGAGATCGCATTGTATCTCATGAAATATCCGTTCAACACATCAATTCTCTTGATCAACCGGCCGATCTCCTCACAAAGCCCTTCTCTACATCCAGATTCTAACTACTTCGTAACAAACTCACGGTTCAATCACAAGAATCATGAGTTTGCGGGGGACTGTTAGCACCACTGATAAGTTATACTATCAGTCAGCCGACTTATCGTGCCCTGCTCCACTACCATCCGCAGGAAATCATTTTTGCACATGGGCACGTTCAGCAATTGACAGCTGAACCAATCGCTTACATATTCTCTGCCATTCTCTAACCGTTTTACACATATAAGTATACTCATTGCCTCACTGTTAAGGCTATGGAATAGTAAAATCAGTTCCGTCCCTGCTCTTCTTCTTCACCATTGCTTCTGCATATTTTGCTCTCTCTGTTTTACAGGTTGCTTCAGAGAGGAGAGATGATTTGATCTACTAAATATATAAATCACAAATGAGGCATACAAAATAAGGACAATCACCACCATTCCCAACTTCTAAGTATGTACTCCTTCAATTGTTAATGAAACCCTAGCTAAGAGGACATGAAAGCCACCAAGCTTAAGTTGCAAACCCTAGAAGAGAGATCTCTTCTTATAGTTGTCATGCATGCAATATGAGGATGATATAGACATAAAAAACAAGAAGATTGGCATTTCGAGATAGCTTGCAGCGTTATGCCTGATTTTTGAAGCCCCTTCTTTCATTATGCATCCCAAGGAGTCTCAAGATTTCACACATCTCGATAGAAATCTACAAAAATTTCAACTCACTATATGATGTGAACCAGAGGATCTCATACATCCTTACACACAAAATACGGATGGCACAATACCTGAGGTGCGTCTGTTGACCTGCATACCATATCCAAAGGAAAACAAAAAAAATGAGCTCAAAATCATTCCTTGCCCGACGGACCCAGAAATCCCGCACTTCAGAGTCGCTCCCGCAAAATCTGCCCGAAATCCCGCCGAATCGATATGCAGTCGGCGCCACTCCGAAAATCCTGCTCAAAATCTGCGATCCTTTCCTCGATCAAGCCCCATTCGCGTCTTTAAATACCGACCTAAACGATGCATTCGACTCCTCTCCTGCTCTCGACTCCAAACCACTGCGGAAGCCTCTCATCCCGCGACCTCCTTCCTCTCCCATTGCCGATCTCAAGCCAGCGCCTGGATCCCGTCAGGTTCCGACCTCCTCTGGCCGAGAGAGAGAGAGAGAGAAAGAGAGAGAGAGAGAGAGAGAGAGAAAGAGAGAGAGGGTGCCGAACTCTACCTGGCCGAAACCCCCTTGCTCCTCCCGTCCGACTCCAACAACCCGCAACTTCTGCGGGTTCGTCCGATCCAGAGAAGCCGAGAGAGAGAGAGAGAGAGATCAAGCCCTTCTCATACCCGAGCCATCCTCTTCCTTCCCCGACGATCCCTTCTTTAGGATCGGAAGTTACTCCATTTTGATCGGAAGTAAGCACAGGAGCTTTTGCCGTAAAGGTAATTTCTCCCTTTCACGTGCTACTTCAGCCAAATCCAATAAATCCTCTGAACAGAGGAAAAGTGTAGAAGGGTTAGTATTGGGTTTAACTAGTGTTAATGTTAATTGATTATAATTTTAATTATAATTATTTTTAATAAATTGTATTTATTGTATTTAATTATAATTAATTTTGATTCAATAATTATAATTAATTATAATTATTCTTAATCAAAATTAATTTTAATTAATTATTTTTAATTATTATTAATTAGTTATCATTTATTAAAGTTAATTAATATGAGTTAGTTATAATTAATTAAATTTAATTATAACTAATTATCTTTAATTAATTTTAATAAATGTAATTAATTATTTTTAATTACTTATAATTAATAAGAATAAATATAATTAATTAGAGATAATTATAATTTATTATAATTAATTAATATTTTAAAAAAAAATGCTTCACTCTCTCCTAATGCTCTCTTACCTGGTGCCGACACCGACGAAAGCGAAGGTATAACACTCTAACCCTAAAACTCCGAGAACCCTTTTTCGATGTTTGCGACGAGACAAAACGACCACCTATACACGTTTTTCTTAGCGTGGTGGGAGGAAGTTAGTCGCGGTGCTCTCAACGAATCGGGTGATCACTTGAAATCCCTCATTGATGTTCGTATCGCCTTGGAAACCTCGCCTATACACGCTTTTCTTAGCGTGGTGGGATAGGAGCCCGGTGTGATGCGTACGACAAAGCGGGGATACTCATAAGTACCCGCTTGCGGGGAAATAATTGTCGTTCTTGCAAAAATACTTTAAAAAAAATGATTTTCTTACAAAATATTTTCAAAATACCCATACACGCTTTTCTTAGCGTGGTGGGGGATCAAAAAATACACGGCCGCGGTGTCCTCGAAAGAGGGCACCTACCATACACGCTTTTCTTAGCGTGGTGGGAAAGGCCCAGTTTTCCGTAGTTTTCCCCTAAACGTGGGAGACGCCGGGAGGCTGCCGAAATTTCGGGTGAAGACGGACTGTACTTGGACTTGATTTGCACATCAAATGGACAACAAAATGGGACTTGTACCTGGACTCATTTGAAATCAAAAGACATTAATAAAAGGCTCAATTCAAACTTAAAACCAAACTTGAACTCAAATCAGAGGAACAACATATGACTTGGGTTAGACTCAAACTGAACTATTACATTGAACTCAAAACAAGATATAGACTACTTGAACTCTTGCAAAGGACTTGATTTGAACTCAAGTGAGCTTACAATTGGGACATGCATTTGAACTTGATTTAAACCAAGTGGAAGGGACTTATAAACTTCAAAATGACATAAAGAGTTTAAATCAATTTGAACGTCATTTGATCATGATTTGAACAATCATGGGAACTTATAATTTGACCAAGGAAGACTTGAACTAAAGCTCAACCAAAAGAACTTCATTCAAGCTTGATTTGTACTTTAATTACTAAGGACTTGGACTCGAATCTATAAGAGAACTAAAGGAGCATGAGTTCAAATCAAACTTAAACGATCTAAGGACTTGAATCAAGTCTGATCAAGAAAGATTGAACTTGAACAATCATGAGAACTTGAATCATATGCAGGAGAATCCAAACTCAAGAAAATACAATGAGCTTAAGTTTGAATCAAAGTGGAGGATGACGAGAGACTCAACCGAACTACAAAAGACTTGAATTTTCATTCAAACTCATACTAAAATTTGAGCTCGAGATCAAGCCTATTTCGAATTTGAATCCAAATCGACCAGTAGAAGGTTGTGCTTGCAAGCTATTGGACTTCAATGAACTAGAACTAAGATGATGAAAGGTGCATATTAAATACACAAGAATGTGTAAAGGCTTGTGATGAGCCAAAAGACCATAAATATAAATCATTTGTGAGCAAATGAAGGGGCATAATGAATGGAAGTAATTCTTATATCTCATTCACAAGCATCAAACAATATGAGTATACAACTTGATTGTAGAAATTATTGTAGAATCTACTATCCGTGATGAAGAATGCATCTCATGCACAATAATATACATAGGCGGGTGATGATCAATAGAGGTGATGTGTTATAGCACTCCTATAATCAATCACCATTCGTCGTCCAATAAATCTATCACCCTCCCTTGCATAAATAGCTATATACGTTGTGCATCGATAGTATGGGAAATCTTCTACAATAAGATATGGAAGACAATGACGAATATGAATGGTCACTATTAATGATGAGGGAGTCACCACATACACAAGAATGCTCATACGGGTGATGATCTCTAATGAACGGTAAAGGCTAAAGTCTCTTTGAAGCCAATAGCCATACAATTAAGGTTGACACATTGGCCCGCTACGAGAAGAGGCGGAACACATTCAGCAAATGCAAGCACCTACGGACCAAGGCAGGAGATTAGTTAGTGCATTATGATCCGCCTACAAAAATCAACAAATAGTGCACGACAGTCTACCTGTACAAAGTAGCGAACAAGTCTATTCAGAAGCTGCTACGCCACGCCACCGGATCTGCAACATTCGTACAAGCAGACAGAAGGCGTCTATTTAAAGAATACCCCTGCACGTGCACTATAAATTGTATACACATAGGTACACTAAAGGGGAAAGTACAATCTCAACCCGCATGGGCCCCGGTGAGCGTGTTATTGGTACACACGTGACGTCTAGAGACGCTGCGCGGGTTGACAAGTGAATTCAGACTCGGACCCGATCCTCCTATACGGATTAATAGGAGTCGACAAGGTTCGAACCAACAAATAAATATGTGGCCCTGGCGACCAGAATATTTATTTTAATACATTCATATCAGGCCTCCAAAGCCTTTAATCAAAAGAATTCACTTACAAGGGCAAAAAGCCTACAAAACCCGATCCTCTGTCGACAACCCGACAGAGTTGACAAGGTTCGATCCATAAGGAGAAATGGCTCCGAACACCCCGATGATGGCCGTGTTGAATGCAGATCTCAACCGGAGGGGTTTCCAAATATTTTCAAATGTCTCTCAAATACAAAGTTCATTTCAAAAAAAAATTCAAAGCTCCAACCAAATATCCACAAAAAATCCGAAGCTCCACCCAAATACCCATAAAAATCCAAAAACCCAAAAACTCCGCAAAAATCTCAAAAATCCAAAAATCCACAAATTCCAAAATCCAAAAAATATTTAAAAATGAAATAAATCCATCAAAAACTTAAAGCAAAATCAATCCACCATCCGCAACAGTTTGTCGGGGTGGACAAATCAAAACTTACTCCAGCTCATAAAGAGCCAAATGCCTAGTCGAAAATATCACTAGGATTCATTCTCAAATAATCTCTTGCCAGTAAGGACGTGGTACGTGTCCTCTAACCGGCAGTTTCGCCGCCAAATGGCACTGCAGGTAAACGGTTATGACCCGGGGCCCTCTGAACCGAGTGGTTTTGCCGCCAAATGGCACCACAGATAGCGGTTATGGCTAGAGCCAATACGCTCCTTAATGGCGTTAAATCCTTGAGATATGAATCAATAGGATATGATCGATAGGGCACAAAGCCCTCTGTTAGCTAAGGTGGATTCAAATTTGTCCCCTTAGACAAACATTCAACCCCGGTCTACAAGGTACCCTTGGACGAAGCAACCCATGGCTGCCGACAAGGATCCTTCTGTCAGGTTGGGTCGACTACCTCCTATGACTAAGTAGACCAGGGACCACGATGGCCCGGGATGACGGAACCATGGGATCTTAATCGGGTCCATCATCCATTCCCCCATCATCCGCTTTAAGTTCCAGATGGTGAAAATTCCAGTTTTAAATATCAAATTTCTCAAATCTCCCAACCCAAATTTCAAAAATATGAAGCTTCAAGTTCTCAAACATCCAAATCTTCATATTTCCAAAACTCCGTACCTATTGCTGCTACTATATGCCAGATAACACGTATATCCTACGTATCTGATCGACGACTAGCCTTAATCGAAAGTTCTCTCTCGTGATCGGGAGGGGTAATTAACTATAGGGGCTTGCGCCTATAGGAAACCAGAACTCAGATCATAAAGTCCTCGCAAAATGAGGGCGAAATCTCTGGGTAGTGTCTTATCTACAAACCCATCTGCCTTCCAAAATTTACCCCGGAACATATTCGTTAAAACTCTCTCGCCGAATAAAGAAAAAAGCGGGCGGAGGCCGGGGCCGAATTTTCGGAGCCCACAGCGTCCTAATTTGTGGCCTTTGTGGTAGTTTCTTAGCCACCCAGTAAGATTAGTATTCAAATTTGGAATAGTATAAGTATCCAAATCACATGCAATGCTTCTCATATTCAATTTAACAAATATCACACAAGACACAACAAAATTGAGTAAATAATACCAAAAAAATCTCTCCCTTGCTCAATATTATGACAAATCCTAGATCTCCCCTACAAGTACTTTCCAAGCTGAGCACTCTAAGCCGCCAAAGCTTCAAAGGACAAAGCAATACTAATCCTTAATAAGTTCATATGACACTTGAACCAAACACTTAGAAGAGACCTCAAAAGCATGCTTATTATATACTAAGATTAATTCATCAATATTAAAAGTGCATCCATCGCAAAATTTTTTTAACCTTCAAAATGATTGTCTCGTCACTCTAAATATTAAGGGATGTAGTGTAAGTAATCAAATACTTAAACGCATATGAAAATCTATTAGCTAGAACAATTTGTACTAACTAGGATTGAAATGTGGCAAAAAATTTTTGATAGATAATAAAATGGAAATTAGGATTGAGGTTGAGCTTTTAGACCCACAGACCTTATAGGACGCTTTTTACTATTTGCTTTTGATAGAAAAGCAAAATAAATGATAGAACCTCTGCCTCTCTAATGCTTCACATTTCTAAAAATACTTAACAATTTAGGATTCCGGTTGATTCTCATTCTTAGGGGGTGTGTCAAATTGGGTCAACGAATCAGGTTCAAGTCTAACCCGAATTAAACCGAATCCAAATGGTTTGACCCTAACCCAACCCGGTTTTGCAAATAGGTCAGGATTTCCAACCCAAACAAGACTCGAGCGAGTTACTGGATTGACCCAACCCTACACGGGAACCCAAACTTCCGCCTTCCTTCCACGGGCTGTGGGCTCCGAAATTTGGCCTCGGCCTCCACTCGCTTTTCTTATTCGGCGAGGGAGTTTTAACGAACTAAGTTCCGGGGTAAATTTTGGAAGGCAGATGGGTTTGTAGATAAGACACTACCCAGAGATTTCGCCCTCATTTTGCGAGGACTTTATGATCTGAGTTCTGGTTTCCTATAGGTGCAAGCCCCTATAGTTAATTATCCCTCCCGATCACGAGAGAGAACTTTCGATTAAGGCTAGTCGTCGATCAGATACGTATAGAATACATGTTATCTGGCATATAGTAGCAGCAATGATTGGATTTGGAAATTTGAAAATGATTAAGAATTTGGGAATTTTGGAAAGTAGTTGGGAATTTGAAGATTTTATATTTAAAGTAGAAATTTCACTATCCCGCACTTAAAGCTGATGGTGGGGGAATGGATGATGGACCCGATCAAGATCCCATGGTTCCGTCATCCCGGGCCATCGTGGTCCCTGGTCTACTTAGTCAGAGGAGGTAGTCGACCAAACCTGACAGAAGGATCCTTGTCGGCAGCCATGGGTTGCTTCGTCCAAGGGGACCTTGTAAACCGGGGGTGAATGTTTGTCTAAGGGGAAAAATTTGAATCCACCTTAGCTAACAGAGGGCTTTGTGCCCTATCAATCATATCATATTGATTCATATCTCAAGGATTTAACGCCATTAAGGAGCGTATTGGCTCTGGCCATAACCGCTATCTGTGGTGCCATTTGGCGGCAAAACCACTCGGTTCAGAGGGCCCCGGGTCATAATCGTTTACCTGCAGTGCCATTTGGCGGCGAAACTGTCGGTTAGAGGACACGTACCACGTCCTTACTGGCAAGAGATTGTTTGAGAATGGATCCTAGTGATATTTTCGACTAGGCATTTGGCTCTTTGTGAGCTAGAGTTTACTTAAATTTGTCCACCTCGGCAAACTGTTGCGGAGGGTGGATGGGTTTTACTTTAAGTGTTGAGATGGATTTATTTCAATTTAAATATTTTGGGAATTTTGGGATTTTGAGATTTTTGTGGAGTTTTTTGGGTGAACTTTTGGGATTTTAGGTGGATATGAAAGTGTTTGGAATGGACTTTAGATATTTAGGAGATATTTGAAAATATTTGGGAACCCCTTCGGTTGAGATCTGCATTCAACACGGCCATCATCGGGGTGTTCGGGGTCATTTCTCTTTATGGATTGAACCTTGTCAACTCTGTCGGGCTGTCGACAGAGGATCGGGTTTCGTAGGCTTTATGCCCTTGAAAGCGAATTCTTTTGATTTTAGGCATTGAAGGCCTGATATGAATGTATTAAAATAAACATTCTGGTCGCCACGGCCACATATTTATTTGTTGGTTCGAACATTGTCGACTCTTATTAATCCGTATAGGAGGATCGGGTTAGAGCCTGAATTCACTTGTCAACCCGCGCAGCATCCCTAGACGTCACATGTGTACCAATAACACGCTCGTCGGGGCCCACGCGGGTTTGGATTGTATTTTCCTCCTTAGTGTACCTATGTGTATACAAATCACAGTGCAAGTGCAGGGGTATTTATTTCAGACTTTGTTCACGCCTTCTGTCTGCTTGTACGAATGTTGCAGATCCGGTGGCGTGGCGTAGCAGCTTCTGAATAGAGTTGTTCGCTGCTTCATACAGGTAGATTGTCGTGCACTACTCGTTGCTTTTTGTATATGGATCGTAATGCACTAACGAATCTCCTGCTTTATGGTTGTAAGGACTTGCACTTGTTGAAGATCTTATATATTTGCTTGAGCATAGCACTTGTCATATTCTTCATGCGTTGTGAGTTTTGATCTTTTCGGTACAGCCACTATTGTTGCATGTAGGTAGGTATATGTCTTCCTTCTCAGACTGAAATTAACTTCAGGATACTGCATTTACTGAAGTCCTTCTGCATCTACCCATAAGTGGCATTTTATACATATATCCATATTTGTAAAGAGAATGTATATATTGCCGATCTTTCATCATTGCTTGTAGAGGTCCAATATATTTGCTTGATGTTGAATGAGGGTTGACTACAAGAACATTACAACATTCATTGGCTATTGCTACATAATTTGTAGGTGCTAGCACTTATTGTAGTATCATTAATCTTTACTTATAATGAATAACCGTATTTTCTCAACATTGGACAATGATTAAATGTAAAGGTGTTGTGACATTCGTCGCCTTCACTTGAGTTATATTGCTTGCATGAAGTTCATTTGAATGAAATCACTTCAAGCAAATTACATCGAAGCCCACAAGTACTTAGCATATACTTGTGTATGAATTGTCATAATCATTCATGCTCTTTGTGGATCGTTCAAGCTAAATAATTTGCATGACCCTTCACTATCATTTGTAAGTGAATGATGTTAGAGATCACACAATCTTCATTATTCTTGAACATAGTTTGTAGTTTGAAAGAGACTTTGTTGTTCGGATGATAATTTCACCATGCATCTCGTGTTGATTACTTGACAACAATCATCTCCAATCACTTAAGAGTATGATAGAGGTACATTGCTTCTATTCATGCCATGCCTCATTTTGGTTCAATCAATTGCTATTTAGGAGTGGGTTACACCTTATATTGGAAGCTCAACCATAATGCTTCAAAATTCTCATATGATGGCTTTGTAATTAAGACATACACCCTTTCACTATTTTTTGTTCATCAACATCTCTATTTCAATTAAGATGATAATAGCAAGTTCCTTATTTATCATAAGTTTTGCATGTGTTTTCTTGCTCTAAATCTTGTAGGATGCTTGCATTTTAATGCAAACTTTGTGATTGATTCATGTACGGCTTATGATATTTATTCATGTTCTCACTTAGGATCAAACCATGCATCCTTTCAAATAAAATTAAAACTTCATTCAATATAAGCTTTATGCTTTGCATTTCCAAAATTCATCAATTTTATGAGATGGAGATTTTAACTTTAGGCTTTGAGTTCTATTCTTCATCATCCATTGAAGTCAAAGTGATTGGCACTTAGCTCATTTAAATTCAAATTCTCCATTGATTATTTCATTTATGCTCAAATTCATCATATATTCAAAGTCATTTGATTAAAGTCTATTTGAGTCCAAAATGAGTTCTTTATTATCCAAAAATTTAAGTTTGGAATATGTTTAATGTTGTCCAAAATCAAGTCCACTACTGTCCAAAAATGAGTCCACAGTTGTCCAAATTTTGTTCAAGTCCTTGTCTTTTTCAGACAAAATTTCGGCAGCCTCCCGGCGTCTCCCCCGTTTAAGGGAAAAACCAAGAGGCAACCTTCCCCTCGATGCTACGTGAGCGCTTCAGGTAGGTGTCAAAAATGACACCGCGGTCGCGAATGAAATTTTTTATCCCCACCTGCTACGTGAGCATTTAAGGGTTTTTATGTTTATTGATTATAAGAAGAAAACAGGTTAGAAAATAAGCACAGATTTCCCCCCTCTGCACCACGTGGGCGTTCGGGGGTACTTATAAAAATAAAATAAAAACACATTTTTTTTATCCCCTTCGCCGCAAGCGCCGCACCGGTTTCCCACCCTAAACGCTACTTGAGCGCCTCGGGGGTTTGCCGGCTCGTTGCAAGCTTTGAAGAGGGATTCTTAAATCGTCGCGATCCTCGCACCGGTTTCCCACCCTAAACGCTACGTGAGCGCCTCGGGGGTTTGCCGGCCCGTTGCAAGCATCGATAAAAGAACCATTTTTTATTATTATTATTATTTTAGATTAATTATAATTAAAATAATTAATTATTATTAATGATAATTAATTATCATTAATTACAATTAATAAAGATTTAACTATAATTAACCATATATTATAATTAATTATAAATACCTTATAATAGATAATTATAATTGAAATTAATTAATTATGATTAAAATAATTAGTTATAATTAACAATAACTAATTATAGTTAATTAACTATAATTAATTAGAATTAATATAACTAATTTAAACTAATTATAATTATTTTATAAATTAATTATAATTAAAAATAATTAATAATAATAGTAATAAATAAAATAAAATAAATATAAAATACATATATACCTAAAACTCAAATCGGGAATGGATGAGTGAGTGAGTTGGCTGAGTTGAGCTGAGTGGGAGTGAGTCAGTGAGTGAGCTGGGCTGAGTGGGAAGTTTTAGGTTTATGTGGGCTGAGTGGCTGAGTTGACTGAGTCGGGGTGAGTTGAACTGAGTTAGGGCTGAGTGGCTTTATTTGAGTGAGGATAAGAGGGCTCGGGTAGGTTGGATCGGGCACGGCTATGGAGTTCGGCCAAGTAAGAGCTCGGCAAGAGGAGGAGGTCGGGGCTGTGGTTTGAGGTGGAGTCGGTCAGGGAGATCGGAAGGGAGAGGGCGACGGGAGCTGAGGTTTCTTTCGGCTATAGGAGGTGGAAGCTTGGTTGAGGTAGGAAGAAGTCTCCCTCTCTCTCTCTCTCTCTCTCTCTCTCTCTCTCTCTCTCTCTCTCTCTCTCTCTCTCTCTCTCTCTCTCTCTCTCTCTCTCTCTCGACCGACAGATTGCGAACAGGGCAGGGACGGGAGGAGCAAGGGGAACGGAACAGGGAGCTCAGTCGTTGAAGAGGAGATCGGGCGTGAGAGCAGCCGAAAGCCATGGGGTTGGGTCGGTATTTAAAGGAGATTTGGGCGCTCGATCGAGGAGTTGTCGCAGGTTTTCTAGCAAAAATCCCTGGATGAGACGCGAGCACAGCGGGATTTGCGGGAAGAGATGCGAGTCCAGCGGCTCCAGCAGGGATTTCGACGGGATTTGATCGCAAATCGGAGCAGCTCGCAGGATTTCGGGGATCCTTTGACAGTCCGAGGTATGCGGGATATCCGGCAATATTCCTGGACCCGATGGATTGGAGCAGGTATGCATTTCATCTTTATTCTTCATTGGATATTATATGAAGGTTAACACGGGCGCAGTCGTTGAGTCGTCCGGGCATGGTCGCGTAGCAGTGTAGAACCTGGGCGAACGCCGTTTTCCAACACAAGGACTGAGTCAGAGTGAGGCCGCAGGTGAGGCGGAGGCGAAGCTCGACCTGGCAAGCCGCAGGAGCGCGCAACCTAAGCGCGACAAGGCAGGAGCTCGCAGGACTGCCGATTCGCAAAGCAAGCGCGGACGACAATGGGGCGAGGGCCAAGGGATGCGACACGGGACGTGAGATATCGAGATCAAGTCGAGACGTGGGGATCTGGGTCACCCGGGTCAACTATGGATTTTCGTGTCAACCCAAAACAGACACGATTTTCAGACGAGTCAAAAATCTAAACCTGAACCTGACCTGTTTTACAAACGGATTGAACCAAACCCAAATTTTTTCGGGATAGGTCTGGGTCGGGTTTTGGGTCGAGTAAACTTTTGACACCCTCCTAGGAATTCTAAGCGCATTACAAGTTTCTAGTAGAAAAAATGGCATATACAAAATCGATGTAAGGCATAAATCTTATCTTAAAAGAAACTAAGACTCTTGAATATGATAATTTTGCAGAAGTTAGGGATGATAAACCATTGTATGACTAGTTTAGCATATTGATACCCTTCATTTGGTTGTTATGAGATTTTTTTGTTACACAATCTATTTTTGAGGATTGGAAATGTAGGGACATTAACCATATGTACCATCTATACTAAGAAAAAGTACATAATAGTAATTGATGGTAACCCAGTAAGAAATTTCATCTCCACCATGCACTCGCAAGGGCTAACCTGGTGCATAATACAGAAATTATTCTATGTTAGATGGGTCAATAATACATCTATATTTGTGAACACCAAATGCCCATTCCCCATTAAACTAGATAATTTTGAAGATCAAATTTGGTGTGATGTGCAATCCCTAAACAATGCAATATTTTTCTTGGTAGACCGTGGCTTTATGATATGGATGTTATTCATTATTATCATGACAATACTTATGTAGTCAAACAGAAAGACAAACCATCAAATTATTTCTTATCAAGCCATAGGATAAGGAGCCCCATCTTACAACTCATAAGTCTAATTCTAAACTAAAGCATTTCTCAAGCCATGAAGGAAATGGATTGTAATTTGACTCACTAGCTGATTCCTCTTCCTTTCCATATGTTTTAGACACCCATTATGATTGGTCTTTCCTTCTCTCCTTCAAGTTCTAGTCACGAGGATTCCAATGCAAACATTGAACTAAAAAAAAAATCTAATAAAACTTCCCTTCCTGAGAAGGATGTTATATCTTTGCCTGCTGATATTCACATAAATGTTCTGGTCTTAGATAAGCTGACTAAGTTATCTGATACCTTCCCCAATGACCTAACTGATAAGTCACCTTTACTAAGACATATAGAACCTAATAAACACCTCACACCTATGTCAACATTGTCACCTTTACTCCATTGTAGATTGAAGCTGAGTACAGTAAGTTGTATAAATAAGTAGATGGTTAACTTATAAGGTCTCATGATCTAGCAAACATTTTAAATCATTCATTCTATGATACTACATTTTTATTTAAGCTTGATTTTCATAGTCTGCATTCCCTATGCTATAACAAGTTGACATTAATAATAATAAATATGTTAAATTTGTTCTGCAAAGTATATTCATCATGGGAATATAATGGTAGTTATTATGATTTAATTTACATTCATTTCTAACACTTTGTAACCATATAATGCAACAGGCCGCATAAGAACATTGGGCAAGTTTCCCATTTTCTAAATTTGTCAGCTGACAAATTTTCTAGCCTAGTTTTCAATGCAAAAGATATACTTTTCATATCAAGCAAATATAAATCATTGGGATTTGCAAACTAACCCATTCGCAAGTGACAGAGAATAACCATTGCAAGTGCCTCTCCACTCACTTGTGCTAGTTGCTGAAATCATCCTCTTGTATGTAGTTCCCACAACTATATGCACAATACCTTTAGAGGACTTAAGGTTGACCCACTCAATCAAGGAGCAGCTCTCACCTGACCTCAAGAATGGCCATGTTGACTTCAACTCTGCATAATAGAGTTTTAAATAGTATGTTGGAGGTCACGTCGTACCAACAAATGATCAAATCTAAGGCCAACAGGCCCAACACACTACATCATTAATGAGATTCATCACCAGTAGCAAGATGCCAAATCTCCAAGGAGGAGTATGATCAAGTCTTAGTCAGTCCCTTCACTTTGGATTCTACCATGTGCATAATCTACAAGACCACTCTACCTTCTTTCTTTAAATGACTGAACCCTTGACTTGGTGAGCAAGAAACATGTGGTTACAATGAAGTTAAATCTCCCTCCAAAACACAATGGTCAACCACTCCAACGAAAGGTAGGAAGCTTGAATGCAATTTGGAACCACTCTCCTTCTTACTCTAGCTTGATCAAACCCTAAAAGAGTTAGGGATGTAAAATAAGTATCTTTTGCTTTATAAAAAAAAATAATAAAAAAAAGTATCTTTTGCTTTACAAACTCATGATGTATTCAACCTTTCCTCCCATCATAAACCTAACTCAAGGTACTACCAAATCCCTCCAAGTCTTCCATCATAACACTACACCACCACAAGCAAAGAGCGAGTGTCGTACACCTCAAGATCCTCCCACCACCATCTAACATATCTTACAAAATCTCCCAAAATGTGAGAAAAAAAAATTAAATAACTATAAAAAGAGGGCAACAATGTTCATTGAATAGCCTCCGTATCTCTCTCTTTCTCTTGTTTTTTTATTCTTCTACACTTGCCCTTTTAAACTTTATGTAAATCCTCATTTCCCTCCATGATAGCCGTCATCCCACAGCTTTGCAATTGATCAGCCCTAGCCATCTACGTGAATATAAATCTTAAGTTGATCAAGAGGCGAGAAACCATCTATTTCTACGTTATTAACCAAAAAATGACAAAAAAATCAAAACGCGGATACCAAAAACAAAATCCAATAAAATGACTGGAAATAATGAAAACATAAAGGGACTCTATAGAAGATAAATTTTGGACGGACGCATGCGAGAAATGAAGAAAAAAAAAAGACGCATCCATAGGAAAAAATTCGTGATAAAACCATTCTATATGTTCTTTTCCTCGGAATATCTTTTCTTGAGAAAAATTTCCTCGGAATATCGCTCACCTCAAGCTGCTTGAGATTTTTTTCGATTCTTTTCCTACGAATGTCTTCATATGAGTGGATCGAAGCCTCCATGCTTCTCCTCTCTGTCTCTCTGAGTCTGACTTTGTCCCTTGCTCTCAGAATTTATAAGTGGAAGCTTGAGTTTGAAAATTTCGCCGATCATTCAAATATGATCATTAGATTATCATCACCAAATCACATTCCCGTCTTAATGTACAATCTGTCGTTATTTTCCAACTACCATCTTCTGATCATCATCATCTGATTTTAATCATCTAATTACATTCATATGACTATGATCCTCCTACCATGATCTCATGGCAATTGCCATCTAACTATCATCACCTAGGGGTGTAAACGAGTCACTTCGAATCGAGTATTATCATTATCAAGCTGAGCTCGTTTAGCTCATATTGAGCTCAAACTCGACTCGTTGTATAAAAATCAGGCTCAAGCTCGACTTAATTACTCGAGCTCATTTAAAAAGCTCGTGCTCAACTCGATTAAAAAGCTCAAACAAGACTAATTTATAAAGCTCAAATTTTTGTCATCTTAAAAAATTCTTAAGAAAATGATATATTATTATTTAAAAATATATTTTAAAATCAAGTAACTCGACGAGCTAATGAATCGGTTTGGACTGAGTTTGAACTTGAGCTCATTTAGTAAATAAGCTCGATTACAGGCTCGAGCTCGGACTCGAAACTCGATAAGCTCGACATGCGAGCTCATTAGTGAGTCGAGTTTGAACTGCCTCGACTCATTAACATCATCCAATTATAATTCACCGATCATCATCCCTCAAATATGATCCTCTTATCGTCATTGCCTAACTATAATCCTTCAACCACCATCATCCATCTATGATCCTCCAATGAAGATCACCCAACTATGGCCCTCCAACAACTATCCCTTGACTACTATCCTCCAACCGCCATAACCCCATAATACGAATGCTTGTTGATTTTGTTGCCCACCTTCACAAATAACATTCACATACATTGGCCTATAAGGTTGATGCAAAAATATTCATACCAACTCTAACTCATGGCATCAATATTACATCCAAACATACATGCAAGATTACGTGATAAGTACTGAAACTATGTTGGTTTTACACTTTTTATTGATCGAATTGGAATTGTAATCTATGATAAGAAAAACAAATTAAATTATTACAATAAAACTAAAAATACTTAAATTTAATGATCAAATGATTAGGACTATGTATTGAATTTAATATTGGTTCTATCTAGGACTTTGGTTGCAATACAATTAATGAGTTATAAGAAAATTTTAATCAAATTAATGGTGGAACCTACCTTTTTTTTCTCAAATTCCTATGGTTATTAACATAATTACACAACTTTCCTATCTCTAGATGGTACATTTGAGTTAAAGAAGGCTTTAGCTATAACCCATCCTTGAGTAAAGTAAAAAGAGAACATAAAAAACTTAGAATAAAAACAAAGCACAATTTTATTAAAACATGGCAATGCATATCTATTTATTTGGACTGCAATAAACATTTGAATTAATAAACACTTTCAAATTAGAGAGGTATTCAAATAACTACAATAATTTTTATTTCTTTTTATTTAATACACTCAACTCATATTCTTTTCTTTGTCTAAAAGCTCGCTATATGCTATTTTTATATATTGTGATAATATGGGTAAAGTTTAATTTAAAAACATCATTTTTCAATATTTTTGATGCATTATGCAATCTCTATAAAATGTAAATTCAAGAAGAATTGGATTTGTTTGATTGATATCAAAAAGCAATGCACTAAACTAGTTACAAGCATTTGAGCAACCTCAAGAATTTGAAATGATTAATAACTCTACTTCATTAGTACAAATATTATTAAATAATGGGTAAATTAAAGCCAATTTTTATTTGATAAAATATGTAAATAGTAAATGAGAAGAAAATAACAAGTGCAATACAACAAATAAGTCTACTCCTCTCTCTCAATAATAATAATAATAATAACAACAACAACAGCACAAACAAAATAGACTAATAGAAAAACAATGCACTACTAAAATAAATAAATAACTAAAAGCAAATATGCAATGGTAAAACAACAAAATCTAATAAAATACAAAGATGAAATAAAAGACAAAGAATTCACCCCCAAAACCTGAAGTTTGCATTGCCCCCGATGCATAAAAAAATAGAATAAAATAATTAAATTAAAGCTTAAAGAGAAGGGGTAATAAGACTTCCTAGTGTTGGTGAGCTATTCATCCACTTCTTCCTCCTCAATAATGTATTTTAGTAGCTTATGGTATAGTGGCGACCTCAAGAAGGTTGGATTTTAGGATTGGCATTAATGTGCCAGTTTATAAATATATTTGTTAGGGATGTGTTGAATTGGCCAATGTAGTTGTAATGGAGTCAGCTGCACTCCATGAGGTCACTCATGTTTGTGTCCATCCTCTCTTGAGCAGACCTCTAATGCCTCTTTGATCACATTACTAGTTGGTCGTTGATGCCTTGAAAATGATCCATTTAATTAGAAAATGGCTCTCCTCCAAAGAAAAATAAAGTTGAGGCTCCTGGTGTTCTTGTCATTTTTTCTTGATGAATTTCTGAAGTACCAAATTAGGTAATTCTTACTCTTTTATGATCTTTTTTTAATCTTTATAAGTATTGCATTGCTTTTTTAATTATAATAGAGGGACTAACTATCTCATTGTTTGTATATATATTGACAAGTGGTTGATCATCAAAGCCCTTCCTTTCTTAATTTATACATTTAATGTCAAGAGGTTGATCACTTGACTCCTCCACCTTTCTTGCACATATGGTAAGGGGTTAATCACCTAACTCCTTCACTTCGACCTCCAACTTCTTCCACACATCCTTCTCCTACTGCACCGAGTTAAAGGTTGGGTTTGTAACAGGAACCTTCTCGCTAATCTCCAATGTTGTTAATAATTTTATACAAGATTGTTTAGAGCATTCAATTTATTCTCTAATCTTTTTTGGTTATTCTCTAGTTAGATTTAGCCTCTTACCACTTCATGCTTTATAGTCCTAGTTATGATAGGCTGAGAGGGGGTATATATAATGAAATTATTTAAGTTCTCTTTATCATCTCTATGCACCAAAAAAGGATGGACAACTACCTATAAAAAAATAAGGTACAAAGTGATAATGAGTCATTTATATATCTTCTTCCTTAAACACAATCCATGCTAAAAAGAAATATACACTTACATCTTTAGTCATGAGTCATGATGAGAAATCCTTACTCATGAGCATCTTATTACTACTCCAACTTTGCATCCTTCCCCCAGATTTAGAATACCTTTATAAGACCAATATTTTAGTGATATTGCAAATCTAGATACAATATATTGTGCTAGGACATTTTTCTCTAGCGTATATCCTTATACTATGCCACATTCCTTGTTAGCCCTTGCAGTTTCATTTCCATGACATCCTACCGCATGGATGTCTAACATAGCATACTCATCTTTGATCATGAGAACCATTTCAATGAAGACAATAATGTCCTTGGCAAACTCGAGATGTGATGCAATCTATAAAAAATCATAACTCAAGTTTCTATAGATCATCTTTTGTTAGTGCACTGAAGTAGCTCGATCTCAAATAGCTTGACGCTTCTTGCCATTAAAGCAAAACTCATCATCAGTTAGGAACTCCTTCAAAACTAATCACTAAAGCAAACTCAACAATCTTGAACAATTAATGAATGAGGGTGCAAAAACCTTGAATAAATGATCAAAAGGAGATCTCTCAACCTGACCAATGAGATCATCAACAAGAAATTTTATAAACAGTTTCTCCATAACTCCACATCTCAGTATCTAACAATGCATGGTAATGCCTCACAAACTAGCAAGAGCATATTAGACATTTGAAAACATAGCATAACAACACAACTAAGAAAATCCTAAATGAAATTATGTTAAAAGAGGTGTGTGTGTGTGTTCGGTGGGGGGGGGGGGGGGGGGGGGGGGGGGGGGGGGGATAGAGAGAGAGAGAGAGAGAGAGAGAGAGAGCTATCTTTGAACCATCATATATGCAACTATTCAATAATCTTGGATCATGAAAAAAATTATTTCAATGCATTGAAATCTTATTTAAAGAAACCTTTTTATAACCCTTCTTTAAAGATATTAAGACATGATCAATGAAGCTTTAAAGATGATTCAAATTTTAAATATGGTTCAAATAAGCTTGAAATAAAGTATAATGCATCAAAGTTGGTTGAATATTGCATAATTTTAGGTTGAAGTCTCATTAAATTTGTTGATTATTTTTTAAAAAGATCAAATAACATTTGAATAAATTTTTATCATAGTTTAAAGATTATTCAATGATCATTTAATTATCATTCTAACAATAAATATAGTTGGGAGATTATTCTAACATGAGAATTAACATTTTAATTGAAGTCTAATAGAAAATTGGTTTAAGGTTTAGAGTGTAAGGCCTATTTTCAACCCTAAAAGATAAACCAAAAATATCACCAAAATATTAAGATAATAAGTAGATAGAGATCATCACAGTGAATTTTTGTGACACACCAAAGACACACTCTACAATCACTAAAAATTGAGAAGGTGATGGGAAAAGGAAGGGCCAAGGAGCACTTGGGATCGCAAAGTTACAAAACTATTATGCAAGTGTTCCAACTCTATTTGTTAAAAGGTAAATGTATTTTCATTCAAATGAAAGTTTCAGACATACTTCTCCAAGAATGATGTAGTTGGCATTTTTTTTTTTTTTGAATTACAGGAATTATGGGTCACATAAAGTTAAATTTATCGAATTTTAAGAATAAGTTCTCAGAAGAAAATAACTCATGAAATACATTTAAAAATAAAAAATATGCAATAATTTCAAAGATTAAGTATTACATAATGTTAAATATTAATAGTTTAATTATTCTAAAGATGAGATGTTATATTATATGAGGTTAAATTTAGAAGTATAAAATGATCATGCTTTCTTTTTCTAACTAAAATAAAATATTTTAAATCAAGAATAAAAACATTTATATTAAAATGTGTACAACATTTATTTATGTATTAATATTTTTTAATTAAATAAATTTAAATTATAAAAAGCAATTAATTTCAAATATAAATATTTTAACTCAAGAAAAAATGTTTTAATAAGACAAATATATAATATATGATATAAAGATGTGATATGTAGATACATTATATATTATAAAGTAAATTATTATGTACTTTTTGAAATTAAAAAAATTTGTTTAAAAATTTTCTAAACAGACAAAGATAACAAAAACAAAAAGGTCTTAAGCCCTAGATGAAAAAAGTGGATGTTGCGTTAAATTGTTGACAATTAGTGTAAATTAATTTTATTGAGCAATTATTGCATGAATCATTTAAAATTTTTTAAAATAGAGCTATCTTACTATTTTAAAATTTTTGGAAAAAAAAACTCTCTCAAAATGTTTAATAATGTCACCAAGAGAAAATCAAGATTAATATTAAAAGAATGCTTTAAAAGTTTTATTTATTTATAAAATATATAATGTAATTGGACTTATTTGATTTTTTTTTATTTTAAAGTTAACATGAACAAAGTGAAAGAACCTTACATTTACCGTATATAAGGATTTGCTACACTTTTTATATGTTTTTTTATAGATTGGTATGCAATCATGGATATTGCTAGGTTCACTGGCATGCTGTTGATTGGACTGCTAGATCTATAAGCTTCAACATAGCGTGTTTTATTCACTGTCATGCTTTTGATTGGACTGCTAACAGTAGTACTTATATAAAATTTAACATATTTATGTTTTAGAAACATTAATGTAGAAGTTACTACTTGATTTGCACATAACAATTACCTTTATACATTTCATATAAATATTATCATAGGGCTATCAAAATTTGTGTGTTATCAAAACCATCACTTATATTTCTATAGATAGACCACTTCACAAAGGTATCAAGCACATTAGAATGTACATTTTGTTAGAATATTTATTTCACTTAAATTTATTTAAATTATCGAAATATGCAATGTATGAATGTATTATGCACATGTCCATATACTTCTATATAGCTCCACTTTTACTAATAACTCTCTTTAAAACTCCCACACCCTCATAAGTCAAGTGGGATCATAGCAAAATAAAAACCTCATGTATCCACACAAGATATATATAAGGTCAGAATAGAATATATAAGGCCCTTGTAAAATTTCACCGAGGGCAATTTTGACGTTTTCGAAATCAGAACTTTTCCAATGCCAAACCATGAATTGTGCAACTTGAATGTAACAATAGATAATTATGAATTTAAGCATGAGTATGATAATGAATGAACTATAAGAACTACCAAAGTAGGATAACATTGCATGCATAAGACCCTATACACTTAAAATTTTTTCTTTTTCCAATCTAATTTTAGAAGAATATCCATAATAGTATTTTAAGATTTTTTAGAGAACTATTACGAATATTAGAAATACCTTGCTTATTTAATATGCATTAAAATCATCAAAGAGAAAATGAATCAATAAAATTTTAACTTTTTTATGGTCAAAGTGCCCAGAAGAAAGCATGTTATAATATACTAAAAATAATTAAGTGAAAACATCATAATACCCAAGAAAAATGTGTTTTTGTCTATATCTTATTATAAACTTAATGAAATTAAAATCAGAGATAATGTTTAAAATTCTACCTCATGCTCAACGAAACCCTTAATTGACTTAAATAAATGTTATATAACTTAAATTTAATAATTAAATTAAATTAGGTGAGGATTCCTGATAGATTAATTCAATCAACTGGGTTCTAGAGCAACTGGTATTACACTAACTTCCTATATCACCCTCAATGATAGAGAAGCAAGGAAGTCGCATTGGATCTCGCGGGAGTAAGACATCAACAAACCTACTTAGATGTGAAGAAGTGAGTAACCACGATGAGATCTCAAAAATTAATATATTTACAAGGCTTGCTATGATAAGAAGAAGCAAGGAAGAGGCCTGGAAGTCAACTATAAAATGTGTGACAGAGCGCTAATGAAAGCATCACAAGGCCAACCATGTGAAGAAGAAGAGGAGATCATAAGACTTTAGGGTTAAGTTAAATCTACAAAATCTTCCTCTTATATCCCTCTTTCACATCTACCGATGACACTCCCTCTTCTTTCCTTTACCAACAATCAACCACTAATTAATCAACCTCCCCCTAAGTCATCTTTATTGTCAAGTCATCACAATCATAAAAAATTTAGAAGAAAAAAAACCTCATAATACTTCTCCAACAACCAACCAACTCTTCAAGAAGAGCATCAATAGGGTCTCGATGTGGGAAGAAGAAAGAAAATGGATTTAAGATCCTCTAGGAAAAAAAGTTGTCATTTTTGTTATTTGACAATATGTAAGTTAAATTATTTTTAAAAATTGCTCTACTAATGCTGCCAAATATCCTCCTCAGTAATTCACCCTTTTTATCTATCTTTCTCACTTTCAACTGACATCCAACCTCATCCTTGACAACAAATACCTCCTCACTTACAAATTGAGGTTGGATGTCACTTCAAGCAAAACAATAGAAAAAATTTCATAGATTTTTTTTTTTTTTAAAATTCAAAAATAGAGAGGAATAGTATGTGTTTGACATGATAAGTTCCTTATCACCTCATCATCCTTGTCACCACCTCATGCATGAATGTATAAATATCCCCTCTCAAAACCCTATTAATCCCAGTTATAAAGTAATTGGCATGATAATCATAAATTTTGTGCATTTTTCTTAGCATGACAAGGGAAACTCATAAGCAATACTTATAATGCAACGAGTAGCTTTCTTAGCGTGGTAGGAAAATATTTGTTACAAATCTATCATGCATGCACCATATATACACCTTTTTTGATGTGGTAGGTTTAGAATATTTTTACAGTAGTGTATTAAGAATTGACTATGTGTGTATTGACATGGTGGACAAGCTGAGACTCCCTATAGATTCCTCTTACCTAGGAAAAACATTGAGGGGCTACCAAAATTTGTCAATGAATAGTGATGCACATATTTGAAAAGGGATACTTAAAATGATTCTCTGGACTCAATAATATGACCAAAATAAAAATAAATTATTAAATTATAAAAATAAATTATTAAATTATAAAAATAAAACTTTAAATAATACTTTAAATGCAATACATGTTGTATATATCAAATGAACTGCAACATAATAATTGAATGAAAAATTGAATGCATATAAAGACCGATCAGGGATTTGATACCTTGCTAGAGAGCATGAATAAGCCCTTTCAATAAAAATTTAGACTATGTTGCATGTTTTATTAAAATAGTTGAATATAACAAAAATTGAATACAAAACTAGACCTACATGCACTAAACAACTCACTAATGAGCATGGGACAACACCATTCAATTAACATTTATATTGTGTGTTATATGTTGCATCAAAAGAACTAAAAAGAACTAAAATTAAGCATAGAGCTAGACTTCTATGGGACTCAATAGCTCCCCAAAAAGTGTGAAAAAAAACTATTAGAATTGCAAAATACAATGCACTTGACATAAAATCAAGTGGGAGACTAAATTAAAAGATGAAAAAACTACTTCCAAAGGTATTTACTCAAAAAAAAAAAAAAATGTGAATCAACTGCAAGTAACCAAATAAATTATTTTAAAAGCATAATAAGAACCTAGATCACAAATTCCATTGAATCAACAATACATACAAGCAAGTGGATAGAAGACAGTCTTTAATAACTCACAAATAAAATAATCACACATCTAAATGATAAAACAATCATGTTAAAAATAGAACTCATATATTTTTAAACAATGGAAGGGCATTATGAGATTGCTTTCATACAATCTCAAAATGCTTTGAGAAATAAACAGTTGAGGCATGTAAATATCTTTAAAAAGTGTGCAAGTGCATTATAAAAATGCATCAAAAAGTATACAAATGTATTGAAATGTATATATGTTATTTACGTGATACTTTGAACTTGATAAAACCAAATTGTACATGTGTTCTACAATTACTATGTGTTAGTCACCATAACTTAATGTCTAAAATGTCATGTGAACATAAAGAAAAATGTTGAACTCTAATTTTCCCACTATGAGATGTGAGTATTTAAAAGGCTTGCACTTATTTTAAAATATATGTATATCAAACTCAAACATGACATACACAAATGTTCACAACTAGACTACCTTGCTTATAAGATAGGATTGTAGGTCCCATATTTCAAGCATGGTCCTCCATATGTATTCATGAAACTGGAGTTAACAAGACTTAAACCTTGGGATAAACCCCCACGAAATAAGTTTAAAATTATAAGATGTTTTCATTTATATTTTCATAAGACCCTAAATACTTCCTATAATAAAAAAATCACTTTCAAAATGTAAACTCTTAGTTTCAAACCTACAAGGTATAATCATAAGGTAAAATCTCATAGATTTCATCATCTATATATGGGGTATTGTTTAAGTTCATAAATGTCTAATTAAGTAGAGCAAAGTCCATGATAACCAAATATGATTGGAGTATGATATCTTGATCAGTTTCATCACTATATCCCTTACCATCCTCTGTAAGTTAAAGTTGATAAAATTTTGTGTAAGTCTAAAGTCAAATTGCTGCTATTATATACTATATATTTAACTCCAAAAGATTATCTTAGTCAAAATTTCTCTCTCATAATTAGGAGGCATAATTAATTATAGGGCATGTGCATATTAAAAATTTAGAACTAGACCTTAAAATTCTCATAAAATAAGGATGAAATGTTTATTAGTGTCTTATATGTAATATAATATGTGATCTAAAATTTTGACAAAATTAAAAACTCTATTAGAATATCCAAGCATGAAGTTTTAGTAAACAAATAAAAATAAAAAAATAATAAAAAAAGCATGAAGTTTTAGAGCCAATCGATTTTTGGTGGCTTCATTGGATTTTTTTTTTCTTTTCATCTTTGGCTAGTTGTACATGCACTATAGTAACAACTTTTTTTTTTTTTTTTATAGTAACAACTTTATAACAATGAAATCAAATGTCATAATAATCCCTAATATAACATTCTTTATGAGTTTTGGATTTCATTCCAAGCATGGTTCTATATTTTTATAAGTATTACATGAAGTATGCTTATATACTATAATGTCATCTATTTATATATTTTGTATTTTAAAAGTTTAGGGTGAAATACCAAATGTTGATTATTGGTGCCCATCTTTCATTTATGCAAAATTGATCTCTAAAATACCCCTTTTATTATGAAGCTATGGCATGAAGCTGACATCAGCTTAGCTTACGTTATTATCAACACAAGAGATGGTGGAACCACTATCATCTTGGTGGCTTACAAATCCCTACTACTATTGTTATGGCTACTTTGTACATGCTAACATAAGAACAAGTTTAGAGGCCGCATTTTTCTTAAATATATCCACAATATGTACACAAGTTTGTGTATCGAAAAATGAATATCAAAGTTCATTTTATTATAGAGGCCCCTTAAAAGTCTTCTTCTATATTTAAAACATCACCTCACACTGAAGTCCCAACAATGAAGAGGATTATGATCACTAGGTAAAAAGTTTCAATGTTGATTGGGAGCACCATCACTAAACAAATCCATTCATTTACACCAGAAAGGCGTGATGATGAAGTTTCCTCATATAGAGGAAAATTATTGAGGGGTAGAAGAGAAGGCTTCAAGCGCAACAATCATAGTTGAGAAGTTAGAGCATGGTTCTAAATACAAATACCAAGTGCTAATATTGGTGATGTCAAGCATCAATGTTAGATTTAATTTCTTTTTTATTATTTAAGATGTTCTACATCAGAGATAGAAGTCGCACCATTGCAACAAATTTCAATGGGGGAGAGATATACCATTAGAAGCTATGATAGGAGTTTAAGGATTTAAAGAATATTAAAAAATTCAAGAGATTCCTAATGATGTGAGGAAGAGTGCATTGACACCACTTAGATCCAATAATCTTATATATGTCTTTAACATAAGACTTCTTATTTGTCTACCCTTTAATCTATGTTTTTTCACATCATGTACAAGCTTGATTGGCATTTTGTCATTAAGTTGTTTGAAGTAGTAGTGTTTGCAATTAATAAACTAAATCTATAAATTAAAGTTATCAAGATTTTTTAGAACATGCCCCTATAGGTGTGATACCTACAGGTTCAACATTTAGTCTAACATGTTTTGACCCAAATTAAAAACGCTAAATGTTTTAACTTTATTATATGAACTCTTTTGTATGTGTTTGGGAATGATATGTGAGTATTAAAAAGGCTTGCATGTATTATAGAGTGAGTTCTAGGGGTATTAATGCATATTGAAAAAATTTGAAAATTTTCCTTTACCATAGTGGCACTATGTTTTTGGCGCATCGATGCTAAAGTCTTGAAAAAAATTTACATTTAATCCAATGCTCATGCAGTATGGGAAGTGGCACTATCAATACTGTAGGGTGGCACCGTAGCTAGCGTTGCGGGATACCATGGCCAATGTCACAAGGCATCACGCACTAGAGCAAATTCTAATATTAAAAATATCTAAATTCACTATTTCATGCATTCAACATCATAGCAGCTGCGTAAGAAAGAAGAGAAGGATTTTAAGGAAAGAAGGATCTTTGGGCGCTTCGGGTCATCTTTAGCTATCCGCCTAGTTCTGAAAGTTATTCAGATAGAGATATGTTACATTATGTTTATCTCAGTTTTCAAAAATCTGAAGATTTCTCAAATTTTATAATTAAATTTCTATTTTTGTTACTAAAAATAAGGACAATTTTGAAACTTTCACCGCATAACTTTTTATATGTTATAAAGATTGAGATTTTGAACATTTGTAATCTTTTCTAGAAATTTTATACCATGGGTGTTATAAATTATATAGTTTTTATTGAAGAAAAAAATAATTTGGACTCTAAAAAATAGTATTGTAGTATGATTAAAATATTAATATAATATATTTTATATAATCTTTAATAATTTAATTGTATTTTTAAAATTATGAATTTTTACTCTGTAGGAATTTTTATTGCCTTATATTATAGAAAAACTGTGCAATTCTGATATGAGTTCAATTATGCTTTAATTGTTGTAATGTAATGAAATATGTATTTATGTGATTGAATCATGTGTTTCATTGGTTGAATGGAGAATTTGTTGTTAAAGAAGCAAAATATTCTGGTGGCTAAAATGCTATGTTATGGTGCTTATAAGGCATGCTATGATAGCAAAATGTCATGTTTTGGTGCTTAAGAGCATGCTATAGTGCTATAAGCACAATAGGAGTCCTAAAGGGCCAGAATCCTTTGAGATTCTATCTGAGGCAAAAGAAAATATGTTATATTTTATTCTGTGATATGAATTTTAGTTTATTTGACAGCTCAATATTATTACTTGAATCTTTGGATAACTGCTATATACTCATATTATTTTGTTCAGTATAGTGATTTTTTTTATACTGCATTTAAATAATCTATAAAGTATTTTTAATAAAAAATATTTAAAATTTTAGATCGGTATTTTTGGCCTACTAAGTTAATTTAGGTCATTATAACTTTGTATTCTATTTTCAAGATCTAGGAAAGTGAATGAGCATGTTGATTAGCAGTTCAGGATCTGATCGAAATAAGATTACATATATATCTTCTATTGATTTTTTACACAATCATAGTTAGTTTATTACTTTGTTCCATAGCTTTTATTTACTGATGAAATAAAAGATATTTTATGGATGAGTTATTTTTATTTCAACACTTTGGATGTTTTATTAGCTCTGCACTCTGTTGTTTGCTTTAATATTTATATCGGAAGAATAATTTTGAAAGTGTTTCAGAACTAGATCTTATGAATAGCATATCACAAGCCAACATAATATGAATTGTTCCATCAGTGGATCTTGTCGGGTGGAGTTATGATAATATAAGTGTTATTCCTTTATATTTTTGTGACATGTACTTGAAAATTTTCAAGCTTTATTAAAATTATATTATGTTATAGTTGAATATTTGAGTAATTAATAAAAGAAAACTGTTACGCTTTTGTTAGGAAACAGTGACATTGATCCTATTTAATAAAGATGTTGGGATACGCTATGTACTCTTTAGGTTTTATAAATCAATTTCTATCACAGTTATCTTTGGATGAATGAATATTGTGTCTACTTTAAGGCCTATACCTTTTTAGATTTTTTGATGAATTAAAGAAATTTTGAATAAGTAGGAAATTAGTAATAAATGTTTTGTAGATATTCTTGATATGAATAAAGAAATATATACCTTTTGAGGTTTATAGACAATTAAAAAACATGTAACTTATAAGGCTTTTTGCTTCTAAGATTTATGGATAGATAAAGAAACCTATAACTTCTAAGGCTTATACCTTTTGAGATTTTGTAATAATAAGAGAAATGTATAACTTACGAGCATAATGCCTTCTAATATTTTTAGAGAACTAACACCTTTCAAGACATATCATTTGTGATTTTTTCATAACATGTAATTTCTAAGACTTGTGTTTTTTAAGATTTTTAAGCGATCTCACACCTTATGAGGCTCATGCCTCCTAATTGTTTTGAATAACATGTACATTATGAGGTTTTAAACCTTAAGAGGTTTTTTAATGAGTAGAGATTATGTCAATTACTTGCTCTAATAAAGTATTTCTAGTAAGGATCCTGGTCATTACAAACTTCTATTTTAGAATCCCTTATAGGTGTGTCTTCTAGGGGTTTAGATTTGAGTCCATATTTACCACATGCCTTCACAAGATATTTTCTAAAAAAAAATGTAAAATGCTATGTTTAAAAAAATATATATTTGAAAATAATATATCTCAAGTTACTTACATGAGATATATCTTGATTCTTCTTTTAGTTCTATTGCATTTGCATGATAACCTTGAATGGAATGCAAAATAATTGCATCATTTAAGGCAAAGACTCCTTAAAATTATGATGAGGAGTTAGTTGATTCATATCTCTTAAAGAAAGTTCCTCCCAGATATAGCATCATGTTCATCTTTTATAGCACAAGAAATTGCACCAGTAAGGCAATGTTGATTCATGTCCACCAAGATTATTAGAAGATTAAAAGATGGTTGAGTAACACATGGTTAAGTAAAAAAAAAATCCTAATGAGGCTATGATGGAGGAGGAACTTCATATATTGATTATGACACTCCTCCATCCTTCGCATGTTATCCTCTAAAGTCGAGCTTAGATGGCTTTCTTCACAAGTTAAAATACGTGTTCATTGATTGAGGAATTGCTTGTTAATCATTGATGAAGTGTTTGTAGCATGATGGAAATATTTCTCACATACAGCATCAAATTGTTATGTGTTAGGCTATTTATGGTAGTAGAGAGAGAAAGAAAGAGATTAACATCTTAACTTTGTGCAAAGATCTAGCATACACACAGATAAAAGATAGCTATAAGAGACACAAAACTTTTACATTGGAAACACAAAAAGGAAGGTCTATGCTAATTAAAATGATTTCTCTAGTGTATATTGTTAGCTGCAAATGATCCCCCTTCTTGTAATTAGGAAATGCTTTGGTAAAATTTAATAAATGTGAACTAAGGAGCATGGATTCCATGCTGAAATATATAAGAAACTTAAGTCGTTAGAATTATATTCAAGAGATCATTAATAGTTTGTTTATTCATTGTCCTTTGAGGAGATGAAAGACCTAGAAATCTAGTATAATCTTGGCGTTCACATTCAGAATTGGTGTTGATGTTGATAATGAACTTCAACCTTATTGCTAATTTCTTGCATCAATGTTGTGAGCAATGATTGGAGACAGTTGATATGCATCATTCTTGATGTTGACAATGTGTATTAGCCCTATAGCCAATGCATGGATTAGATTTATAAGCGATGGTTTGCATCGATGTCATGCATCAACATTATAGGCAATGGTGTGCATAGAACTTATAACCAATATAATGCATTAATATTGTTGGTAATGATGGGAAGCTAAATTAGTGAGTGTTTGCATTGAGGTTAACAAAAAGCATCAGCCTCATAGAAATGTCATATATCGATGTTGTTGGACATTAAGTTTAGCGAGAGGCGGTAATTAAGTGATGGAAGTCAGACATGCTTGAAAACTATAGTCAAGCAATTGTTGTTAGGAGATCATGATCCAATAATAATAGTAAGAAACTGATGATCGTGAAATCATAATCAGATGGCAATAGTCAAGAGATTGTAGTTGGGTAATGGTGGCTGAGTGATAGTGGTCAAACAACTATTATTGTTTACAACAATCATTGATGTTGAATGTCTGGCAGAGCTCTCTCCAATTGTAAGTCCATGTTTAACATTAAGTTTCCCTTCATATGGAGAATGATGATCTATTTATAATTTTTTTGAAGTAACATGTTTTGATAAATTTATCAAAAATCTCAAAACACCTCATTGGACGACCCAATTGATTTTGTTAATCATAGACTATTCATTCAACATTTAAATGAATTAAATATTTCAGAATTGAATTATCTTAGGTTTATTGAATTTCTCTTGATGTGTTGCTCATTTCGACAGTAAGCATAGAAGATCCGAAGACCATTTGACCCTTCAATCAATGTCACAAAGTTTTTGCCTACGCTTCCGGAGTCTAATTTGGGCTCATTTTGATTTAGATCAAATCATTTTTTGTTCATTGAGTTGTTCAATTTGATTGTAAGTTTGCTAAATTCAAAATTCAAATGGTCTGAAATTTATTTCATAAAATTTCCTATTCAATGCTACACAAAAACTCATACTTGTCCGACTTAATTTTCTGATGAATTATCAATTAACATATATTACATTAAGGTTACATATGGGACATCTTTTAGCCACTATTTTTTCACTGTTTTTAAAAAATTTTGTACTAGAAAGCTGTTATCTAAAGTAAGAAGAAAATTATCTCAAACCAAACATAAGACATATGAAAAACATGTTTCAAACTAAATAAGAGGGATAGTCGACCTATCTGACCTCTTATGTTTAACCCTTAAGCAAGCATCCGCTTGCTAGTTACAAGAATAGTTCTATTAGACCTAATTAAATGACATTAGTCATGTGTTATTATATTTAAACAAAATTATACTAAAAAATTACTTTAAAAGCAATAAAAAAACTATCTCAAATAAAATCTAGAAGTCTATTTGGAACAACTCCAACTTTTTATAAAAATGATTGTAAAATTATTATGAGAAAAATATTTTTTTTAATTACTATAAAAAATAACTTCATAACACAATTTAATAAAAAATAATAGTCAAACATAAACTGTGATTATAATTTGAAAAGTAAAGCAGTAAAAAAATGATCTCAAACAGACCCTAAATCATAAACTCACACACCGCATATATGAATCTCAAACAAAGTCTAAGCTCTCAAACATTAAATTTTTTTTTTTTTTTTTTTTTTTGCAAATCCATAATTAAAGTTAAGGTGAGCTGCCCTACATCCATAATTAATTCATAGGGGTGTTCTTGATCCCCATAATTAAATAAAGCTTTAGATTTAATTAGTAATAATTTGCCTTCAATTATAATTAAAAGTATGCACCTTTCCAAGCAAACAATCATCTCACATAAAATTTAAAATAAAAATAAAAAAAAAGAAAGCCAAAAGCTTCACTTCTGTGTAGCTAGTTTAAGAAATCTCATTATGAAATTTGAATAATGAATTTTTATAATTTTAAGCAAACTACAATACACAAATACAGTATTCACTTCACAAAACTAAGGAAAAACGAATCAAATTAATATTGTTCCAAGTTTTACAGCAAATTATAGCCTGAAATCTCTCTCAAAGAAAAAGAAAAAAGAAAAAAAAAACAAAGCATAAATAATGTCAGCTTAGTTACATAGATTGACATCTTCAGGAGAACCAACAAGCAGATCAAGATCAGCAGCTACTTCAGGTACTGAATTCCTTTGTATCAATGCATTCTGAGCTCAGGGTGATATATGATAATAAAAAATAAAGGGGATTTACATACATATCATATAATTTTTATATATTTACATATCTACCTCATAAATTTTAATATTTACTTAAATAACGCCTAAATCTTTAAATCAGATCACTAATATTAACTTTTTTAAGTAAAAAATATTTTTTTTCATTTATTTTGATGTGATTAAGACACTGAAGTGTTATATATAAATAAATATTAATTTTTGGAGATTATAAATGTAAATATATAAGAATTATGTTGTATGAATGAAAATCCCCTAAGAAAATAGTTGCAGGAAGCAAAAATAGTTTTACTAGCGTCCTGTTTTTGGCCTTTTGAGTCCACTGGCATTAAATGGAGAGACAGTACCACTGGGAAGAGGGCTTTCTTCTCTGAATCCTGAATTCAGTATTGCAAGCTCTCTCAGCTGCTGTCTTTTATAGTAATCATGTGATTCTTCCTGTGGATCAATGCAACATAAATCAAAATATTCTTAAGAGAAGAAATTCATCATGGTTAAGGATGGAACTGACAGTTATCAGAATGTTAACAGTATGAGCTCCACTTGGAAGATGTAAAAAGGGAAATGGCAGAGCCATGAATAACTATGGTTAATGAGAACTTCCTCTAAAAGGTCATAAATATATTCAGATTTCGTTTGGGTCAGCTTTCTTACTGTTTCTTAAAGCAATTTTTTAATACATAAATTTTAATTTTTATATTAAAAAGCTGCTTTAAGAAACAGCAAGAAAGTCGTCTCAAACAAAACCTCAGTGCTAAAAGAGAATGCAACTAGATTTTGAAAAACAGTAAAAAGCCGTCCCAAACAAAGCCTCAGTGCTAAAAGAGAAAGCAACTAGATTTTATGCTATGTTTTAAATGAAGGCAGTGGTTGTTTTGTCCAAAACTACTAGGATTGTAAGAAAAATTGATTAGGTAGCCCTTGCATGGATGTTAATTTAGAATATCTTAGGGGTCTAAAGTTCACTAATACAATTTAGGATGTGAGTTTATTAAGCCAATATTGAAATTTTTTTTTTTTATGTCTCGAAACCTATAAATAACCAAAAAAAAAATCCTCCAATAGATTGCTTTCTCAAAATTGCTTTCCTTTTTCAACCAATCAAACAACTGCTTAGAGCATTCAAACATTAGTCTTCTTTGATCTAAATTAAAAAAATATATACAATTCACTCCAAAATATAATTTAAAAGGAATCAAAATCTGAAATTTTCTAAGATTTTTTTTTAATGAACAAAATTTATGAAGTTCTTCAAGATTCACGTCGCAAAATGAAAAACTAGTATGCAAACAATTAGGGTCATAAATGAGCAAGACAAGTTGAGTAATACCTTATTCAAGTTCATTTTATTTTATTATCGAGTTTGACCTAAGCTTTGAGAGCATGACCAGAGTTCTAAAATTTTTATCAAATTTGTTTATTAGTTTTCTTAGCCATAATCAAATTTTAGTTGACCAACTAATTCTATGTTTGATGACAATGATTTAATTATATAGCCTTATTATTAGGCAAATCTATATATATAGATTTTAATTAAAATTAGCATTTATTTAATTTGTATGGTGAAGTTCTAATATTAATAAGAAAATAGTTTAATACATGTATTTTATTATTTCTATAATATTTCCATCAAACATATACACCTAATAATATACATAAATTTTAATATCTTTGGTCCTCTCAAGTTCTTCTACAAAAATCAAGTCGGTTGTGTATATCCACTGAATCAGTACTGATCTTCTGAACTCCATTTAAAATATACTTCCTCAAAGAAGAGATGTGAAATACATTATGTACTCCATCATATAACTTGGCAAAATAAACCTGTATGCCACCTTTTCAATCCTTTCTGCAATTTCAAAAGGACCAACATATATTGGACTCAGTTTTCCTACCTTGTCAAATTCTCTTCACACCCTTCATTGGACTAATCTTGAGAAATATAAATTCACCAACTTCAAAAATTCTACTGATCTATGATGTATTTCTTCTGTCTATCCTGCATAGTTTTCTATTTGTCACGGATCAGCCTTATCATTTTTGTAGCATCATCCACTAAATCAGCCCCAAAAATCTTACTTTCTCTTATCTCAGTCCAGCTTTAAAAGAGTTCTACACTTTCTCCCATATAAAGCTTCATAAGGAGCCATACCTATACTTGCTTGAAAACTGTTGTTATAGGCAAACTCAATCAGTGGTATATATGTCTCCCACATGCCACCAAAATCCCAAAAACACATAACCTGGGCAAATCTTCTAGAGTATGAATGGCTTTTTTTACTGCCCACCTATTTGAGGGTGAAAAGCTTTAATAAATGTGAGTAAGATACTCATAGCTTCTTGAATCTTCCTCCGCAATATGGATGTGAATCTTCCATCCTGATCTGATAATATAGACTTTGGTACTCCATGTAATCTAACAAGCTCATTACCATACAAGCTTGTCAATTTCTCAACTGGATCAGATTGTTTGATAGGTACGAAGTGTGCAGACTTAGTTAACTTATCAATTATCACCCATAAAACATCACATCCTCTTCTAGATTTGGGCAAACCAACCACAAAATCCATAACAATGTCTTCACAATTCTATTCAAGTATAGGTAAGGACTGCAATAAACCTCCTGGTTCCTGATGTTCTATCATGACCATTTGGCAAAAAGTACATTTAGCCACTACTTCTACCACACTCTTCTTCATTCCCGGCCACCAAAACACTTTAAGTCTTGATACATTTTGTTACTGCATGGATGAATGGTGTAACTTGAATAATGAACTTCTTGAATGATTTCTTTCCTTAAGTCTCCAACATCTGAAATACACAATCTGCCCCTGTAATGTAGCAATCCTTCATCATCAAGCTCAAATTCTTCAATGTATCACGTACCAACTATATCCAATATCTTCTTAAAATTTACATCTTATGGCAAAGCTTCTCCTACTCTATCTTTAAATGTTGATTGAATAATCATTTGATTCAACATCACAATTTCTGCATCATTGGGCTGAACCACTAAAATTTAACTTATCCAATTCCTTTTATCAATTCCTGTTGTTGTGTAATCACTTAGTTTGCACTGTATAAATTCTTCCTGCTCAAAGCATTTGTAACCACATTTGCTTTACCCGGATGATATTTAATGTCCAACTCATAATCCTTAGTGAGTTATAATCATCTCCTCTACCTGAAGATATACTTCAAACTCTGATGATTAGTAAGAACTTCACACCTTATCCCATATAAATAATGCCTCTAGATCCTTAAGGCAAAAATTACTGCAGCTAATTCCATATCATGGGTTAAACAATTCGTTTCATGATTTTTCAATTGTCTAGAAGCATAGAAGCATAGGCAATGACTCTTCTATTCTGCATCAGTACAAAACCCAATCCTTTATGTAAGGCATCACTATTGAGCTAAAATCCATCTAACCCTGAAGGAATAGTCAGCACTGGTGCAATCATCATACACTGCTTTAATCTCAGAAAAGCTTCTTCACACTGAGCTGTCCATTCAAACTTCACTTCTTTCTGAGTCAATCTGGATAGTAATCTGTGAAAACCCCTCAACAAACCTTCTGTAATATCCAACTAAATCCAAAAAGCTCCTGACATCTGTCACAGTAGCTGGTCGAGGTCAATCTGCTATTGCTTGCACCTTATGCTGATTTATAGAAATCATCCCAATACTGATCACATACCCTAGAAAGTTCACTCTTCGGCCAAAATTCGCACTTGGAGAACTTAGCATATAATTCATTTCCTCTCAATGTATGTAACACAGCTCTTAAGTGATTTGCATGCATCTCTTCATCTGGGGAGTAAACCAGAATATCATCTATGAACACAATCTTAAATAGATCTAAAAATGACTTAAAGATTCTATTCATGAGGTCCATAAACACAACAGGGGCATTTGTAAGATTAAAATGCATCATCACAAATTCATAATACCCATATCTGGTACTGAAAGTTATCTTTGTTATATCTTCTTCTCAAATCCTGAGTTGATGATATCCTGACCTTAAATCAAACGAAAACACTGATGCACCTTTCAACTGATCAAACAAATCATCTATCCTTGGGAGAGTATATTTATTCTTCATTGTCAGCATGTTCAATTCTCTGTAATCTATAAAGAGCCTTATGCTTCCATCCTTCTTCACGAACAGTAAAGGAGCACCCCAAGGGGAGGGAGGTACTATGCCTGATGAATCCGTTATCTAGCAATTCTTGCAATTATTACTTCAACTTCTTCAGTTCTTTTATTGTCATTCTATAAGAGGCTTTAGCAATAGGTTCAGCTCCTATCACCAATTCAATAGAGAATACTATTTCTCTACTTAGAGGTAAGCCAGATAAATCATATGCAAACACTTCTAGATATTCCTGAACAACAGGAATATCTTTCAGCTCTTTTTCCTCCTTAACATAGGCCAAGAAGCCTTCATATCCGTTCCTTAACAGTTGAAAATTTAAGGATGAAATCATAGTAGCAGTTATCCATTTATCTCTCTGAAATTTAAATTCCTTCATCCCAGGCATTTGAAATCTAACTTCCTTCTTATTACAATCTATAGTCACGAAATGACAAGATAACCAATCCATGCTTAAGATTGTATCAAATTCACACAATGGCAAAACAGTCAAATCTACTTCTAAATTCTCATCACCTATCCTCAAGTCCACATGATAACTCCTATTAGTTTTCATTTTATTCCCATTTGACATTAGAACTGACAATGATTTTAACATAATTGTAGGAAGCAAATTTGTAAATCTAACAAAAACCCTTCTGAAATAAAGGAGTGTGACACTCCAATATCAAAAACAATACTCTAACTGGTTTGTTACACATTAAGATTGTCCATAATCACATAAAATTCATAACATCATTATAAAACATGATAGTCATTGTTCATTCATATCATATAATATTTTTCATTACAATTAATTAAATTACATATTTGTAACAACATCAGGAAACCCCTTAGCTTCTTGTTGGGACAATCCATAGACTCGAGGCTGAACATTCTGACGAGGCTGACCTTCAGAAGGAACAGATGTTATAAACTCCACAATTTTTGGTCTGTTAATTGTCCTCTGAGTATTATTACATGTCCTTACCTCTGTAGCATATTTCTGTCTCAAAAGAGGACAAGATTTTGCCATATGTCCAGGCTGATGAAACCAGTACTAACAAGTATTAGTAGTAGAGAGAGACACTCTCCCTTATGCATCCTTCCACACTTTCTGCATACTGTAGCAGCTGCGGCACTACTGTCAGAATGGCTGAGTTTGGGCTTCTTCCAAGTAGACACTTTAGACTGAGCGGACTGAGTGAGTTTTGGACCTACCCTCAATCTTTCTTTTCTGGAAGCCCCTCCTCTGAGTTTCCTGCAAGTCCATCTCGATCCTTCTGGCTCTTTCCACCAAAGTGGAATAGTCTTCAATTCAAAAAGGTATGAAATGTTACCTTATTATATCCTTCAGTCCAGTCAGGAAGCAGTGTCATTTTTTCTTCAGCATTTGGTATCAGGTGAGGAGCATATCTAGAGAGCATAATGAATTCTACCGCATACTGTGAAATAGATCGATCTCCCTGAACCAATATGTTGAACTTATCTTGCATTTGTCTCCTTACTGACATAGGTACAAACTAGTCTCTGAATATCTTCACAAACTTTTCGCATGAGACTTGATTGCTGGATCGCCATCCAAAAGTCTCTTGCAGATAGCTCCGCCACCACCTTTCTGCCTCACCATCAAAGCCATAAGCAACGAGTGTAATCCTCCTATCTTCAGGGCAAGGCATGCCCTGCAAAATATTCTCTATTCTCATCAGTCAATTCTCAGCCTCTATAGGTCCACCACTTGAAAACAACGAAAGTTTCATATCTTGAAATAGCTTTAATTTCTTATCCATAGAACTACTCCCACTTCCACTAGCCTAAGTTTGGGAGTTCCTAATCATCTGAGTCATCGTTGCCATCATTTGAGCAAATGACTCCATTGTGACACTGCTGCCACTTCCTGAAGGATCTGTTACTATAGGTAGCCCCCTCCTTGCTTCACCTACATTGCCCTCAGTGGCAATAGGCTCAGGATTCATTGACCCTGCTTCATTCTCAATGCCATCAGTGGCATTCTGCTCAATATCCATATCCTTGAGACAAAACATAATATCATAAGTCAAAAATTCATAAAATTCACACTTCCTATACATTTCAAGACTCATACAATTATACTATATGATCTTTCATATTGATCTGTATTAAACATTTTCTCTAATACCACTATTATAATGACCTGGCCTGGCTAACCTTTAACAGGGAGGGAACAGACAATTGTACATAAAAACACATATAACATTTAAATCATAACAGTTTCATTTCATAAAAGACGTAAACATAAATATCATCCATACAACTTAAGAAAGAGCCACTAAACATCCAACTTAAAATTTTTCAACAATTTCATCAAAACATACAATCACTAAAAACATAAACATAATACAATAACAAACTCCTCATTACAATCAGTGACTCAACTCATAACAGAAATATAAAAACATGACATATTGAGGTCCTCTATGACAGTAGATAAAATGTCGTCTTGTCATCACTTCCTATCGCTTTCTCCTGAAAAATATTCCCCAAAGTAGGGTGAGCCAACGCTCAGCGGGTAATAAGCATTTATCTTAAATTCATAAAATAATTTTAAACATATCATTGAGCATGAATGAAGACAATTAAAAGATTACATAAAACAATTAAAAGATTACAATAAATATTGGTAGGCATAAATCATAATACTTTTTCATATTCAGTTTTCTAGAAGCTTTTCCTTTAAAACCTTTTTTCTCTTTTTTTTATAAACTTTTCCTTTCTCATTTATAATTTTTTTATTAAATACATAAAATACATAATATAATATATAATAAGCACCCGTACCTAAAGTACTAGAAATTTTGTACTGATCGAGTACACCGTCAAATTTATTATCATTCCTTTATCATTTGGCTCCGAAGAATCCATTTATCACTGCCTCTGTAGAACCCTTTTACCATTGGCTCTGGATCAGCATGCACATGCAAATAATAATATTTATATACATCAAAGAGACTAAAATTATTCATAGAATCATATGTTGTTCAAAAATTTTCGTGTATAATTCGGTATCAGTTATGCCTTGAATTTTTTGTTTTACAAATTTTAAGAATAAACACAATGACATGAATTACATATGAAAATGAAGCAAAAAAAAAGAAATTTATAAACATTAATATCAGAATATTTCTTCAATAATCATAACATTTGAAATTGAATTATTTACTTAATTTAAATTCATAAACTTAATTTAATGCAAACACCTACCACATAAATATCGCAAACCACACCGATGCCACTTAAGTTTGAAGCGTCCTTGTAATTTAACAACTAAGTATAATATATAAACATTTTTATCTAACCTTAATCATAACATATTTTCATTAAAAGATTAATTTAATTTTTATTTTTGAAATTAAATAATTTCTTAATTTAAATAATTCCTTAATTATTATGTTACCTTAATTCGTTTAACTCCATATTTTACCCAAAATAAACATTCACTAATTTTCTAATTAAAATAAAATTAATTAAATTTTGGATTTATTAAAAACCCTAAATTTTAGAAACGCTAAATTCATTAATTACCTCAAATCAACATGCCAAAGTTTCCCCAAAACCTAATTTAATAATTACCTTAATCTTTTTCGGAATTATTTAATAAGAAAAATTAAAAAAAAAATACAAATTCTTAAAAAAACTTAAAATTTCGTTTTAGAAACATTCCTAAGACCCAATGTTTAAAATTGCGTAATCGGGTATTGAGGCGTTTTTCGTTCATGAGGCGAGGCATAAGCCTCGAGGCGTTTTGAGGCGTAAGCCTTAAAATCAAAAAATTGTGTAAACATAAAATGATAAATTTTGTATATACTAATGAGTAAATAATATATAAAACATAAAAATACACAAGATATGAAGTGAAATCAAAATATCCCAATAATAAGACAACATGAAATATAGTTCAACTCAAACTCCATCTTTCCCCAAATCACATTATTCTTTTAATTTAACATATAATTCAAAAAATAAATAGCAAATGACATATCACATAAGAAACTCATAAGTCATCAGCACTGGCATCACCATGTTTAAAAAATGCACAATTAGGTATTGAGGCGTTTTTTGTTTCTAAGGCAAGGTGTAAGCCTCAAGGCATTTTGAGGCGTGAACCTCATAATAAAAAAATTGTGTTAAGTGCAAATAAATGTTAAAAGTAAATTTTTTATATAATACTCAAATAATATGTTAAAAAAATAGCGACAAGTTAGAAGTTAAGAGGAAGTTGTTGCGACTATGGGGGTACACGAAATGTGATTTGTTCGCGACTTTACTTCAGGATTTATGTAAGTTTTTAATATATATCGGGTGAGACGAGGCAAGTTGAGGCGTAAGCCTCATAAAAAAAAACTTTAGTAAGCCTCAAGGCGCTTTTAACTGGAATTGCGCAAAGGCCGGCCTCAAGGCGAGCCTCATATTGCGCAATTTTAAACCATGCTAAGACCTATAAAAATCATTTTTGTGAAAGCCCTTGAAGAAATTTAAAATTTTAGGAAAACCTTAATTTTCAAATCTCAAAATTAATTTCAAAAAACTTAAATTAAATTCCATAATTATCTTCCTAACACCATTAGGAAACATCTTGGTGAAGGAATTTTGAAAGAAAATAAAGTTTGGAGAACATCCTAATTTTTCTCTTCCAAAAATTTTTGAGATAAGATGGATATTCTTAAATCTATGGCATACCTTATTCTTCCCTTGACTTCCTCTTCGATTTCCCTCAAATCCCTTCGCCGGAAACCACCGCCGGAGCCGCCGTCGAAAAGCTCCCGTCGCCTCTCTCTCCCGTCAGCTTCTTTCCTTAAGTTCGATCGAACAAACAATGGGGACCAAATGAAATTTGGTCCCTTTACGAGTGATGAGTTTTTTTTATTTACATAATGACTTAATTGCCTCACTTAAAACATCTCCACTTAAATAATTTCTAGGGGTAGTTTAGGTATTAGGAAACTTCTAACATTTTTATCTCTCCCAAATTAAGCGAAAATTAATATATAGATTTTATATACCATTTTGCTCAAATTTTGTTTAGAGTTTTATAAAATTTATTTTGTTCGAATTCCGATGACATTGAATTTTTTACTTAAATTTCGTCGCGACACATGGACTTTAGCACAATTGACAGGAAATTGAACATAAAGAATTTAGACCACATGGAAAACAAAACTTTGAAATTACACGGGAATTGAACCTAAACATCTAAAACGAAGAGCCTATCAATTTACAAAATAACAATTAAATATACATAGGAGGGGACTGTAGTTGATATTATTCAAGATAATCTGGTTACAAAGTAAAGTCAAAATGGAAAACATGCATCTATGTTACAAAACAAATAATTTGATATTTTCAATAAATATTGGAAGTGCATCATGCCGATTGGAATTGTTTAACTTTAGTTTCCCTTCATATAGAGGAATGAGAATAATTTAGTATTATTTTTTGAGCGTAACATGTTTTGATAACATTTATCAAAATCTCAAACACCTCATTGGACGACCCCAATTATTTTGTAATCAATTAGACTTTTCTTCAAAAATTAAATGATTTAAAATATTTCAGACATTGAATTATACTTAGGTCTTATTGGATTTCTCTGACTGTGTTGCTATTTTGACTGTAGTCATAGAAGATCCGAAGGACCACTTGATCCTCAATCAATGTCACAAAGTTTTTTGCTATGCTTCTGGAGTCTAATTTGTGATCATTTTGATTGAGTCAATCATTTTTTGTTCATTGAAGTTGTTAATTTGATTGATGTGGCTAAATTCAAAATTCAAATGAGTCTGATATTTATTTCAGAAACAGGTCTATTTTTTCTATGCGCTACACAAAAGTCATACTTGACCGATCTCTAATTTCTGCATGCATTATCAATTAACATTATATTACATTATAAGGTTACATCTGGGACATCTTTTAACCACTATTTTTTCACTTGTTTTTTAAAAAATTTTGTACTAGAAAGTGTGCTATCTAAAGTAAGAAGAAAATTATCCCAAATCAAACATAAGACATCTAAAAAAACATGTTTCAAACTAAATAAGAGGGATAGTAGACCTATCTGACCTCTTATGTTTAAGACTGAAAAGCCCAGTTGCTAAAAGAGATAGTTCTATTAGACCTAATTAAATGACATTAGTCATGTGTATTTTTATTAAAAAAAAAAAAGTTTTACTAAAAAAATTGCTTTAAAAGCAATAAAAAACTATCTCAAATAAAATCTAATAGCCCAGTTGGAACAACTCCAACTTTTTTATAAAAATGATTGTAAAATTATTATAAGAAAAAATATTAACTTCATAACTATAATAAAAAAAAACAATAAAAAAATAATAGTCAAACATAAACTATGATTATAATTTGAAACAGTAAAAAACAGTAAGAAAATGAATCTCAAAAAGAGTCTAAGCTCTCAAACAATAAATTTTTTTTTTTTTTTTTTTTTTGGGAAATCAAACAATAAAGTTAAGGTGAGCTGCCCTACATCCATAATTAATTCATAGGGGTGTTCTTGATCCCCCATAATTAAATAAAGCTTTAGATTTAATTAGTAATAATTTGCCTTCAATTATAATTAAAAGTATGCACCTTTCCAAGCAAACAATCATCTCACATAAAATTTAAAAAAAAAATAAAAAAAAAAGAAAGCCAAAAGCTTCACTTCTGTGTAGCTAGTTTAAGAAATCTCATTATGAAAATTTGAATAACGAATTTTTATAATTTTAAGCAAACTACAATACACAAATACAGTATTCACTTCACAAAACTAAGGAAAAAACGAATCAAATTAATATTGTTCCAAGTTTTACAGCAAATTATAGCCTGAAATCTCTCTCAAAAAAAAAGAAAAAAGAAAAAAAAAAACAAAGCATAAATAATGTCAGCTTGGTTACATAGATTGACATCTTCAGGAGAACCAACAAGCAGATCAAGATCAGCAGCTACTTCAGGTACTGAATTCCTTTGTATCAATGCATTCTGAGCTCAGGGTGATATATGATAATAAAAAATAAAGGGGATTTACATACATATCACATAATTTTTATATATTTACATATCTACCTCATAAATTTTAATATTTACTTAAATAAAGCCTAAATCTTTAAATCAGATCACTAATATTAACTTTTTTAAGTAAAAAATATTTTTTTTCATTTATTTTGATGTGATTAAGACACTGAAGTGTTATATAAATAAATATTAATTTTTGGAGATTATAAATGTAAATATATAAGAATTATGTTGTATGAATGAAAATCCCCTAAGAAAATAGTTGCAGGAAGCAAAAAATAGTTTTACTAGCGTCCTGTTTTTGGCCTTTTGAGTCCACTGGCATTAAATGGAGAGACAGTACCACTGGGAAGAGGGCTTTCTTCTCTGAATCCTGAATTCAGTATTGCAAGCTCTCTCAGCTGCTGTCTTTTATAGTAATCATGTGATTCTTCCTGTGGATCAATGCAACATAAATCAAAATATTCTTAAGAGAAGAAATTCATCATGGTTAAAGGATGGAACTGACAGTTATCAGAATGTTAACAGTATGAGCTCCACTTGGAAGATGTAAAAAGGGAAATGGCAGAGCCATGAATAACTATGGTTAATGAGAACTTCCTCTAAAAAGGTCATAAAATATATTCAGATTTCGTTTGGGTCAGCTTTCTTACTGTTTCTTAAAGCAATTTTTTTAATACATAAATTTTAAATTTTTTATATTAAAAAGCTGCTTTTAAGAAACAGCAAGAAAGTCGTCTCAAACAAAAACCTCAGTGCTAAAAGAGAATGCAACTAGATTTTGAAAAACAGTTAAAAAGCCGTCCCAAACAAAGCCTCAGTGCTAAAAGAGAAAGCAACTAGATTTTATGCTATGTTTTAAATGAAGGCAGTGGTTGTTTTGTCCAAAACTACTAGGATTGTAAGAAAAATTGATTAGGTAGCCCTTGCATGGATGTTAATTTAGAACATCTTAGGGGTCTAAAGTTCACTAATACAAATTTAGGATGTGAGTTTATTAAGCCAATATTGAAATTTTTTTTTTTTATGTCTCGAAACCTATAAATAACCAAAAAAAAAATCCTCCAATAGATTGCTTTCTCAAAATTGCTTTCCTTTTTCAACCAATCAAACAACTGCTTAGAGCATTCAAACATTAGTCTTCTTTGATCTAAATTAAAAAAATATATACAATTCACTCCAAAATATAATTTATAAAAGGAATCAAAATCTGAAATTTTCTAAGATTTTTTTTTAATGAACAAAATTTATGAAGTTCTTCAAGATTCACGTCGCAAAATGAAAAACTAGTATGCAACAATTAGGGTCATAAATGAGCAAGACAAGTTGAGTAATACCTTATTCAAGTTCATTTATTTTATTATCGAGTTTGACCTAAGCTTTGAGAGCATGACCAGAGTTCTAAAAATTTTTATCAAATTTGTTTATTAGTTTTCTTAGCCATAATCAAATTTTAGTTGACCAACTAATTCTATGTTTGATGACAATGATTTAATTATATAGCCTTATTATTAGGCAAATCTATATATATATAGATTTTTAATTAAAATTAGCATTTATTTAATTTGTATGGTGAAGTTCTAATATTAATAAGAAAATAGTTTAATACATGTATTTTATTATTTCTATAATATTTCCATCAAACATATACACCTAATAATATACATAAAATTTTAATATCTTTGGTCCTCTCAAGTTCTTCTTCTACAAAAAATCAAGTCCGGTTGTATATCCACTGAATCAGTACTGATCTTCTGAACTCCATTTTAAAATATACTTCCTCAAAGAAGAGATGTGAAATACATTATGTACTCCATCATATAACTTGGCAAAATAAACCTGTATGCCACCTTTTCAATCCTTTCTGCAATTTCAAAAGGACCAACATATATTGGACTCAGTTTTCCTACCTTGTCAAATTCTCTTCACACCCTTCATTGGACTAATCTTGAGAAATATAAATTCACGAACTTCAAATTCTACTGATCTATGATGTATTTCTTCTGTCTATCCTGCATAGTTTTCTATTTGTCACGGATCAGCCTTATCATTTTTGTAGCATCATCCACTAAATCAGCCCCAAAAATCTTACTTTCTCTTATCTCAGTCCAGCTTAAAAGAGTTCTACACTTTCTCCCATATAAAGCTTCATAAGGAGCCATACCTATACTTGCTTGAAAACTGTTGTTATAGGCAAACTCAATCAGTGGTATATATGTCTCCCACATGCCACCAAAATCCAAAAACACATAACCTGGGCAAATCTTCTAGAGTATGAATGGCTTTTTTACTGCCCACCTATTTGAGGGTGAAAAGCTTTAATAAATGTGAGTAAGATACTCATAGCTTCCTGAATCTTCCTCCGCAATATGGATGTGAATCTTCCATCCTGATCTGATAATATAGACTTTGGTACTCCATGTAATCTAACAAGCTCATTACCATACAAGCTTGTCAATTTCTCAACTGGATCAGATTGTTTGATAGGTACGAAGTGTGCAGACTTAGTTAACTTATCAATTATCACCCATAAAACATCACATCCTCTTCTAGATTTGGGCAAACCAACCACAAAATCCATAACAATGTCTTCACAATTCTATTCAAGTATAGGTAAGGACTGCAATAAACCTCCTGGTTTCTGATGTTCTATCATGACCATTTGGCAAAAAGTACATTTAGCCACTACTTCTACCACACTCTTCTTCATTCCCGGCCACCAAAACACTTTAAGTCTTGATACATTTTGTTACTGCATGGATGAATGGTGTAACTTGAATAATGAACTTCTTGAATGATTTCTTTCCTTAAGTCTCCAACATCTGAAATACACAATCTGCCCCTGTAATGTAGCAATCCTTCATCATCAAGCTCAAATTCTTCAATGTATCACGTACCAACTATATCCAATATCTTCTTAAAATTTACATCTTATGGCAAAGCTTCTCCTACTCTATCTTTAAATGTTGATTGAATAATCATTTGATTCAACATCACAATTTCTGCATCATTGGGCTGAACCACTAAAATTTAAACTTATCCATTTCCTTTTATCAATTCCTGCTGTTGTGTAATCACTTAGTTTGCACTGTATAAATTCTTCCTGCTCAAAGCATTTGCAACCACATTTGCTTTTACCGGATGATATTTAATGTCCAACTCATAATCCTTAGTGAGTTATAATCATCTCCTCTACCTGAAGATATACTTCAAACTCTGATGATTAGTAAGAACTTCACACCTTATCCCATATAAATAATGCCTCTAGATCCTTAAGGCAAAAATTACTGCAGCTAATTCCATATCATGGGTTAAACAATTCGTTTCATGATTTTTCAATTGTCTAGAAGCATAGAAGCATAGGCAATGACTCTTCTATTCTGCATCAGTACAAAACCCAATCCTTTATGCGAGGCATCACTATTGAGCTAAAATCCATCTAACCCTGAAGGAATAGTCAGCACTGGTGTGCAATCATCATACATTGCTTTAATCTCAGAAAAGCTTCTTCACACTGAGCTGTCCATTCAAACTTCACTTCTTTCTGAGTCAATCTGGATAGTAATCTGTGAAAACCCCTCAACAAACCTTATGTAATATCCAGCTAAACCCAAAAAGCTCCTGACATCTGTCACTGTAGCTGGTCGAGGTCAATCTGCTATTGCTTGCACCTTATGTTGATTTATAGAAATCATCCCAATACTGATCACATACCCTAGAAAGTTCACTCTTCGGCCAAAATTCGCACTTGGAGAACTTAGCATATAATTCATTTCCTCTCAATGTATGTAACACAGCTCTTAAGTGATTTGCATGCATCTCTTCATCTGGGGAGTAAACCAGAATATCATCTATGAACACAATCTTAAATAGATCTAAAAATGACTTAAAGATTCTATTCATGAGGTCCATAAACACAACAGGGGCATTTGTAAGATTAAAATGCATCATCACAAATTCATAATACCCATATCTGGTACTGAAAGTTATCTTTGTTATATCTTCTTCTCAAATCCTGAGTTGATGATATCCTGACCTTAAATCAAACGAAAACACTGATGCACCTTTCAACTGATCAAACAAATCATCTATCCTTGGGAGAGTATATTTATTCTTCATTGTCAGCTTGTTCAATTCTCTGTAATCTATAAAGAGCCTTAAGCTTCCATCCTTCTTCACGAACAGTAAAGGAGCACAACCCCAAGGGGAGGGAGGTACTATGCCTGATGAATCCGTTATCTAGCAATTCTTGCAATTATTACTTCAACTTCTTCAGTTTTTTTATTGTCATTCTATAAGAGGCTTTAGCAATAGGTTCAGCTCCTATCACCAATTCAATAGAGAATACTATTTCTCTACTTAGAGGTAAGCCAGATAAATCATATGCAAACACTTCTAGATATTCCTGAACAACAGGAATATCTTTCAGCTCTTTTTCCTCCTTAACATAGGCCAAGAAGCCTTCATATCCGTTCCTTAACAGTTGAAAATTTAAGGATGAAATCATAGTAGTAGCAGTTATCCATTTATCTCTCTGAAATTTAAATTCCTTCATCCCAGGCATTTGAAATCTAACTTCCTTCTTATTACAATCTATAGTCACGAAATGACAAGATAACCAATCCATGCTTAAGATTGTATCAAATTCACACAATGGCAAAACAGTCAAATCTACTTCTAAATTCTCATCACCTATCCTCAAGTCCACATGATAACTCCTATTAGTTTTCATTTTATTCCCATTTGACATTAGAACTGACAATGATTTTAACATAATTGTAGGAAGCAAATTTGTAAATCTAACAAACCCTTCTGAAATAAAGGAGTGTGACACTCCAATATCAAACAATACTCTAACTGGTTTGTTACACATTAAGATTGTCCATAATCACATAAAATTCATAACATCATTATAAAACATGACAGTCATTGTTCATTCATATCATATAATATTTTTCATTACAATTAATTAAATTACATATTTGTAACAACATCAGGAAACCCCTTAGCTTCTTGTTGGGACAATCCATAGACTCGAGGCTGAACATTCTGACGAGGCTGACCTTCAGAAGGAACAGATGCTATAAACTCCACAATTTTTGGTCTGTTAATTGTCCTCTGAGTATTATTACATGTCCTTACCTCTGTAGCATATTTCTGTCTCAAAAGAGGACAAGACTTTGCCATATGTCCAGGCTGATGAAACCAGTACTAACAAGTATTAGTAGTAGAGAGACACTCTCCCTTATGCATCCTTCCACACTTTCTGCATACTGTAGCAGCTGCGGCACTACTGTCAGAATGGCTGAGTTTGGGCTTCTTCCAAGTAGACACTTTAGACTGAGCGGACTGAGTGTGAGTTTTGGCCTACCCTCAATCTTTCTTTTCTGGAAGCCCCTCCTCTGAGTTTCCTGCAAGTCCATCTCGATCCTTCTGGCTCTTTCCACCAAAGTGGAATAGTCTTCAATTCAAAAAGGTATGAAATGTTACCTTATTATATCCTTCAGTCCAGTCAGGAAGCAGTGTCATTTTTCTTCAGCATTTGGTATCAGGTGAGGAGCATATCTAGAGAGCATAATGAATTCTACCGCATACTGTGAAATAGATCAATCTCCCTGAACCAATATGTTGAACTTATCTTGCATTTGTCTCCTTACTGACATAGGTACAAACTAGTCTCTGAATATCTTTTCACAAACTTTTCGCATGAGACTTGATTGCTGGATCGCCCTCCAAAAGTCTCTTGCAGATAGCTCCGCCACCACCTTTCTGCCTCACCATCAAAGGCATAAGCAACGAGTGTAATCCTCCTATCTTCAGGGCAAGGCATGCCCTGCAAAATATTCTCTATTCTCATCAGTCAATTCTCAGCCTCTATAGGTCCACCACTTGAAAACAACGAAAGTTTCATATCTTGAAATAGCTTTAATTTCTTATCCATAGAACTACTCCCACTTCCACTAGCCTAAGTTTGGGAGTTCCTAATCATCTGAGTCATCGTTGCCATCATTTGAGCAAATGACTCCATTGTGACACTGCTGCCACTTCCTGAAGGATCTGTTACTATATAGGTAGCCCCCTCCTTGCTTCACCTACATTGCCCTCAGTGGCAATAGGCTCAGGATTCATTGACCCTGCTTCATTCTCAATGCCATCAGTGGCATTCTGCTCAATATCCATATCCTTGAGACAAAACATAATATCATAAGTCAAAAATTCATAAAATTCACACTTCCTATACATTTCAAGACTCATACAATTATACTATATGATCTTTCATATTGATCTGTATTAAACATTTTCTCTAATACCACTATTATAATGACCTGGCCTGGCTAACCTTTAACAGGGAGGGAACAGACAATTGTACATAAAAACACATATAACATTTAAATCATAACAGTTTCATTTCATAAAAGACGTAAACATAATATCATCCATACAACTTAAGAAAGAGCCACTAAACATCCAACTTAAAATTTTTCAACAATTTCATCAAAACATACAATCACTAAAAAAAACATAAAACATAATACAATAACAAACTCCTCATTACAATCAGTGACTCAACTCATAACAGAAATATAAAAACATGACATATTGAGGTCCTCTATGACAGTAGATAAAATGTCGTCTTGTCATCACTTCCTATCGCTTTCTCCTGAAAAATATTCCCCAAAGTAGGGTGAGCCAACGCTCAGCGGGTAATAAGCATTTATCTTAAATTCATAAAATAATTTTAAACATATCATTGAGCATGAATGAAGACAATTAAAAGATTACATAAAACAATTAAAAGATTACAATAAATATTGGTAGGCATAAATCATAATACTTTTTCATATTCAGTTTTCTAGAAGCTTTTCCTTTAAAACCTTTTTTCTCTTTTTTTTTATAAACTTTTCCTTTCTCATTTATAATTTTTTTATTAAATACATAAAATACATAATATAATATATAATAAGCACCCGTACCGAAAGTACTAGAAATTTTGTACTGATCGAGTACACCGTCAAATTTATTATCATTCCTTTATCATTTGGCTCCGAAGAACCCATTTATCACTGCCTCTGTAGAACCCTTTTACCATTGGCTCTGGATCAGCATGCACATGCAAATAATAATATTTATATACATCAAAGAGACTAAAATTATTCATAGAATCATATGTTGTTCAAAAATTTTCGTGTATAATTCGGTATCAGTTATGCCTTGAATTTTTTGTTTTACAAATTTTAAGAATAAACACAATGACATGAATTACATATGAAAATGAAGCAAAAAAAAGAAATTTATAAACATTAATATCTGAATATTTCTTCAATAATCATAACATTTGAAATTGAATTATTTACTTAATTTAAATTCATAAACTTAATTTAATGCAAACACCTACCACATAAATATCGCAAACCACACCGATGCCACTTAAGTTTGAAGCGTCCTTGTAATTAACAACTAAGTATAAATATAAACATTTTTATCTAACCTTAATCATAACATATTTTCATTAAAAGATTAATTTAATTTTTATTTTTGAAATTAAATAATTTCTTAATTTAAATAATTCCTTAATTATTATGTTACCTTAATTCGTTTAACTCCATATTTTACCCAAAATAAACATTCACTAATTTTCTAATTAAAATAAAATTAATTAAATTTTGGATTTATTAAAAACCCTAAATTTAGAAACGCTAAATTCATTAATTACCTCAAATCAACATGCCAAAGTTTCCCCAAAACCTAATTTAATAATTACCTTAATCTTTTTCGGAATTATTTAATAAGAAAAATTAAAAAAAAATACAAATTCTTAAAAAAACTTAAAATTTCGTTTTAGAAACATTCCTAAGACCCAATGTTTAAAATTGCGTAATCGGGTATTGAGGCGTTTTTCGTTCATGAGGCGAGGCATAAGCCTCGAGGCGTTTTGAGGCGTAAGCCTCAAAATCAAAAAATTGTGTAAACATAAAATGATAAATTTTGTATATACTAATGAGTAAATAATATATAAAACATAAAAATGCACAAGATATGAAGTGAAATCAAAATATCCCAATAATAAGACAACATGAAATATAGTTCAACTCAAACTCCATCTTTCCCAAATCACATTATTCTTTTAATTAACATATAATTCAAAAAATAAATAGCAATGACATATCACATAAGAACTCATAAGTCATCAGCACTGTCATCACCATGTTTAAAAATGCACAATTAGGTATTGAGGCGTTTTTTGTTTCTAAGGCAAGGTGTAAGCCTCAAGGCATTTTGAGGCGTGAACCTCATAATAAAAAAATTGTGTTAAGTGCAAATAAATGTTAAAAGTAAATTTTTATATAATACTCAAATAATATGTTAAAAAATAGCGACAAGTTAGAAGTTAAGAGGAAGTTGCTGCGACTATGGGGTACACGAAATGTGATTTGTTCGCGACTTTACTTCAGGATTTATGTAAGTTTTAATATATATCGGGTGAGGCGAGGCAAGTTGAGGCGTAAGCCTCATAAAAAAAACTTGAGTAAGCCTCAAGGCGCTTTTCACTGGAATTGCGCAAAGGCCGGCCTCAAGGCGAGCCTCATATTGCGCAATTTTAAACCATGCTAAGACCTATAAAAATCATTTTTGTGAAAGCACTTGAAGAAATTTAAATTTTAGGAAAAACCTTAATTTTCAAATCTCAAAATTAATTTCATAAAACTTAAATTAAATTCCATAATTATCTTCCTAACACCATTAGGAAACATCTTGGTGAAGGAATTTTGAAAGAAAATAAAGTTTGGAGAACATCCTAATTTTTCTCTTCCAAAAATTTTTGAGATAAGATGGATATTCTTAAATCTATGGCATACCTTATTCTTCCCTTGACTTCCTCTTCGATTTCCCTCAAATCCCTTCGCCGGAAACCACCGCCGGAGCCGCCGTCGAAAAGCTCCCGTCGCCTCTCTCTCCCGTCAACTTCTTTCCTTAAGTTCGATCGAACAAACAATGGGGACCAAATGAAATTTGGTCCCTTTACGAGTGATGAGTTTTTTTTATTTACATAATGACTTAATTGCCTCACTTAAAACATCTCCACTTAAATAATTTCTAGGGGTAGTTTAGGTATTAGGAAACTTCTAACATTTTTATCTCCCAAATTAAGCGAAATTAAATATAGATTTTATATACCAATTTGCTCCAAATTTTGTTTAGAGTTTTATAAAATTTATTTTGTCGAATTCCGATGACATTGAATTTTTACTTAAATTTCGTCGCGACACATGGGACTTGAGCACAATTGACAGGAAATTGAACATAAAAAATTGGACCACATGGAACCAAACTTGAAATTACACGGAATTGAACCTAACATCTAAAACGAAGCCTATAATTTACAAAATAACAAAATTAAATATACAAGCAAGGACTGTAGTTGATAATAATTTCAAGAATAATCGGCTTACAAGTAAAGATCAAATGGAAAACATGCAATATGCTTACAACAAATAATTTGAAATTTTCAATAAATATTGGAAGTCATCATGCCGATTGGAATGCAAATGCCAAGCAAACAATGATGCAAGACTCGTTATGTATATTACAGAATGTCCTCGAGGACAAGAGACTTGTAATGAGCCATCTATGAATGGTAGCATGTAAACATCCATTGATATGCTTATGAGCAAAACATGAAAGATATGTAGATGAATACAACAACACTTTCCAGTCGATATCAACGCACAAACGAACATTTAACCTCACTACAAACAATAACAATCAACATGCAATGAATTGCCAACCAAGATTCTTTGAAGAGTTCGAAGCAAATACAGCTTGCATACAACTAATGTCGCTTAACTGCAAACAAGCACACTAATCCCCTACAAGCCATGGTGATCAACGCGCAATGAATATAATGAATTCCTTGCAAGTACTGATGAGGGGTTGCAACAAACGAATTAGCCTGCCTAAGTAGCAGCAGTAGATATGTTGTAAGGATGAGGGGTCTTTTGTGAACAAATGAAAGATGATATATGAATGAATGCTTATCACTTGGTAGTCAGCACCAGTATGCAGATGGATACATCAACTCATTTGCAAACAACAAAACCCCTTGCAAACATACACAGCACATCATACGATGAATGTGAATATCTTCTAGCAATGAAGAAAGGTTTGTCGTATATAAAATAGTATGCCTACAAGTGGTAACCAGCAACATGCAGTGAATGCTACGACATTCCTACAATTCTGAATTGGATGGTCACCCCGCATAGCCTGTGTTTAGAATGGCTTAAGGAAATTGCACTTTGGCTTCCTCGCCCAATTTTACAGTCATAAAGGACTTCACAGGAATCATATTAAGCAACTTGTCAACAGAAATTACATGGATTAGAATCAACTTGAATTATGTTGGAAAAGAAAACACAAGCTTTCGATGAATGAACATCTATATTTCTTTTAGATGTTTTGTTATTTGGGACTAAATATTTATTTTATTTTCATCCAAAGATGAAGAGAAAAGATATCCCCAATGGAGTTGCCAGAAATTTATTGGCTCAAAAAAACAGTGCATATACATGAATCCCGCTTTGCAGACATTGGATTTCGTCTTCCTTGGGTCAGATTATAGTTAACCAAATTTTCCCTGAAGGTAGTGTCAAGAATTAGTTAGATCTAGGTCCTTACTTCCCATGAGTGCAAGCACTCATAATTGATTACCCCTCTTAACACATAAGAGAGAACTCTCGATTAATGATGAATAAAGTTTGGGTGTTTTAATCTCAATTGTGAAGAAAATGGAGGTAAACATTATCAAGATCCCATGATATGTTGTCCTAAGTATACAAAATGGTTCAATTTACCAACATTAACAATCATTAACCGTAGTGTCCAGGGAATCTGATTAGCAGTCATGAGTTGAATCTTCTCAAGGATCCTTAGTAAACTGAGAAGCTTATATGTAAATTTTAGTTTTATTACGATTTTGGGATATACATCTATTAGAATACCTAGAAATTATTTTGATTTTGGGTTTATAACTTCATTTAGAAGTTACCTAAAAGTTTAAATTAAAGCGGATCTTACAGCTTTTTTGAGAAGTGGCTCATTAGCGGGTCTTACAACAAAGCTCTAGAGCAAGGCTGGCCATTAGTTTTGAATTTAGTTGATAGGTCTTACGACTCTCTTAGAAGTTGTCTATCGGTTTAATTTGGAGTGGAACTTACTACTCTACTTATGAGTAGGTCTTACAGTTTCCTAGCTCTGCAGCCAGGCTACCTGAGAATTTAATTATTTGGGTAGGTCTTACAATTTCCTTTTTGAAAGTTGCAAAAAAAGTAGGTCTTACAACCTAATCTTTTAGATTAAGATTCTTGTTGGTTCAAATTTAATTTCAGAGGAGTTTTTCTCAAATAACAGGTCTTATAACTTCTTTTATAAGATGTATGAAAGTGGGTCTTACAACTTAATCCTTTAGACTAAGATGCCCGTTAGTTTTTGTTCAAGAGTTCGATATTTTATTTAGAAATTTTTCAAAACTAAATACATATAAGAGAGGAGGAACGGAGAGGGGGTTGATCACAGAGTTCACGCGAAACGGGAGAGGGCACGCTAAGCGTTCGAGCCTAGGAGGCATGCAAGCAGTTCAATCAGGTGTTTGTTCGGGCTTGATCGGAATGTCAGAGCATCTGCAATAGGAAGCCTGAGGTAAGACGCAGGGTTGGCGTTCAGTCTGGAGTGTGGAGGCGAGACGGTGTGCGAAGGCAGCTCGGTGTTGCAGCATGCTTCAGATGAACACAGAAGGCTGGGGTGTGAGCGGAGACTAGGATGTCGGACGAGACAGGCAAAGGCGGAAGTTCTTTCTGACGAGGAGGTGTCGGATACGGGAGATTAGTTTAGCATTGGATGCATGTTAGACAATTAGAGCTGATGTATCGGGTAGGGGAAACCCCGTGACACTGATCAGGTCGTACATATTATCACCCATCTGAGTGCACTGGCGAAAGCCGCTATCCTCAATGGTTGATCATATGTATGATCTAATCTACCCTCTCATTAGCCTGCTTGCGAAGAGCGTGGAGGCCTGCGATCGTTTCTATCCCTTGAGGTAATGCGATTATATACCCTCTACACTCTGTAGCGGTGGATCCCTTTCGAAGGTCCACATCGTGGACAATGTGGGTAGTGGTGGTTACGAGTGATCTTGTGTCGTGAGGGAGTTACATGGGGTTTGGCTTAGTCAACATGGGGGCTGATCAGCTAATTAACAGTCAACACACCGCTACTTCCTATTGGTTGATTTCTCAAGTCTTGAATTAATTATGTCATTACTATCATCACTTGTGTCAGTACATCAGGGTTAACTGCTTAGGCATTGTTCTTTATATATCTTCTTCAGTATCAATTTGAGTTCTGAAATACAATTACAATGTCTTATAAATTCATAATTTATTATCAATTCAATTTCAATAATCAATCTAATAGCTCTTTTAGTATGATTCATATCCTAATTGGTTTATGATATCACTTTTATCACGACCTGGCCCGGTTGCTCGAATTAAGGAGGCGGGAACGAACAGTCGTACGTTAATAACATTTCTTTAAATTCAAAAACATTTTATCATATATATTCCAACGAAAAACTAAAAAACCATTAACACAATTTCCATCAAACTACAAACAAAATCTTTCAAATACTTAACATTTACATAAATCATATATTACCTAGTTGCATTTGTGCATCGTCTTCTGTAGACGTATTCCTCTCCTCTTTCAGCAATTTCTAAATGTCAGGAGACTTACTTGAAAGCTTAGTTTAACAGATTGAGTTTACATGATAAACTCAGTGGGTAATTACTCTTATAATATAACAATTATACAAAAATATACAATGAATTATATGTTTTTTTTTCTTTCTTCTTTTTATCTAATATATACATAAACGTATCAATTTATATGGGATAAATCTTTATTATATCTTTGTCCAATAACATATTCCTTTTTCATTTTATGTTCATTCATTTTTTTCATTTTCATTTATCCCTTTCCCCTTTCATTTAGTACAGGAGCACTGTCTAAATGCACTAATAAAGTTACAACCATTTACATTTCCTTTTCCATAACATTTTTTATTTAACATGCACAGGTACGTTGCTTCCCCAGCCAATATCATACAGGGATGAACTTCCGTAAATTAACATACATATATATTTTCCCTCTTTTATTACTTTTATTTTATATAAATCATTACTATTATATACATTATGATATAACCTTAGCATATAATAATTCTCAAGGTTATTGCATATTTAACATTTAAATATATTATCTATATAATGATTGATATATCATCAAAAATTAATCATGATTGGGCACTAATCTCGGGGCAAAATTGAGTTGGCAACTTTCAAAATTAAATCTAGGACCATTCAAGCTCCGATTTCAGCAAACTTATAGTTGAACTAAAAATCTCGAAAAGAAGAATACAATGACACCAAAATTCGACCCAATATGAGCACAAATGGGTCCAAATTGAAGACCTAAAGCACATTTAGAAGGTTTTGGAAAACCCATAAATGAGACAACAAAACAATTTCCAAACATGACATGTTTATAGTCAAATCGAGTGGCTCGTCGAGGCAAATCAAACGAGCCCAAGATCATCGAATTTTGATATCATTAAGACATTAAAAATTTTGAAAAACAGTCCACAATCAAGGGAGTCGATATCGGTTGTCTATTCAAAACACTACCAACAAGCCCTTGATCTTCTCCCTATTTACAGTCCATGTTACTCTCAAAAAACTATAAATAGAGCTCTCATCCTTCATTAAGAGGGTGCAAGCAAGGAAGAGAGGAAATGAAGAGAAATTAGAGTTCTCTGGCCATCAGACTTCTCGGCCACCAGCCACCTACCATCACCAGACTATCACCGGACTTCTGCCCGACAATCGATTATCGTCGAACTTTCTTGTCTAACTACCAGATGTTGTTGGACTTTCGCTCGACCACCAACTATCACCAGACTTCTGCCTGGCCACCAACTGATGCCGGATTTTTGCCCGACCACCTATCGTTGTCGGACTTTCGTTTGATCCTTATTCGTCGCTAGATTTCAACCTGATAGTTAAGTATTATAATCTAATCGTCCTAAAGTTCAAGAACAAACCAATCATTTGCAATCCATTCAAATATTAATGGAATCATTTCAATTAGGCGTGGCCCCGTGATTTTTCCCTTCAGGGATTTCTACATAAAAAATTTTGGTGTTTCTTTTTTCTCTGTTTGTCTGTTGGATATTCATGCAACAATAAGACGAAAAGATTTTCCTACTTTACTGCCGTGAATATTCTAGCCCGCAACAATGATAATTCCGTATGCTTATAACTTAAATTTAAATTTTCTTTATTGTTTTAATTAATTTGTATAACATGTAGTAATTGCAACAATTACAAGTAATTATAATTACATAAAGAAAAGAATTTGAAATTGTCATAAAATAATTATGAAAATTATCCACTTTTATACTTCAGGCTTCAGCTCCTTTCAAATTTCGACCTTTGAAATAATCTTCCTTATTATAACCTAAATTCACATACAATCACATAAATTATTACTATATTTAACTTTCATTAATTTTACATTTTAATGAATTCTTGCCTCAAATCCCTTGAGATATCCTTTATTGGCTTCAACACTTCGCCTTCACACGCTAGATTAATCCTATTCTTTTCTGTTCCAATTTATATTAATTAACATATTACTAAATAATTTTGAAGGGTTTCTCAAAGGTTAAAGAAATAATAATAAATGTCAAGTTTCTAACTTGCATCGAGCAAATAGGAGCGTGCACAAGAAGAAACATGAGGATTAACTCGACAAGCATAAGTTGTCACGCATCGAGCCCGCGAAGGGTGAAGTATGATTTTGACTTTAAAGTAATTAAATTTGATTACAACATATCAATTTTATTCAAAATTGTGGATTGAAAATTAGATTTTCTTTTTTTTTTTTGGTAAAAAAAAATTGGGTGGGAATATCCTGACCAAAATTTGGCTAGGATGAATTTAAAGCTATTAGATTTGCTTTGAGAGGAGTCAAACAAGAATTAATTGATTGTCCATATATTGTACTCATCTCAAAGCAACTTTAAAAGGTTTGAAAGCACATATTGACAAAATTTTAGTTGGGATATCCTAACCCAATTTTTCTCTATTTTGTTTCATGCTGATCTTAAAGGATTCCCATGGCATTGAAGTTTACAACTATTTCTCATATTACCTACAGCTCCCATTATGGGAGCGTGCAGAATTTGATTTTGGCAGTTTCTTTGTTATCTGAAAGATCGGGAGAAGGCAGTATTCGTGGCTTTTGCTGATATAGTCCCGATATTACTTACAAGTTTCAACTAACACGTTGTTGTTGTTTGTATAAGAGCATATGGAATTTTAAAATAAGGCTGTCCGTAACTCTTAACCTTTTGATACTTAGGCTTCACTTGGGACGGCTTTTTAAATACTTCTTAAAGCAAATTTTTAATGCAAAAATTTTATTTTTTATATTAAAAAAGTACTTCAAGAAGTAGTAAAAAAAAGTCATCCCAAATGAAACCTTAATTTAAATTTGAATTGAGACAATCCTATGTCAATCATATCTACTAGCCTAGGGTATAAGAAGGCACATAATTGATGAACGTTTGCAAAATAAAATTTCAGTTCTAAAATTTTAATTTTGTAAGTTAAAGTTGTTTATGTGAATCACTTGAGTATGTATAAGTGTGACTACCTAATGCTGGAGGAAGACCTCTCCTTTGTATCAATTTGAATCCTGATTTTTATTTTTTGTACTTTGGTAACTTCTTCTTATTTCAATTACATATTTCTTCTTGGCTTATTAGCACAACTGATTTTGTTCAAATTTAATAAAACAACAATCCTATTTGTGGGAATTAAACTAGAATTGCTCTATGATTTTCTATGGCTCAAAATTTTTGCTGATTTTATGTGGTTCAAAATTTTTATTAATTTGCTTAGATTAATTTTATCATTTTATTGTCACTTGGGTTCTAGCTTTTATATTGACTGATTATAATTAAAGAAAGCAAGTTGTTGAATTAATTTGTGATTTGCGATATGCAAAAAACCCAAGTTCCCTTCTTGAGTTCATACAACACATCATATTAGTCATGTTAGGAAACACTAACCCCGACTCACGTCATTCATCATCCTATAAAGTAATTGATTTCCGCGGCTTTAGCTTTTCCCTATGGTAAAGAATGGATCTACATATCAAATGTGCTGTTGTAAAGCAGTGTTTTTAAAGGAACTACAAGACTTGCTCTCACGATACAATTCAAACATGCCATAAATTAAGAAAATGTTGTGTAGTAGCAAGCAGGACAAAGAATGAAAAATATTTTACCTCATGCGGATACACCTCATTTAGGCTTCGTTTGAGATGTCTTTCTTATTGCTTCTTAGAGTAGCTTTCTAGAAAAAGCTGCTTTCCTAAAAAGCTACTTTAAGAAGCAGCAAGAAAGCCGTAATGTTAAGAAAAGGTTAAGAAAGTCAGTTTACTACAACAAATAGGAATTATCATGTCGGATTAGAAGATTTATCCCAAAAAAAAAAAGGTTCAGAAAGGAACAAGCCTTTTGTTAGTTAAAGATAGAACAACGTTAAGCACTCCAACAGGACACAAAAAACTATTTATTTGCTTTTAGCATGCATGAAGAAGATATTTCAGTGGCTAATCGTATTAATCAAAAGAGTAATTCCTGGTACATACCACTGGCTTGAGCAGCTCTTCTAGAATTTCTTTGAGCATGTCTCAACTTTAAATCAATAATATGAGAAGGCAACTCAGCTTCGATCAGGACATGCAGCGGCTCGTTCAAATGTTCATAACCTGGCCGTCCCATATGTGTTTCCTCCTTCAATGTGAGAAAAACAAATAATAAAATCTTGACTTCAAGCATGAAAATGATAGCAATCACATTAATAGATTGAGACCATTTTGATAAACAAGTTTCCTGCTAATGTTAAAATTTATAAATGTTCATACTATTACAAGTTTCAGATGTCTGAATACAGCATGGACCTTCAAAGCCTAACTCCAAAAGCCTTAACAAGAATCAAGTTTACCTTGTCTCCATGAATATCAAAAGAATCAATTTTTTTTTTTTTTTTTTTTAAATATCAAAAGAATCAATGTTTATACAGAAATCACAAGGATTATGTGCAAATTAAGGCCTATAATACAGAAAAACTTGAAAGAAATTAACAGCTAAGATGTTCAAATATGGAGAGGACCTCTGGACAAGCGTATAAAGAGTATTGTGACTAAATCATCTCAAATACATATGCTTTAGGAAATTGTTGGGCACTGTATATATGTGTAGTTCACGTGATTTGTAAAACCACTCCCAACTGATGCATCAGCGCCAAAACATACTGTTAAGTAAAAGTTATGTAATATTTTATTGTGTTAAATTCCCTTGAATATGTTTGTTTTTAATTTCTGTTGTACAGGAATATCTAAAAAAAAGAAAAAATTCATGAGTATGGAACCAACGCCGCAGCACTGAAACCATTAGCAACGTAGCGTCAATGCAATGTCGTTGACGCCCCGGCGCCATATCAGGATATTGTAACGTCGGAGCCTCAAAAAAAATTGTATTTAATTCAGCACCCTAGTAGAAAAAAGGTCAGCACCACAGCACTTCACAATGCCACAGCGCCAAAAATCAACATTGCAGCACCGAAGTTTCAGGAAAATTGCACAATAATTAAATGTCGGAGCGCTGATCTCGTAAGCATTGCAACGTCGGATAATGTAAGCGAGCGCCGCAGGGCCCAACTTTTGCAGTGCCACAACAAAGCTATTAACAAAAAGAAATGCTACGCCTGATCAGTCAAACGTCACGCTAGATTAGCAAATAGCCATGTCGTGTAAGCCTAGCACCGTAGTGGAGAACATTTAGAAGCGCCGAGGCGCTAGTTTATATTATAACACCGCGACGCCTGAGCCATTTTGTAATAAATATAAATAATTTTTCTATTTTTTTATGTGAGAGTGTTGAAGTTCTGAATAATTTTCTTAAAAGAGAAGCCAGAGGACAGTTAAGTGCATACTTTAGAGTGGCTAGATAATATTGTTGTGAGAAGTAAGCATTTGGAGAAGAAAGAAGTGTGGAGCGCAAAGTTACAAGGAGAGATTCACTTTAAGAAGGGTTCATCTGTATGATCTGTTTGGGATCCTTAATCCCGGGTGATATCATTTAACTCTTTTCTACTTGTACTTTTTTTCTTGAGTAAGAAATGAAAAATTGTTGTTGTTTTGTTTTTATTCTATGGCCGGCTAAACTCATAGTTGTGAACTAATACTATGAAAACCTAAGTAATTACTAATATAGACTCTTGTGCTTTAAATTTTGAATGGTCATTTTTAATATCTCGCTCTTTATTTAATCTATGCAGTGACGATGTGTAGAATTAAAACCTACTGTGATATATTGCCTCGATGGAGGAATATTGGAATAATTAGGAAAATTGGAATGAAATACTTGCATGTCTAGACATAGGATAATTAGCATTCTAGAGTCTATGGAGATAGAACAACTGTAGAAATGTCATAAACCTTTCTTTACATCCTTACAAGCTCAAGAGAGATCTAGGGATGCATATGCTCTGGTTCACAACTAATTTAGGAGAGTCTACTTAGGAAAGCTTAGCATATTTCACTGTCATTAGTCCAAAACATTTTATCTATTGGTATCTTCACTTTTCTTCTGCAATTCTCATTCTAGATAGAATACAGCCCTGATTTTGTTGTGTAGAATAATTTTAGTAGCTTGAAATAGACGGTACTTAAACAATTGTGTGAAGCAGAACACTTCCTCATGGAATCGACCCCTCTCATAACACTTATTAACTTAATCAACAAGCGCACTTGCTTTTTTAGTGCAAATTAATATTTGAATAAACATAAGCATAGACCAACACAAACAACCCGCATCTCCCCATCCCATCACATACTTCAAAGAATGTTTATCCTAAGCCATCCTCAAATCTACTGAACATATTAGTAATCTTTTGCAAAATTATTACAGTCAGAAGACAAAAATCCTTGAAAAAAACTACGCTTGTATTACCTTAAAAAGCCACTCATCAAGCTTCTCTTAACTAAACAAAATCATATTAAAAAAAAACTCTTCATTTTCCTTTCGATAAATGAATATACAATAATTCAAACAATTTCAAAAATCGCTTCTATGAAACTTAGAAAAACTGAAGTCACAAGTTGGGGCAGAAATTTCACTTATTATTAGTGTCAAATTGAAGGTTTATGTTTTGACAAGCAACTTTTTTCGTGATTTTGTTATAACCAGAAAATATTTAGTTAGCTTATTCACCTTTCCTAAAGGAATATTCGAATTTATATATTCATTATAACTATTTTTGCATAAATCCAGAGTGAAGCAAATATCTTAGAAATAAGATAACTTATGAAATAAATAACAGGACATACATATAACACAACATCAATTCTCAATTCTTGATAACATCATAACAAATCTATGATGTATGAAAGGCATGTCAAAAAATAGCCCAAATTGAAGGAGGAAATTATCAACCAAGAGCATCTATTATCCTGACAAACGAAAAATGACTGTTAACCTTGCCAGGATCCTTTATTGAACCTTTTCCTCTAATATAAACACGACAACCAGTTGAAGCTTCCACGCGTTTTAGAGAATTCCCTCTGGGTCCAAGAAGGCGTCCCACAAAATTGAACTGAAAAGAATTAGAAGTTAAAGACAACTCAAACACTAAGAATTCAATAAATTTATAAATGGAAAGGTACATACATTAGGATACTTATGCACTGGAATTTCTAAACGCAATATTTTCTTGACAAAGTGTGAACTAGGACTAGCCGGAGCACCTTGCCAATCCATTGTGGTTCCTTGAGGAAATTCTGACCTCTGCTCAAACCATTATAAGAGAAGAACGGAAGAGGCAAATAATGCACTTGCTACCATATGTAACAGTCAAAAGTTCAAATTAATAGATAAACGGTATAATCAATTCTTTAAGGGCCAAACAATAAGTATGGAAACAAGAAAATGTCCCGAGAATTTGTTTCAACATGTTAGGTGTACCAAACATACTTTCCAAGATTGGTTACCCTATGTAGGTTAGCCAGAAATTTTTTTTGTCAACCAAAAGAAAAAAATCTCAGCAAGGGATTCAATCAGAATAGTTAGCACTCTCATATGAGATAGTAGCCGGTTTCAGTGTTAAGGCACATGAGAGTATTGGGTTTGGATAGGTAAACAAATATTCTAGTGTCCAAATACCAAATGATTCACCCTCTTCCATAAGCTTAAGGTTTAGGGTTGAAAAAAAATTTTTGATCACTCCTATGTATGGACCAACATTGATCTCCTTTTGATTTCATACTGCTTAATAAGTAGTATCAGAACAGAAGGTTCAGTTGGTATCTTCTATTATGGTTAAACAAGGCTCAAGAAAATGTGACTCCCGTGACAACATCATGTGGTTGAGAGTTTCCTGGTGAATGATATTTTGTTGATCAATACACTACAACCAAGATAAAGCAGACAAAGAATATATATGTAAAATAAAACTTAAATCATCACTTGTACCAGATCTCTGCTCATATTGGTGACCCATCCTCTGCAAGCGGCGCTAATGACAGTTAAGCGTGCAACCTCACCTCGATCCCATTCCCACCCTCGCTAATAAAATGCGGACAAAGGCTCTTCTTCGCACCTCTTCTCTTCCTGTTCGTAAGCTCGTTAGCTTCTTCCCCTTTCCGCAAGCATCCCGGCATCAAATCCATTAGCAAACTCCAACTCCTATCGCAAGCTCTCGGAATTCTTCCCGCATTCCCTCTGTCTCTTCCGATCTAGCCGAACTCATCCATCACCATCGGCCTCTTCACCCAACGCCAAGACTCCCGATTCACCGAGCTGAACTCCAACCTTCTCCTATCTCCATGTTTTCAACCGCAACAATTATTTTAGGAATGAACGCTTGTATGGTTCTCCCAGACAAGTTGAGTCACATTCAATCATTACAGTTGGAAGTTCAAAGTAATGGTCACAAATTCCGGAGCACAGGACATCAAAAGTCACTTACTGATTTCTATATGAGTTCTGGGAAGTGAAAGTCAAATCAAGTCATTATGGAGTGAGTGAATCTCAATTCAATCATGTTCTGAACATTGAGTTCGATAAGATTATTGAGGCTTGCAAGTTTCTTGATGAACAATGGTCATGCATTCAACATGCCTTCTACATACAAGTATTGAAGTACTACGACAAATGCAAACTTCTACGAGCTATTGTAGAAGACCAGTCAAATATCCAAAATGCCCCCGCACATGCACTGTAATATATGTATGCACATAGGTACATGGAAGGGGATGTATAATAAACCCGCATGGGCCCCGGCGAAGGTGTTATAAATACACACGTGACGTCCAGGGATACTGCGCAGGTCAATAAGTGAATTCAAGTTCAAACTTGATCCTTCTATGCGGATCAATAGGAGTCGACTAGGTTCAAATCATCAAACAAATATACGGTTGCGGCGACCAGTATATTTATTTTAATACATTCATATTAGGCCTTCAAGGCCTATAACAATAAGAATTCACTAATAAATGCACAAAACTAACGACGAACCCTATCCTCTGTTGGCAAGTTAACAGGGTCGACAGGGTTCAATCCATAAATAAAAAAGATCCCAAACACCCCGATGATGGCCGTGTTAAAGGTTTATATCAACCAGGAGGGTTCACAAATATCTTCAAAATGCCATCCCAAATACCAGAAAATCCAAATTTCTAACAAACATCCCAAAATCCAAAATATTTAAAATTGAAATTCAATACCATTAATCACTTAAAGCAAAATACATTCATCCTCCACAACAGCTTGCAAGGGTGGACAAATTGAAATTTATTTCGGCTCACATAGAGCTAATACCTAGTCAAAAATATAATTATGATCCATTCTCAAACAATCTCCTGCCACTAAAGATGTGGAATGTATCCTCTGACCTATGGTTTTGTCTCCAAATGGTACCGCAGGATAAACGGTTATGACCTGGGGCCCTCTGAACCAAGTGATTTTGCCGTCAAATGGCACCACGAAATACCGGTTATGGCCAGAGCCAATACGTTCCTTAGTGGCATCAAATATTTAAGACATGAATCAATAGGATATGATTCATAGGGCACAAAACCCTCTGTTAGCTAAGGTGGGTTCAAATTTGTCCCCTTAGACATACATACACCTCAGATCTACAAGGTACCCTTGAACAACGCAACCAATGGCTGCCGACAAGGATCCTTTTGTCAGGTTGGGTTGACTACCTCCTCTGACTAAGTAGACTAGGGACCACGATGGCCCAGGACAACTGAACCATGGGATCTTGATTGTGTCCATCATTCATTCCCCCACCATCCGTTTTAAGTGCAAGATGGTGAAATTTTTAATTTTAAATATCAAATCTTCCAAACACCCAAGCCCATGCTACTACTATATGCCTAATACTATATATCTATGGATACAACGTATCTAATTGATGACTAGCCTTAATTGAAAGTTCTCTCTCGTGATCGAGAGGGGTAATTAACTACAGGGACTTGCGCCTATAGGAAACCAGAACTCAGATCATAAAGTCCTCGTAAAATGAGGACAAAATCTCTGTGTAGTATCTTATCTACAAACCCATCTACCTTCCAAAATTTACCCCATAACTTATTTCAGTTAAAACTCTCCCGAAGGAAAGCACAGTGGTCAGAGGCCGCGGCCGAATTTTCGGAGCCCACAGATTTGAAGATGCATAAAAGCTTTGGTTCATGAGAAAGTGATGGCCAAGGATAAGAACTCTGCTAGACCGGTCCAACCGGTTTGATGGGACCGGTTCACGTGTAAGGAGGAGGAACCATCCGCCTCCTGTACGTGGATTATGACGCCGAACGCACGCCCGAATCTGCTAGAGCCATTTAGGAAATTTTTTTTGATGAATTAAGAGGGAAATTTGAATGTAGAGACTGTTTAGGGATTTCCTTTTGATTTGTATGCATTAAATACTTTGTTTTCCTTGGGTTAGGGCATCTTGAATTTGGCTGAAATTTGAGATCTCTTAGAGTTAGGTTTTCCTTTGGGCTCTAGCAGCGTCTAGAGATTTGGGAGAGATCGATCCTCCTCTCGAATTGAGGATCAACTGTATCTTGCTATTTTTCCATTTCTATTTTATCAAATAATACAAATTATCTACTATTTTTGTGATTTTGTGTCGATTGTGATAGAGAAAGCTCGATGTTTTCAAAGATTGATAGAAAATACTTGAGATTTACAAGTGTTTCCTATCAAACTCTCACATAAAAGGGTGATTATTACGAGATGTGCAAGCATGTAGAGTTTAATCACATTGTAAATAAGTAAAAAATATGTTATAGGAATACCAAGAAGTTGCGAACCTCCCAAAGGCTTAAACTTTTAAGTTGAAAATGTGTTTCACCATTAGTGTATCAGCCTAAACATAGTCCCTTTTTGGTTCTAAACTGCCCAACAATGAACTTGTATAAGTTCTTGTTCAATCACTTACTCTAAGGAAAGGGAGCCAATTCTTACCAGAAACGAGTGAAACATTATACAGATTGATCTCTACTATGTTTTCATCCAGTTTTCCTTCAACAAAATCTTTTAAACTATTCCGTTTTAATCAATTCCTGCATATAGATTAGTGAAGGAATGACACTAGATGGATCTATCAGGACTGGTTCAGCCAATCAAACCCACATCCTCTCTATTGTTATATGTAATTTCTAGCTTTCTTCAATAATTCTCTCCAAAGGGACTCTTGAGGTAGTCTTACGCTATAAATAGAGGGTTATCTCCTCGCTTGTTGGCAGATTTTTGAGAAAATTAGAAATTTTTTTCTTTTGCCTGTTCTGAGCTATGTATCCTGAAGAAATTCAGGTGGTGTTTCAACTCCATATCGAGCGTCATTTGATATCAGAGCCAGGAAGATGCATATGGGGGGGGGGGGGGGGGGGGGGGGGGGGGGGGGGGGGGGGGGGGGGGGGGGGGGGGGGGGGGGGGGGGGGGGGGGGGGGGGGGGGGGGGGGGGGGGGGGGGGGGGGGGGGGGGGGGGGGGGGGGGGGGGGGGGGGGGGGGGGGGGGTTATGTTTTGTATATATGTTCTGCATCCTGAACTATAATTCAGATGCCGGTTATCCCTGAAATATGGGTGATTGAATTTGGCAATTCAGCAGGAGCTGAAGGTTGCCATCTTGAAGCCCACCTAGGAGGGAGAAATCCAATTCCTTGGGGTGGATTTCCCCTAAATATTGAGAGGAGAGGAAGGAAAGTAAGTGTAGTGGGATCCGGGATTCTGCCAACATCACAATCGAAGCTTCTTCTTGATCTTTCAATTTGTTTCAGTGTACCAACAGCGGGCCTTTACCGTGCCAATCCGTTTTTACACACCATAGGGTGTTGTTTAGAGCCTATTTTCTGCATTTAGGGACTTACCGACAACAACAGGAAGATTGCAAGCAAGCCTCGCAGCCTAGGCGCCTGTAATGTCGATTTGCATCCACTGGAAAATCTGGTCCAAGAACAAGGAAAAAAAGTTTTTCTGAGTTGTCTTGTCGCCTACAAGAAAAGCACCTTAGGGCTTAGGCTAACAGACGATCAAATCTCATTCATGAAAGGATAAAACCAAGAAGGATATGGCAAGATGTCGCCTCACCAAAAGCATCAGTGACCAATTCAAGAAATAGTGATTGAAGATCTACAGCGAAAAATAACCCACCTTCAACAACGACTACTAAGGCTCAAACGAAGGAAAGACTTGGTCCCACTTGCCTGGGACTTTTCTGGCATCCGACCACGGAGCAAGTATGCCCCCATGGCGGCTTACAGATACTCCGTTCTGGGCGGATCCTTATGAACCGATGATGGAGAGGGTATATGGGCCGATTGAATCCCTTCTTCCCATGAAAACGTGTTTGAAAGGACACCTCATAAATCTTCCTCCACACCCTCGATTGAGTCCATCTTCGATGAGTTTAAAAATTTGTTGTTGAAATTGTCATCTTTGCCTTTTTATGATGAGCCAGTGTATGAAGAGTATGATGACGACATGTTCTTTGGAGTTCTTGGTTTTAATAAGAACGTGCATGATGATAAAAAAATCAAGCAAGATATCCAGCTGAAAGTATTCATTCATATCGTTCCAAATAAGGCAACAAATATGCTCTCCATCATTAATAATGGAATTGGTATGACTAAACCTGATCATGGCAACTAATTTGGCACCTTCACACATTCCAACACAAAGTTCATGGAGGCGCTAGTTGTGGATGTTGATGTCAGCATGATTGGTCAATTTGGGGTCGTGTTCAATTCAACTTGCCTTGTTGCTAAGAGGGGCATCATTATATGTTATATATAAGAATTTGGTGATGAGAAAGAAAAGAAAAAGAATAAGATCCTTAGATTCCTCAGCAAGTTTCATAAACTTCAGCTTATGCTGAAGTCACTCCTGGATAGGGAGAACGATATTGGATGGATTTATTTGGATTGGTTCAACCAACCAAACCCACCCCCTCTCTATTGTTATATGTAATTTTTACCTTTCTTCAATAATTCCCTCCAAAGGGACCTTGAGGTTGTAATAACCAGAAATTTTCAAGTAATAAAAATTTCAACACGTTATTTCTTTTAAAGTTTAAACAAGCCTAACTAATACTTTTTAATTATAATTAACTGTTAAATAAATTAATATTTACTAAACAGTTAATTACTGTTAAGTCGATATTAGCATTAATACTAAGTAAAATATTAAATGAAATTAGTTATTTCCATATTCCTGAATAGGTGCTTTCTTTGGATATGAAAAGATGTGAGAGCAGTTATTTGGTGTGGGGCCACTCTTCCAGTGGTTTTCAAGTGAGGATTGGAACCGGAAGGCTGAGAATTTGATTGCTGTATGCGAAGCAGGAAGGAAAGGAGTGGGTTAACGAGCAAAGCAGGGCAGAGTAAATGAGAGCATATTTTCTGGAGAGAAGTTGCAAGAGAAGAAGATCGGCACAGTATGTTGACGCATATTTCTGTATCGACCCGACCTCAATCGAGCCCGACTAGTCTCGACCATGCTCGATCGACTCGATCGATCAACGTTGAGACAATATCGACTCAAATTAAACTCCAATTTAATTAAATTAAATCAATTTAATTAAATTAAAATTAAATCAAATCAATTAAAACCCAATCGAACCTCGTCGAGCGTCGTCGAACCCAATTCGACGCTATTCGGCATCAATCGGAGTTCAATTTCGCAAAATTGACTCAATCGAACAAAATCGGACCCAAATCGACTCAAATCGATTCGGGTCGAGCCCAATTCGGAGCCAATTTCAGACCCAATTGATTGATTTGGGCTCAATCAACTCCCCAAATCAGAAAATTGAAACCTAGGGCTGAGATTTTTTTTTTCTCATTTCTCACCCAAAATTTGGGTTCAATGTACTCAAGTACATTCTCCTTGTTTCAAGTAACGAGAGAGGCTCATAGGCTCATTTGGGCGGTACCCTTGGTTTGTCCATCCGAAGCCAGAGCGAAACAAAGAGCGTGGGAGGAAGAGAGGGGAGCCATTCGGTTCCCCTGTTTTTCTTTTCGTTTCGGTCCCGCGACCCAGAGAGCGAGAGAACGAGAAAGGGAGGCGGGAGTCGCTCCCCTTGCGTGCGTCCGACCCCATCCAGGTCAGTTCCGGTGCTCTTCTCCGCTTGAGTTCGTCCTTCCGTCCCGAGAAGAGGAAGCAGAGCCGACTGGCTCTGCGTGTTCGTCCAGCCCGAGCGCAAGGAGGAGGCCGGCCGATTCTCCAAGCCTTCGGCCCCCTCTGATTTCTTGAAGGAAGGAATTTGAACTTGCTCTTTCCTACCTCTCAAGCAAAGGAAGAGGAGTAGGAAGACAGTGAAGGCTTGTGGAGGCTTCTCAGTCACCATAGAAGTCTACTCTTCCTTCGCCATCATCTCCGACGACTTCGAGGTGATAAAAACAGCAAGTAGGAAGCTGTTGGAGACTTCCAAACAGCAAGGGAGGACTTCTAAATCTTCCAAACAGCAAAGGAAGGCTTCTCCTCCCTTCTCTTTCAACTCCGGCGACTTCTCGACGACGAAATTAGCTCCGGGAGACTGTCGAACAGCAAAATCTGCTGTTTGGAGCGTGTAAACAGCAGCCATACAGCTTCCGAGAGCTTTTGAACGCTGAAAACTGCTGTCCGGAGTGCTTTGGACAGCAATTTGATAGGAAACACTTGGATTTCCAAGTGTTTCTCACCAAGATCAAGTAGATCCAAGGGAAAACTGCTGTCCACAGCAGAAAAATAGCCAAAATACAAGAAAAATCTGAGAGGAAAACGTAGGAAAAACGATGCAAACACTTTTATTTCGATAACGGATGAAAAGCACTTGCAAGATACAACTTTCCTTCAATTGGAGAGGAAGGAAAAACTCTCCAAATCTCTAGCCGTAGCCTAGAGCCCAAGAACACAAACCCTAGATCTCAAATAAGATTCAAATTCAAGATAAGCCTCTCTTCCCCCTATTCCTCTCAATTAAACATGAAAGGAGGATTACAATTTACCTAATTACCCTTCTCATTCAAATATTCCCTCCCAAAATTGAATTTACATCAAGTGGGCCCTCCTTGATGTTTCCCCCCCCCCCCTGGCCTGCTTTCTTCCGCCGGCTATAAGCCAAGACCAGTCCAGGGTGGACCGGTCCAGCCGGCCCAGGAAGGGCCGGCGTAACATTACCGCCCTCCCAAAGAATCACCTTGTCCTCAAGGTGAAAATCAGGAAACTGCTGTTTCGCCATCTCGTATGGCTTCCACGTGGCCTCGTAGTCAGGAAGGTTCTTCCACTGGATCAACACTTCCTTAGTTTCATCCTCTTTCTGGCGAACACCCCTCAGCTCTAAGGGTTCCATGATCACCTCTAACTCTTCCGTAAGTGTCGGTGGTAGCTCAGGAATGGCGATGTGGTCACCAATGACCCTTCTCAGCTGGGAGACATGAAAAACCGGATGTATAGTCGCTGATGGGGGTAATTTCAGTCGGTATGCTACTGCCCCAATCTTTTCCATCACTTCATAAGGCCCAAAGTACCTTGGAGCTAACTTTTCATTCCTCCTGTTGGTGACTGTCTTCTGCCTGTATGGACGTAGCTTCAAGAACACCCTATCCCCTGCCTCAAATTGGATATCCTTTCTATGCCCATCAGCCTGCTTCTTCATGATTTGTTGCGCCCTCAGCAAGTGCCTCTTTAATTCTTCTAATACTCGGTCCCTTTCCTCCAAGTACTCCTCTACTGACGAAACAGGAGTACTACTGCTCCCAAAGTGTACCAAGTGTGGGGGATCCCGTCCGTACAACACTTTGAATGGGGTCATTTGTGAAGCCGAGTGAAAGGACGTGTTGTACCAGTACTCAGCCCAGGATAGCCACTTCGCCCATAGTTTTGGTGTCTCTGAAACAAAACATCTGAGATATGTCTCCAAGCTCCTGTTGACTACTTCCGTCTGGCCATCCGTTTGTGGGTGGTAGGCTGTACTTCTCTTGAGCACTGTTCCCTGCAATCTGAATAGCTCCTTCTAGAAATGACTGAGGAAAACCTTGTCCCTATCTGATACGATCGCCTCTGGCACCCCATGTAATCTGATCACTTCTCTGATAAAGGCTGATGCTACTGTTGCTGCGGTGTAGGGATGTCGTAGGGGAATGAAGTGGGCATACTTGCTCAGCCTGTCCACCACTACTAAGATCACTGTGAACCCTTCTGAGCGGGGCAACCCATCTATGAAATCCATGGAAATCTCCTCCCATACTCTACCAGGCAGAGCTAATGGCTGTAGTAATCCTCCTGGTGACATCGCTAGGTACTTACTCCTTTGACAGACCTCACATCTGGCTACCATCTCCTCCACATCTTTATGCATCCCCTTCCAGTACAACATTCAGCGAGCCTTCTGTATGTCTTTTGTACGCCTGAATGGCCCCCTATCGCACTCCCGTGAAACTCATGGAGTATGTTTGGGATGTGGATCGACGTTCGGGGCATAACAAATCTTCCCTGATACAACAGCTTGTCTCCCTCCAAGGAGTATCCCGGGTGGCTACCCGGTTCCTTCAGTAATTCAGTCCTGATCTTTCCCAAACTCTCATCTCTGGCACTCTCTTCTCTGATGGCCTCCCAATCCAGCATCCAAGGCACGGATAGAGCGACTGTCTGTAATTCCTCCATACATCTGGATAAGGTATCTGCCGCCTTGTTCTCCACTCCTGGCCTATACTGAATCTCAAAGTCGTACCCAAGTAACTTGGATAACCACCTCTGATGCTCTTCAGTCACCATTCGTTGTTCTAAAAGAAATTTCAGGCTCCGCTGATCAGTCCTGACAACGAAGTGTCTTCCCAGTAGGTAAGGCCGCCATTTCTGGATGGCCAACACAATGGCCATCAATTCCCTCTCATATACTGATTTCATCCTTGCCCGAGCAGTCAACACCTAGCTGAAATAAGCGATGGGGCCTCCTATTCTGCATAAGTACTGCACCCAGTCCGTACCCCCGATGCATCTGTCTCCACAATGAATGTCTGAGTAAAATCTGGCAAAGCTAGTAGTACTGGCACTGTAGTCATTGCCTTCTTCAGGCTCTCGAAAGCAGAGGTGGCTGCTTCTCCCCATAGGAAACCATCCTTCTTCAACTGTTCTGTAAGTGGCCAGGCTATGGTGCTATACCCCTTCACAAATCTTCTGTAATAACCTGTCAATCCCAGAAATCCCCTCAGCGCCTTCAGACTTTTCGGTAGTGGCCACCTTAGCATCGCCTCAATTTTGGATTGATCAGCCGCCACTCCTTCTTTTGATACCACATGGCCCAAGTACTCTACACTGGCTTGAGCGAAACAGCATTTCTTCAAATTTGCCTTCAACTGATGCTCCTGTAGAACCGCTAACACCGTTCTTAAATGTTTCCAATGTTCGACCTCTGTCCTGCTGTATATCAGAATGTCGTCAAAGAATACTAACACAAACCATCTGAGATAAGGCTTGAAAACCTTGTTCATCAGGGCCTGGAAAGTAGCAGGTGCATTGGTGAGGCCAAAGGGCATCACCAAGAACTCATAATGGCCTTCATGAGTTCTAAAAGCTGTTTTGGGAACATCTTCCTTCCTCATTCGAATCTGGTGTGATGCAATCAAAAATTTGGGAGAGGGACCCAAATTTTTGATCACAAAAAAAAACTAATGACTTCCTAGATAGAATAAAGACACAAAATGCTCAAAAGGATACAAATAAACCACAAATAACTTCACTTTAATATATAAAAGATGATTACAAGACGCTTACAACTCTTGACACTTACAAACGACGCAATAAAGACAAACACAACAAGACACCTAAAGAAGCTTTGCCTTGAGAAGAAAGATACATGTGGGGTGGATACATGCGACGAGAAGAAAGAGATTAGAAGTCAAGAAGAAGAGGGAAAGAGCCCGCAGGATTTCCAGAGGAGGAGGGAAAGAAGCTTAGAAAGAGCCCGCAGGATTTCTAAAGCCAAAAACCACTCAGGTTTTCTCTCCAAAAATCACATTATCACACACACTTCCTTCACAAAAATACTTCATATTTATAGGCCAAAGAGGGGAATGCCAAAAGCCACTTCATAAATGTTCACAACATTCCAAGCATTAGTTTCATAGGATTTCCAAAAGACATTTTGGAAAAACAGCCCAGCAAATCTCAAAACCAAAGAGCCAGCAAACAGGTCAAGAATTCAAGGCAGCAAGTTTCGGTAAAAGCATTCCCAAAAGCTGGCTGAATTTCCCAAAGGAAAAATCAGCAACTTTCCCATTGAATTCAGCCACCAAGCCATGGCCAACATCTCACGGAACCAAGGCAGCAAAACAGGCGGAAAATCCCAAGCAGCACAGCCACGGGAAAAGGCCTCCCAATTTCGGAAATAGGCAATGCATAGAAATATCAGCCAACAATAATGTCAAACATTAACTTCCCACATAAATTCAAGCATAGAATCCAGCCCCCAATTAATACAAGCCATGGATTCCCAAGAGACAAACACACAAAAACAAAGAACCTTGGTGGAAACCAAGGGGTTTTTTCATGGAAATACTAAACACACAATTTGGGGATTCCAAAAGCCTATTTTGGAACCCCAAAAAGACTACCACATAAAAAGCATAAAAAGTAGTACTTTTAATAAAAGATAATAAATGAACTAAAATGCTAGCTCATAATGAGCTAACCCTTAGTTCAATAAATGAACTAAAGTTCAGCTCATAAATGAACTAAAAGTTTAGCTCAAATATGAAAAACTTCTAGACTCAAGGGAAGCCAAAATATGATTTATTTTGGATATGGGTTGACCCCCCCCCTTTGTCTACATCAGGACTCCCCTACTTGAAGAACTCATCATCTCCCGATGAGTTAGCTTTTGTTTTTTTTTTTTTTTTTTTTGACTTAATAAAAAAAAAAAACAACAAAAAAATCAACCTAGACTTAGACTCACAACTTGACTACAAAACTTTGACAAGACTTGACTACAAAACTTAGACAAGACTTACTACAAAACTTTGACAAACTCACAAGACTCAAATTTGACAAACTAAAACAAAACCTAAGACTACCTAAACTTGCTCTGATACCAAAATTGATGCAATCAAAAATTTGGGAGAGGGACCCAAATTTTTGATCACAAAAAAAAAAACTAATGACTTCCTAGATAGAAATAAAGACACAAAATGCTCAAAAGGATACAAATAAACCACAAATAACTTCACTTTAATATATAAAAAGATGATTACAGACGCTTACAACTCTTGACACTTACAAACGACGCAATAAAGACAAACACAACAAGACACCTAAAGAAGCTTTGCCTTGAGAAGAAAGATACATGTGGGGTGGATACATGCGACGAGAAGAAAGAGATTAGAAGTCAAGAAGAAGAGGGAAAGAGCCCGCAGGATTTCCAGAGGAGGAGGGAAAGAAGCTTAGAAAGAGCCCGCAGGATTTCTAAAGCCAAAAAACCACTCAGGTTTCTCTCCAAAAATCACATTATCACACACACACTTCCTTCACAAAATACTTCATATTTATAGGCCAAAGAGGGGAATGCCAAAAGCCACTTCATAAATGTTCACAACATTCCAAGCATTAGTTTCATAGGATTTTCCAAAAGACATTTTGGAAAAACAGCCCAGCAAATCTCAAAACCAAAGAGCCAGCAAACAGGTCAAGAATTCAAGGCAGCAAGTTTCGGTAAAAGCATTCCAAAAGCTGGCTGAATTCCCAAAGGAAAAAATCAGCAACTTTCCCATTGAATTCAGCCACCAAGCCATGGCCAACATCTCACGGAACCAAGGCAGCAAACAGGCGGAAAATCCCAAGCAGCACAGCCACGGGAAAAGGCCTCCCAATTTCGGAAATAGGCAATGCATAGAAATATCAGCCAACAATAATGTCAAACATTAACTTCCCACATAAATTCAAGCATAGAATCCAGCCCCCAATTAATACAAGCCATGGATTCCCAAGAGACAAAACACAAAAAACAAAGAACCTTGGTGGAAACCAAGGGGTTTTTTTCATGGAAATACTAAACACACACATTTTTGGGGATTCCAAAAGCCTATTTTGGAACCCCAAAAGACTACCACATAAAAAAGCATAAAATAAAAAGTACTTTTAATAAAAGATAATAAATGAACTAAAATGCTAGCTCATAATGAGCTAACCCTTAGTTCAATAAATGAACTAAAGTTCAGCTCATAAATGAACTAAAAGTTTAGCTCAAATATGAAAAACTTCTAGACTCAAGGGAAGCCAAAATATGATTTATTTTGGATATGGGTTGACCCCCCCCCTTTGTCTACATCATGGTGATAGCCCGATTTCAAATCTATCTTGCTGAAGATCACGGTCCCACTTAATTCATCCAAGAGCTCATCGATAACGGGGATGGGAAATTTATCAGGCACAGTCTCCTTATTGAGGGCTCTGTAATCTACACAAAAACGCCAGCTGCCATCCTTCTTTTTTACCAACAGAACGGGACTAGAGAAAGGGCTGATGCTGGGTCTGATGATCTTTGCCTCCAGCATCTCTCTAATCAACCGTTCAATTTCATCCTTCTGGAACTGGGGGTAGCAGTAAGGGCGTACACTGACGGGTGATACTCCTTCCCTCAACACTATAGCATGCTCTCGCTCCCTCTGCGGGGGTAATCCCTGAGGTGGCTGAAAAACCTCTTGGAATTGCTGAATCAATGGCTGAACGGAGAGGGGTATATCTCCTCCCTCTTCCACTCCCCCCTCCAAACTATGCAATTCCACCAAGTAGCCTCCTCCCTCCTGCTGAATGGTCCGGATTAGGGATTTGAGAGAAACCCCAGCTTTGGTCAACCCCGCATCCCCCTGAATCGTCCTCCTTCTCTCCCCTATCACGAGTTCCATCCTCAATGTCCCCCAGTTGATCTTCGTCTCTCCCAAAGTACGCAGCCACTTCATCCCTAGGATGACATCCGTGCTCCCCAGTTCTAGGGAAAGGAAGTCTTCCTTTACCTGGATCCCCTGAATCTTCAGCACCACCTCTCTACAGATTCCTCTACTCATTTCCACCTTTCCCGTGCCCATCATCACCCCATAGCCACCTGTGTCCACTAGCTCCATCCCTAGCGACTGCACTATCTGGGTGGAAATGAAATTATGGGTTGCCCCACTATCGATCAACACCACCACCTCCCGGTCAGCTATCTCTCCTCTCACCTTCATAGTGTGACTCGGAGTGAATCTCACTACAGAGTTCAGAGAGACTTCTGCTACATCCAGATGCAGTTTCTCATCCTCCTCCACCTCGGGGTCATTTCCACCTCTCTCTTCGTCTTCCTCATCTTCACAAACGAGGAGAACCTGAAGAGATCGATCCTTGCACTTGTGCCCCGGCATGTACTTCTCATCACATCTGAAGCACAACCCTTTTGCTCTTTTGTCCTGCATCTCTTTGTTGGTCAATCTTTTGAACTGTCCCCCATTTCCTCCTCCACCGGATTTCTCCTTGGGCACCTCCCTCTGGTTCCCTGGGGCTACCCCTTTTGAGGGTAATACAGCAGTAGTCATTTTGTATGATCCTCCTGAGTAGTTGCCTCTAGCACCTCTTTCTGATCTCTTCTGATCTTCCACCAGTTGTGCAAGCTCCATGGCTTTGCCCAAGTTCCTTGGCTCCAGCACTCTGACAGCTGTTCTTATCTCCGGTTTGAGCCCCTTCATGAAATTCCCTTCTAGGGCCGATTCAGAGATGTGATCCAGACGACTAGCAAAGTACTCGAATCTGTCCCGGTAGTCGGCTACAGTCCCCTCCTGAGTCAGAGCAAAGAATTGTTCATAGAAGTCTCCTCCCCCATCGGCTCGGAAACGTTCTAATAAACAATCATTGAACTCTCTCCAGTTCCTGATAGGCTCTCTCCTGTCTCGCCATTGATACCATGCCAACGCCTTCCCTTCCAGACACAATCCTGCCGCCGTCAGCTTCTCATCATCTGTCAACCCGTTGACAGCAAAGTAACGCTCCACCTTGTAGATCCAGCCATGACCATCTTCCCCCTCAAAGATGGGCATCTTCAACTTCCTCACCTTCGGATCCCTTTCATTACCCCGGTACTCTCCATAACCTCCCATTCCTCGAAGAGGAGGTGCTCCCCAAGTGTCCCGGTCCTCCCTCTGACGTTGGTAATCGAATCCTTCGTCATAATCCCCTCTTCCCCTTTCAAAATCAGCACCTCGACGCTGAAATTTAGCACCTCGACGCTGATATTCTTCTCTCCTTTCTCCAAAATCTGCACTACCTTCATATTCCCCCCGCCTGCCTCCAAAATCAACACCTCGACGCTGAAAATCAGCACCTCGACGCTGAAAATCAGCACCTCGACGTTGAAAATCAGCACCTCGGCGGTCATTCCCCATGCTCATCTCCTCTCTAGAGAGTGGCTCTAGAGGTGGCATGTCGTCATCTCCTTCAAGAATCTCCACCTCCGGATTCCTCCTCCGGATTGGGTTTGGATTTCCTCCTACGCCATGGCCGTCAGTAGTCTCTCTCACTTCCGATGTATCCGGATTGGCCTTCATCTCCAATAGTTTCTTTATCATTTCTTCCATAGCCGCGAACCTCCCTTCCAACCTATCATTGTTGGTGGAGATTTCCAGGAACTTTCCCTCCAGATCTGTCTTCAGTTGACCGAACTCACCTTCTAATACTTCCACCTTCTTTCCGGCCATTTTTCTTCTATCGGATCCACAAAAATCTTCTTTCGGAGACGAAGATCTTGCTGAAATTTCAGAATTTCAGCCGCCGGCGGTCCCGAAACGATGCTCTGATACCAATTTGATAGGAAACACTTGGATTTCCAAGTGTTTCTCACCAAGATCAAGTAGATCCAAGGGAAAACTGCTGTCCACAGCAGAAAAACAGCCAAAATACAAGAAAAATCTGAGAGGAAAACGTAGGAAAAACGATGCAAACACTTTTATTTCGATAACGGATGAAAAGCACTTGCAAGATACAACTTTCCTTCAATTCGAGAGGAAGGAAAAACTCTCCAAATCTCTAGCCGTAGCCTAGAGCCCAAGAACACAAACCCTAGATCTCAAATAAGATTCAAATTCAAGATAAGCCTCTCTTCCCCCTATTCCTCCCAATTAAACATGAAAGGAGGATTACAATTTACCTAATTACCCTTCTCATTCAAATATTCCCTTCCAAAATTGAATTTACATCAAGTGGGCCCTCCTTGATGTTTCCGCCCCCCCCCCCCCCCCCCTGGCCTGCTTTCTTTCGCCGGCTATAAGCCAAGACCGGTCCAGGGTGGACCGGTCCAGCCGGCCCAGGATGGGCCGGCGTAACACAAATCCACCCTCCGGAGTAGCTTGAACAACAATTGGAACTTGGAGCGGAGCTTGGACAGCAATTGGAACGTGGAGAGGAGCTTGGACAGCGGATTAAAGCTTGGATTGGAGCTTGGACAGCTACTTGGACAGGATTTTGGAGCGCTAGGACAAACCGGGGAAGGTATACCTTTGAAACTTAGTGAAACCTAGGGTCCCCCCATGGCCAATTGTTATGTGGTTGACGCCTCCAAGCCCTAGGTCCTTAGAAACTTCAATTTTTTGCTCTCCTAAAATCCTATATCCGCTGTCCACTTGTTTAAATCATGAAAAGTAAGTAAATTTCCATGATTTGTTCTCATGTGAGGGCTAAAAAGATAGCGGCGTGGCGATGGGGCGTTGAACTTGTGTTCAACGTCCTTATTTTTGCATGTAAATAATATCCATGTCATGCTTAGTACTCCTACCTTTGACCAAACCTTAGGTTTAGTAGCTCGCCCAATGTCTAACGAAATGTAGAAGTGCGAGGTCTCTTGTCTAAGTGTGGCACGCGTTAACATACCCTAAAACTTGTATGTTTCAACTAGATTAGCACATGCATGTGTTAGTTTTACACCGCCATGACATCCACTATCTCCTCTAAATTTGTTAGACGTTCAAGCATGTGTTTCAATCATTTTTTTTTATGAGGTTAGGGTTTGTTCATGAGCACTTTTAATTCATGTTACAAACTCTACAATTAATAAAGTGATTGGAAAATATTATTGAACTCCAAATTTAGGAAGGCAAAGCGAAAAAGTTTTTTTTTTTTACATGCTCTTGTTTCTTAACGCTAAACTAAGCTTGCATGAGTTATTGCATATTTGAATATTCGCTATATGTCTATGGCTATGATCCTTGTACCTACAATTTGCAAAACCCTGAATATGCCCACCAAACTTATGGATGTGTGTAAAGCAAAGATGGGGTGGTCTATGGCTTCAAGGAGCTTATAAATTGCACCCCATCATATATTGGAAGTTTGTTGGACATGTTTAGTATAGTTTGTAAGTTGATGGGTTAAGGGTTTTAACACAAAACTTAGGCACTTGGTGAAGCTTTCGAAAAGACAATCGAAAGCCTTCACCCTTAGGCTCCCCTTAGACTCTAGAAAACTATTTCTTAGAGCCTATCCATAGGATTTCTAATGACATTCCATCCTATGCCTCTAGGTCCCTTAGATGACACCATATGTTGTCTTTCTAGAAGAGTCGTAGGAGCATGTCCACCCTATCGGACCTCTCAAATCATGTCAAAATTGATTTGGAGATCGTTTCATGAATCGGGAATTCTCCAATCAAGTTTTCCCTTCCCATGCATAATGGTTTGGAGCACCTCAAGGCTCCAAACACTCCGATGCATGAAACCTTTTGACTTAGGACCAAAATCCTAGGTTTGTGACACTTTGTTTATTAATACAAGATCAATAAGCATTTGTCCATTACCCTTCATCTTGGATATCTTGGAGCCCTCTCAAGGCCTCAAAATAATCCATCAACTTTAACCATCATGACTTTAGGAACAAGTCCTAAGTCATCTCCCTTTTGTTGAGACAAAAATCAACAAATGCATGCACTTCCGTAAGTGATATTTTGGAGCTTCTCTAAGCTCCAAATGTCCATCGTGTGTATCACTTGAATTTGAGACCAAACTCTCAAGTTCTCTTACTTAATTTGTTGAACCATCTAATCAACAAACACTTTACTCATGTGTTGTATTTAGAGATTGTCTAATACTCCAAGTGCTCCTCCTGCGCATGAATCTTTGTAGTTTGGAGTCAAACTCTAGGCTATCAACCCTTGTGTTGGAACATAAAACCAACCCATCTTTTCCTTCCCTTCGTTTGTTAAGACATACAATTGACAAATGAATGTTCCACTCTCCCATGTATGATAATTTGAAGTCTCCAAAGGCTCCGATCAATTATCATTACATGATAGTCAAACTTTAGAAACAAATTCTAAGTAATCCTCCACTTGAATGTTGAAACAAAATCAACAATCCTTCTCTCTCATACATGGTTATTTGGGACATCTCAAGTCTCCAAATGTATTGTATGAATCATCTAGACTTTAGGACCAAGTCCTAAGGCGTTTCTTCATTTGTTGAGTCATAAAATTAACAAATGAGCATCTATCCCTATTCACCTGGCTCCAACCAAGTGAATGACCTTCCTCTTTGAATACCAAATATTCAAAGAACATCATTGAAATTTTACTCTCAAGTTACATCTTCTTCCTTCAACCCCAAAGTTGTAGAAAATTTATCAAATCATTTATTCCTTGGATCGCAAACCAATGAGTAATCCCTTAGATTTAAGATTCAAATCTTAGTTTCTATCATTTGCTTAGCCACTAATTAAGCAAATGAATGCCCCTCCCTGGACACCCAATGTCCAAGGAATCCCTTCAACATGCAATACAAAATTTGCTTGTTGCTTTTCTCTTCTACAACTTAAGAATTGTAGAAAATCTTCTCATTTTCTCCTAAGCCCAAATTTAGGAGAATGATCATTCCCCTTTGAACATCAAATGTTCAAGAATATTCATGAGTTGCAACCTCTAAGTTGCACATTCCCTTCTTCTACCAAACAAAAAGTGTAGAAAACCTCCACTATTCACTTGGTCTAAATTAAGCGAATGTGTCATACTCTTTTGAACACCAAATGCTCAAAAGGGATTTCTTTAATTCGCAACCTACAAGTTGCACCTCGTATTTCCTTTTCCTACAAGTTGTAGGGAAACCTCGCACCCTCTCCTTCCTACAATCCAAAAATTGTAGGAAACTATTTCATTCTCTCAATCCAAATTTTGAGAATGCACCCTTCTTCTTTGGATACCAAATGTTTAAAGAATCCTCTTGGGGTTGTAACTTCCAAGTCACATCCCCTCCCCTTTTCTCCTCCAACCCAAAATTGGAGGGATGAAACCTTTCTTTTCTTTGGACACCACATGTTCAAAGGAATTCCTCCAATTTGCAATCTCTAGATTGCACATTAGACTATTTCTTTTCCTACAAATCTAGATTGTAGGAAACCACCAAAATCCTCTTCATTTCTCTTAACCCAAATTAAGAAAATGAAACTCCTTGAATACAAAAATTCAAGGAAGCACCTTCTTGATTTGTAACTTTAAAGTTGCAAATCCTCTTTCACTCCTGTAGACTCTAAAAGTCTTAAGGAATTCTTTACCTTAGCTCGAAGTCATAGGTTCTTTCACTTTACCTACAACTCAAAAGTTGTATGAAGCCCACTTTCACTCAACCCATGTTGAGTGATCCAATTTTGTCCCAAATTATCTTACTTGTTGAACCAAAAATAACAAGTAATTTCATCCTAAGCTTAGGATTCAAGTCCTATTTCTCCTTGCCCTTCCAAACTCAAGTTGGAAGGGTGCAACTCTCTTTTTGGATACCAAAGTATCCAAAGACCTTCATGAATTTGCAACCCAAAAGTTGTATTTTCTCTCAATTCTCTTCCAACTCCAAAGTTGTAGGAGACTTCTCCTCTCTTTAGGTCCAAAAGCTAGAGAGAGATCTCCAACATTTAGCTCAAAAGCTAAATGTTAGATTCCTACATATTCTTCTTAGCTCCAAAAGCTAAGGAGAATTTTCCTCAACAAGTGGCCCAAAAGTCACATGTTGGACACTTCTTCCTTAGACCCAAACTCTAGAAGGACTTTTAGTGTGACATACCACACAAGCCTCACACACTTAGTTGCACAACCCCTTAGGCATGCTAGGATTAGCATTTTTCTTTGTGTGCGCATGTGATTGATGTTGTGGATTGATTGCCCTTGGATTGTCTGCGTGTGGGCACTTGCCCTTAAGTGGTTAGTATAGAAAGATATAAATGCTTTTCTGTGCAGGTGGTCATATCTAAAGGGGGGGCGCTCATAAATGATAATAAATTGCTTGCATGACAGGTACTGCTTAAAACCCCCCAAAGATGTGGCCAATAGGGTAGAAGCAGGGGGCCTAGCACTTAGCACTCTAAGTGCTAGGCCAATTTTGGGATGTTCATATTCTTGCTATATAAACTGCCTCCTAACTCTGTTTTGTAGATTTGAGTCTTTTTTTTTTATCATGTATTTGGTAGAAATATGATGTAAAACTTGTGGGGTTTGGATTAGAAAGCAAGGAGGATCAAGGGAGAAAGTACCTTTTTGGAGATAAAGTTTGATGATCCCCACAAGTAGAGTCTGTAATTAATTTGACTGGGTTGTATAATGGCAAGCAACTCAGCTGCCAAATATGTTTGTAATAACTGAGACATTATTCACATTTCTGTCTTTATTTATATATAAACATGTGTTGAAGTGTTTACTGAGTGCGCAATAGAAATGCATGTCTTTCCTAGGTTTCTTCTCTTGTTTCTGTGGGTGTGGCCTGGACTTGATTACGTTAGGCTCTTAGGATAAAAACTAAGTTTTATACCCCTTAACATGTAAGCAACCTAATAATAAAATCAAATTAGGCTCCATGCTTTTCAAAAAAAAAAGTGCATGGCTCTCTTTAAGGAGCCAAGTTTTCAAAATTAAAACAATCATGAATAGCCCAAGCATGTTGCATATAGAATGCCTCAACTTAAGGATTAGATAACAAAAAAAATCTTTTCTTTATGAGTCAGCATATGCATACCTACATGCTAAGGCATCTTGGCCTCAAAGCCAAGCTATAAGACCTACCTTCTAAATAAAAACAACTCTACCACTCTACATTTGCATTGAGACCGAATAGCATGGTTTTAAAAGCGATTAGGAGGAGTTTAGCTGGTAGTCCCTTCTAGGCGGGACAATAAATCCAGAGGTCGGGCGGGTTATGCCTCTTGTGAGGTGTAGCTTGTAAGTCCCTCTTTGCACTCGTTAGATCTAGGTTTGAGGCACTACCTATCGGTGGTCCTCACCTTAGTCTTAGGGTCCGAGGCAAGGGTTGATTTCAAATCACCCTATAAGCCCTCATCTTTCGGGCAATTCCTCCAACAAGTGTTGTTGGAATGTAAGCCCCAACATTCTAATAAAAATGTCAACTTAAACCAAAATTAGGTTGTTAAAATGTAAAGCCCAACATAGGATAGTTTGGGCACCTCTGAGTTTCCTCTCAGAATCAAGTGCCCCTACTTCATCTCCTTTGGCTTTCATTCCCAAAATCTAATCCTTAGTTGATCAACTTCCTCCTTGAAATTCCTAAAGGCCAAAATCCTTTAAGCAAGACTTTCATGGATTTTAAAACAACAAAAATCAAACTTTAGCCAACATTTGAATGACTTCCAAAAAAAAAAAAACAAAGAAAACCACTAGTTTAATCAAAAATTTTCCCAAATCTAACTTGGGATGTAATTAACCATAGGGGCAAGCCCCTATGGGATGTCTGTACCCCAGAAATAAATAAACCCCACTCAACCAAATATTGAGTGGGGGAATCTCTGTTAAATAATTGTAAATTTTATTATTGAGCCCATAAGAAAATGGTATTTTTACCCTCCGGGGTAATATATCGTATTCTTATGCCGTGCCCGATTATAAAATATGCAATCCGTTTGAGGATACAAAAATTCTCCAACACAATACAGTGCAGGAAGGGCTTGGCACACTGCAGTTATTAACAGCAAAGGAAAAATATGAGGCTATGTGGCATTGGTCTGTGAAAACCTGCGGGCAGTGAGAGAGCAGAGAAGGGATTCTTTCTCGGTGGAGTTAGAAGTAATTGAAGCAGTGTGTTCGGCTGAGTGAAGAATTTTTAAATGAGGGTTTGTGAGTGATGGAAGCAACTTCTACTAAGAGAAAAGAGTATAGGTAAATGAAGAAGAAGAGGAAACTACAGCAATTGAGGAAGGAATAAGTTAAAGTAAATTGCTTTTATTGCAATGTTATTGTTGTTTTGTAGATTTCCTAATGTTAGTAAAAATTATTAAAAGAAAATTTACTCAATTGTGTAAGAACTTAGATAATATATGCAGAAATAAAGTGTTAGATAATTTACCAAAGGAAAAGAGTACGAGGCGTGGGCTTTGAAGAGACAACTCGTCAATGAGGTAAGATATGCAATTCTAAATTACAAAATCAATATTATTAATTTTAGATAAATGCAATGTCACTTGAATGAAGGGATAAATGCATTAAGATGATTTCAATTAGTGAATATGAGCATACATCCAAGTATTCACGTACAAGCAACTACAAATCCATATGAATAATTGAAATTTGAGATAATTAAAGTATGATTATTTAAAACTTTTCCTAGTTAATAATATTTTGGAAAAAAGTTCAATTCATTGCATATTCCATACACATTATTTTTATGTAAACGGTATAACAGATAGATTTATATGAAAGCATGCAACAATATAAAGCATGTATGGATTTCGAATATTTAAAGTCGACTCTATATTAAATTAGGAAAGATTGACTATGAAATGATATGACGTTGCAGGTGGGGGCAAAAAGGACCCTAGATATGATACTTGCTTAGTAGATGGGGCAAAAGGAATCTCTATATAGTTCAATGACGAAAATGTCAGATTTATCTAAGCTCCATTGAACATTAATATGAAAGTTAACTATATGAAAATGATAGTCAAATCCTTAGAAAACTAATTATGATATTCTATACAGATTTCAAAAGAATTACATAATGATTCTAATTATGATTTTTATGTTGATTTGCAAATGTTTTTTGAGTTAATTCAATTATATTATTCACTATAATTTTGCATTTAATTTCTTATTTAAATTGTATAATTTTATGAGTCTCATAGCTCACCAGTTTTTATATCGGTTGTTGTTCAGGGAATGCAAGGAAAAAGTTGAAACATATTAGGCAAGTTATGAAATATTTATGTTTTCTGTTTAGCAAAGTTTATGATGTCTTCTTGTAAGGTATGTAAACTGTCTAAATATGGTGATGTACTCTAATTTTCTTAGTGGCTATGTAAGTACTTTTGTGATAAAATTGAGATTATATAGATATTTCCATTTATTCAGTAAATGTAATGGTCAGTGGATGTTTTTAGACAAATATGCAAATGATGAGAAATGTTGCATGTAGAGAATGAATGTTATGTTTAGTTCTGTGATACTCTACGTTACTGGTAAGGGATATCATGGGGTGTTACAGATATAGCATTACTCTATGAATAGAGGACTATCTCCTCTCTTGCAGACAGATTTTTGAGATAATTAGAATTCTTTCTTTTGCTTTGTTTTGAGCTCTGTATGCTGAAGCAATTCAGGTGGTGTTTCCACGCCCGGGCCAACATCAAGGAAAGTGATCTCTTGTACTGTATTGGTTATAGAAAACCTCACAAAAGGCTTTTAATAAATATGAATTTGATGAACAACCTCATAGAAAGTATCTTGTTGATGTCTCTCAGTGGCATTCCAAACAAAAAAAAAATTATTACCTAATTTACTCAATCTCTGTACAGTTCTACATTCCAGCAGCAAAATTAACTTTCCTAACACGCAATGAGAAATGTGCTTATGCATAAGACCTTCAATATTGTTAACCCAAAAATATGCTAGTAAGATATCTTACTCTACAAGAACTAAGATTCAGCTTTATCCCCACTAGAAGCAACAATATACTGCCAATTTCTTAAGCGTACCAAGTAGCACAGTTTTTAACTCCCTGAATAAGAAAAGAACAAGGCTATACTCACCTTAAATTGAACCCAAATTAGTCCATCCTTAGTGCCACCAAGAATAATTTAAATCACTATATCAGATTGCCCCAACAGGGGATTCATTGTAGGCCAACTGCCTTCAACTATACATAATGAGGTGATTTTTACTATTGATTTTGTATTAAAAATGCCATGGTTTTTCATTTACATGTCCTGTATAATTGACTATGGGACTTACACTTACATGTTAAACGTCTCATTTTTTTAGAATAAATATTTTGTGAATTAATTAGTAATAATGAAATGAGATACAAACACTTCAATTTCTCCTAATGGGCATTCGGTTAGGAGCTCTTAACCTTTTTTTTCAATAAACACCAAAAGGTGTTTGATATAATTTAAAAGTCAACAAGTAGGTTTTCTCGTTTATAAGGCCATGATCCATATATTACTTGTCCTATTAATTCGTAGTTTGTGAATCTCTGGGTAAGACAAGTGGCACAAAAGATCACATCACAAATAATAAAAAGAAATTGTACAGAAACAATGAAGAAAAAAAAAAAAACATGATCATTCACCTCTTGGAACAACCCATTCCAACCAATTGAACCTGTGACAGATATGTTTGAAGCAGGATTTGGAGAAGCCATTGGACTGGGGTATCCATACTGTTGCCGATCATAGTCCCCAAATCCTTGACTGGGTACTCCTGAGACTCGCACTATTTCTACAAAGAAAAACTAAGGCTTTAGAAAGACAAAAATCATTAAGCCATTAAGGATTTACATCACATGCTCCTAATTACAAGTATGATCACCAATAAGATCCAACTCATTGTATAATGCTAAGATCTTGCTGCAATATTCTATCGTATGTATTTGTCTTTGATAGAGTTGTCAGCGGATCCATCAACATAAAACGCTTTAGAACATTGACCCATAAAGGATAATTGTGTTGGTCAACTTGACTCACCATGTAGGATGCACAAAGGAATTTGAGGATGATTGCGAAGACATGGTATACTAATTTAGAATATCAAAAAAAAAACAGTAGTGTGTGCCATGGAATTTTGTTAGATCTTTACGGGGATATAATGGCTCGGGATGCCATATAAATAGTAGACTTATAAAAAATATAATCTATCTTGTGGTTGGATGAATACTGCTGCAAACTGTAAATTAGAAATACAGAAAAAGAAAAAAAATAATATACTTCCATACCTCATTTTGAATTAGCATTGGTACCAACATTTATACTCTTACTATCTCTTTATGCTATCATTGAATATATATATATATATATATATATATATATATATATATATATATATATATATATATATATATATATATATATATATATATATATATATATATATATATATATATATATATATATAAATAAAATAATGAGGATTACTCTAGAATCTATTTTTAATGAATGTTGATATTCTAAGAATCTCCAAAATCTTACCTTTCTTACTAATCCTTCTTTCTTGCGTTGAATTGAACACCTACACATACAGGCCGAGGATTCCATCCAATTATTCCCACTCCACTTTTACTTGCACTCATGTAGCATATAGCCAATAGTCAGAAATTTGTTTTGTTGAACTCTTTTCCTTTCTAGCATCTGTGTTTTTTATGCTAACCACACAGGGAGAGTTCAAGGCTGGGACCTTATGAACACTCATTCCTTTTCAAGTTGATTGAAAGTAATTTTAAATCTTCTATGAAAAAAATGTCAAAGTTATTGGCTTATTTTAGTACTTGTTTTCAGCAAATTATTATTATTTCACAAAAAGTTTGATAACAGTGAACTTAATTTTAGTAGCAATAGACTTAGTGGGGGGATTGTGACTTTGGGCGATCAAGTCATTAATAAGAGTACACGTTTTAGATATATTGAATCTATTGTTCAGAGTGATGGTGAAATTGATGGGGATATTATCAGCATAATTCAAGTTGGATGGTTGAAGTGGAGGAATGCATTAGGCTTATTGTGCGATAGAAAAGTCCCCCTCAAACTTAAGGGAAAATTCTATAAGATGGTGGTGAGACCTACAATGCTTTATGGTGTTGAATGTTGGCCATTAAAAGAGAAACATAATACTAAGTTAAGTGTTGCAGAGATGAGGATGCTTAGGTGGATGAGTGGCTTGACCCTTAGAGCTAGGATACAAAATGAGCATATACGTGAAAAGGTTGGAGTAGTTCCAGTGGAAGATAAGATTAGAGAGAGTCGTCTTAGATGGTTTGGTTACATTAAACGGAGGCCTTCCAATGACCCGGTTAGGAAAGTTGAGGTATTAGATTTGACTTATGTTAAGAAAGGTAGAGGTAGACCTAAAAAGACTTGGTTTTAAAATATTAGAAATGATCTTTCTTTATTAGATTTAAATGAGAATTTGACTTTTAACCGGACACAATGGCGAAAAATGACTCATGTAGTTGACCCCACGTAGTGGGACAAAGGCTTGATGTTGTTGTTGTTGTTATTGTCTTTGACGCCCGCTCATTGTTTTCCTTGTAAACACAAGCAGTGGCTTATGTCCTATTCTTAAAATTTTCAATTATCCTCATAAACACATCTTCGAATGAAGAGAAATAAAAAACATAGAAAAAAATTCATCACAAAGAATTCTCTTAAGCTCCACTCTACCAAGTTGAGAAAGTTCATTTTCCTAAATGACATGTTAACGATTTATGTACCCAAATTAAATACTAAGGGGTGATAATCATTATTGTGTCTTTGAATGAAGAAAGCTAAATTAAACAACGAAATAAATAGAATTATAATAAGTTTCCCTATTCCAAAATTAGATGGTCAATGTTATACAAGATGAACCAAAAGAGAGCCAAAGTTGGGCCTAATACACCAATGGTCAAATCCGTTTTTAACCCAAAAGCTTAATCCTATAGGTGAAGGACAACAACTTATATATTTCCAATACACATTAACCAATAGTTGAAAATATATATTAGTATCAAAGGCCATATACACCATTGTTCCTATGCTATCAGTAAGGAACCATATATACATTAACCAAAAAAAATTTCAACTATTTGATTCGAGACTAAGATGAAAGCCCCGTGTGCCTAAATAATCTACTTTTACATGGGAGATCTCCACATCACCCATCACTTATTCTCAAATAGAAGCATCATCAAGTATCACACACCAAGAGCCCACTTAACCACAAAAAACTACCATGGGTGGGATTCACCTGCTCTTAAACATTGCTCAACCATCGTAAAAGCCAGCAACGAAAAATGGGATAAACTACAAAAATAACTCAATCTTATATAAACCCTCGAATTTAATATCTCTTATTAGGTTCTATTAACCAAACAGGGGACCAATGATGAAACTCATTTTCAATCCAAATGTTTAAACTCATGGGTGAGGACCAACCACTCAATATATCTATAGAAATAAATTCTTTAACCATTTGATGTGATACTAAACTTAAAAATTAACATCTAGTTTAAACTCTTTTTTTTCCTTAATGACATTAAACTTATCATATATGCATCCAAATTATGTATTATGAAGATACATTTGAGTCTAATCACTATGAATGAGGTTTCTTTAGTCTTATATGACAAACATTTTCACAAACTATATTATTCATGAAGACTACACATTATCATGAAATTTAAAAATCAAGCGAGGCTGATAATTGTTTTGACAATTAACAATGAATATAATCCAATGTAAGACTTCTAAGAACACAAAAACTGTATTTTACATTATCATGAAATGTAAAATGACCGCACATTATCATGAAATTAAAAAAACAAGCAAGGCCGATAACTGCTATGTTTTGACAAGTAACAAGGAATATAATCCAATGTAAGGCTTCCAAGAAAACAAAAACTACCACTAATAAACCAAAAAAGCGCACTCCATCATTACCATGTCAGCTTACAATTTTACTTTGCCTCTATAATTGCACATGTAAACCATTGATGGGAAAATTTAAGCAGATAAGAGAAACATTAGGTTCGGTCTTACGAATCCTCAATCTTCATTCCTTCTCCATGAGTGCTGCATAATCTATTAATTCTACTTTGCACAACTACATCTAACAATCCATACAACAACCACTAAGTAACATGTAAACTGCATATGTATAACAAAGCATAATGGCCAAAGTACATGGACAAGCTAGGAATAAAGAACAACATTAAGAACATTTGTCCACTGTAGATGCTATTAAACCTAGGCTCATTCATTGAGCCAAAAAAACAACCAAAAACCTAAAAGAACCCACGGTGAAAATTCAAGGAGGAAACTTAAGATATAGCATCAAAACACAGCATGATAAAATAAGATTTCCATCAAGCAATACACATTGCCACAGCCTTGATAATAATCCATCCGAGTTCCCAAAGCAATGAAAGTTCAAATTCCCAAATCCAGAATTCAACCAAAACTAATAGAAACTCATCAAAGCTCTAACCTTGATTCAATAAACGGCTACATATGGGTAGAACCTGCGTGAAAGGCCCAAGTTTTTTATGTTCTACCAACAACTCTGCCAAGTACTGGCTATAGACAAAACAAAAAGAACAACAAGATTACATGAACACTTAAAATCATAAAAAAGGAATAGCCTTCGTAGAACATAGTCAAATTTTGTGTAAAAAATTAAAAACTCTTTTCTCATCTTTCTATTATCAGCTACAATACCTATCTGCATCTGGAGTGTTTCTTATCTGTGGGGAGTTGGTTCTCGCTGGAGAGAAACAGTGAGTATATAGACCTGACATGGTTGTAAGGAGAAAGATTTTGCAGAGAAAAAGTTGTAACGAAGGAAGTTGATGGGGAAGGAAAAAGACCAAGGAAGGTGAGGTGGTAGAAAGTTGATGATGTCGGCTAGAGTGAGAAGTCCTGAACTCGGTTTATTTTTCTTCGTGGCAACCCTGCAACCCATTAAAGTATAAAACAAATGAAATATGGGGTGGAAACAGCCATAAACTTTAAAAAATAAAAATAAAACATTAATAAAAATTTGAAAGAAATAGGTGGAGAGAAAATTTTAGAAAATTTTGGAGTGAGGAGATATTCAGTGGGTTTTCAATGACTGATTTAAACGAAAGCTTTAAAACTTAAATTTTATTTCGCTAAATAAAACTTAAATTTGATTTCGCTTTTGGTTTAGGTGTTATCATATCATTTTTTTAGGGGATTAACAAATATATTATTTTATATCATCATATCATGATATTTACCTATCTAACATTTAAAATTTTAATATTTCATATCTATTACCTATAGATCAAGTATGAGTGCAAGGAATAAAACATTAAAATTTATATGAAGATATATGTGATAAGAATGAGATATAGGAATGACATATTTGATATTAAAGTTATTTATAGATGATAGACATAAAAAATTAAAACTTTATGTGTTAAATATATAAATAAAATAATATGTACGTAAATCACCCTTTTTTTAATTCCGATGAATTTGATAATATTGTTGGAATCAAGTTTAATTTTGATGTGATTATTATTATTATTGGAACATGATGTCTACATGTTGTCATTCCCGAAAGGGCGCTTGGCGACGTGAATAATCTTCAGCTAATTTAGAAGAGTCATCCACTCCAAAAAATCTCTTAGCCCGCACTTAATTGGGCCCCACTATTATTTAATATATGGGCAATGAAAAAGCCAAAAAGGTGCCCCACTTATTGAACTTAAAAAGTATTATAATATTAAAAATTTAAAATTACCATAATATTAGTCATCAATAACTTAACAATGTTATGGTAATTATTGGGTGAGATCATTCGCTTTGCTTCTCTTTTTCTTTCTTCTTCTTCTTGATAAGACTTTTTCTTACTACATAACATCTTGGTCTGAATAGATGCCTTCGCTCAATGTAAGATCCTAAGTGAATAAAGGAGTGAAAAAGAGTTGATTTCTTGCTTAATTGAGCCAAATTTTATTCATTTATAAAGAGCATGAACTCGAGCTCATTTGTTGAGCTCGAGCACATTTTAAGTGAAAACTATGATGCATGAGCTCGACTCGAATGTTCTGAGTTCACAAAAAATTACGAGATTGACTCATTTTGAGCTCAATTTCTTATGTTGAATTTGGTTAAAAGAAATAATTAGTTATGCTACAATAAATGTTGATGTGTTAATTAATATTAATTGAGTCGGTATATGAGCTCAAATTTAGGCTGGAATGGAAACTGGCGCCTCAATAAGCTAATCACGCCAGCTCATTCGCGTGTCGATTTCGAATTGGCTCGCAAGCCGGCTTAGCTTAGTTACACCCTAAAGTGAATTTAAGGCATCAGAGGAAAATGGCACGATTTGTAAATTTATAATATATTATAAATTTATTAATATGTCATATTCAAATGATATATTAGTTTATCAAGTCATTAGTCAATCGCAGAAAGCTGAATTTAAAAAAAAAAATCAAAATCAAAATTGTGTAGTGCTAATGAAACGGAAATTAATGGCCCAAAGGCCAAAACTCAACTGAAAGCTATTAGTTTACCTTTTTGAAATTTAATTGAATATTAATAATTTAAAATTTAATAAAAGATAGTTTCATACTTTCATCATTAATTTAAAAAATTTTAAAAAAAAAAACAAATCTCGACTTAAATTGGGCACTCTCACTAAGGAGAAATTATTCTGTGCGGAGACCGAATGCAGAATCCATTCGGAGACCAACCAAAATGCTTCACGTCAACGGTAGCAGTACTGAGCCACGGTACCGAGCACATGGGTGACGTAATGCATTATGATTGGTCTCTAAACGACGTTCGACGTCCGCACAGAATAATTTGTCATCACTAAGATGCCAATTGTTAACGAGTTAGAATATTTTTTATATTTACTTTACTCATACGTACATTTTTCAAATTAAACTCTAAATTGTGAGCATATAAATTTTAATAAAAATAAATTTATTAATAAATGAATAGATGTGAAGCGTTTTACTTCTTGATTTTTTTTAAATTAGATATTAAGAAATTATAAATTTTTCAAGAAATATTTAAATTTAATGTGCATTTAGATTTTTTTTTAGATTATGATAAACAAAAAAAAATGTTTTTTTATTATTTTAGATTATGTACATTTTATTTTGAGTAGCTTGAGTGATAGACAATATTAGAGAGAGTCTCCTTAAATTATTTGGTCACATAAAGTGTCAGTCTTTTGATGATCTCGTTAAGAGAGTAAATGTATTAAATTTGACCTATATTAAAAAAGTTAAAGATAGAATAAAATGATTTAGTTAGAAAATATTAGAAATAACTTTTTTATTAGATACATGAAAAATTTTATTAAGTCTTCATTTGCGATTGTTTTTATTAGGGGTGTCAATATTTGACACGACACGAAAACCCGACTCGAACCTGACCCGAAAATTTCGGGTTTGATCCGACCTGATTTCAAAACGGGCCGGGTTCGGGTTGACCCGACTGGTTGCCGGGTCAACCCGCAAACCCGTTTAAAAATGGCTACACGCACTGCCCCAAAGCTGCCCCGCCTGCCCAGTGTCGTGCTCACCAGAGCTCGCCCGGGCGCCACGCGCACCTGCGCTCGCCAGCGCGCAACCGCTCTCGCTGCCGAACCACTTGCGCGCTCGTTCGCGCACCCGCACTTGCCGCCTGCATGTTCGCGTGTTTCACCTTGCAGTGTCGGGTCGGGTCAACCCGGCAACCCGAAGGGTCGGGTTTGGGTTCCAATAATCAACCCATTTGTATATCCGGGTCGGGTTAAGGTTGACCCGTTTGAACACGGGTCAGTTCGGGGTTAGACCCGAACCCGACCCGTGATCCAAATTTGACACCCCTAATTTTTATAATGTTTCATAAAGTTACAGTAACTTTTAATAATGATTGAAAACATTGATCAAATTAAAATTATAGTAATAATTTTAAAAATAAAACAGAAAAAAAAAATATTTCAAAGAACTAATTACCGTTCTCAATTTCACTGAAGTCTTTATTTTGTAGGATATTACCTATATATAGCTCCCCTCAATTGCTCCATATGTTTCACGTAAACAAATATTGGCGAATGGTCCAAAAAAATACTTATACTTGTCAAACACAATAGTCATTCAAAGAAAAAAAATCATAATTAAAATTAAATCGAGAAACTATTTAACAATATAAACATTTACCGTTTAGAAAACCTAAAGGACAAGACTTTGATTGTGAGAAGATTTGCATAATCTTTTGTAAAACTTGTACTATATATATATATATATATATATATATATATATATATATATATATATATATATATATATATATACTATATAGAGCATACGCAGATTTTATTCATTGTTTTGATTTTGACTTTTATATCATGGTATAGTATACGGTTGGTGAAATTTGACTTTTTGTGTATCAATGTGAATATTATTGAAAATATGTTTTTGATATTTATTCTTTTGAGAAATATATTTGAAAGTTTGTTTCGGACAAAGTTCCAGCAATGAGGGAAAATATATTATATTTGTGGACTGTTGGCCAGAAAATTATCTGAAGTTGTTCAAATCTCAAAATTTCATTTGAACTTTTTTGGAATAAAGGTCGAACCATAGTTCAAATTGCTCGGCTTAGTTCAAAATATGTGCAAACTCGTTGGGGGCGGGCGGATGTCGAAGGGTCTACCGTCGTATGAAGGAGTAGGAGAGTTTGGGATGGGAGTCTCTTATTATGTGAATGCATCGATGGTGACATGTTTTAGAGAAGAGAATTTCACAACAACGAGCTCGCTAATGGCAGGCGTCAGTAGGACAAGAGGCGTGTGACGAGAAAAGACTTTGAAGGTGAAGCTTGCTAGGAAATGTTGTTGATTTGGAAATATTTGTGAATATAGATCATCATTGTTTAGAAAGAATTTATGGGTTGATTTGCATTAATTAGGAGCCATGATTGCCGCCAAGATTGGGAGATTTGATTTGCACTGATTTGGAGGTCTAATTGGAATGGTTAAATTTTCATTAAGATTTATATATTTGTGTGGTTCGTACAGTTGGAGCGAAGGTGCTCATTTCCGTGAAACAAAGACGGCGAATCAAGCATCATGTGTAGGAGGAGGCATATTACATGAATTGTTTCGTGTGAAGGCGGTTATCTTGGAAGTAGCAGGCAGACTGACCAGGCATTATCAATAGGCAGACATGACAGGCACGAAGGTCGTGCAAGTTTGGTCCGGAAGCGAGAGCATGACTCACGTATGGGACTTGTCGATCACGCAATATGGAGGGCATAGGAGACCAGCACGTGCGACGACTAAGGTACATAATGTGGGTCAAATTGGATTTGGTCATAGGTGCGGTAGCAGGAAGAACATGCAAATGGACGAATCGAGCATGAATCAAAGCGAATATCACATGTGTAGGAGCAACAGATTGCACGAATTGGTTCACTCATGACTATTTGCATAAAGGCAGTTCGCGTGGAGTTAATGCACAATATTGTGCGAGATCAAAATACGATGAACGTGCGATTCTTCACATGAGACAAAGGCGCACGACAAAATCAGAAGCAACTTAGCTTGCCGCAAGTGGTTGGGTGCAGAAAAATTTGATCACAAAAATTGTTCTACAGGTTGAGTGGCACATGTTCTAAGTGGGATATTATGAATGGTTAGATTGAACATGTAAAGGATGTCGATTTTTTTCTCTGGATTGTTGTTGAGTTGGATTATTGCAATTCTGGTGCCGTAAGACAGCTGCAATTTGGTAGATGCTATGTAGTTTGCTGGAGCCATGGATACATCCATCTCGACGGTGGAGAAGACGTTGCTCCATCTGGTGGTTATTCATCTTCTCAAAATTGATGTAATAAAATTTAAAGATAAATAGAACTTTGGCATGTGGCAATGTGAGGTGATAACTACATTGTGCTCTTTGAATCTATAGGAAGTTATTTTGGAAGAGGTTGGCTGAAGATGAACCAAAAGTGTACGTGGCTTGATAAAAAATTGCATATCCCAGTAGATCAAGTATGGGGTGATGATGGAGACTTTCATTATAAAGTTGTGGAAGATTTTGGGAAATAAGACTTGACAAAGTGGGTGGAGAATAATTTTCATATGAAAGGTTAACTCTACAAGTTTCAAATGAGAAATGAGGTTACAATTGATGAGCATCTGAATGACTTTACAAAGTTATTGACAGATCTTTTAAATATGGATGAGGATATTGCAGATGAAGACAAGGTGCTCCATTTGTTGAATTCGCTCTCTTATGAGTATGAAAACTTCATGATGACACTCATTAATGGGAAAGAGATCATGAACTATGGTGAGGTGACCACTGTATTGCTGAATCACGAGTTTGGCGTCAGGACAAGGAATCTATAAAGATAGATTCAATTGAGGCTTTCACACACCAACTAGGAAGACTTGATAAGCAGAAGAATAAAAAGGGTGGAAACAACAATAAGTCTCATGGGCATAGTCTTGGGAAGAATCGATGTACTTTCTATTTAAAGATTGGTTATTATAAGAAAGATTGGCAAAGCTAAAGGTAAAGGCAAAGATAAACCTTAGTGTAAAAGAGCGTGACAAAGACTCAGTACTCAGATGTATCACTACCTACAGCTTCTCAAAGTTTGTTTGCAAATAGTTCTTGTTGGATAATGGATACTGGCGCTACCAATCACATTTGTCCCTCTAGAGAGTGGTTCTGTAGCAACAAGAAGCTTGATAGTGGTGTAGTGGCCACGGGAAATAAGCAAGTTTATCGTACTATTGGTGTAGGGAATATCTTCATCATAATGCATGATAGTACTATGAGAGAGATGTCTGATGTTAGACACGTTCTAGATATCAGGAAGAATTTATTGTATGTTAGGGATTTAGAGTCCAATGGCTATAAGGTAGTCATTGAGGTAGGAGTTTTAAAGATATATTATGGAGCGTTAATTTTTCTTAATGGAGTTCATCATTACAACATTTACCATCTTTAAGGAAGAGCAATGATTGGAACATCTGCTATTCCTAATTATTAATCTATTGTCATACTATTATGGTATTTGAGGTTACCTTATGTTGGAGAGGCTTCACTTATGGTTCTGGAAAAAAAAAAGATTGATTAAAGGAGCAATCATTTGCAAGCTCAATTTTTATGAACATTATTTGTTTGGGAAGAAGTCATGAGTATCCTTTGGTACTGTCATCCATAATATAAAAGATATCCTGGATTATGTTCACATAGATATTCGGAGCTTAATGAAGACATCATCATTATGTGGGTGGTGATACTTTGTCTCTTTTATTGATGATTACTTTAGATTTTTTTAGGTGTATATCATGAGGCACAAAGCGAGGTACCAAATATTTTTATAACTTGGAAGAAGTGGATTGAGACTCAGATTGACAAAATGATCCAGTGTATCAAATCAAATAATGGGGGTGAATACACCTCAAATGCATTGTTCTAGTAGTGACATATATCTGGCATAAAGCACCACTTTATTATTAGAGAGACACCACAGTAGAAAGGGGTTGCAGAGTGGATGAAGCATACTTTGTTGGAAAAAAATTGATGTATGTTATCTGGATTTGATAGATTCTATTGGGTTGAGGCTATAAACTATGCATGTCACTTAGTAAACTATCTGCCTTATATAGATATTGGGAAGAGGACCTCATAAAAGAAGTGGTCAGGGCATCCTATTAGAGATTATGAGCACTTGAGAGTGTTTAGGTGTCTAGCTTTCTATCATGTTTAGAATGATAAACTAGAACTGCGAGTAAAGAAGGAAATCTTTATTGGCTTTAGGCATAGAGTCAAGGGCTTCAAACTCTATGATCCAGTAGAGAAGATCGAAGATTGTCATTAGCAGTGATGTTACATTTAACAAGGTCATTATGCTAAAACCTTATGACTCTAAACCAATCGAGACTTTTATTGGTACCATAAATGTGATGTAGAAGTTGAAGTTTGACGCAACTCCATTTATTCCATAGAGACATATCACTTCTACCCAGGTACATAATTCAACTGCATATCATAAGGTAGAAGATGAAATCAAGGATGAGGTTGTAGCTCAAGAATCTATTGCAAGGAATAGGTCCAAGCATCAATTTTTTTAAAACCAACTTGATTGAGGGACCACATTTCATTTGCACTTTTAGCCACGTACAGAGAATAAAGTTTTTAATCACTATAAGAAACAATGGACAGTCCTAATGATGATTTGTGGAAGAAGGCTATGTATTAAGAGATGGAGTCACTTTAGAATAATACTACTTGGAGATTAATAAAGCTAATGGGTGTAACATCAAATCTGCTCCAGGATCGTCCGGGCCGATCTGGATCGTCCTGGGACGATCAGTACAATTTTTGTTCCAGGTTCTGTACAGAAGTTACAGGAATGATTTCTTGTAGGGATCGTCCGGGCTGATCTGGGATCGTCCCGGGACGATCAGTGTATGGTAAAAGTCAGAGAGCAAATCGTCCTAGAAATTAATTATCGTCCTGAGAAATCGTCCCAGGCCGATTGGATTTTGTTCAGATCGTCCAGGACGATCATGCGATCGGCTGGGCCGATCAGTGTAATATTTAGCTGAAATCAGCTCATTTTGAAGAGAGAGAAAATCAAATTATATAAAAAAATATCTTTGAGGAGAGAGAAGGTCGAGGGCAATTTTGGAAAAGCTGATTTTCGGGCGACGCCGGGCCATTTTCGTCCGACGAGATTGTTCAAGAAAATGGTGTACGCAAGGTAAGGCACATTCCGCCTTTCTCAATTTTCAGAACGGTGAAGTTCGAATGAGTTTTCTGTCCGGATTTTGTTTTTGTTAGCGAATTTCGTCCGTATTTTCCGATTGGTTCAATTTTTACTACGTAACTTTTGATATGTTTCTGAGGTGCCGAGTGTGCACATTTTGATTATTTTCTGGAGAATTTTGACCGGGTATTTTTGATTCCGCGGTGTTTTCTTTCGACTGTAATTTTTGACGATGTCTAAAAATGTTGTGGCAGTAGAATAAAAGTCTTATATTATTGTTGTGAATGTTCTGTGGTAATTTGGTAAAATTCTGATTCTGTCAATTTTGTGTAAATTCCGTATACTGCCATTACGCTGCCGGATTTTCGTACGATTTCTGAAATTGTACGGATTTGTTCTGAAATGAATTGATATGATTGTGTGCTATAAAAAGGGAGTTATAAGGGGTCAGGATCCTGTGAGATCCTGTCTGTGTCAGGGAAAATCTGAAATGAGCTATGAAATCTGTTTCTGAATACAAGTTCTGGATCCGATGATAAATTCTGTTCTGGTGCTATAAGCATATATGTTCTGGTGCCATGAGCACAAAGGGAGGTATAAGGGGCCAGAATCCAAGAGATTCTGTCAGTGTCTGGGAAGGGAGGCATAAGGGGCCAGAATCCGTTGAGATTCTGTTAGGGTCAGGGAATCTGTTCTGCTTTGAACTGTTCTGATTTAATCTATTCTGACTTCTGATATGTTCTGAATTGATATGATTTCTGATTTCTGATCCGTATTCTGATTCTGATATATGATTCTATTCTATTCTGATATGATATGACTCTGATTTCCGTACGATTATGTCTGTTCTGATATGACTTCTAATCTGATATGATTTTAATCTGATTTCTGATTTTTATACGTTTCGTCAGCTCTGATGTGATGTATTTCTGTTCTGTCTGTTCTGTTCTGATTTGATTCATTCTGTTCTACTCTGTTAGTTCCGTATTCTGATTTCTGTTTGGATTTCTGTCTGATATGTTTGATGTGGACTCTGAGGATTTTGATTGGAGGTTTGATGTCTTGTTGAGCTGTTGTAGCTCATCCTTATTTTCTGCGTGGTTTTCAGGTTCTGGGAAGGGGAAGGAAGTCCAAGAATAGAAGTTCATATTCTGATTCCGTATAGGTATTTTTGCACTTTTGATTTTTGTATAGTCATGGTTTTTCTGTTCTGTCTGAAAGCCATGAGCTGTATTTGTACATGATTCTTTTGAGGAAGAAGATAGATGATCTGTTCCGCTGTATTTGGATGTTTATAGTAGCTCTGTGTGTCTGTTTCTATGTGTAATGTTTGGAAGAAAGTTCTGAAACAAATTCCAAAGCCAGATCCTGGAATCAGTTCAGTCAGTTAGTTTTGATTCCGGCCTCACGACCCGATGCGAGCGAGACCCGTCCCGGTCGGGTTGGGTTGTGACAAGCCTTTTTTAGTGGTATCAGAGCAATGGTTTTGAAATTTGGAATTTGGATTGTACGACAGAGCTATAGGAAGTGATCTGAGTCTGTCTAGGGTAGTTTTGGTTGTCTGAATTTTATTATGTTGTTTTTGTGATTAGTTTTCTGGATTTTCTAGATTTTTTGGATTTTTTGTATGGATATGCCAGACCCTGACATGACAGATGGTCAGAGTGCCAGTCAGGCAGCACCAGTGGGTAGTACAGCCCTAGTGATTGGTGCAGATATACTTTCCCAGTTTGCTACATTGGTTTCTAAGATGGTGAGTGAGACTCACAGTAAAGCCTCTACTGTTCGATCTGAGGATATTGATAGACATCTGCAGATGTTTCTGAGATTGAAGCCACCGAGGTTTGAGGGCGCTGTTGAGCCTAGAGCAGCTGAGGAGTGGCTGAGGAGGTTAGAGAAGACTTTTGACGGCATGTAGTGTCCGTCAGACAGGAATGTACCTTTGGCAGTATTTCTGTTGGATGGGGAAGCTGAGCACTTGTGGGTAGGCCAGCAGGAGGCCAAGTTTCAGGGAAGATTGAACTCTTTGATTACTTGGGAAGAGTTTACTGAGGCATTCCGAGATTGGTTTGTTCCCCCATCTGCTGTGCAGCAGATGCAGGAGAGTTTTCTGAGGCTGGTTCAGGGGAGCAAGACAGTGATGCAGTATGAGGCAGAGTTTACTGCCTTAGCCCGATATGCTCCGCAGCTGGTGAGTACTTCTACTGCGAAGTGCTACCAATTTCAGAGGGGACTACGAAACAGTCTGAGGCAGCCCCTGGTACCCTTTCACATTTCTGATTTTTCTAAGCTTGTGGAGAGAGCTCGTCTGATAGAGAATGATCTGATGGCTACTCAGCAGCGGTGGACTGCGAGTAGGAAGAGGTTTCGGGGTGAGTCGAGCAGTAGTTCCTCTAGCAAGAGGAGATTTGTTTCTAGTTCTAGAGACTCTAGGAGGAGTGGGCAGTCAGGATTTGTTGGTACTGCTACGCCAGTACGATCAGCTCTAGATCTGTTAGTGGGGCACCTGTGTGCCAGAGTTGTGGACGACGACACTTTGGCCAGTGCTACAGGATGACTGGTCAGTGCTTCAGATGTGGTCAGCCAGGACATCGGATAGCAGAGTGTCCACAGGCTGGGTTTGATCGACGATCTGATTTCTGATCCGAGAGCTTTGTTAGACCTGCCGGTTCAGCAGGAAGACCGATGACTGTTTCTCCACGCCCTGTGTCTGAGGGATTTTCTGGTAGAGGTGGTTGTTCAAGTTCTGTACCACGGAGACCACCTACTGTTAGTCAGAGGGAGCATAATAGTTCTATAGCTTCAGCTCCAGTTCAGCCACGAGTGTACAGTCTGAGTTAGTAGGAGGCTCGAGATGCTCCGGATGTGGTGACATGTATGATTTACATTTCTGATCAGCCCTGTCGTGTTTTGTTTGATTCTGGAGCCAGTCACTCGTTTTTGTCCGAGCGTTATTTTGATGCCTTGCATTTGGACTCGATTTTGTTGCCGGTTTCTCTTTCTGTGATTTTGCCAGCTGGAAGTAATTTGATTGCTCGGAAGTTTTGTTTTTCTGAGGTTGAGATTGCTGGCAAGAAGTGGAAATCAAGTTTGATTCTGTTGCCGATTTCTTCGTATGACGTGATTTTGGGCATGGATTGGCTGAGTCTGTATGAGGCCTAGATTGACTGTTTGAAGAAGCAAGTGAGCTTGCTTATGTCAGGAGAGAGGTGTATATTCCAAGGTTTATGAGGTGTTCTCTCCAGTCTGATTTCTGGGTTGGAAGTGAGAAGAATGTGGAAGAAGGGTTGTCCAGTATTTTTGGCTTCGGTGCGGGATATGAACCTGAATGTGGGTTCTGTTTCTGATATCCCAGTAGTACGGGAGTTTGCAGATGTATTTCCTGAGGAGTTAGTTGGTTTACCTCCGGATAGAGATGTGAAGTTCTCTATTGATGTTTTTTCGGGTACAGCTCCGATATCAAAAGCTCCGTACAGGATAGCACCGAAAGAACTTTCTGAGTTGAAAGTTTAGCTTCAGGAGTTGGTGGATAGAGGATTTGTTCGTCCTAGTATTTCTCCTTGGGGAGCACCTGTCTTGTTTGTGAAGAAGAAGGACGGAACACTCCGTATGTGTGTTGACTACAGAGATTTGAATAAAGTCACGATCAAGAACAAGTATCCTTTGCCACGGATTGATGAATTGTTTGACCAGCTTTCTGGTTCTTCTATGTTTTCGAAGATAGATTTGAGATCTGGATATTATCAAGTTAAGGTAAAGGAAGCTGATGTGGTGAAGACAGCTTTCAGTACTCGGTATGGACACTACGAGTTTTTGGTTATGCCTTTTGGGGTAACCAATGCACCTGCTATTTTTATGGATCTGATGAACAGAGTGTTCAGAGAGTATCTGGATCAGTTTATGATCGTCTTCATTGACGATATTCTGGTGTATTCTGCTTCTGAAGATGATCATGCCAGACATTTGAGCATTGTGTTGGAGACTCTGAGACGACATCAGTTGTATGCTAAGTTCTCCAAGTGTGAATTCTGGCTGAAGAGCATTTCATTTCTGGGGCACGTGGTTAGCGGTGAAGGTATTTCTGTTGATCCCTAGAAGATTCAGGCTATTGCGGGTTGGCCAAGGCCTACTACGGTATTTGAGGTACGTAGTTTTTTAGGCATGGCTGGATATTACATGAAGTTTGTGAAAGGATTTTCTCAGATTGCTATGCCTCTGACGAGACTGACTCATAAGGCAGTAGCTTTTGTTTGGACACCGGAGTGTGAGGCTTGTTTTCAGAGATTGAAGGATTGTCTGACTTCAGCTCCAGTATTAGCACTTCCGTCAGGTACAGAAGGATTTCAGGTGTTTAGTGATGCTTCACTGAAAGGTTTGGGATGTGTGCTGCATCAGAATGGTAGGGTACTTGCTTATGCCTCGAGTCAGTTAAAACCACATGAGAAGAATTACCCGACACATGATTTGGAATTGGCTGCAGTTGTTTTTATTTTGAAGATTTGGCGTTGCTATCTGTATGGCGTCAGATATGAGATTTTCACGGATCACAAGAATTTGAAGTACATTTTCACTCAGAATGATCTGAATTTGAGGCAAAGAAGGTGGCTTGAGTTGATCAAGGATTATGATCTGACGATTCAGTATCAGCCTAGTAAGGCTAATGTGGTAGCAGATGCTTTGAGCAGGAAATTTTCTGGATTATCAGGCATTCAGCTCACTTCTGATGATTTTCTGATTCGAGATATGGAACGGTTGCAGTTGGAGGTGATTTCCTCCAGTGATCTGGATTTTGGAGTTTTGACTCAGTTGAGCATTCAGTCTTCGTTGGAAGAAAGGATTCAGGAAGCCCAGAAGTTAGATTCTGATTATTCGATGTTGATTGCTCAGATTGAATTTGGTAAGAAGCCTGAACTCCGAATTTCTGATTCTGGTATTATTTTCTGCAAGAACAGGTTGTGGATTCCTGTGTTTGGAGATTTGAGGAAAGATATTCTGTATGAATCTCATCATTCAGGCTACACTGTTCATCCGGGAAGTGGCAAGATGTATGGAGATATGAAAGGTTTGTTCTGGTGGCCGGGAATGAAAAAGGATGTGGCAGATTTTGTTGCTAGATGCGAGGCCTGTTAGTTGGTGAAGGCAGAGCATCAGCGACCAGGAGGACTTTTGTAGTCGTTGTCTATCCCTGAGTGGAAGTGGGAGGAGGTAATGATGGATTTTGCTATGGGTTTTCCTCGATCAAGGCAAGGGCACGATGCCATTTGGGTGATTGTGGATCGACTGACGAAGTCTGCTCATTTTCTTCCGATCAGGCAGACCGATCCGGTGGATCGATTGGCACAAGTTTATGTGAAATAGATTGTCAGATTACACGGTGTGCCTAAGGTGATTGTTTCTGATCGAGATGGACGATTTACTTCCAAATTTTGGAAAGGTATTCAGCAAGGTTTGGGTACGAAGTTGCATTTCAGTACAGCTTTTCATCCGCAGACTAACGGATAGTCTGAGAAGACTATTCAGGTACTGGAAGATCTGTTGAGGCTTTGTGTTTTGGACTTTGGAGGAAGTTGGGAATATCATATTCCTCTGATAGAATTTGCTTACAATAACAGTTTTCAGTCCAGTATTGGAATGGCACCGTATGAAGCTCTGTATGGCCGGAAGTGTAGAACTCCTTTGACTTTGACTGAGGTTGGAGATAGACAGGAGATGGGTGCCACTTTTGTAGAAGAAATTGTTAAGAAAGTCGATTTGATTAAAGAAAGGTTGAAAGCTGCACAAGATCGACAGCAGAAATATTACAATCAGAAGCACAGGTTCGTTGAATTTCAAGTTGGTGACTTTGTGTATGTCAAAGTCAGTCCGATGAAGGGTGTGAGCAGATTTGGTAGAGTAAGTAAGCTTAGTCCAAGCTATATTGGACCATTTGAAAACCTTGAGAGGATTGGTAAATCTGCTTATAGAAGGTTACTATCTGATCAGATGTCCGATATTCACAATGTGTTCCACGTATCTACTTTGAGAAAGTGGATATCTAACTCTGGAAAGAAAGTGTCTGCTGATGAGATTGAGATTCAGGAGAATTTGAGTTATAAAGAAGAACCCGAGTTGATTCTAACTTACGATGTTCGCAAGTTGAGAAGTAAAGAGATTCCGATGGTTAAGGTGCAGTGGAAGCACCGAACTGCACGAGAAGTGACTTGGGAGAAAGAATCGAACATGAGGAAGTCGTACCCATACTTAGTTTGACTGAGTTCTGTTTGGACAATGTCGAGGACGATATTTTTCTGAAGTTGGGGAGATTATAACATCAAATCTGCTCCAGGATCGTCCGGGCCGATCTGGATCGTCTTGGGACGATCAGTGTAATTTTTGTTCCAGATTCTGTACATAAGTTACAAGAATGATTTCCTGTAGGGATCTTCCGGGCCGATCTGGGATCGTCCCGGGATGATCAGTGTATGGCAAAAGTCAGAGAGCAAATCGTCCTGGAAATTAATTATCGTCCTGAGAAATCGTCCCAGGCCGATTGGATTTTGTTCAGATCGTCCAGGACGATCATGCGATTGGCTGGGCCGATCAGTGTAATATTTAGCTGAAATCAGCTCATTTTGAAGAGAGAGAAAATCAAATTTTATAAAAAAATATCTTTGAGGAGAGAGAAGGTCGAGGAAAATTTTGGAAAAGCTGATTTTCGGGCGACGCTGGGCCGTTTTCGTCCAACGAGATTATTCAAGAAAGTGGTGTACGCGAGGTAAGGCACATTCCGTCTTTCTCAATTTTCAGAACGGTGAAGTTTGAACGAGTTTTATGTCCGGATTTTGTTTTTGTTAGCGAATTTCGTCCGTATTTTCCGATTTGTTCAGTTTTTATCGCGTAACTTTTGATATGTTTCTGAGGTGCCAAGTGTGCACATTTTGATTATTTTTTGGAGATTTTGACCGAGTATTTTTGATTCCGCGGTGTTTTCTTTCGACTGAAATTTTTGACGATGTCTACAAATGTTGTGGCAGTAGAATAAAAGTCTTATATTATTGCTGTGAATGTTCTGTGGTAATTTGGTAAAATTCTGATTCTGTCAATTTTGTGTAAATTCCGTATACTGCCGTTACGCTGCCGGATTTTCGTACGATTTCTGAAATTGTCCGGATTTATTCTTAAATGAATTGATATGATTGTGTGCTATAAAAAAAGAGTTATAAGGGGTCAGGATCCTGTGAGATCCTATCTGTGTCAGGGAAAATCTGAAATGAGCTCTGAAATATGTTTATGAATACAAGTTTCTGATCCGATGATAAATTCTGTTCTGGTGCTATAAGCATATCTGTTCTGGTGCCATGAGCACAAAGGGAGGCATAAGGGGCCAGAATCCAAGAGATTCTGTCAGTGTCTGGGAAGGGAGGCATAAGGGGCCAGAATCCGTTGAGATTCTGTCAGGGTTAGGGAATCTGTTCTGCTTTGAACTGTTCTGATTTAATCTGTTCTGACTTCTGATATGTTCTGAATTGATAAATTTCTGATTTCTGATCCGTATTCTGATTCTGATATATAATTCTGTTCTGTTCTGATATGATCTGACTCTGATTTCCGTATGATTCTGTCTGTTCTGATATGACTTCTAATCTGATATGATTTTAATCTGATTTCTGATTTTTATACGTTTCGTCAGCTCTGATGTGATGTATTTCTGTTCTGTCTGTTCTGTTCTGATTTGATTCATTCTACTCTACTATGTTAGTTCCGTATTCTGATTTATGTTCGGATTTCTGTCTGATGTACGTGTTTGATGTGGACTCTGAGGATTTTGATTGGAGGTTTGATGTCTTGCTGAGCTGTTGTAGCTCATCCAATTTTTCTGCGTGGTTTTTAGGTTCTGTGAAGGGGAAGGAAGTCCAGGAATAGAAGTTCATAGTATGATTCCGTATAGGTATTTTTGCACTTTTGATTTTTGTACAGTCATGGCTTTTCTGTTCTGTCTTTAAGCCATGAGCTGTATTTGTACATGATTCTTTTGAGGAAGAAGATAGATGATCTGTTCCGCTGTATTTTGATGTTTATAGTAGCTCTGTGTGTCTGTTTCTGTGTGTAATGTTTGGAAGAAAGTTCTGAAACAAATTCCAAAACCAGATCTTGGAATCAGTTCAGTCAGTCAGTTTTGATTCCGGCCTCACGACCCGATGCGAGCGGGACCCGTCCCGGTCGGATTGGGTCGTGACAATGGGTGTGTGCAAAGAAGGATGGATCTCATGTAGCTAATGTGCGATACAGGGTTAGGTGGGTGGCAAAAGACTTTACGCAATGGAAAGGGATTTATTGTGATTGTTCTTCCAGTGGTCAAACATTCATAGATCTGTGTTCTTTTAATACTTCTTGCACACTATGATCTAATTCTATAGCAGCTTAATGTAAAAAATTACATTCTTACACAGGGAGTTGTAAGAAGAGAACCACATGTTACAGCCGCATGGATTTGGAATCTCAAAAGACTTGGTTTACAAATTGGAAAAGTCCTTAGTTGGTATATTGAGTAAGATCACCTATTAGGAGTTTGGTGAATATTCAGGCTCATGACCGATTGTCCATTTGTTTTGAAGAACTATGCTCGACTTGATCCCTTGGGAGGGGGTACGTAGACAACCATCTGGGTATAGTTGTTCTGATATTGGAGCCTAATTTATCATCTTCCACTTTTTAAAGTGAAGGATGCCATGGAGATTTATGTTAATTTGAAAATCTTTTCAAATCTAGATCATCATTGTTTAGAAAAAATTTATTGGCTTATTTGCATTAATTAAGAGCCCTGATTGCTACCAAGATTTGGAAATTTGATTTGCATTGATTGTGATGTCTAATTGGCATGATTAAATTTTCATTAATTAGTTTTTTTTTAATTTTATTTAGTTAAAAATATATTTAAAAGGGCTTAAGGGTTGTTGTATGAGAGCATAAGAGAGAGCCAACATGTAATTATATTCTTCTCCACTATAGTGAAATCATCATCCCCTTCTCGTGGCCGTAGGCATCATATTTTTGCCGAACCACGTAAATCGTCGTGTTCCTTGCATTGATTGTGTTGTGATTTCTATTTATTTTTCGTTGTGTTTGCACTTTGCACAACAAATGCATCCCAAGATTGCGGGACCCACGTGAAGAGAGTTTCAAACAAAGGCCTCCTAGGATAGTCATGTTCTAACCTTGGTTCAAACTAGAATCGAATAAGATTTGAACAACCATTCAAGCATGTGTTTGAACCTTTGTTCGAATAAAAATTTGAATTTGAACCAGTTCAAATTAATTTTTCTCATAACAAACTTCAATAGGGCAGACTAATTTTATCTAAAATAATTTTTTAGATAATATATATATATATATATATATATATATATATATTAAGTACTATGATGCATATAAAGTCAGAATTCCTCTTCTTTAGAAACTTTTAAATTTATGAACTGTTATAAAATATATTTATAATTTAAATGAATGAATTTTTAGACAATTATTCACTTTTCTATTTTTTCAAAATTTCAAAGAGAAATGCAGCATTGGATTCCAGAGCTGTAATTAAAATAAAAAAAAACCATACCACTGTGCACGTTGGGACCTGCAACTGCAAGTGAATTAAATTTAAACCACCAGCACATGAATTCTCATGCCCTCCCTACACGATCGTCTGCAAGATCTCTTACGCACCTGCAGCTTCCTTTCTCTCTCCATCTCTCCACCAAATCAACGTTCATTTTTTTCGTTGAACTGCTGCTTGATAAGACAGGTTATTAGGTGACATTAAAAGCTAATTTTTTATTCGAATTTGGAAAAAATTAAAAAAACTCAACAGTTATATAATTAATTATCAGCCTTTTGTTCACCTAATAAGTTCTGGTTTGGTTGGACTCTGAACATTTTGGAGAGCGTTGGGAAGATAATGTAGTACTCTTTTTTTTTTTTCCTGTAGCTGTTGCAAATTTTCTTTGAAAAAATAGGCCGCTTCCAAACCAACATGCAAAACGATGGCTTGCTTCGTAAGCGTATGTTGAATCAACAATGGTAGAGAAAAAGTATGAAGTCGTGACTTTTTTTCTGTATTTTTACGTTGGATGGATCTGTATAAGAACTATGAACATCAAGCGCAGCTAGAAAACTAAGCCCTTAAATACCAAGATGCCCCGTTGTCTCAGGTGTTTGGTTTTCTGGAAGTGGGAGACAGAATTTCAATACATTTGCAATCTAAAAGAAGAATATAAAAAGTTTAGATGATGGTCAAAGCCTAAACTCGGGCTTCATTTGCAAAGAAATTATTTTATGCAGAGACCGGGCGCAGAACGATCGTTCGGAGACCAACCAGAATGTGTCATGTTAGCGGTATCGAGCCACGATACCGTGCATAGGGGTGACGTAGCGCATTCTGGTTGGTCTCCGGATGACGTTCGGTGTCCGCACAGAATAATTAATCTCATTTGAGATAGTTTTTTTTTTCATTATTTTTTTTACTGTTTTCAAAAAATATTACACTATAAAGCTTCCGTAAAAAACAGTAAGAAATTAAAGCTGTTTCAAACACAAGATCAGTTGTGCTAAATAAATTAGAATTTATATAAAATAATATCAACGAATGAGCTAAAAGAAAAGTAAAATCATTCTGCATAGCTCAGAAGCAAATACTTACGATTCTACGCATTTGACTAAAATAATAATTTAGTAGAAGTAATCATCAACAGAGATGTCATAGAAGCAAAGATCATCAATAGAAAAATACAACAAAATGGCAAAGAGCTAGCTTCGAGAGGACACAAGTCATACATGCAAAACTATCTTCAACAGTATAAGACTCAGAAGAAGAAGTGAAAGATTATGAAGCTCAACTCTGTCCACAATTTGGTAATCAATTGAACTATGTATCAAGATAAGGCACCAGCCATGGCTAGATTGAGCTAATTTCATCCTAACCAAAATCCCAAAAATTCATTGTAAGAAAATAAGCTATAGAAAAGCTCTACACGAACTAAAAGGAAACGACATAAAATAATAAGCTATAGAAAAACTCACCGCACAAAAAGGCAAAACACATACAACAATAAATTAAAAGAAAAACACAATAGAGAAACAAGTTGCAAACTCCTCCACAAATAACAAGTCAACCATCTACACGCTAATAGAAAAGTTTCTAGATATTTATTAAACAGTTCTTTGGCCAGCATCCATAAGCCAACTATCCTTTAATATCCACCTCCCACTATTTTATTTGGGAAGTTCAGCTTGGTGTAAATAAATAGTATTGATATTCCTGAAATTATCCACATCTAAAGAGATGAATAAGTGAGCGAGGTTATCTTTTTAAGAACATGTTTGCAAAGAGAGACGGACTCATGCATCTTGTAGGATATAGAATCATCCATAGAAAATCTAATGAGTTGAAAATTATCAGCCAAAGTGAGAAATTTATTCTTTCACCTAATTATCCAACTATGTAACTTATTTAATAGAGTTATAATCTTTAACTAGAATCCTAATCACAGGAAAACAAATACATTTAATCTCCGAAGATCACACTGAAAGCAAACGCGATGGGTTTAGGGTTTTTCGCCTCCGTCTGCAGCTCTCGTGATGTAACTTTTCTTCACTAATCCTTCTGTTTATTTTTTTTTCTCCGTTTTATTTCCTATGATTGTGAATCAGATAAAAGACCCTGGATTTTTGGATGGCAAAGTTAAATCGAGGTCATTTAGGGATGCTTTATCTGGTGAGTCGGCTTCACCGGAGTTTCCCCCGCTCAAAGTTTCTTCTAGCTCACCATGATTTGTCGGCTTTGATTATTTCTGATGAGGAAATTTCGTCTCTTGTTTTGCCTTTTGAGTTTGCTTTAGTCGAAAAGTTTCCAAGCCACCGCCCACCGCTTGACTTGATTCGAAAATTTCTCTTCAACCTAAAGCTTGTTGGGGATTATTTGGTTACTTTAGTGAATCCTAAAAAAGTGTTGATTAAACTTGTAAATGACTTAGATTATTGTAGGGTTTTCTCTTATCGGACATACTTCGTGAGCAACTGCTTCATGAATCTTTTCAATTGGACTCCACATTTTGATATTACTGTGGAATCTCCCATTGTCCATATTTGGGTTTCTTTTTCATGCATACGTCCTCAACTTTTCTCACCCTGGATTTTGCATGGGTTGGGATTGCTATTTGGGAGACCTTTGCAAACGAGTAATGTGACTGTGAATGGTTCGAGATCTTATGGCACGCATGCTTGTGGAATTAGATGTTACGAAACATTATGCTTCTCAAGTTTGGTCAGGGTCGGAGACTTGTGGTTATGTTCAATCAGTTGAAATGAAAGAGTTTCCATTGTATTATTTTCATTGCAAATCATTGGGTCATTCTAAGGATTTTTGACCGATCTTATATCTGAATTTTGTTGTTTAATTTCTCTTTCTGTTATGGAGGCAATTGCTTCTGATGTTTTGTTACAGGATCCCTTGAGTTCTAATCTTAACCACGACAATGTTTCTGGTGTGGGGAATATAGGTGTTTTGGTGGAAAATCCTATTTGTGCTAAGGTTCAAGGGAAAAATGTTGTCCCTTCTTTACTTTGCAAAGCTAGGGGTGTCTTCTCAGCCTCAATGTGATGTTATTTTTTTAGTCCTGTTGGTTTTAATTTGTTTTGCCGCATATTAATAATATGGAGAAGTTGGATATGCCTTTAATCGAATCTGTTGAGATGGAGGGGGAAAGTGCTTTGGTTGTGTCGAATGCGAAAATGCAGAGGAATGTTGTGATTACAAGTGGAAATGAAATTGACAATACTTTGGCTGGTGGTGTGGTTTCACCTATCATTTTAGAAGAATCTATGTTGCCCTCTCCCATTGGGATTGCTAGTGATATGTATTTTCCTTTGGTTGCATGGTGAGCCTGAGGGAGCTCTTGTCGATGTCCATGTGGTCATGTCCCCTAAAGGTTTGCTTGCTCAATTTGTTTATTCTTCAGGTGTCACTTGTCCCGACCTTTCGGATCGAAATGTTGTCTCTACTTCCCCATCGTCTGTGGATGGTGATGATTTTGGTGATGTACAATTGCTTCAGGACCTATACGGCTTAAAAGTTGGTAAGGTTGTTGATAAAACTATTTCGTGTGCCACTAAATGCAGGAGGAGAAAATCCAGGAAGTAACTCTTGGTTTTGTATTGTGTGATCCCTTTTCTACATTGCATTTGGTGTTTGCTATTTAATGTTTCATTGGTGAGCTGTCGGTGTTTCTGGTGGTTGTTTGTTTGTTTATCCTGGGGTTAGATCTTCTGCTCGATCCATCTGGTATTTTTGGGGCAATTTTCTCTCACCTTTTTGTGGTTTTTTGTTTGTATTGGTTTGTATAGGACTGTCCTCTCATGTTGAGATACTTGGTAACTACCGTGGATGGTCGTTGGGCTGCTTCTACTGGAGCGTTGATGTTTGCGTTCTTTCACTTTGCTTTTTAATCTATGCTTGATTTTTATGCTTGTATTAGTTGGATTGATAACTTATAGGTTTTATTCAAGTGATGTGCTTTTAGTGAGCTTACGTTCCTTTAAAGACCTGTAATTTTTACCAATATTAATGCATAGGCCCCGTCATGAGTTTTAACCCAAAAAAATATTTAATCTCCATGATACAATTCAAGATTTTAGATCTACTAACTAAGGATTATTCGTTTGGGACGACTTTCTTACTGCATCTTCTACTGGAGCGTTGATGTTTGCGTTCTTTCACTTTGCTTTTTAATCTATGATTGATTTTTATGCTTGTATTAGTTGGATCGATAACTTATAGGTTTTTATTCAAGTGATGTACTTTTAGTGAGCTTACGTTCCTTTAAAGACCTGTAATTTTTACCAATATTAATGCATAGGCCCCGCCATGAGTTTTAACCCAAAAAAATATTTAATCTCCATGATACAATTCAAGATTTTAGATCTACTAACTAAGGATTATTCGTTTGGGACGACTTTCTTACTGCATCTTAAAGCAACTTTCTAGTACAAATTTTTTTTTTTTTCTAAAAAGTTGTTTTAAGAAGCAGTAAGAAAGTCGTTCCTAACGAAGCCTAAGTTTTAGAAATAAGAATTATGGCTTTCTTCCATGTCATCTATAAAAATGCTAAAATTGTTGTGAACTTATATGATGGTTTCATTTACTTGGCCTAAAACTATATAATCATGCATATACATGAGAGGACTTATGAACATATGAGCATGACTGAGAAGAGAGTAATAACCCATAGTAACTCCATGATTGAATAGATTGCATAGAAGACATCCATAACAATAGAGGATATTTGGTTTATTATAATTTCCCTAGCTTTGATGAAAAATTTAGAGGTGTCTTATTGAAATCAACCTTGAATGGTGTAGCTAGGATTTAATAAGTCGCTCACCAAGAGTATCAGGAATACAAAAACTTACTAAAGGTATCAAATAAAGTATAATAGAGACAACTCCTTATTGTAAGAGGAGGAAAAATTAGCAATGAGTCATGTTGCAATTTCATTATGGCTATAGAAAATATTTTTCTAGTAAAAGATATCTTGTATATAAAGTTTTAATTCTTAATTTCTTTTACATAATTGTAAAAATATCTAACTTACCATCCCTTTTGAACAATTAATCCACTTTGAATCTTTGTTGTATTGGGAATAAAACCATGCAATAAAAAAAACAAGAAAAGAAAAATGCAGTGAAAAGAAATAATACCAGGATTTAATGTGAAAAAACTTGAAATTGGAAAAAAAATTCAAAGCATACTATACCAATAAATCTACTATAAAAGTGGGAGAAATTGTATACGTCTCATTCTCTCAAACTCTCTCATTATCTCTCCTCACACTTCACACACCATTCTTCTTAAAATTGACAGAGAGACACATAAAACTCCCAAGGGACTTGAAAAAGAGACACACTGAACTCCCCCTCCCCCCTCCAAAGGGACGTAATTGTTTATGTTAAACATGAAAAGTGTGAAAGAAAACTGCCCAACTAGATTAGCAACGCTGCAGCGTTTAGGTTGAATTGGGCACGAATCTTGATCAGGCACGAATCTTGAAACAAAATCAAGTTGAAAACTTCAAAAATTAAATTCGGGGCCATATGAACTCCGATTTCAGTAAACTTATAGTCGAATTCGACGTCTAAAAAATAGAACCCAACAACACCATTCGACTCAACCCAAGTCCAAATGGATCAAAATCAAAGATCTGAAGTGCATTTAGAAGGCTCAAGTCATAATTTAGATTATTAAGTGGTTTCCAAACATGACATGCATATAGTCGAATTGAGTGGCTCGATAAGACAAATCTAGCGAGCCCTAGATCACCGAATTCTGATATCATTAAGGCACTCAAATACTTGATAAACGATTTATAATCAAAGAAATCCACATCAGCCGTCCATTCAAATAACTCCCAAATTACTCTTGATCTCCTTTCTATTTATTGGTCATGTCACTCTTAAAAAATTATAAATAGACATCTCATTTCTTATGAAAGGGGGAGGAAGAAGGGGTCAAGCAAGGAATAGAAGGAAGAAGAGAAACTTGAGTTCTCATGCCACAAGACTCTAGGGGTGTTAAAAATTGAACAGACCCAAACAAACCCAAAAAAATTTGGGTTCGGGTCGACCCGGTTAGCAAACGGGTTGGGTTTGGGTTCGATTTTCTGACCCGTTTAAAAATCTGGTCGGGTTCGGGTTTACCCGGCAACCCCACGGGTCTACCCGAATTGACTCGAGAACGTCAATACCTTGCATCGCATCAACTTCAGGCCAACTATCTGCCTTCTAGTCTTGTTGCTGCAAGCCAACTATCCCGTTCGTGTCTTAGGCGACTAGGCGTCTAGGTCTAGTAGAGTGCTGCAGCCATGCCTGACATGTAGGCTATCACAATGCATGGTCTCCACTACGCCGTCCTAGTCTCCTATATCGTCAGCTGCCATGACCTGACAGCACCCACGAGGCCACAACCAACCTGGAAGGCCAAAACTGTGAACGTCGACGTCTTTTGGAGATGATTCCACCGTCGACCTCACCCCGTCGGCGTCACCACTTGAGGTCGGGTCAGATTTTGCATTTTTTTTCCCTTTAGATATTCGGGTTCGCAGTCGGGTTGGGTCAACCTGATAACCCGTGCGGGTCGGGTCTGAGTTGAAAACCTTGACCCATTTAGTTAATTAGGTTGGGTTCAGGTCAACCTTTTTACGCCCGAGTTAACTTGGGTTCGACTTGAACCCGACCCTTTGACCCGAATTGACACCCCTGCCAGACTGCTCCTTGACCACTACCGGACTTCAACCCACCACCGACTGTCGCCAGACTTTTGCCCGGCCACCAACTGGCGTTATATTTCTGCCTGGCCACCAACTGACTCCAGATAGAAGCAATACAAGAAGGATGGAAGAAAGGAAGAGAAGAAAGAGAAGGAAGAACATTATCTTTTCACCAAACTCCTTGACCACCTCCTGGCCACCGACCGTCGTCGGACTTTTGCCGGACTTATGTCCGGCTACCAACTAACGCCGAACTTCTGCCCTTCGTTAGACTTCTGTCCATCGTCGTACTTCCACCAATCGCCAGACTTCTACCCATTACGGGACTTCCGTCGAACTTATATTTGATGCCAAACTTCCATCAATCATTGAACTTCTACCTGACATCAAACTTTGCCCGTCTTCAGATTTCTACCCGACACCAAATTTTTGCTCATTGTCGGACTTCTAACTGTCATTGAAGTTTTGTCGGATTTCTACCCGATGCTAAATTTTTGCCTGTCGTTGGACTTCTACCCAATATTGGACTTCTCCCCTTCACCGAATTTCTGCTCGGCCACCAATATATGTATATATATATATATATATATATATATATATATATATATATATATATATATATATATATATATATATATATCTGAAAAATAAATAATAATAATAATAATAGTAGATTTTAAAACATGAATGCTGTGCTGAGCGTGCTTCTTGGAAAAACGAAGAAACGATCCTCTGTTCGCCTTTCCTCCTGCTCTAATGGAAGGAAGCAAGGGCGACGAGGCATTCGAAGCCCTGGGCCTGAAGCCTCAGCTACTAATCAATGACGTTCTCAACATGGTCGACGATATCGTCGACGCTGCCTTCAATTTCTACCATCAGTAATCATCTCCTCGCTTTTTCCTCTCCAAATCCTTATCGTGCCCTATCTACTTCACCCAATCTCAAGCTTTTCCTACTCAGGGAAGTGGTTAAGCTCTTGCGTTCTGGTGGTGATGGAAGCACCATAAACTCGGACGATTTGGCCAAGGTATTAATGAATTCTTCCTTTCCGTAGCCATCCGCGAACGCAATTTTTGTTTTATTTGTAATATATGGGTTGATTATTTATACTTTATTTTTCTGTGTATGCTTGAGGGGTTCGTTTGTTTAACTTAAAGCTAGTTCCTTTGAGACAGAGAGCTGCAAGTTTTTTTTTTTTTTTTTGAATTTCTTTACATGTATCCCAGAACCATCTGAATTATTGAGGATTTGATGGCCCTAAAGTGAAGTATTTCTTAGAATATTAGGGCAATGCATGCTGTTTAAGCTTCTGAAACTCACGTTTAGCAAAATAAATTAATGAGTCGGGGATATTCACACTAATAACTTAAAATTGAGAAGGATTATGTCAGCTTTGTATACCATGTCGGCTTAAGGGGTTTGAGTGGCGGCGCCGAAGGGCGTAAATAGCCATGTTTTTTGTAGCGAGAGTTAGTAAGGTGAATGTGCTTGAAAAATAGAGAGGCACAGCATGCTTATATTGGAGAAAGAGTTGCTTCATCTGCTTTGAAGATAAGATGGTAGAATAAATTGAGATAATTTGGACATTTACAATTCTACAGTGGCCAGTGGGCGAACCAGCAGTATGTAGGGGAGCTATAATTGTTTTTAAAGGCTAGAAAGGAAAACAGCAGCATTTAGTAAACTGCTACATGCTTATTAGATTTTAAAAAGCAGCTCTTAGTTTTCATGCTACATTTGAACCACAATTTTATGTAGTTAGCATTCCCTGTAGCTTCACCCTACATCTGAACCACTAACTACTTATCTGGTAAAAACTAATATTGTGAACTTCATCTTGTGCCAAGCAAAAATCAAGTGTCCTTAAGTTATTAATGATTTTTTATAACAATGAGATATGTTATTTGGAACATTTTTCTGAAGTTCAACAATATCTGTTTTACTGGTTTTTAGGGGATTTCCTCTCTTCGTTATTTGGTGGAAGGAGTCTTGGATAAGCAGATGACTCGATGGGAGAACTATTGTCTTAATCTTTGTTTTTCAGTTCCTGAGGGATTTGTATTGCCAAAAAATGTATGTTTTTTCTTAGAATTTTGTAGTGATACTAATACTTGATCTGTGTTATTTTTCAGGATGATTGTAAATATTGCACCTAATATTTTACTATGATATATATTTTTTGGTTTGAATATTGACTTCATTGAAGTCTTTCCATTCATTTAAAATGGTCCAAAATGATATTCTTTCTTTTCAAATTCAATAAAATTGAAATTTTTTTTCTTGATGGAAGAAGTTCTCTTTTTGTGCCATGTAATGCTCACTTCGTTATTATACATTCATAGACATATGGAGATGCAATGGGCTTGCAAATCTAGCATGTCCACACTTGTGAGACTTTAGCATTCACCACTCATAAGTCAGCCTTTTCACACGTATTTTCTCACAAGAACACAAGTGGGGAAGGAAACTGATAGGAAATACTTGAGTTCGCAAGTAACCCTAGGGTAATACTTGAGTTCGCAAGCAAACCTAATCAAAATTAATAAGAAAGCAAAGAGAAAACTGCTGTTTACAGCAGTTAAACAGCCCAAACACAGCATGTTTTGGGTAGAAACGATGAGAAACTTGGAGAAAAACAAAGGAATTCATTAATAGATTCGAGAAAATAACAAAATATACACGTTTCTTCGATTCGAGAAGAAGAAACAACTCTCCGATTATCTAGCCGTAGCCTAGAGCCCAAGTACAAACCCTAGATCTCAAATCACATTCAAATTCAAGATATCCCTCAATTACCTCCTAAGCTCCTAATTAACATCAAAGGACAATTACAAACTTTCTAAACAGCCCCTTCATTCAAATTTTACCTCCTAAGTTTGAATTAATCCAAGCATGGCCCACTTGGGGCTTCCGCCCCCTCCTTTCCTCTCTATTTTTCACCCCCTGTGGGGCCCGCCGAGTGTAGACAAGGACCGGTCCAGCCAGCCCCTCCTGGGTCTAAGACCTATCATTACTCCCATCCCAAAGACTCACCTTGTCCTCAAGGTGAGAAGAAGGGAATTGATCCTTTATTCTATCAAATGGTTCCCACGTAGCATCGAAATCAGGGAGGCCTCTCCATTTAATCAACACTTCTTTGTTGCTCTTTTTATCTGATCGGACTCCTGCAAGCTCTAGTGGTTCTAAAACCACTTCTAAATCCTCCGTTATAGTAGCTGGTAGTTCTGCACTTGCTGCATGCTCCCCTATGGGGCCCTCCTCAGTTGAGACGCATGGAACACTGGATGTATAGTGGCTGATGGGGTTAACTTCAACCGGTATGCCATCGCTCCAATCCTGTCCAAATCTTCATAGGGGCCAAAATACCTTGGTGGCAATTTCTCATTTCTCCTTCTAGCCACTGTCCTCTGCCTGTAGGGTCATAGTTTCAGGAACACCTTCTCCCCCACTTCAAACTGCATGTCTCTCCTGTGTGAGTCCGCCTGCTTCTTCATGATTTGTTGTGCCTTCATAAGATTTTTCTTTAGTTCTTCCAGCACTTTGTACCTTTCCTCCAGGTACTGCTCAACTGTGTATTACCTTTCCCGTAGTGCACTAGGTGTGGAGGGTCCCTTCCATACAACACTTTTAATGGGGTCATCTGGGAAGCAGAATTGTACGAGGTATTGTACCAATACTCAGTCCAAGGTAGCCACTTTGCCCACATCCGCGGTGTCTCCGAGACAAAACACCTCAAATAGGTCTCCAAACTTCAATTTATCACCTCTTTCTGCCCATCTGTCTGTGGATGGTAGACGGTGCTTCTCTTGAGGATAGTGCCCTGCAATCGGAATAGTTACCTCCAAAATTGAATGAGGAACACCTTGTCTCGATCCAACACTATCGATTCAGGGATCCCATGCAGTCTAATAACCTCCCTGATAAATGCTGATGCTACTGACATTGCGGTGTAGGGATGTCGCAAGAGGATGAAGTGTGCATACTTACTAAGTCTATCCACCACCACCATGATGACAGTGTATCCTTCTGATCGTGGTAAGCCATCGATGAAGTCTATGGACACTTCCTCCCTTACTCTGTTTGGAAGTGCCAATGGTTGTAGTAGTCCTCCGGGAGCCATAGCCATGTATTTGTTCCTCTGGCACACTTCACACTTGACCACCATCTCTTCTACATCTTTATGCATCCATTTCCAGTAATACTCAGATGCCAGTCTTCTATATGTCTTCTGTACCCCTGAATGACCCCTCACCGTGCTGCCATGGAACTCCTGTAACAAGTGGGGGATATGTATAGAAGTTCGTGACATCACAAATCTCCCTTGGTACAACAATCTCTCCCCCTCAATATGGTAACTAGGATGGTTACTCCCGTTCTTCATCAGATCTTCCCTAATCTTTCTCAATTCTTCATCCAACATGCTTTCTTCCTTGATGGCCTCCTAGTCGACCATCAAGGGTACATACACAACTAATTCTTGGAGCTCCCCCACACATCTGGATAGCGCGTCAGCGGCTTTATTTTCCAAACCTGGCCTGTACTGAATCTCGAAATCATAGCACAATAGTTTGGATAGTCATTGCTGATTCTCCTCAGTCACCATACTTTGCTCCAAGAGGTACTCCTATGATCAGTCTGGATGATGAAGTGTCGACCCAAAAGATAGGGGCGCCACTTCTGAATGGCCAAGACAATGGCCATCAGCTCCCTCTCGTACATTGACTTCAGTCTTGCCCTAGTTGATAGCACTTGACTGAAGTATGCTATAGGCCTGTGGTTCTGCATCAATACTTCCCCTAACCCATATCCTGATGCATCAGTCTCTACTACAAAGGTCTGGTTGAAGTTTGGAAGAGCTGGAATAGAAACAGTGGTCATAACTTTCTTTAACCTCTCAAAGGCATGGGTCGCTGCATCTCCCCAGAAAAAATTGTCTTTTTTCAACTGCTCAGTCAAAAGCCATGCAATGGTGACGTACCTCTTCACAAACTTCCTTTAAAACCAGTCAATCCTAGAAAACCCCTCAACTCCTTTATGTTCCTAGGCAGTGGCCTTTTTTGCATTGCCTCAATTTTGGTTTGGGCCGTCGCCACTCCTTGGGATAGCACATGTCTCAAGTACTCCACGTTGGACTGAGTAAAGCTGCATTTCTTCAGCTTGGCTCTCAACTGATGCTCCTGCAGTACTTCTAAGACCACCCTGGAATATTCTAAATGCTCCTCCACAGTCTTGCTGTACACCAGAATGTTATCAAAAAAGACTAGGACAAACTTCCTAAGGTGATGCTTGAATACCTTGTTCATCAAAGAATGAAAAGTAGCAGGAGCGTTAGTCAATCCAAAGGGTATTACCAGACCTCATAATGCCCTTCATGTGTCATGAAGGCTGTCTTTGGAACATCTGCCTCCCTCATTCTGATCTGGTGGTATCCGGATTTTAAGTCCAACTTGGAAAACACCACTGTCCCATATAGCTCGTCCAATAGCTCATCAATCACCGGAATTGGGAACTTGTCTGGTATAGTGCCCTTATTCAGAGCCCTGTAATCCACACAGAATCTCCAACTCCCATCTTTCTTTTTGACCAGGAGGACTGGACTAGAAAAAGGGCTAATAGTTGGTCGGATGATCCCCGCCTCTAGCATTTCCTGGATCAACTTCTCAATCTCATCTTTCTAAATCTGTGAGTAACGGTAGGGCTGAACGCTGATCGGTGTCTACTCTTCTTTCAAGGTAATGATGTTCTTCAACTCCCTCTGAGGTGGTAAACCCAGTGGAGGTTGAAAAACCTCGCTAAACTGGTGTATGAGCGGCTGCACTGAAGAGAGAATGTTGTCTTCTTCCTCTAATCTAACCCCTTCCAGGCGATGCAACTCCACCAAATAGCCTCCCTCCTCCTGAATTGTCTTGATTAGGGATTTGAGAGAAATCCCAGCTTTGGTCAACACCCTGAATCGTCCTCCCTCCCTCCCCCCCCCAAATCACCATTTCCATTCTCAATGTACCCCAACTGATCTTGGTCTCCCCCAATGTTTGCAGCCACTTCATCCCTAGGATGATATCAGTACTCCTCAATTCCAAGGGAAGGAAGTCCTCCCTCACTTGGATCCCATGAATCTTCAGCACTACCCCTCTACAAACTCCTCTTCCCATTTCCACCTTTCCCATGCCCATCATCATCCCATAGCCTCCTGTATCCACTAACTCCATCCCAAGCAGCTCAACGATCTGGGTGGAAATGAATTTGTGGGTTGCCCCACTATCTATCAACACCACCACCTCACGGTCAGCTATCTCTCCTTTCACTTTCATAGTGTGACTCGGAGTGAATCCCACTGCAGAGTTCAGAGAGACTTCTACCACATCCAGATGCAACTTCTCCTTCTCCTCCTCTTCATACCTGCTCCCACCTCCCTCATTATCTTCATCGTCTTCACAGATAAGGAGAACCTGAAGAGTTTAGTCCTTGCACCTATGCCCCGACATGTACTTCTCATCACATCTGAAGCACAACCCCTTTGCTCTCTTCTCCTGCATCTCCTTCTCTGTCAGCTTTTTGAACTGTCCCCGTTTCCCCCTCCAATTTTCTCCTTTGGCACTTCCTTCAGACTCCCAGGTGCTGCCCCTTTTGAAGGCAAGAAGGTAGTCATCATCCTGTATGATCCCCCTAAATAGTTTTCTCGAGCCCCTCTTTCTGATTTCTTCTTATCTTCTACCAACTGCGCCAGCTCCGTAGCCTTCCATAGGTTCCTCGGCTCCAGCACTCTGACTGTTGTTCGTATCTCAGGTTTAAGCCCCTTCATAAAGTTTCCTTCCAGGACTGACTCCGAAATATGATCCAATCTGCTAGCCAAGTATTCAAATCTGTCCCGATAATCTGCCACAATCCCCTCTTGAGTTAAGGCAAAGAATTGCTCATAGAAGTCTCCTCTCCCATCGGCTCAGAAACGCTCTAATAAGCAATCTTTGAACTCTCTCCAGCTCCGGATGGGCTCCCTCCTGTCACGCCATTGATACCTTGCCAAGGCTTTTCCTTCCAAACATAATCCCGTCGCCGTCAGCTTCTCTTCCTCCGTCAACCCGTTGACAACAAAGTAACTCTCCACCTTGTAGATTCAGCCATGGCCGTCTTCACCCTCAAAGACGGGCATCTTCAGCTTCCTCACCCGTTTCCCCTGAATCCTCCATACCCTCCCATTCCTCGAAAAGGTGGTGCTCCTCAACTGTCATGATCTCCCCTCCGGCGATTATATCCGAACCCTTCATCTATTCCTCTCTTCTCCCTTCTAAATCAGCACATTGACGATGAAATTCTTCTCTTCTCCCAATGAAATCAGCACCCCTCCGGTCATTTCCCAAGTTCATCTCCTCTCTAGAAAGTGGCTCTAGAGGTGGCATGTCGTCCTCTCCCTCAATGATCTCCACTTTCGGATTTTTTTCCCCCTAAACAGGTTCGGATTCCCTCCTACGCCATGGCCTCCAGTGGTCTCTCTTACTTCCGATGTCGTAGGATTGATCTTCAACTCCAGCAGTTTCTTCAACATCTCTTCCATCACCGTGAATTTCCCTTCTATCCTTTCATTGTTGGAGGTGATTTGATTTTGAAAATCAAAGAATTTTTCCTCCAAATCTGATTTTAATTGACCGATCTCGACTTTCAAGACTTCTACCTTCTTCCCGCCCATCTCTCTTCCCAAGAATCACAAAGATCTCCTTCCGGTTGTCAAAAATCCGCTGAAATTTCAGAATTTCAGCCACTGATGGTCCCAAATCGATGCTTTGATAGCAATTTGATAAGAAATACTTGACTTCGCAAGTAACCCTAGGGTAATACTTGAGTTTGCAAGAAAACCTAATTGAAATTAATAAGAAAGCAAAGAGAAAACCGCTGTTTACAGCAGTTAAACAGCCCAAACACAGCAGGTTTTGGGTAGAAATGATGAGAAACTTGCAGAAAAACAAAGGAATTCACTAATAGATGCGAGAAAACAACAAAAGATACACATTTCTTCGATTCGAGAGGAAGAAACAACTCTCCGATTCTCTAGCTGTAGCCTAGAGCCCAAGTACAAACCCTAGATCCCAAATCACATTCAAATTCAAGATATCCCTCAATTGCCTCATAAGCTCCTAATTAACATCAAAGGACAATTACAAACTTCCTAAACAGCCCCTTCATTCAAATTTTCCCTCCTAAGTTTGAATTAATCCAAGCATGGCCCATTTGGGGCTTCCGCCCCCTCCTTTCCTCTCTGTTTTTCACCCTCTTGTGGGGCCCGCCGAGTGTAGACAAGGACCGGTCCAGCCGGCCGCTCCTGGGCCGGCGGCCTATCAGAAACTCTATCAGCTCTCCATGTTTGAATGTTTTCAATTATGGTTACAAGTGGGAGGGGTATCCACATTTTTAGGCTCCAAGGCCTTTTTTTTCTCCAAAGAAAAGATATTTCTGCAACCATCCATAAACTTTCTACACTTGAAGTCATCTACAACACTACATAAAACTCTACACAAATGAAATGGTTTTTATAATGCTTTCCACAACTTTAGAGTTCTCTATAAACTTCAAGAACAATCACCAACTTTCTAGATACTAATGAATCTTATGGTGGCTAGAAATGCACACAAACTTACCATGAGCTAACCATTTGTAGCATTCTCTTCTATATATCCCAATGATGCACTCATTGCATTCTCAGCATGAAATATTTCGATCTTCTTTTGTAATTACAAAAGTGCTTCCCAACTAACCTCACTTTTGAGCAACCCATTCCATCGAATCAAGTACTCGTGCTTTAGAGTACAATATCAATTTTGCATTACTTGTTCCGAAATATGCACCACACATCGCAATTATATGAATTATTTTCCCTAAGTCGCGCATGTGAGACTCTATTTAGTTTAGTCATCATGGTCCTCGTTGAAGTGCTTAAATACTAGATGAAACTTAATCTTCGGCGGGAGCTCAAGTTTATAGGTGACCATGCTTTCGTGCATGAGAACTCAAAAGGGCTCTTCATAACAACATACCAATCTAGACTTGGGCATCGAGTGCGCTAGGTCAAGTTTGGTTAAGGGAATGTAAAGCATTGCCCAAACTTGATTTGGCTCGATATTTAGGTTGAATATTTGAGAGTTTTGATCGTTCTTGGTTTGATTGATTTTAACTAATAAAAATACACACTCAAACATGCTTTGGTTGGTGGACTCATTACAATATAGTTTGTTTAAGAATTGAGCCATATCTTGAAACTTTGCCTAATCTTCCTACATAGTATTCACAACCTCAATTTGAGGACATATGTTTATAGACAACTTTAGTTTTGAAGCCAATATCTTGAAAAGTTCCATTCATAATCACTTTGTAAACTGAGGATCATTATCACTCATAATAGTTCATAGTATACCCCAATACTTGACAATACGTGCTTCAATAGTTGTCTTGCCACCTTCTAAACCTGACAATCCTTTGTTGTAGGAATGAACTTCAAATGCTTAGAGAATTTGCAAGCATAATAGTTCGAATTCCTTCGAACTTTGGCATATTCACAATGAAGTTCATTGTTAGATTTTTACATGGATGCTTTGGGTTAGGTATAGGCTCCAACAAACTTGTTGACGACCATTGCTCCAACTTTTCTTGTTGGCACACAAGGGGAGTTTTGACATAGGTTTTCACTTCACTTTGCAAGTTTGATCAATATTTTTGGTCCCCCATGAGCACCATGGTGTGATGAATTCATGGTTGACCTTCTACGCTGATGATTTGAGCACCTTGAATCATGATACTTGTCCAAAATCATCTTTCTTAAATTCTTATGTATTGACATGTACGGCGATGACCTTGGCCTAGAACAACCCATCCATACTCCAAAATCTCCACATTTTATTTTACCTTCTTATTTATGCTTAATGGAGTTCTTTAGTTGTGACATCATTCTATAGACCCTTATTAATATGGTTGATGAGTAACACTCAGGTTGGCTGATGGTAGTTAACTATAGGTTTCAGCGTTAATGATTTCTTCTCTATTAATATTTTTGCTCGAAATCATATTCAAATGTTACATGTGAATTCTTCAAGTGAGCCTCCGTCAAAACTTTATTTTCACCGCCATGAGGCTCATCGACCTTCACCATTTAACTAAGAATTTACAATGAACATATATCTGTCTCTTTTCGCTATTCCTTGTTAGTCCTAACTAGAACAACGAGCTTTGCCTAGATTGGGCACTCATGCTTGTGTATGATGCACTTTAGGGGCTAGCAATCGCCCCTGAAATTCCCATCACTTAGAGCCATCTTCTCCTTATTGCTTTGAGTTGACTACTTCCCAACAGTCAACTTGTCAGTGTTATCACACTCTTCCTCACTATTGCCCATACCCATGGGCTTGGATTTTGACTTGTCCCTTGGCTTGAACTTGATAAATGTATTTGATTTCATCACGACCTTTGAAAACTCCTGCATGCCTCTATGTTTTACCTTGAGCTTGGCCCGGGATTTAATCTCTTCCATGAGCTAGAAGAATGCATCCTTCTTGATCATGGGTCACATATGATGTAACAATTCTAAGAAATACCTCCTATATTCTCAGGCATTTCCCATATACTTCAATTGATAAAGTTTGGCCTAAGTCTTATCCTAAATCCTTACGAGTCAGGATAAGACTATTGATGAAATTGCTGTTGGAACTCCTCCCATGTTTTGATGGGTTTCTCATTTTAGTCATCAAACATGTATCACCACCACAACAAGGAGACATTCCTACGATACATGTATACGGTGGTTACTTGCAAAACACAATCCATGATCCTCGTCACACAAAAGTACTGCAACATACTCCATAAGGATTCACTTGGCATGGCTGCAATTTTTTATAAATGCGGTTAAAGTTGTGTGGACAATAATTTTTTTGAAAACTATCGTGGGTATTATAATTATTTTTATTGAAAAAATTGACATCAACTTTCTTATAACTATGATGCACTAACATATCTCACTATAAAAAGCAGCTTCTCTTTACAAATTTTTTTGAAAATCAATAAGAAACTAGTGGCCAAAATGAATATGGCAGCAATCTCAAAAGAAAAGAAGTGAAAAAGTTGCCTCAAATAAAGTCTTTGTCACTGTTCTTACACACTCTCACATGAACATCAGAGAGGAATAAGAACTCTATTAGGTCTCCAAGCTTAAATGCTTCTGGTCATGATTACAAATGGAAGGGGTTTCCCCCTTTTATAAGTTTCAGGGTGTTTTCCACCACAGAAAAGATCTTCCTACAACCCTCTAAAAGCTTCTTAGACTTTGAGTTAATCTACAGTACTCTTGATGACTTTACACACATGAAAATTATATGCAAAACGTCTTGCACTTATAGGTAATCGACAACACTCTAGATGACTTTACACACATGAGAACTATATACACATTCCTGAATACTGTACACAATTCTATGGTTCTCCATAGCCTTCTAGACCAATCTCCAAGATTCTGGTGACTAATGAATCTTATGGTGGTGAGTGAATGCACATAAACTTGCCATGAGCTTTCTGTCAATGACACAAATGACCTGTTTTCATGGGTTCACATTCACATTGGTCAGCTTGTAGCTTAAGCCTCTAAATGCAGTTATACCTTAATAGGTCATTACCAGTTGTCAGAAATTAAAATTACCATTAAAGTTTGAAGTTTGCGATTTGTCATGGAAGTGTGATATTTTTGCTTACATCATTGAAATCTTTAATTCTCAGGGACTCGAGTTTATATTCTGCTTTTTTGTCTGAACCGCCAATAAACACTTTGGTTTACGAAGGCTCTAATTTTGCAGAATCTACTAAAATACTAAATCTTTATTTGTCGTATTGCTACCATTTTTGCGTTTGCATTTCTATCAACTGCAGAAGTTTGATGCCTTACTAAAACTTATTTCTTCAGCAAGACTCAACTCGGAACTTTTTGATGCATTCTGAACTTTCTAATGAGCAACTTGATATTCAATTGGAAAACTTAAGGATGAAGCTGGCTGCAGTAAGGATCACAATGGGCATAGGTCTTCATTGTCTTTTTCTTCTTTCCAAATAAATTTCTACGAAACATGTGTCATTTCCATAGGCTGGAAAGAAAAATGCAGAACTGCAGAGCGAGATTCATTCACTAGAGAAGCAAGCTAGAAATGATGCTGCTGTTGTGGAGACAATGCAGCTGCTTGAACAAAATATAGTTCCTCAGATATTTAAAGGTACAGTAACGGGTAGACCCATTACTTGGTATATTAATATTTCGACTCTTTTTGTACATTTGATTTGTAGTTCTTTACGGTGCAAAATTAGATTTAATATTTCCTCATATATTCTTTTTGTGCTTGGTTTAATGAGTATGTAGGATGAGAGATGTGCCTTGTCAAAGCCTCATGGTTCAATTATCTATAAATTTCTTAGGTGAACCCTAATCGGAAGGGTCAAGGCTAAGTTAATTTAGTGTAAGTCAAGGAGCTTTTTATTATGACAGTAGATATCGGTGTTGGCATAAAAATATCAACATTCCAAATGCCTTGGTTCTGCGGTCTCACTAGTGCAAGTTTCCTCCCTTGCTGGATTGAGATAGTCATGCTCATCACTTGAAGTTGACTAGGATAGCACCCTTTGCTTGATCCTCTAGCTCATTTTAGAGATAATTCATGCCTTTTCTTTATTTAATTTGTTATTCAAGTCCTTAGCTTATTCTTTGGCTCAATCCTAGCTTAACCACTTAGAAACCCTACATTAGTTGATATATTGAGTTGAATAAGACTACCCATTAGACTTAGAAAAGCCCGACCTAACCCTGGTTTAACCCTAGTTGATCTTAGTGAATCAAGTTGGTGGTGTAAGCTTTCAATCTCTCCCCTATTTGTTCAATCGCATATATGTGCTCGATAGTTAACCGGTGGATCTCTTGAGCTTAACTTGTGAGCCCATGTTTGACATATGGGTAACCTAGGCTCAAAAATCCCTAAACCTTGGATTCTATTGGTTATTTTGAATCAGTTGATTCAATCTATCTGCTGAGCCTATTCTTTGTGATTTCAATCATCAAATTATGGATGAGTTGTTTGTAGTTGATCGTTGAACTAGGATTGGTTCTTTTGAATTCTAGTTTGGCCCAATTAAGTTAATTAGACCCAAACCATGGAATTTGATAAGCTGATCATGGATAACCCTTCCAATAGGTTAGAAATGACCTAATTGAGCCAAATAGAATTTTGGTGTAAGCTTGATTGGACCTTTTGACCCAATTTAGTATAAATAGACTTATTTGCCATATTGAACGAAAAACATCAAATTGGGAAAATTAATTGGACACAAGGACTCATTCAATTTCAATAGGTCATGCATATATGACTTAGCCTAATTGGCCAATTGGCTCACTTGTTGACCCATTTGAAACCTTAAGGCCAATTATGACCAATTTGATAAAGTTGAGCCATGACAACTCGAACCTTTTTGGATTGATTAAACATTGTTAACTTGACCACAATTGACCTTTGATCAATCACAGTTTGGTTAATTGATTTAATTGACTCAAAATTGACCCAATTGAATTTTTATGCCAAATTGATTAAAGTGATCAATTTTCATTTAAACAAATCTTCCAATTGACTCGATTGGATCTGTCACAACCAAACCCAATAAGACTCATCGGCTGACATGTTTTATCATGTTGGTTTGCAACAGGCAAAAATCCCAGTATCAAAGTTTTAAAAACTATTAAAAAATTTCATCCAATTTTAACTTTAAAACAACTAACAAACCATAGAGTTGCTAATAATTGTCAATATATAGAAAATAAATTTATGCACAAAATTCTCTTTCCATTTATCATCAAAATGAATATAAATAATTGCACTATAGTACATAGCTACTGACGGAATACGAAACAATTCATACTATTAACTTACTATGACTGTACAAACATTAAAAAGAAAGAAGCACATATACAAACTTAGTTTAGATCTTGATTCTTCTTCACAACTGACCCTTTCTCTCTCTCAGACCCTGAAAATAGAAGGAGAAATAATTATGAGCTAACACAGCTCAATAAACCATTATGAGCTCTTAGATTAGATCTTGATTATACTTCACAAAATTCTCTTTCCATTTATCATCAAAATGAATATAAATAATTTGCACTATAGTACATAGCTATCGACGGAATACGAAACAATTCATAATATTAACTTACCATGACTGTACAAACGTTAAAAAGAAAGAAATACCTATACAAACTTAGATTAGATCTTGATTCTACTTCACAACTGACCATTTCTCTCTCTCAGACCCTAAAAACAAAAGGCGACATAATTATGAGCTAACTCAGCTCAATAAATCATATTTATCAATCTAAATTTTCAAATGAATCTATTATTACATATTTAATTGAGTGCTAAAAGCAAGATATTTTTATTTTTATTTTTTTTATTAGTAGCTAGGAGTGCTGAGCATAATAGTAATTACGATTATCAGGAATTTAAATAATAATGCTGTAAAAATAAATGAATAAACACTTCAACAATTCACAGAATTCTAACCATTATGTCTCCCAACAGACAGAATTCAAATAATTATGACCTTTATGCCTCCCAATAGACAAAATAAAAAATTTTGACTCTTATGATTCCCAATGTATAACAACAAAACAGAGTGTGCATAGCACCATAATGTGCTCTAGATTTTAAAGTATGCATTTAACATCAGAACATAACTTTCTCCATCAACACCAGAACTTTTCAAAATGTCCTAACGGTAGGCAGCAAAATACACTACTGTGTAGTAATTTACTGTTTCAGAATGTAAACAAATTATTAGAGATTGTTCAAAACACAATTTAAAGATTTTAACTGTACCACAATATTATTTTTCCAGAGTCAGGTTTATTTTCTAATCAATCAAAATAACCAAATTCTCAAAATCCACTGTGTAATTTTTTTCAAAAAAATTTCTAAATATTCAAAAGAATCTCATTTTCTGTAACACACAGAAAGTTACACAGTGAAAATTTTGTAGATAACAATTTATTCCCATTTTTTGCTAACAAAATTATAAATTAAATAAAAAATTCTAGAAATTTTTGTATTTTTTAAAACTAAGACAAAATCTCACCTACCTTGATCCGAGCAACTTTCATAATTGGGTCATCGATTCAAAATGACCCGAAGCCCAAATTTGGCTTTCTCTCTCTAGAAATATATATTTTTATCTCTCTAGTCGGCAACCCTAAGGAGAAAATGAATGGCCAATTTTAGTGGAAATTGATTTTTAAATGAAGAATTCAGGCTGAGCGCTGCAGCGCCCAACAACATCTGCCACGACCCTCCCTTTGGGAGCCCATAGGGTCGCAGCGCCGCTACGCTGAATTTTTCTTCCAAAATTCTAGAGAGCTTAGCGGCGCTAACACTAGCTCGCGACACTCTAGTGGAAAATTTCAAACTTTCCCAAGCATGCAAGCTGACCCATGTAACCCATTTCAAAACACATTCAGACTCTCGCATACATACAAAACATTCCCAACCACATGCAGAAGGGTTTAAATGCAAAAACTTAATTTGGTTGGGTCAGAACGGGTTGAACGGTACATTGACTTTCCATGTGTTACAAGATCCACCCTACATCAAATTGAAATAATTGTCGAATTGAACCTAATTAACCCAACCTAGCCTAATTAAACCCTTAATGTATCTAGCTAGTCAATTTGAGCCAAATGCTTGAATTTGATCAAACACCTTGGTTAGATTGACCACATCCTAATTGAGTTAGTTTGGCATTTGATTTGACCCAATTGGCTTAATTGGTTCATTTGATCGATGATGCATCTCACTTAGCCCATTTGGGCCAATTATGCAAAATTAACCAAATTGGCTAAATTTATCCAAATTAACACCTCTATAGGATATTCCTAGGTGGTTAGGAGATGATTTGACCCCTAGGATTGTTTGAATCAAGATTGGTCAACTCCTTGCCCAAGCTTAGTCAACCTTAAGTCCATTTGGATACCCTTGAACCAATGGAATCAAACCCCAAAATTGGCCAACACCATGGCCCATAGAGCTTCTAGGGTGTGTACTTGGATCCACCACATTTGACTTTACTCAATTTGTCCCCTGATTTGGCCAAATTGGGTCAAAAAACCCAAGTTTACAAATTGGACCCACTAGGTCCAATTGAAAAACATGGCTCTTAAAGCCAAAATTAGCCAAACCACTTGAACCAATAGATGCTTAGAACCTAACCCTAGTTCAATCCAACATGATTAGCCCATAACCAAGTCATTAACTATAAATTAATTGAGGATTATTGAAGATTTAAAACATTTAACAATGATTATCAAAATTTCAAACCACATGTCCGTCTTAACTACTATGATAGCCTTGCATTGGATCGTGGCTATCCACCTGTCATTCTATGCATGTTGCAAGCTATGAACCAAGCATTAAACTTGAGTTTATGCTCTTTATTATGGTAGATTAAGAGATTTAGTGAAGAACTCCTCATTCTCCTTGGTCACTTTCTAAGTTCAGAGAAGTTTCCAATAGCCAAAGGATTGAGTTCAAGTGGTCTGAAGAGCTCGAGCAATTGAGAAGCTAAGTTTTGTTTAGAGTTTTAGTTCTTGCAGCTCATCTCTAGTAGTTGAAGGATCGAATTCTTCAAGTCTAGTGGGTTGCTCGGGTATAAAATCTAAACCCTAGCTTGGCTTTAGGTAGTTTGGTATTGGGAAGGGATTGGGTCACATCTTGCAAATTTATTGCCATTCCCTAGTAGTCCTTGAGATCTGGAAACTCTACCCATTAAGTTTACTCAATTTAGTTAAGTAAATGGAGAGCATTTCTCCTTTGTTTGTCAAGCCAAATATATGGTTATGTGCTGAGGATGATTACTTGATGCCGTTCATTTGGGCTTGGATGACTTAGATTAAGCTCAAACGGTTTCTAGTCATCCATAATTTAGCCTATTTTTATGGGAATTTCTTTGGATTTTTGCCCCGAGCAATCCACATAACCCAATTGCATGAAATTTTAAACTTAACTGCATTTGGATTTTTAGAGAATCCAGGAAAAATGCTGGTTTGCTATTTTTCCTAGTGTTTGAATTATTTAAAACCATCTTTACTTTTTTTTAATTTAAATGTTTAATTGCTTTGATGGATTCAATTAATTTTCAAACTTATTTGATTGAGGAAATTAAATTAAGGCTATAAAAAATTGATTTGGATTTATGTTTCTTGTATGCTCCATTCTGCATTTTTCATAGGCATTTCCACAGCTGAAAAATCATTTAACATGCTTGTAATGCTCACTTAATCTTAAGAAAATTATGGATAATGCATTTATTTGATTAATCGTATCAAGTTTCCTTGGAATTTTTAGGAGTTCTTTGATATCTTTAATAATTGAAATTATCTATTTTAAAATTATTTAATATATGAAAATATCCCAAATAATTATAATAAAATTTGGGAGTGTTTAATACAGTGACTTTGATCTTCCATAATTATCTGGTAATTTTCCTCCACTGCATAATATGGTTTTGATATTTTTCATTAAAAAATAGCATTTTGAAAATTGCCAAACAATCATCCATGTACTCTTATGATTACTTGGTTCATTCAAAAGGGTGATTGCAATGTTTGATGTACGCTCTAATTTTCCAAGGTTTATTTAGAGTATTCTTCTAATATTCATAATTGATAATTGTATTATTTCAATTATTAAATATTAAAAATGCATTAAATGGCTATGAAAAATTTGGGTTGCTCAACCATATCATTTTTGGTGATTCTGCACGTTAATGCAAGCCTCAAAATAAAAATGCATTCTCTCATATTTTTCAATCTTGATAATTCATTATATGATTTTATTTTTCATGAAAGATTTCCAATTTTAAAATTCTTCTTGATTGATTTGAGATTCTCTTAAGTTTATTTGATATTTTTCATAATTAGTATGACATTTATATTAATCATGAAAATATTAAATAATTAAATAAAGCAATTATTTAGGAGAGATTCTAGCATGTGTATGATAGGAAACACTTGGATTTCCAAGTGTTTCTCACCAAGATCAAGTAGATCCAAGGAGAAAACTGCTGTCCACAGCAGAAAAACAGCCAAAATACAAGAAAAATCTGAGGGAAAGCGTAGGAAAACGATGCAAACACTTTTATTTCAATAACGGATGAAAAGCACTTGCAAGATACAACTTTCCTTCAATTCGAGAGGAAGGAAAAACTCTCCAAAAGATCTCCGGCGAAGCCAAGAGCCCAAGACACCAAAACCTAGATCTCAAAACAATTCAAATTCAAGATAATCCAAATCCCTCCCAAAACACCTAATTAAAGACAAAGGAATATTACAAATGACCTAAACACCCCTTAGTTCAAAATATTTCCCTCCTAATCTTGCATTTAACCCATAATGGGCTCCACCAAGTTTTCGCCCAGCGCCTGGCTCCCGCTGGGTCTATTCCGTCGCCTGGAATAGACCCGGACCGGTCCCTCCTGGACCGATCCAGCCGGCCCCTCCTGGGCCGGCGTAACATTACCGCCTTCCCAAAGAATCACCTTGTCCTCAAGGTGAAAATCAGGGAACTGTTGCTTCATCCTCCAGTATGGCTCCCACGTAGCCTCGTAGTCAGGAAGGTTCTTCCACTGGATCAACACTTCCTTAGTTTTATCTTCTTTCTGGCGCACCCCTTTGAGCTCCATAGGTTCTAGAATCACCTCTAAGTCCTCAGTCAGGGTTGCTGGTAGCTCAGAATTGGTGGTGTGCTCCCCAATGGCCTTCCTCAATTGTGACACGTGAAACACTGGATGTATAGTTGCCGATGGAGGTAGTTTCAATCTGTATGCTACTGCCCCAATCTTCTCCAGTACTTCATAGGGCCCAAAGTACCTTGGAGCCAGCTTTTCATTCCTTCTGTTGGCAACTGTCTTCTGTCTATATGGTCGGAGCTTCAGAAACACCCTCTCCCCTACTGCAAACTGTATGTCCTTCCTATGCCCATCCGCCTGCTTCTTCATAATTTGCTGTGCTCTCAGTAGATGCCTTTTTAGCTCTTCCAGTACTCGGTCTCTCTCCTCTAAGTACTCTTCTACTAACGAAACAGGAGTGCTGCTACTCCCAAAATGGACCAAGTGTGGAGGATCCCTTCCGTACAACACTTTGAATGGCGTCATCTGTGAAGCTGAGTGAAAAGAGGTGTTGTACCAGTATTCTGCCCAAGGTAACCATTTGGCCCAAAGCTTAGGTGTCTCCGACACAAAACACCTCAAGTAGGTTTCTAAGCTCCTATTAACCACATCCGTTTGGCCATCTGTCTGTGGGTGATAAGCGGTGCTCCTTTTCAAAACTGTTCCTTGTAACTTGAACAGCTCCCTCCAAAAGTGACTGAGGAACACCTTGTCTCTATCGGACACTATTGCCTCTGGTATCCCATGCAACCTGACCACCTCTCTGATGAATGCTGAAGCCACTGTTACTGCGGTGTAAGGATGTCGGAGGGGAATAAAATGAGCATACTTGCTCAGCCTATCCACCACCACCAGGATCACTGTGAAGCCTTCTGAACGGGGCAGCCCATCTATGAAGTCCATGGATATTTCCTCCCATACTCTTCCTGGTAACGCCAATGGTTGTAGTAGCCCCCCTGGTGACATAGCCATGTATTTGTTCCTCTGACAAATCTCACATCTGGCCACCATCTCCTCTACATCTTTATGCATTCCCTTCCAGTAAAGCTCAGCTGCAATCCTCTTGTAGGTCTTCTGCACCCCAGAATGACCCCCAACCGCGCTCCCATGAAATTCTTGGAGTATGTTTGGGATGTGGATAGAAGTCCTGGGCATCACGAACCTCCCTTGATAAAGCAATCTGTCCCCCTCTACTGAGTACCCTGGGTGGCTATCACCTTCCCTTAATAAATCAGCCCTGATCTTTCCCAACACCTCATCCTTCGAGCTCTCTACTTTGATTGCCTCCCAATCTAGCATCAAAGGAACAGACACAACCACTGTCTGTAGTTCACCCAATCGTCTGGACAAAGCATCCGCAGCTTTGTTTTCCCCGCCTGGTCTGTACTGAATTTCAAAGTCATACCCCAGCAACTTTGAAAGCCATCGCTGATGCTCTTCCGTCACCATCCGCTGCTCCAACAAGTACTTCAGACTTCTCTGATCTGTTCTGACAATGAAATGCCTACCTAATAGGTAGGGTCGCCACTTCTGGATGGCTAAGACAATAGCCATTAATTCCCTCTCATAGATTGACTTCAGCCTGGCTCTGGCTGCTAATACCTGGCTGAAGTAGGCAATGGGTCGACGATTTTGCATGAGCACTGCCCCCAATCCGTACCCTGAAGCATCAGTCTCCACTATGAAGGTCTGAGTGAAGTCCGGTAGAGCTAGGACTGGTACCGTGGTCATAGCCTTCTTTAGTGTCTCAAATGCTGCTGTGGCTGCCTCTCCCCATAGGAATCCATCTTTCTTTAGCTGTTCTGTTAGTGGCCAAGCTATAGTACTGTACCCTTTAACAAATCTCCTATAGTATCCTATAAGTCCTAAGAATCCTCTCAATTCCTTCAGATTCTTAGGCAATGGCCATCTGAACATCGCCTCCACCTTTGACTGATCAGCTGCCACCCCTTCCTTGGATACTACATGGCCCAAGTATTCCACCCTAGATTGGCCAAAACAACACTTCTTCAGATTGGCTCTCAGCTGATGCTCCTGTAGAACTTCCAATACCAACTTCAAATGCTTCATATGCTCCTCCTCAGTTCTATTGTATACCAAGATGTCATCAAAGAACACAAGCACAAACTTCCTGAGATACGGTCTGAACACTCTATTCATCAGTGATTGGAAAGTTGCAGGGGCATTGGTAAGCCCAAACGGCATCACCAGAAACTCATAATGCCCCTCATGTGTTCTGAACGCCGTCTTAGAGATGTCTTCCTCCCTCATCCGGATCTGATGGTATCCAGACTTCAAATCCAGTTTGGAGAATATCACTGCTCCATACAGTTCATCCAAAAGTTCATCAATCACAGGAATGGGAAATTTATCAGGGATAGTCTCCTTATTCAAAGCCCTATAATCCACACAAAATCTCCAGCTTCCATCTTTCTTTTTGACCAGTAATACGGGGCTAGAGAAAGGACTTACACTAGGTCTGATGATCTTTGCCTCCAGCATTTCACTAATCAACCTTTCAATTTCATCTTTCTGAATCTGGGGATAGCGGTAGGGTCGTACACTAATCGGTGACACCCCTTCCCTTAGTAGAATTGCATGCTCTTGTTCTCTGACCGGTGGTAACCCTTGAGGTGGCTGGAACACCTCGCTGAACTGTTGGATGACTGGTTGAACTACAAGAGAAATGTCTCCTTCTTTTCCCACACTAACTTTTTTCCAATCGTTGCAGCTCCACCAAATATCCACCCCCAACCTCCTGGATGGTTCGGATCATGGACTTGAGAGACACCCCCGTCCTAGACAGGCCGACATCTCCCTGTATCACCATTCTCCTCCCTTCCACTACCAGTTCCATCCTCAGTTCTCCCCAGTTCACCTTGGTCTCCCCCAAAGTCTGCAGCCACTTCATTCCCAAAATCACATCAGTACTTCCCAATTCTAAGGGAAGAAAATCCTCCCTCACCTGTATCTCCTGAATGGTCAGCATCACTCCTCTACAAACTCCTCTCCCCATTTCCACCTTCCCCGTGCCCATCATTACCCCATAGCCACCGGTATCCACTAGTGCCATACCAAGCAACTCAACAAGCCGGGTGGAAATGAAATTGTGGGTTGCCCCACTATCTATCAGAACCACCACCTCGTGGTCAGCTATCACCCCTTTCACTTTCATAGTGTGACTCGAAGTGAATCCCACTACAGAGTTCAGGGAGACTTCTGCCACATCCAGGTGCAACTTCTCCTCCTCCTCCACTTCTGACCTGCTCCCACCTTCCTCTTCGTCTTCCTCGTCTTCGCAAACAAGGAGAACCTGAAAGAGTCCGGTCCTTGCACCTATGTCCCGGCATGTACTTCTCGTCACATCTAAAGCACAATCCCTTGGCCCTCTTCTCCTGCATCTCCATATCAGTAAGCTTTTTAAAATTTCCCCTAGGCCCTCCTCCTCCAGACCTCTCCTTTGGTACTTCTCGTGTGTACCCCCCGGTGCAGCTCCCTTGGATGCTAAAAACGTGGTCGTCATCCTGTGGGATCCCCCAGAGCTGCTGCCTCGAGTCCCCCTCTCCAGATGCTTCTGGTCCTCGACCAACTGTGCCAACTCCATGGCCTCCCCCAGGTCGTGTGGTCTCATCACTCTAACGGCGGCTCTGATTTCTGGTCTGAGCCCCTTCATGAAGTTCCCTTCAAGCACGGTATCAGAAAGACGATCCAACCTGCTAGCTAGGTACTCAAACCGGTCCCGGAACTCTGCCACTGTCCCTTCCTGTGTCAGTGCAAAGAACTGCTCATAGAAATCCCCTCCGCTGCTGGTTCGAAAACGCTCTAGCAGGCAATCCTTGAACTCCCCCCAGCTTCGAATAGGTCGCCTCATGTCCCGCCACTGGTACCATGCCAGTGCCTTCCCTTCCAAACACAGTCCTGCCGCTGTCAGTTTCTCCTCGTCTGTCAATCCGTTGACTGCAAAATACCGTTCCACCTTATAGATCCAGCCATGGCCATCTTCCCCCTCAAAGATGGGCATCTTCAACTTCCTCACCTTCGGATCCCTTCCGTTACCCCGGTACTCCCCATAACCTCCCATTCCTCGAAGATGAGGTGCTCCCCAAGTGTCCCGGTCCTCCCTCCCACGTTGGTATCCGAGTCCATCGTCATAATTCCCTCTTCCCCTTTCAGAATCAGCACCTCGACGCTGAAATTCAGCACCTCGACGCTGATATTCTCCTCTTCTTTCGCCAAATTCTGCACTTCCCTCATATTCTCCCCTCCGGCCTTCAAAATCCATACCTTGACGCTGAAAATCAGTACCTCGACGTTGAAAATCAGCACCTTGGCGCTGAAAATCAGCACCTCGACGGTCATTCCCCAGGCTCATCTCCTCTCTAGAAAGTGGCTCTAGAGGTGGCATGTCGTCGTCTCCCTCAAGGATCTCCACAGCCGGATTCCTCCTCCCTCGAGGCGGGTTCGGATTTCCTCCTACGCCATGGTCGCCGACAGTCTCTCTTGCATCCGACGCCGTCGGATTAGTCTTCATCTCAAGTAATTTCTTCATCATCTCTTCCATGGCCGTGAATTTTCCCTCCAACCTTTCGTTGTTGGTGGTGATTTGATTTTGAAATTCAAAAAAATCTTTCTTCCAAATGGGTTTTCAATTGACCGATCTCGCCTTCCAAGACGTCCACCTTCTTTCCGGCCATTGCTCTCCTCACGGATCTCCCAAAATCTTCTTCCGGACAAGATAAACTCGCTGAAATTTCAGAATTTCAGCCGCCGGTGGTCCCAAATCGATGCTCTGATACCAATTTGATAGGAAACACTTGGATTTCCAAGTGTTTCTCACCAAGATCAAGTAGATCCAAGGAGAAAACTGCTGTCCACAGCAGAAAAAAACAGCCAAAATACAAGAAAAATCTGAGGGAAAGCGTAGGAAAACGATGCAAACACTTTTATTTCGATAACGGATGAAAAGCACTTGCAAGATACAACTTTCCTTCAATTCGAGAGGAAGGAAAAACTCTCCAAAAGATCTCCGGCGAAGCCAAGAGCCCAAGACACCAAAACCTAGATCTCAAAACAATTCAAATTCAAGATAATCCAAATCCCTCCCAAAACACCTAATTAAAGACAAAGGAATATTACAAATGACCTAAACACCCCTTAGTTCAAAATATTTCCCTCCTAATCTTGCATTTAACCCATAATGGGCTCCACCAAGTTTTCGCCCAGCGCCTGGCTCCCGCTGGGTCTATTCCGTCGCCTGGAATAGACCCGGACCGGTCCCTCCTGGACCGGTCCAGCCGGCCCCTCCTGGGCCGGCGTAACAGTGTATCAGTATGTATTTCAAATTTCATACGCATTGGATGTTTATGCATTAAGATATGCATTTTTCATTGTCAAAGATAATTTTTTCAATAATTGGAAAATAAATAACTCCCTTAATTTGATTATTCTTCATTTGATCTTTCCAAAGTCATATGACAAATGAAACTCATCACCAAAAATTTTGAGATTTTGCCTGATTTATTTGATATTTTCAAATTTTTAGATAGTTTTGAAAAGTATTAAATAGTTTTTTAGATAGTTTTGAAAAGTATTAAATAGTTTTAAAAATTATCTTAAATTTTTGAGAATGTACTTTGGCAGCTTGATTAAAGTATTTGACCTATTAGGCAACTCAATGTAAAATTGTGTTGGCTAATTACCTAATTTTTTTAAATTAATCCCTAATTTTCTTACTTATTCACTTAATTAAGAAATTTTAAAATTTGACCATTTGACTTTCATTTTGACATGCCCCTTGAATTTGACTTTCAAATTTGATAATTTTGAAATCTTTAATTTCAATTTAAAACATCAAGTTTTAATTTCAATACATGCATTTTGATTATTTTGAATTTTGAATTTCCTAATTTTTGGAATTTCTTGCAAATTCTCAAAACTAGTTTGATAAATGTAAAATATTCAAAATTAAATCTCTTTTAATTTGGCTAAAATTTGCTCATAGCAAAACTCCATTCTAGAATATCCTACAAACACGTGTGATGGCCTAATCAAATTAGGTAGATCCTGAATCAATTTGAGTTAACTACTATTTCTCAAGACGTATTCATTGATCATATGCATTTTTCATTATGTGCTTGCACATCATATTAGGGTCATAAGCCATTTCACATGCGCCTAGCCTTCTCGTTACTTGATTGATTTTAATATCAACTTAGTGACTTGTTGTTAGTCTTGATGGATATGGTTCAAGTTTTCATGCTATATTTTTGCACACATTAGTTGGTCTGTCACTATTGCTAGATTATTTGGTATTTGACTAACTATTCTAGGATGGCCAAAAAAACATTTTACGATAATATCTCTTTCTAGGTCTAGTTAGAGGTGCAAATGAGTCGAGTCGAGCTTGAGTCAGAGGGTGTTCAAGTCGAGCTCGACTCTCAAATACCGAGCTCGATCTTGACTCGACAGGGGGAAAAAGAGCTTGAGCTGCTCATCCACGTCCGTCTGTCATGCCAGTGTCAGTCGTCAGTGTCACTAGCGTCCGCTTTGTCTTCGCCAGCATTCGTGTCGTCTTTTCCAGCGTTCGGCCAGTGTTAGTCGTCGTCGTCGCCAGCATCCGTCCGTCTCCAGCATCCGACTAGCGTCAGTCCGTTGCGTTTCATTTTCCCTCTTAGACGATTTCATTTTCCTGCCAGCAATACATTCTGCGAGCTGCTCAGCGAGCTCGCTAGTCGAGAGAAGGGCGAGCTCGCGAGTCGAGAGGAGGGTTGTTCGAGCTCGATAAGCTGTTGAGCTCGAAATCGTGTTCGAGCTCAATAAGCTTGACTCGTTGAGCTTGTTACCGAGTCAAGCTCGAGCCAGCTTGCTAGTCAGCTTGACTCGATTGCATCCCTAGCTCTAGGTGACATTGCATGCCACAAACCATTAAGACACTTTCAGAGATCATTTTGATCTATCCTACTGATGCATTGATACATTGATTCTATCTTGGCTTGAACTCATGTTGATGGTTTAGCCATACACTTATGGCTAAGCTTCGTCCTTTTGACTTGGTCCGCTTTTGGCATAGTCATGCTCTACTAACTATGCTATCTATTCTCCTAGCCGTGCTCATTTAGTTAAGTATATCTTAGATTTGTTCATGCTGTTTTTGGCCAAGTCTATCCTTAGCGTAGTTTTGCTTTTTTGATTATGCCACTCTTGATTAAATCTTCTCGTTTGGCTAAGTTTTTTCTTGATTTGGTCATGCTCTTTTGATTAAATCATTTCTTAGTACAATTGTGCTATTTTGATTAAACTCAACTGTGAGCCATATTTATTTGGTTAAGTCATTCCTCAGTGCAGTTATGCCTTTTGTTTATACTACTCTTGACCCAATGAACTTTCATTTAGGCTCTTTAGGACTTAGCTACGCTCTTTTGGTTGAGTCTAATCATGACTTATTTATGCACTTTTAGCCAAGTTGTTTATTTTTTAGCTATACCCTTTGGTTGAATGCTTTTGTTCTTGGGTATACACCAGCCCCCAAACTATTTATTTTCTTTCGAGTTAATCATCTCTACTTGGACTTACCTTGCATTCAAACATTTGAAGCTTTTTCGGAATGCCTGAAATTCTTCGATCTTTTGGGTGTTTGAATTACATTCAAGTGCCTGAAATGCTTGAGGCCGATAGTTGATATTCTTAACTTTCTTTTCTCTCATATTGCTATAGTAGTCATCACTCATTGGCTAGATTAGGCCTTAGTATTTGGATTGGCTAGTGGCTATGATAGTTGACTATCATTATTGTGTGATGTTCATTTAATAAGGAGGAGCATCCTATCTTAATTAAATCTCATATAACTGTTTAGAAATACAAATAAATTAGGGCATGCTACCTTAGTTAAATTAAAAAAATTGAATCAATTACTACACTTTTTAAAAATCTTTTGAGCCATGTCTTTTGAAAATTAGAGATAGATATCCTTTTATTTTTAAATTCTTTCAATAATATCTAATACATTTTTAAAATTAATTTTAACAATGCAAAACATATTAAGGTGAGAAGCCTTAGCATATTTGAATATTTGAGATGAGCTAGCTCCTCACAGTCATATAAGTTTGACCCTTAACTACATTTAGACTGTTGCACATATTTAGGTACTATGATGGAGCATTACCTCTTAATCTTCGGCCTGTGGTAGGATACAACTAGGTCGCTTTTGATATATAATCCTTTTGGTGCACGATTTATGGCATTATGAAACTAGTTAAGATTATTTGGTGTGCTTTGATGTGATTGCTTTTTTGCACTAGGATAGATACATATATTTTCAACGTTTAATTGTCATTTACTTTTTTATTTTATAAGGGGTGTTTGTCAACATTTAAAAATGCTGAATTAGGCATTGCTGCTGCTTATTTAGTTAATTGTCATGCATGCTTATTCTAATTAGCCTAGATATCTCTACTTGATGTTGACCTTGAATTTGGTGATGTATCTTCTTATGAATTTCTTATAGAGTTAGATAAGATTTGCTGGTCCTATCTCATTGGACCTTCTCTAATATATTTTATTGTGAATCATCTATACTAGAAAAATACTCTTACATCTTCCCCTATTTTTCCTCAATAGTAATGTTAGAGAGCTTGTTGTGATTATTAGCACAAAATCAAGCTTATGATTATTTCAAGCGTTGAGTAAATGAGTTTTGGTTATGATTGTTGGGTTTTTTATTAAGTTATGTCTTATCTCATCTCGGAATGACTTTTATGTAATGGTGGTTGTTGAATTCAAATTTGTTTGTGGGTGATATTCAAACCTTAATTGCAAAATTGGCTACGAAAAGTAGAGAACCAGATAGAGGGGGAGAATAGGAGAGAAGTTGTGATCTTATTACTCGAAAGTAGAGAGATCGAGATAAATAAGTTATTCTGTGTGTCTCCTTAGGCTTGGCTTTGACCGCCTATTTAGAGGTGGGAGTAGAGGAAATATTACTTTACAAGAATTACATTAAAAGTAAATACATGAGTGCATAATATGACATAATAAATCTTGCCATAAAAGTAGATATGATAATTATCTCTCTTTAATTACATGAGATATGCATAAAAGACTTTCAAATTTAAGATGAGCCCATATGTAGACATTGATTGGTCTTGTCCGATCTGACTGACTTATGAGATCAATATCTTCTAGTTACATTGGTTGACTTGAGCTCAGCATGAGCAATTTGGGGTATATAGTGGTGACATTATGCCAACGGAACACTCTTCATGGTTGTTCTTGGTTCGGTTTGTTGACCAAGGGCTTGCCATTTTACATGGACTTCAGTTCAAAAACACAAAGCTGACTGATTATGATTCAAAAGTACATAGCATAATTACTAACTGTTTAGAATGATTTGAAGTAATTATGGTTCAGAAGCACTTAGAGATGTGTGGCATGGATTGAAGTAATTTGCTTGAAGTTTTGCAAAAAGAATGATTCAAAATAAATTAGCACTTTAAGTATAACTTAAAATGAATGGGTGGTAGAGTTGACACTATACATATCATTTAATAGGAATTGGCCGTACCACTGTAGAGAATTAATTGTTGGGATAACGCTGATATAAATGATTGAGATTTATGTTTTTGCCTTGAGAATCGGTTGTTTAAGTTGCACTCCGCACAATATTTGTTATTCGCTTTAAATTGCTAATTTCATTCAAAGTGATCGGTGTCGTTAGCATCATTTCACTTGCTTTAACTATTTAAGGGCAGAATTTATAAATCCTCCTCCAATTATTATTTTTGAATGATACATGCGGTGTCTAAAAAAATCAAAGTTGTCTCAATTAATATTAAGTCAGATTAAGCTTTCCATAATATCCCTCCCCAAAAAAATTGATCTTTATACATAATGACATAGGAATTTAACTTTTATTTTGTATTAAAGTGTGGTATTTACATAGAAGTAATGCATGAACAATCACTACTGTTTGAAAGAGAAAGTTTGGGGAGGTTGTAAGACCTTGTTGAACTATGCCTAGATGCATCAAGAGAGAGGGGGGGGGGGGTTGGTGGTGAATTGATATTTTTAAAAAATACTACAACAAAAACCTTTTTTTTTTAATGCAAGATAACAACTTCAAAAAAAATCCAGATGAGTAATTAACACAAGCGGAAGCAATTTAAAACTTGCTAATATTTTTAATTTTTTTTATTTGATTTTGAAGCACAAATAAATCAAATGGAATATGAAGTTACTTGCTAACACAAATTAAACTATCTGCGGCTTGCAATGAGAAATTAAATTCGTGTTGGAAATTTAAAGTGTAGAAACTAAGAAATGCAGAAAAGAGAAAATCAGAATAACACACCATAAATTTTATAGTGGTTCGGTCAATCTTGACATACATCCACTCCCCGGAGTCATCTCCGGGAATTGCACTAACACTATAGTGACTCTCATTTTGCCCCCACAGCAATGTGAAGAAACCCTTATAAAAATCACTTCCACCAAACCTGTGTGGCAGAGAATCGACATCTATGTCACCCTCCTGATGATGGCTGCAAACCTTTAATCCTTTTTCACCTTCCTGGTGAAGGCAGAGTACTGATGAAATCTTTCTCACCCACCTGGTGATGACAGAGAACCGCCAATCCTTTTTCCCTCCTGATGAAGGCAGAGAATCCTAGACCCTGGCTTTGAAGCTTCTCTCCCAAGAGCAACTCCTTGCCTGGAGAATCATGTGAACACCCTCACACTCCTCCATCACGCACAACCTCACATTCTCCCTCTCTAAGCTTAAAGCTCTCTCAAGAATTTTTCCTCAAAGTTCCTTCAACAGCCAAAAGTCTTTTTCAAAGACTTCATTAAGTTGCTTAAGTATAAGGCTTCAAAAAACACTAAATTTTCAATTAGGCTATCTCTGTTTGTACAGTACGATCTGAGTTGGTACAGTATGCTTGGTTTAAAAATAGTTGTTTGTCTAGTACGATGGAACAATCGTTTAAACGAATTGTTCAAATTATGCATACTTATCGTATAGATCGATCGTAAGTTCGTACGATACGATTAATTCAAATTCATTATGTTCGTACAGTATGATTGGAAATCGTCTATGCCAATCCTCTGGTACGATTCACATTGTACAATAAGTTCAATTCAAATATCAAGGGTTCGTACAGTACGATTAACATCGTACAATATGTTTAGTTCAAAGTCAAGGTTTTCGTCCAGTATGATATTCGACACGACAAAATATTATCTCTATCAATTGTACGGTACGATTAGCCATATTTATTAAATCTTGATTTAATTGACTAATCACTGGGAATAATTTAAGGATTCAAATATCGTACAGTACGATTAGGATCGTACAGTACGATTAATTCAAAATACGATTTTGAAAATACTTAAATTATTTGGCGGTTAGGTTAGGTTTTACTGATGGAAACAAATCGTACAATCTGATCTTCATCGTATAATAAGACCAGTTCATTAGTATTACTTATACAATTAGCTGTTAACATTATTTTATCTTATAATTGATTGTACAATACGATTGTAATCGTACAGTACGATTAGTTTAAAAAATTTCAGCTTAATTTTTCTCACTCATGTGAATGATCATCAATTTAGCATACACCTTTACATGGTCAGACTCAAGAAATATAAAATAAGGGAAAATAAAAAATACACTCTTTTGAAAGACATCTTATTCTACCCAAATTTGAGTCATGATCAATATTGAGCGGTGTATTATGTACCTGAAACATTAGTATACACAGAAAAATAATGTCCAATATATATGTTAAGAGAAGTAAAAATTTTAAGAAATAATGTTTGTTATCATCAAAATTACAAGCTAGGGATCCTGGATTGTAACAAAATCCCCCTTTTGATGATGACAAATATTTTTGATTGAAACAACAAGTTAGTGTTATCCTCCTAATTTTCCCATCACTAGGTGTGATAGATTTGAAAATAAGGGTAAGATTATTTTTAATTTAAAGTTTTTTTTTTAAAATTCAATGTTAAATAAAAAAAACAAAAGAAAAAAATTACTGTAAACAGAAAATGCACAAGATCAACATTTTAATAAAGATGAATAGACATGCAAACAACCAACAACTACTCCCCCTTTTGACATTACCAAAAATGAGGATCAAGCATAAAAAAATAAAAAAACTATAGAGCACGAAAAATATAGAAAGACACAAAACACAACACATAAATCCTAAAATCTGGAAGGCCCCTGATTAAGTGGTGGTGGTGGCTGGAAGTATTTGTGAATGGAAGAAAATTATTCCCTAAACCACGCCATGTTCACCTCGTGTTTTTGTTACTGCTGAATATGAGTATCTAGGCAGGACTCTAATCAATCAAATCTCTGTATCAGCTCCCCGTAAGGTTAAGACTGGTATGTTGGTACAGGTGTTGGTGTTGGTGTAGGTTTTGGCGCAGGTGCAGTTGCAGGACCACAACTCCCCTTTTGTCATCAAAATTTGATACTTCTTGTTCTGCCCCCGGTGATGAAGGAAAAGAATATGGAAGAAACCGTCAATGTAGAAAATAGAAAAATTATCGACAGTTGCAGGATAAGTAAGCTCATACTTTTTGTCTAGAATATAAGCAATGACATGTCCAAGAGCAATGTTTTGCTTCTTCCGCGTGGAAGGAAGACGAATGGAATTCAAGTTTTGGATATAGTCAATGATCATTTGGGTTTCATCAAATTGGGTTTTGGAAATAATAAAGTAGGTGACCAAGGAAAGAAGTGCATTAATATTTATGTGATCTCCAGCTTTAGAAATAATTGAGGTTCGAATGACATGCTGGATAATACACGCATTTTGATTTAAAGAGTGAACAAGGCGTTGATGTTTATTTAGACAACATTTCTTATGGTTAGATTGATCACACTCCAATCAAAGTCACCCCTAAAGGCCATTGATTGGGGTCGAGGTCCTTCTGTGGAAAAGTGGAGGTATTCGTCTAAATCTTCCTTTGTAATTTCTATGGGATGCCGACAAACATAGGGCCTCATGATAGGGACAGCAACACTAATCCTAAGGTTGACAAAAAAATCATAAAGAAGCTCGGAGTTGAAGGGAAAAGCAAGGGTGAGGAATTACAGAATAGTGAATGCAAAGAGATTCATCACCCATAATTTAGTGCTTGTTGATTGAATATTCTAGATGGAGTAATGCGGGCATCCTTGTACCTATAGTATGCATTCTCATCTTTAGTAGACTAGAAGCAGTCGTCGACAGTACGACGGGAGGAAGAACCTCCTTGGGTTAAACGAGCGCGCTTGCTACCTCCAGCCATTTGAGGAATTGAAGGATTGATTGAAGAGGGAAGAAGAGATTTGAAAAATTGGATGAGTTTAGCTGTAGAAATCCTTCCAATTTATAGAGTTTTCAACAGATGATATAGTACGATTTGAGATCTAATGGAAGGATTGAAATTCTAAGCTTAGAATTATTACTCGACCATGACCAAAAACAACCAGAGCTACTATAAAATCAACAACAACAACAACAACAACATCAAGCCTTTATCCCATTACGTGGGGTCGGCTACATGAATCATTTTTCTCCATTGTGTCCTATTACAAGTCAAATTCTCGTTTAAATCTAATAAAGAAAGGTCATTCCTAATATTTTCTAACCAAGTCTTTTTAGGTCTACCCCTACCTTTCTTAACATAAGTCAAATCTAATACCTCTACTCTCCTAACCGGGTCATCGAAAGACCGCCGTTTTATGTGACCAAACCATCTAAGGAGACTCTCTCTAAATCTTATCTTCTACTGGAGCTACTCCAACCTTTTCACGTATATGCTCATTTCGTATCCTATCTTTAAGGGGGTAAAGCCACTCATCCACCTGAGCATCCTCATCTCTGCCACACTTAACTTAGTATTATGCTTCTCTTTTAATGGCCAACATTCGGCACCATAAAGCATTGCGGGCCTAACTACCATCTTATAGAATTTTCCCTTAAGTTTGAGGGGTACATTTCTATCACATAACAAGCCCGATGCATTCCTCCACTTCAACCATCCAACTTGAATTCTGCTGATAATATCCCCATCTATTTTACCGTCACTCTGAACAATTGATCCAATATATCTAAAACGTGTACTCTTATTAATGACTTGATCGCGCAAAGTCACAATCCCCTCACTAGGTCTATTACTACTAAAATTACACTCCATATATTCCGTTTTAGATCTACTCAAGCGAAAACCTTTAGACTCTAAGGTTGACCTCCATAATTTAAGTTTACCTTCTACTCCCTCTCTAGTCTTATCAACAAGAAGAATATCATCAGCAAAAAGCATACACCAAGGTACATCCTCTTGCAAATGTCTAGTGAAAACATCCAAGACTAAAGCAAAAAGATATGGGCTTAAGGCTGATCCTTGATGTAACCCAACCGAAATAGGGAAATACTTGGTCAATCCACCTTGTGTTTGAACACAAGTAATAGCTCCTGCATACATATCTTTAATGATTTGAATATAAGCATTATTGACTCCTTTCTTTTCAAAAACTCTCCATAGCACTTCTCTTGGAACTTTATCATATGCTTTTTCTAAATAAATAAATATCATATGTATATCCTCCTTATTTTCTCTATATTTCTCCATCAAACCTCTTAATAAATGTATGGCTTCCATAGTCGACCTACCCGGCATGAATCCAAATTGATTTTGAGAAACATTAATATCACGCCGCAACCTATGCTCCATAACTCGCTCCCATAGTTTTAAAGTATGACACATTAACTTAATACCTCTATAATTCGCACAATCTTGTGCATCACCTTTATTCTTAAAAATAAGAATTAACATACTCATTCTCCACTAATCTGGCATCTTTTTAGTCTTCAAAATAGTATTAAAAAGTTTAGTAAGCCATGAAATTCCTTCATCTCCTAAGCATTTCCACAACTCTATTGGAATATCATTAGGTCCAACAGCTTTTCCACCCTTCATTTTCTTTAAAGCCTCTCTAACTTCAGTTTTACTAATACGCCGATAAAAATAGAAATCTTTATTTTCATTTAGGGTGCTAAGGTCACTATAGTCAATCTTATTTTCACAATCTTCATTAAAAAGTTTAGCAAAATATCTCATCCATCTTTGTTGAATATCATCTTCTAAGAAAAGTATTTTTTGATATTCATCTTTAATACACTTCACTTGAACTAAATCCTTACAACTCCTATCTCTTTGTTTGGCTAACTTATACATATATCTTTCTCCCTCTTTAATATCTAATATATTATATAAATCACTAAAAGCTAATGTCTTTGCATCGCATATTGCTTTCTTAACATCCTTACGAGCCACTTTATATATTTCCCCAATTATCAGAATTTTTAAAATTAAACCAATTTTTATAACAAAGCTTTTTATTTTTAATCTTTTCTTGCACATTAGGATTCCACCACCAACTATTTTTACTATTAGGAGCTTTTCCCTTTGATATTCCAAAGACATTTTTTGCATTATTCTTAATATCACTAGCCACTTTTTCCCACATAATATTAGCATCCTCATGCACACACAAAATCTTACGATCTAAAATCTTATTTTCAAAAATATTTTTGTTAATATTCTTTAAATGCCCCCATCTAATTCTAGAAAATTGTTTTACTTTATTTTTTATTTTATGCCCCTTTATCTTAAAATCCAAAACTAATAATCGATGTTGGGTACATAAATTTTCACTCGGAATAACTTTACAATCTTTGCAATCTAAACGATTTAATTTTCTAATAAGAAAATAGACAATCTGGGTTGTACTATATCCATTTTTATAAGTGATGAGATGCTCATTCCTTTTCTTAAATAAGGTATTAGCAATTAAAAAATTATAAGCTAAACAAAAATCCAATATGGTCTTGCCACCTTCATTCGTCGTTCCAAATTCATGGCCACCATGAATGCTTTTAAAATCATCTACCTCTCTACCAACATGTCCATTTAAATCTCTTTCAATAAAAACTCTTTATTCAAGAGGTATATTTTGTATTAATTCTTGTAAGTCATTTCAAAAATTTAATTTAAAACTCATATCCAAACCTACTTGAGGAGCATAAGCACTTATAATATTAACAATCTTTAAAGCTATAATTCTATCTCCAATCATATTAATTTTTATAACATTATCCTTTAAACTCTTATCTATAATAACACCCACACCATTTCTAGTACGACTTCTACCCGAATACCAAAGTTTAAATCATAAACTATCAATTTCCTTAGCCTTCTCTTCAACCCATTTAGTTTCCTGAATGCACAAAATATTTAACTTCCTATGAATCATAATATCTATTAATTCCATTAATTTTCCTGTAAGAGAATATATTCCAAGTTCCTATCCTAATTTTAGTTTCATGGACTAGCTTCTTTGCCCACATCCGTCCTTGATGTGGGAACCCCTGCCTATTTAACACTGCACCCGAGCGCCGGTGCAGCGGCCCTTGCACACTTGTCACTGTATTCAGGCCATACAGCGCGTCGCTTCCAGGGGACTAGCATTAACACAATTTCTTAAAGGATTCATGTCATTATTGTTCGACAAGTTTTACGCTGGTTGTCGACTACCTAACGCAACCCTCCACTTTTCTCATCCAGGACTTGGGACCTGGCAACGGCAGTGTTTCATTTAATCAAAATGTAAATACAACAATCCCAGTGGCTTCTAATCGCCTATATAACAAAATAATTTAAAACTTGATTGCAGAGAATGCTTTTTTTCGGATATCAAAACATCTTTAATGCTATGCTATGAAAAGTGTAAATGCAAATGCAACAACAACTAAATTATAAATTCGATGTATTACTTATGTAATGCTTGAATTACCTGGAAAGCCACATTGTATGTATAACATCATACCCACTGAACTTTTCTCGTTCAATTTCCAACTTCAGGAAGATTCATACAAACATTTTAAGACTTTCATATAATTATTGCAATGGCTAGAAAAGTCTCGATTAAATCATATACTCATAAATTTGCGCAGTAAAAATAAATTGGTGAAAATCAAATTTTTATAGTCAAAACGTTCATAATAAAACTTATAATGACATATTAAAAGTTATGCGGTGAAAACTTTATAAAAATTCGAGAAAAACATATTTTTATCTATAATTTTTTTATAAAATTATTGTAATTGAAATCATGAATAAGAGTTTAGAAGTCTACCTTGTGTTCTATGAAATCCCTATCAGGCATGATGGTTGAAACTCGAGCTTTGGTTGCCAAATCCTCTCCCCCTTTTTCTCTCTCATTCTCTCTTCTCCCTCTCTTCTCTCTTTCTTCTCCAGCAAGTGCTGGGTGATGGGTGAAATTGGTAATGGATTTAAACATTTAACTCTATAAAAACCACTAACTTGATCTTCTGTTTTCCCTCGGAATTTGTCTAAGCAGAGAGCATAGCGCTACGACGATGCCACCCAACGCTGCAACACATGTTCAAATCTGATTTCTCCCTGGAGAGCTCAATGCTATAGCGCTGCCCATCCAAAGCCGCGTTGACAAAGATATTTTCTAAATTAAAATTGACATCTCAGGTTCACTTTCTGACTTGCTCAAGGGCTCATTAAATACTTTAGGTCTCATAATTATCATTTGAATCAAAATTAAACAAGCATCAACTGTAGTTTCCTGGGTTTCTAGATAACAAGTATTACATCCATTCCGCTTACCAACGGGTATGGTTGGACTCAAGGAGATTAGCTATCCATACAGTTGCAATGAGTCAAGCATACCTTCAACATACATTTAATATTTTCATTTATCATCGATGTTATCATTCCTTTATTACTTCATGAGGTCACAATCCCTTAAAACTCATTATCTCAATGTCATAGTACCTGTCTGAGATCACTTAGTACTCTAATGCCTTAATTTAACAGCTTCACAGGCACAAATCACATTCCATTTATTCACACATTCATATCATTATACTAAATTCACTGAGTAAATTCATGAAATATGAGAGTGGTCTTATAATGCAACTACTCATCTCATCATCATACACAAAAGCAAAAAGAACTAGGGTGTTTGTATAAATTATGCGAGGAATGTACTACTAAGAGTGGATTAAGATTCCCACCTGAAAGTCATAAAGAACTAAAGTTAATTTTCCTCAAGATCTGGATTGTTCAAATAGCTGGAGGTTTTCTTGTTTGGCTTCAATAAACTGTGACTTGCAACTCCCGAATCCGTAGGCTACTCAAAGGAATCTAACTTTTGGACATTAGGGTGCTAGTTTTATATTGGAAAAACGGTTAGGAGATCAATAAGATCAATTGACTGTCCACTTGACTCCCGTATGTCATGCCAACGCATAGTGGCAACCCTCTTACAGCTTGGTCTCATGTAATCTCCTTAGGATTTCTTTTTTCAACAATAAGAGAATTTCTGGGTTGGACCGCTGGCAGGTGAAACCATTGATGTTTCTCTACAACTGTTAAAAGATTTTGATAAAAGCAAAAGTTAGCATTGGCTTCATAGCTTGCCACATGTTCGGCTAATGCAGCCTGGAGGCCCCTGACAAAAAAATGCTATTAGTCGCTTGTTGAACCGTCCCGGCCCGCTTGGCCATCAATTCTACCTACGTTGCCTGTTCGGTTAATCGGTTCAAATGATACCTGTTTGACCCAAGTTCTATTTAGTTGTCTTAAGTTTTATTCAGTTGGCCCAATTTAATCGCGACAAAAAAGTTTTTTTTTTTTTTTTGAGAGGGTAAGTGCTCAAATTTGGTCCATCAAGATTCTCAAATTTATTTATAGCTAGCACGGTACGAGTTTTGGCATGTTATAAAAATCTTAGTATTGAAATTTTGGGTTCTCAAATCAAGCGGGCCACTCAACACTTAGGATAATAGATTTTCATTGCACCCATGCAGTTGGACATGGGTCATTCATGCATAAATGGTCGCTATTTCTTTTTAGCAGCTCATAGTAGCTAGGGTAAAATTTTAAACTAATGACCCTTGAAAATATATTTAAGTAGTTAAGCATCGGTTAAAAAAATTTTAAACTAGGGAAAATCGCTCGTTTAATGGGTGACTGGTTGCTGAGTCAGCTTTGGGGAGGTGGCGAGGTGGATTAACAGTCGTAGGCTTGACTAGATTTTTTTAGTTAGGGCAACTCGCCTGCTCAACGGGCGACTTGCACTGATTTTTTTTAAAATTTAATTCCTAAAATTATTGGAATGCAGCTATTTAGGAGTAATAATAAATATATGATAAATTTATTTTAATTTTGTTGATTTTTGAATATTAATATCCGGTTGAACGCTTAGCTTAACAGTGGCTTTGAACTTTGAAATATCCTTATTAAGTTGTCTTTTCATGTAATAAAATTATATTTTAAATTAATGTGTTATATTAAAACTTAATTAAAATTTATATTATAATTATTCATAATTGAAGTTTATGACTTCGAAATCATTTTTGTTTGGGGAACATTTTAATGATTGAGCATTGCATTAAATTATTCATAGTTTAAATGAGCATAATTTTTTTTAATAATTATATGAGTTAGATATATGTTAGTCACATTTAATCATGTATTTAGGATAAGCAAGACAATGAATATTTTATATTTAGATCTAACGAGTGAAATTGATAGCCCAATTATATTATCATGGAATGATTTTAAACATGAATTTAAAGTAATGACTAAAATCTACCTTCATGGAATAATTGTTGAGAATCTAACCGATTAATACTTTTTGGATAAAGTTGAACTCTTATGCAATTCGGTTTAGACATAATTTTAGAAATGATGACCAATTTCTATCATAGTTATGCTCTTTTTATACAAATTATTCAAAATTGTTATTCTAATAATGAGAAAATTGATATTATATTTATATTTGAAAATTTATTCAGTGCGCTAAATATTTGAAAAATCATACTGTATAATAAGAAAATTCTAAGTTTAGATTGCTGAATTAACTAATTATTTTTTAGACAATTTTTTTATTTTATAGATATCAGAAGAGAAAATATTAAAAATTGAAAAGTTGGAAAGCATAAATTTTGAAGTAACTATCATTAAAAATGTAACTACTTAATTAATCATTAGGTAATTTAATGACATTTGATTTCTTCTATTCTTATAATGAGTCGTTAATAGACAACCATGCTGAATAGAAGTTGCTTTAGATTCTTATAGCTGTGTCATATAGTACTATGAATACATTAATTTGATATTAATGCTACTGTCAGCATAGGTTGTCAATGTGGCTGTAATGTCTGATTAACTTTTGCAGTGTCACATGGGTGAGAATAGACAATACATGAGCCACTTTGTAAAATCAAATTAAACTTTTCTATTCAATGTGTTGGTACTAAAATTTTTGCATATAAGAGGGCGGGTTGTGTTCCCTTGGAGGTGAACATTGGGTGAATTTCTTGCTGTTAGGTTTGTTATTTTAGAGAATTATGAGTTTTGTAGATTTGGTTTTTAACATGATGCATTGATCTAGTAATGAGAAGACTCAGTAGTATTCCTACAAAGCACTTGTTGGATATTACTAAAAAATGATTGCATGGCTAGGTGTGCTGATAGTATGCTAGAACAAAGGGCAAGGGCAAATGAAATATTAAGATGTTGCATGCATGTCTGTGCCGAAGGCAGGGATTATATTTTTTGGTATTTGCATGCCGAAACGATGAAGATAGAGTACAATAAAATTGCAAATTTCTTAAATGCTTTGGGTTGGTTGTTTGTGGAAGAGAAATTCCTTGAGCATGATCGTCAACTCGTTGGTGCGCATTTTCTTTAAATATGTTATCATGAGGTACAACATGTAAAGGAAGGTGGGGCGTTGTCCGTTGTTGAACGTTCATCTGTTCATGATGAACATCTGATTCTTTATAGTCCTTTGGATTTAGCTGAGAAAGCATTTATTCTGGATATCTATAAGAAACGAATGAAGTTATTGGCTGGAGGTAAGAGGAGGTAGTTTTTAAATCTTGTGGATTGACAGATTTGCATTACGAGTTTGAGTTCTACTTTGCTTGTTGTTCTATACAAGCTCAACTCCCAGCGTATATACACAAATTGTTAAATGAGTACTATTGTAGGCATCTTCTTTAATATGCATTGTGAGTTGCCGTCTAGATTGGTAGGTGAAAGTAAATGTTGAATTGTTTTGCTTCGTATGTCATAATTTATCAGCGTGTTCTACTTAATGTTCTTAAAGAGTTTATATAAACTTATACATTATATGATTTAATGTGATTTAAGTCAAATAGCATATTCTGATAGCAAGAAGAGTGTAGCATTAGAAAAATAAGCAGTAGGTAATACATATGAAATTAATATTTCAAATTTATCTTAGGAAATTAATAATGAACTTAGTTTAGTTAAACGAGCTTTCATATGATAGGTATAACAACATAACAATAGAATAATAAATATTAACAACAACAACAACAATATTAAGCCTTTATCCTACTACGTTGGGTCGGCTACATGAATCATTTTTCTCCATTATGTCTTGTTAAGAATCAAATTCTCAGTTTAATCTAACAAGGAAAAGTCATTTCTAAAATTTTCTAACCAAGTCTTTCTAGGTCTACCTCTACATTTCTTAACATAGGCCAAATCTAATACATCTACTCTCCTAATAGGGTCATCGAAAGGTCGACGTTTTACACGACCAGACCATCTAAGGTAACTCTCTCTAATCTTATCTGTCACTGGAAGTACGCCAACCTTTTCCTGGATATGCTCGTTTCGTATCTTGTCTCTAAGAGTAAGTCCGCTCATTCACCTGAGTATTCTCATCTTAGCAACACTTAACATAATATTATGCTGCTCTTTTATGACCAACATTCTGCACCATAAAACATTGCAGGTCTCACCACCATCTTATAAAATTTTCCCATAAGATTGAGTGGTAATTTTCTATCACACAATAAACCCGCATTTCTCCACTTCAACCTTCCAACTTGAATTCTACTAATAATATCCCCATTTATTTCACCATCACTCTGAACAATAACCCACGATATCTAAAACGAGTATACTTATTAATAACTTGAATGCTCAAAGTCACAAACTCCCCACTAGATCTATTTCTACTAAAATTACACTCCATGTATTCGGTTTTAGATCTATTCAAACAAAAACCTTTAGACTCTAAGGTTGACCTCCATAATTCGAGTTTACCTTCAGCTCTCCCTCTAGTCTTATCAACAAGAAGAATATCATCAGCAAAAAGCATACATCATGGTACATCATCTTGCAAATATCTAGTGAGAACATCCATGACATCGGACATTTTGAAACAATATAATAAAAATATCAAAAACTTACATGACAAGTCATGAAAACATAACCAGAACTAATGCCTCCTCCAACAGGGTATGTCATCACTGTCAAGTGTTAAATGTTGTGCTGGCTATAGTGGTATAGTAATGCAAGTCATGTTGCTACTTGACACGTGCATCAGTCTGTGTAATGTAAGGTGCGTTCAAGGTAACTTAAAAGTTTCTAAATAACAAACCTAATAATAGGAAATTCACATGATGTTCACCTTTAATGGAAGACAACCCTCTTATATTGCAGAACATTTAGGACCAATATAGTGAATAGAAAAGTTTTAATTTGATTTTACAAAGTAACTCATATATTGTCTATTCTCACCCATATGACATTGCAAAAGTTAATTGGACATTACAACTATATGGACCACCTATGCTTATAAGTTTTTTTTAGCATTGACATCAAATTAATGCATTCATAATACTACTTGACACTGCTACAATAATCCAAAACAACTTCAATTCAGCATGGTTTTCCATTAATGACTCATTATAAGAATAGAATTAATCAATGCCATTAGATTACCCAATGGTGAATTAAGTAGTTATGTTTTTAGCGATAGTTAAATCAAAATTTACGCTTCCTAATTCACTTTACAATATTTCCTCTTCTGACTATCTATAAAATAACAAAAAATTATCTATAAAGTAATTTGTAGCTAATTCAACAATCTAAACTTAGGATTATCTTATTATATATTATGATTTTTCAAATATTTAACATACTTAATAAATTTTCAGATATCAATTTTCTCATTATTGGAATAACAACTTTGAAGAATTTGTATAAAAAGAACATAATTATGATAGAATTGGGTCATCATTTTTAAAATCTTATCTAAACTGAATTACATAAGAGTTCAACTATATACAAAAATATTAAATGAGTTTGATTATCAACAATTATTCTATAATGTTGAATTTGGGCCATTACTTGAATGCATGTCTAAAATTATTCCATGATGGTTGAATTGGGCCATCAATTTCTCTCGCTAGATTCGAATATAGAATCTTCATTATGCTTTTTACCTTAAATATGTGATTAAATGTGACTTTTGTTTTTGATTAAATGTGACTAACATACATCTAACTCATATAGTTATAAAAAAAGAATCATGCTTATTTAAAATATGCATAATTTAATGAAATGCCCAATCATTAAAATATGCTCAATAAAAAATGATTTTAAAGTCATTATATTCAATTATGAATAATTATAACATAAAATTTAATTAAGTTTTTAATATAATACATTTATTTTAAATATAATTTTATTACATTAAAAGATAACTTAATAAGGATATTGCAAGTTCAAAGCCACTTTGCTTAGTATTCGACCAAATATTAATATTAAAAAATCAACAACATTAAAATAAATTTAGCAGATATTTATTAATACTCCTAAACAACTACATTCCATTAATTTTTGGAATCAAATTTAAAAAAAAAAATTTAAGGGCACAACAAAATCTAGTCAAGCCAACGACTGGTAATCCATTTCGCCACCTCTCCAAAACTGAGTCATTAACCAGTCTCCCGTTAAATAGGTGATTTATCGCCTCCCTAGTTTAAAATTTTTAACTGATGCTTAACTTCCTAAATACATTTACAAGGGTCATTACTTCAAAAATTTTCCCCAGTAGCTGTGAAAGCAATATCTAAGGTTTCGTTTGGGATAGCTTTCTTTCTGCTTCTTGAAGCAGTTTTTTAGTACAAGAAAGTTGCTTCAAGAAGCTGTAAGAAAGCCATCCAAAACGAAGCCTAAATCTGTTGCACTTTGCAGCTGAATTTCCTCTACTGAGAATGCGTGCCTCTGAAACTTTATTTTAATAGCAGCTTGTTGAACTGACAATAAATGGCCTATATACATTGGTGCAAATATCTGTTTCAATTTTACGGAATAAAGTTATGGGGTTTTAGCTCATGATTGGTATATCCACAGGTCGAGTTTCTATTCTCGCAGAAAGTATTTTTTATGTTATATTGGATGTTAAAATAATTTAGGTTTTGTTTGAGACAGTATTTTTACTGCTTGATAAAGCATCTTTCTAGTAAAAAATTAATTTATTTACTCAAAAGCAACTTTATGAAGTAGTAAGAAAACCGCCCTAATGAAGTCTTAGCCTTCGTTTGGGACGGCTTTTTTATTGCTTCTTAAGGCAGCTTTTTAGTAGAAAAATTTTAATTTTTTTACTAAAAAGCTGCTTTATGAAGCAGTAAGAAAGCCGCCCAAATGAAGTCTTAATCACATTGATTTCATTATTGATGTGAAACAAACAGGAGTTACTTAAGAAATTAAAGAGAGCGAATTAACAAAGTGTTCTCACAATAAAGTTATTACTTATAATAAGGATTGATCCTTGAAGTTCTTAGTTTTTAACTTGCTTAAGCAAAGAAGAGCGAAGTCGATTAACCAAACAATTCAAGAAAACGCAAAGAGCAATTGTAAAACTACGACGATACACAAGAATCCATGATTTAATAATGAAAAATTTCACCTTTGGAGCCCATACGCTCAAATAGTCTAGGCTTTAGCGGAAGAAGAGTCTCCACATTAGAATCGAGGTCACTCCGAGGAAGAAGGAACCTAGGATCGTCGTTCTTGGATAGGTGGCCGGAGTGGTGGAGGATGATTGTCGTCCAATGATGATCCAACGTCCCTTTAACCTTTGTTCGTCGATCACGTCAACTAAGGTGTAATGGATACGATCGATGTATTCTTCAATGGTGTCGTCGAAATCAAAGCCCACGTCAAAGAATGGTGATTGGAGGATGTCGACTTGATCTCGATCGTCATGCACAAATCCAAAGTTCCATTCGGGTTCCGCCATGCATTCTTGTCGGGAGTTGATAGAGCATCCGAGAAGAAGAGGGGAGGTGGAGAAGGAGCTCGGTGGGGTGCGAAGGAGGGAATCGGCTATGAAGGAGGATTCTTTGGTAAGCAAGAAATCTGAAATTCTTTCCGATTTTAGCTAGATGGAGAAGGGATTTAATTTGAAAATCAAACTAAACCAAGGAGGGAATATGGGCGGTAATGAGAGTGGGAGTTGGGGCTGATTAAGATAGAACCTAGAACTCATGCATCTCCTCCCATGGAACTCACAAAGAGATCCACAATGCTTCGTCTTCGCAACGATGAATTGATCAAGAGAATTAAAGAAAAGAGAAGGATAAGGAAAACCTAGAACTCACAAAGAGATCTAGTTTCTCCTACGAACTCACTAAGAGATCGAGGAGGTTTGCACTCACAAAGAGAACATGAAATATAACTTTTCATTCATCAAAAACTAACTCTTACATAAGAAAATGGTCATATATATCGGCCTCAAAACGACCAAGAAAACAAAAGACTAAAATGCCCCTGGGGCTATAATAGCGACCAAATACCCATAAGGGCAAAAGCGGAAAAACATAAAATAAAATAAACTACTACATAAAATGACTAAAAATACAACTTATGATCGTGGCCGTCAATCTCCGGCATCTCCTGATGGTACATGTGTCGAAATTGCTGACGATGCGCTCATCAATTATCTTCATCATGTTGTTGTATGCCGCAGATATAAAGGAAGCAGCATCCGAACTTCAGGAGAAACTTCTGGAAGCAATGGTAAAGATGAAGGATGGTGCAGGTGGAGGGCTAATAAACATAAATACGCTCAAAGAGGGAATCTGGAAACAGGACGAATGTATGACTCTGCCTTGAACTGGTCTAGTTTTAGCATGAGCCTTTATAATGTGACGCCATGATTTACTCTGTTTTATCTCTGCAGACCTTTCAACGAAGCTCGAAGAGATCCAGGATGTTGTAAAAATTCTGAAAAGAACGTGATCTTGGAGGTTTGCTGTAGATCTGTCTTTCGCCATTTTGAAATTGGTCTCTCTCTCTCTCTCTCTCTCTCTCTCTCTTTCTATTTTGAATGAGCCATTGATCTGTGATGCCTGAGATGCCCCCTTTATATCTAGTCTTTTACTATGCCTTGTTGTTATGACTGTGCTATGGTCTTAGGCTTTGTTTGGGACGTTTTTTTTTTACTGTTTATAATGATGTTTTTTAGTACAAAAATTTCTGTATTGAAAAATAGCTTTAGAAAACAGTAAGAAAGTCATTCCAAAGGAAGCCTTAGAGAGTGGCTCTAGAAGCTGTAGATAAAACTACTTGAAATGTTGTTGAATATATATATTTTTAGGAGATTTACATTCATATCATGTAACTTTTATATATATAATATTTATAATTATTTATTTATTTTATATAATATTTTAGTGTCTTAATCATATCAAAAAATATATATTTATTTTATTTTAGAAAAGTGATTATTAATGATATTTTTGATGTGGTTTAATGATTTGATTGTTTTATAAATAAATATGAAAATATAAAATTTAAATATGTTAATGCATAATAATTATGTGATTTTCATGTAAATATTTTTTTATTGCTCTTGGGTAAGTTTTGTGGGTGGCAAATTTCATGTAAATATGCAGGCAGAGTTTCGCGTACGGGAGATCATGCGGCAGAGTTTTGCGGGCAGGAAATCTTTGCGGGCAGGAGATCGTGAGGGAAGTTTCGCGGGCAGGACAGCACGGATGACAGCCAAGACTCGTAATGTCCACATATGCAAAATTCATAATGTCCACATAGATAGCCATGCAAAAGCTAGCTCTTGAACTCCTAGATGACAACATTGATCTTAACTCTCAAGAGAGTATTTTGCAAGGGGAGTTAAATAGATACCCATTGGGTATTGTTGAACATTTTTTTTTTCTCTATTCAACATGCATAACACTAACTAACAAAAACCATGATGCATCCTTCTTAATGGAGGCTAATAAAACCATTAGAGTAGTAGAAAAAAAACAAATGAAAAACTCATCTCATGTTTTATCAATACTAAGAAGGTTAATGCTTAGGGAAACTTAGAATAGTGATTTTACTAGTTTTATTTTGAATGTTATGGCTTATATTTCAACATAAAAGTAATCCCAAATATATTTAATACACTTAACATATGGATTAATCAACTTTTTTGAGTATTTAAATAATTTAAGACTTGGTAAGTAGAAATGGGAATGAATTTCTTTAAAAGCAAATAATATCACAAATATTTTATTACTTTAATAAGAGCATAAAATTCCCTATCATAGATAGAGTATTTTATTTAGTTTTGTTCCACTTCTCAAAAAAGTACTTGGCTAGGGAACCTTTCTAGCCAAGAATGACATCTATGCCAACACTAGATGCATCATTGGATGCTTCAAAACCTTTCCCCAAATGAGAGATTTTAAGAATATTAGTATGTTTATAAATATTTTTATTTATTCAATGATGTCATACTAAACTTATATTTTCCCGAACAAATTGTTAGCAATAATGCACTATAAAAAAATGTTAATTTTCGGCGGAAATAAATCCGTTAGAAATTACAACATAATATTTCTAGCGGAATTTCTGACAGATTTTCCGGCGGATATAAGACGGAATTTTAAATTTTTTGGAAAATAATAATTATTAATATTTAAAATTATTTGTTTTATTAAATTAAAATAATTAAATTAAATATTGTCAAACTAAAATAATAAAAAGTATTAATAATAATTATTATGTTAATTTAACTAATTAAAATAAATTAATTAGGTAATCTAATAGATATGGTTAAATATATTAAATAATTTGAAAATATTATGCATTATAAATAATTATTAAGAGAGCATAATTTAAATAAAAAAACACAGCTGAAGTGACATAATATGCATCATAGCACATTGGATAGAGGTGGTTTGAAGTGGGCAGGGGTGTACCCCGTAGCACAGGCGGGAAGTTGTGCAAGCGAGCTTGGTTCACGATCCTGTGGAGTTTGCGGGAGGGTCTGGTTCATGGGCCCGTGATGATAGCAGGCAGGTTCACGGGCCCGTTCGGGCTAAATAACATATTATTTATTTTTTTAGGCAACTTCCTCCGAAAAATTCGTCGGAAATATTTCTAACGAAAATTTTTCGACGGTGTTTGTTTTCCGGTGCGTGACTTATTGTTGGAAAATTTTATGTCGGAAATATGTAGAAAATAGAAATTACAGACAAATTTCAGTCATTTTTTTGATGGAAATGACCGCTGTAAAATGACGTTTTTCCTATAATAAATGGTATCAAAGATTCAACGAACCTTCTATAAAATGCACATAGTCTATAAAAGCTCCGAACATTTGCGAACATTTGAGATAGAAGGGTTGGCTAATCAATGATTTTTTAGGAGTTTGAATTATTACCATGAGAAGAAACCATAATATCAAGAAATGTGCCTTTTGAATATGAACATGCACTTTTTGAGATTAATATTCCCATAACTTAGATAATTGGACACATGTGATCAAAATGTTTATTCTTAATTGAGCGGGAAATAAATTTGTCATCAAATATACTGTAAAAAAACTTGCTATGAATGGCCTAAGCACATGGTTCATCAATTTATTAAATGTTATTTTCATATAATACATTAGGTGTATTAAATGTTATTTTCCCTTTCATTATAAAGAACTCTAGATCTAAATATGCCTTAGAAAACATATAGCCACCCCTATTTATCATGCCAAGCATATTATTCAATTTAGGTACATTTAATTTATATTTTTTTAGTGATTTTATTTATTGCTTGATTATCAACAAATATATGCTAAGAATCATCTTTCTTTAGCACTAATAGTGTAGAGATAACACATGGAATTAGACTTTATATAAAAAGTTTTCTTTATTAGTTAATCTTTTTGATGTTTGAGATGAACATGTGTTCATCCTATAGTGTGCTAAAATTGGTAACTATGATCCAAGTATAAATGATTCATAATAATATCATAAAATTCTAATAGAAGATACGAAAATTACAATACTCAGTAACATATAGAGATTTTGGTTCCCCCAAGCCATAGGAAAAAAGAGAAGGATATGACTCTAATGTCAAATTAACTGTAAGAAAACTATTTTTAAGGTAACATTCATGAAACTCCCACTATTAATGATTAATTTGAATATATTATCATTATAAGCCACATATATTAAGAATATATTAGTGCATTTTCAATATTTAAAGTGGTTGGGGGTGTGAAATTGCATCTAACAATGTAATTTTATATCATTATAATTAAAAAAATTGTGCATCCTCATTTATTAAGGGATTATTGGCAATAACATCCTTCAGCTCCTTTTCTTCCATCTCATTGGAACTTGAATTCCCTTAAATCATTAAAAGATTGATCTTGGATATTGTTTGATAGTATGACCTTTCTCATAGTACTTGAAGCAAATGATCATAAGCGTGTTAATTAGTTTATAATATGCATGCTCTCAATATTGTGTAGATTGATATTTGGAATCTATTGACCATTAATTCATAGTAGAGTAGTGGTTGCTTAGCTTGAAATCTAGAGTATCTAACCTTAGTGGAAGTGGTCAATGACCTATTAGAATTAGTTTGTAATGACAAGGTGCATGACAAATGCATATAATATTTTTCTAGCTCAAAATCTTTTTTTTTAGCATCCACAATATTATTAGACTACATAAACATACTTTTAATCTTATGTCATAATGAATGCCAATGATAGGGTTATTAGTCAATTGCCAATCATTCTAAAGAATATCAAACCTTGATATAAGCTTCTTAAATTGATTAAGATAACAAAAAAAATCAATTGTGAACTTTGCTTATCAATCAAGAGAGTCTCAGCAAAGTTGCTCCTATACTGGAGTGACAAATACTTCTATCTAAAAATGCCTTTTATGTTTGATGGGGGAGTTCCTTGCAAATTAATATCATGAATAATGAAATTTTAGTATAATTTATCTAATTTTGATAACTTTATCTTAAAATTTTTACGCATTACATGCCATCCATCTAATGATAAGCATAGAAGTCATTCATCTTAGATTCCCAAGCTCTGTTGGCGTCAATGTCATAAAGACCCTCAAATTTTGGAGCATCGATAATAATATTTCAAGTGAGATCATAGTGATCATTAGTGGGATGATCGTGACTGAAAGAGGCAATCCTAGTGGGGGTGGATCTATATTGGTTTTATCTTTAGTAGGGATTGTTTTGATGAACAAAGTTTTTACGAGCATGATGTTGACAAGTTAGAGCAAGCCTCTTAGCTTATGTAAGATAAGTTGATTATTTTAGTTGGCCCAAATCCAAAAACAAATTATAAGGGTTTTTAGAATACATTTTAATATCATGTGGAAGATTTTTTATTATAATGTTTGGTTTACTAATAGATATCTTATTGTGACCTATTCGAGCAAATAAGTTTTCCATCATTTTATGTCAAAGTGTTCTTAATAATCTCTAGTATATAGTGCTTTTTTGATGCTTAGTTTCTAAAACTATGATTGTCTTATGATTACCAATCAGAGTATTGTGACACACTCTTTAAATTGATTAATTTGAACAAGATACTCATTAAAACTATTTTAAATTTCTATTGGAGCGATTTATATGATTGCAAATAATAGTGATGTAGTTTGTAGGCACATCATAACATTATATGTAAATAATATGGTAGAAAATTTAGTTGAAGCAATTATTAACAAGTATCATAACAAAATAATCAATTTTCTTCAATTGTACAAAGTCAAATAGAGTGTCTTCATGTTTATATAGAATAACTTGTTTGAATCTTATATAGTATTAAGAAGATTAAGATTTTGTGGAGCACTTAATTTTCCCACATAATTCTTACTAGGTATAATAAAGTTGTTGGATGATGGCTAGGCTATATTTTTTAATGAAGAACAATTAATTAGCTGTAATGTTAAATTATATGATTTGTCATGATGTGCAATTTTCATAACATTTATAAAGAGTATATCTTATCATAGTAGGGTTGAACACCATAAAGTTATCTCCTTATAAGTAGAAGATCTTTAATACTTGTTGATAGATTTGTTAGTTAAACGTTAATGATTGATGATATGGTTGGGCATAGTCACAATCTAGTAGGTGCGCATCACAGATCGAGGGGGCAAAAAATATTTATGATGTTGCGGATGCGTCAATGTTGTTAAGTTTGATGAAGAAGAAAGTTATGTATTTAGAAATAATAATATGTATGCATGGGACACAGGAGTGTGAGGGATCTAATTGTGGATCAATGTTGGGCAAGAATCACACTTGTACATGCATTACATAATTTTGTGTGAATGCAAATAGAGAAGAGCGTTTGCAAATGCATCATAGAGGGAGTATATAACATGTAGCATATAATGGAGTCTGAGAGTCAAGGAGGTGTTTCGTGTATGTGGTGTAACATGCTCAAAATATATGAGGCACATATGTGGCTCAGTGTTGTCACAACTCAACTCAATATGACCTATAGACAGGATATGTTATTTCATGGTGAATGGTAAGAGTTCAAGCTCAAGATATTTTGAGATTTTTTTAGATTTCTTTGAATTAAACAAATTATAGAGCTTCTAATAAACTTCTAGTAAACAGAAAAATAAACTCAACATATTACATATACCGATTTAAATTTTCAATAATAAATCAATATGCAATTAATTGAATTTCAAAAGTAATTATTAATAATTCATTATGCTAAGTAGAATAATGTTTGCAGATATTAGAAATTTAAACGACAATGCAATGAAAGTAAATAAATAAGTACTCCATATATCAAAGTATAAAAAAATAATTTTTCTTAGACTCTTATATCTCCCATAAAAAAATAGATATTATAATTCAGTCTCTTATAACTCTGTGTGCTAATATATCATAGAATTTACCTTTATGACTCCTTGTGCATCTTGAACAAAAACATTTTCTCTAACATCAGAGCTCCATAGAATCACACATTTTAAATAAGTAAGCATATATATATATATATATATATATATATATATATATATATATATATATATATATATATATATATATATATATATATATATATATATATATATATATATATAGTAATAAATGAAACATAAATAAACAAATTTTAAAAATTCACATAGTGCTTTACCAGTAGGCAACAAATTTAACAACTAAGTGAAGCTTTATAGTTTCAGAATTTCATCAGAATAATATGGATTGTTCAAAATATTAATTTGAAGTTTTAATTATATTATAACATTATTTTTTGGGTTAATAATTAATTTTTACTTAGATAAAAATAACTGCACTTTTTAATTTTTGCTTAGATAAATTAAATAAAAAAATCTTAAAATTTTTATATTTTTGAAAACTCAGCTTTCTTTCTCTAGACGACTGTCTTAGGGGGAGAAATTGTTGAGTGAAAAATGATATTTTAATAAAATTCAGTCCTTGCTTTGAATTATTTTAACAAAAAAAAAAAAAAAAAACAAAGAGCTCATTACCACAGCACTGCCTACCTAACAACGTGCCACTCTTAGTAGAAAATTTATATATATATATATTTTCATGCACACAAGCACCCTCGGATATTTCTCATAACATATTAAAGCATTCACATGCATACAAAAAACTCATATACACATGCCAAAAAGTGTAAATGCATAAAATTTAGTGGGTTACTCTTATCAAATTGGGTCAGAATAAGTACAAATGCATTATGTTTCATTGGGTTTTACATGTGTGATATGTGAGATGAACAGTTGAAGCCAGCGAGGCAATTACAACTAGATTGGGGGTTTGCATATGAGTGGTTCTACAAAAAATATTTTTGAGCGGAAGGAAGCACATGTTTTGTGGGTGTAGATGGATGGAGGGTCAGATTGAAGCTAGCAAGATTTATGAAAGGAACAATCGATGAAATCAAATTCACAAATGGGCGCTTATAATCAAATGAGGTTAAAGCTTCTGAATCCTGTTATGATATCAAAATATTTGATTTAGACTTTTTTCCACTTTTGCATTAAGTGTTTTTGCGAAAAGATGGTCTCACTCTAGTGCGTGTTGTATGAGTCTTGCTCGTGTAGCGTTGGTGAAAAACCTTTCTAACACAATGGTCTCTTCCAAGGTCTTATGTCACATCCGCCTATTTGAGAAGAAAAGTGCGGGTGATTGTACACCATTTGAGACATAGATGAGAGAACTTACAATTCTCTTATCTAAAATAATATTTCAATAAATATTAAAATTCATGTCAACTAGTATTTCAAAATATGAAAAAAAATTAAGTTGGAATATTGTAGGTCAATAAATGATCATGATGAACTTTTAAAACTCTTGAATTAATATTGAGACGCGTGTAATATTCAAATAGTTTTTATTGCACTATTGCTATTTCCTTAAACTATTAATGAATTGTAATTTATGTTTATAGGTTAATTCATTATCTTAATTAAGAAATTTTATGAATAATGATGTCTCTAAAAGTTCGTCTTAAAAATGCACGAATCTTGATATAAATATGAGATTGATGCTTCGAAAATTAAAATCGGGACCATTTGATCTCCAATTTTAGTAAATTTATAGTCAAATTGAACATCTTAAGGAGACAAACCCAACGACACTAAAATCAGTCTAATCCGAGCCCAAATCATATTTGGAGGGTTCAAACATTAATTGGATAACCAAATGATCATCGAATATGACATGCTTATACTTGAATACAATGGCTCGACAAGATGAATCCAATGAGCCCCAGATCGCCAAATTCTGACATCATTTGGGCACTCAAATGCTTGATTAACGCTCCACAATCAAGGGGATCAATATGAGCTGTCCATTTAAATACTTCCAACCGCCCTCTTGGGGGGGGGGTGAAGAAGGAAAATATTTGGGTGGCTCTCTTGCCACCGACCACTACCAGAGTTTTTCCTGAACTCTTCCTGGATGCTATCAATGTCGTATCTCCTCCCAAATATAGTAACTCGCCAACTACGGTCTTTATGACCATCGTCGCTCGACTATGATTCTTTCGACCTCCATCGCCCGTCGTTTACAGTCTTTTCGACCAACAATGCTAGACTATGGCCTCTACGACCATCGTTGCATGACTACAGTTCTTCCAACCTCCCTAGCCAACTGTTTACAATCTCTTTAATCATCAGTGTTAGTGTGGACCTCCGAAGGAGCACCGCTCGCGGGGTACGAACGCAGAGGGTATGGCCGCACTATCCCTATGGGACAAAACGATCGTAGACCTCTACACTCGACACGAACAGGTCGATGGGAGGGCAAATTGGATCGTGCATACGACTAACCATTGGGGATAGATGCTGTCGCCAGCACACCCCGATGGGTAGCAATATACACGACCTAGTCACGGTTTTCCCCCACCCGATACGAGAGATCGAGTGGGGTAAAGTAGATTGCGGGGCCAAGTTTCCCACGGGCGCAAGCCCCCGTGGTTAATTACATCCCGGACCGGAGCCCGAGAAGACTCTCGATTAAGGATCATACATTATCTTTTCTAAATTGGGATTGGCACATGGGTATAGACTAGGAAATCCTACTCAAAAGGAAGAAAGGTCCGAAGGGCTGAATCAAACATGCGTGGCTCAAACCAGCATTCGGAGGCTCTGGGGCACTAAACAGAAACTGGAGAAAATAAATCAAGCACTCGATCACATGCGTGAGAGAAGAGATGGAGGTGGCGTCATCCTATGACGCGGATAAGTAGGATTTAGGGTCCCTGAAAAGAAGGGACCTACCTACTATTTAAGGCATACTACGAGATCGAATGTAGTAGCCTTGAATCCTAAATCTAGGTTGGGCTTAGTGCTCTACGAAACACTAAGACCCGTGTCCTAGCTAATGCAGTGCAAAACCTGGACTTATCCCGGCCTGGATTGGGGGAGCCAGCTAACCACCTAATCGCTTTAAAACCATGCTGTCAAGTCATTTATGATAGATGGGTGGGTGGTACAGTTCTTTGGAAATAGGACTGACATCTAGATAATTTCCTAAGTGGTCCTAGACTTATGTGGGTCAGATGCTCCTAGCTAATGCAATTAAATTTTAATTAAATTGATTTCTAATGCAATGCATGCTAGTTGAAATGTCAGCTCATGAATGCTATAGAACTTTAAAAACAGGCTTATAGAAAATAATTTTTTTGAAAAGACTGGGTCTCCCTAGGTCCGGCACTTCATCCTCATAGGCCAGATTATCCGGACTCAACCCGCAGGCAGGGAGATGTCTTATCAGAAGGAGAGAAGAATGCAGTAATATGCATGCGACCCCGGACGATTCCGGCAGTTCCCTAGATTCGTTAGGTTTCTATGTTATTTAAATCTTAAAATTTTAGAAATTAGTTACGAGTAGAAAAATTTTGTAGTCCTTAAAGAGCCTAACGAAAATCCAGGCGAAATCAAAGACGGCATGCAAGAAAGAAACCTAAGAAAAGCAGGCAATTTCTACTGCGCAATCAAGTAAACACATCAATATAAATCCCAAAATTAATCTTCTAAATGTCCATAGGCAAACTGCCCTTATTACTACCAGAATTTGCAGAAAGTAAAGTGGCCGGGCACCACTGCCAACAACTCGGATTTCTAAGCCTATGACAGACGCCAACAACTTTGAGTGGAATATTGGGTCTTCAATATTTAGCTTTCTGGATATCTTCTCCTTGGACTCCTTGGAAATCTCCTCCTTGGACTCCTTGGAAATCTTCTCCTTGGACTCCTTGGATCCGTCGTGGCCTGAATATCCAAACGAAGAGACAATTCCCCCTTGATAGGGAGCATTGCCTTTTCTCTTTGGATATCTAAAGCCATCCAGCTCGATCTTCCAAATGGAAGAAGACTCTCCCCTTTAGGGACGCCTTCTTCTTTTGGAATCCGAGTCGGATAAGAATATCCCAACTCAAGGTTATTTTCACAACTCTTAACTATTATTACAAATATTACATTCATTGAAAGTAGAAAATTCTAGACTCCCTGCATGGTTATCCTAAATAAAATCCCAAGCAGTTTTATATATAAAAAAAGAAATGCTAACACCATTGAACCTCTGCCAAGCCATGCTCTTAATTATGAGGGCTAAGCAGCTCCATCTGTGCAGTTATAATTATAAATTTTAGCCCTCATTTTTATTTAGGGGGGGAAGCTGAGCAAGCACCTACATAAAACATTATTAGAAATCATTATGATGCTCCCCCCTTTTTATTAGCATTGAGCATGGCCACCTGCACGGAAGAACAATATATATATGACGTTCCTAACCTAGGGGTAAATCTAGCGCTCATCACATCACAGAGTACAGAAAAAGTAAGCAAACACAGCAATCATTTTTCAAACAGCATGCAATGAAATCTGCGAAAGCTCCGGCACACAGCAGAAAAGTAAAACCCAGCGGCCTAACCTAGATCTAGAAGTGGTGTCCTAGCAAACAATTCTATGTGTGTGTAAGGCGGGTGTGGTTTGGATAGGTCCTAAGTAGGGTAGTTAGTTAAAGTTTTCTAGAATTCAGGTTTATTGGGGGTCTGAAAAGGATATTTTTATTTGAAATTCAAATATTAGTGGATTAGGGTTCATTTTAAATATTTCAGTTTGTTGATGAGTTTTAAGAACTTAGGACAATGATATTTGAAGTTTAAGTTGCATTAGTTAATTTTGGAAAGTCCCGGGTCCTCTTAGAAACTAGACTAAGGGTCCAAAAAGTCACTATGGTAAAAAGGTTAAGTCCGGGATTCCTAGCACCTTAGAAAAATACTAGACCTTAATACGAGTAGTTAGACAGGTAGTAGGCTAGAATCGGAGTTTTCTAGGCAAAGTTATGAATTTTCTAAGTTTCAGACCCTAAATGAACTACGGTTGACCAAAATGTTGACTTTTTAATCTAAGCCATTTTCTGGAAACCTACAATTTTTAATAAATATTAGGTCCTAATTGGAGTCTAATGCAAGTGAGTTTACCTAATTTGGAGTTTTTTACAATTAGTTATGGATTTCTAAAGATCGGGGTATTTATTGGAATTTTCTAAATTTCCTACTAAATAGCCTTTTTTATTGTTTTGCTCCAAATCAGCTCCAAACTGATTTGGATCACTCCCAAAGGTCAGGAATGACCAGAAAAAGTGTTCCCAAGTGTTTGGAGAAGATTTTGGGATTTTTATTAATTTTTTAATGATTTATTAGAGGCAAAACGGTAATTTCCACCTATGGTCAAATTAAGGGTCAACCTAGAGTCAAACTACGGAGCCCTATTTATCTAAGGTCAAGGATCCGATTCTGGTCAGTTTGAGGTATTATGGGTAATTTTCTGACCTAAAGTGTATTTATTATATTTTCCGGAAGGTCTCGGGGCCTTATTTAACCAATTAATTAGGGTTAGTTAATTAAGGGCTCTAAAAGCTCCTAAAAATTCCTAGAAAATTATGAGAGGTTTATGATGTCACTAGGTTTAAGTGTTGTAGTTTTCATGTCGTTCTGGGGTCTATCCTAATCCCTAGAAAACTTCTAAGTTCGCTAGACAGGTCCTTAATTTTTGTCTTTAGGGTGTCACTACGTTGTAGGAGTTTGAAATGATGTTTTGTCTAACCCTTCAGGTAATAAATGCATGGGAATACATAAACAATGAAAATAAACACACCATGTCCTTAAATCTAGGAGAGCCTAAGCTAAGTGCTCGTGGTGCGACCTATACATGCATTCTACGAAAATAAAGAGACAGACACCTAAAGAACGGATTAGTGAATGATTGGGACTCAACCATTCACTAACCCACTCCCCCATGATTGCTCTTCACACATAAGATCCATGTCTAAAATTTCATGAAATAGCGGGTCTCCCAAAATTAGGGTTTAATTATAAGTAATTTTAAAATAGTTTCAAAAATACTAATAAATACAAATATATAATTTTGAAAAATAAAATAATTAATTAAAAAAAAATAAGTCGATTCATAATACATAAATATAGGGAGACCCACTAACCACCCAATCGAGGTTTCAGACGATTTGAAAATAGTTTGTATCCTGAAAATATTATTATATTAATTAAGTAAATAATGATTAGATAATCACATAATGCTCCAAAACAGAAAACTGCCAAAACAGCCAAACTCAGGGGTTGGAAATGGTTTCAAAACATAAAGCTCGCTTTTCTGAAAAGAACGAGGGGTTACCCGTCAAAATCCGACTTAATATGGCGAAGATACGAATTTCCGAAGTTTAAATACAATAAAATAATATTTTAAAATAGCGTAGTTTTGCTGTTTTTGAAATAACAGAAGATACAGACAAAATTTTCATCTGAAAATAGTTTTAAAATATGCAGAATTCAGAGTACATCCAAAACAAGGTGCTGTACGTTGACAGCGGATTTAAAACGACAAATCTATGATTTTTAAAAGATTGAATGCAATAAATAGTTTAAAAATAATTTAAAAATAAATAATATTTAAAAATAATTATTAAAAATAGTATAAGATAATATTTTAATAGTTATGAGACTCAAAGTAATTTAAAATATATAATAATAGCAACATTTTAATTATTAGTAATATTTTCACTAATTTAACTAATTAAAGTAATTAGAATAATATTTAATTATTTAAAATACATTTCTATATTTAAATAAATATAATAATAGTAACAATAATAATAAAAAAAAGTACAAAACAGTAAAGAACATCTTAATCATGACATAATTAGAAATATTATAATTAAAAATAATAATTTTATAATCTAATAATAATAAAATAATCAAAATAGTATTTTTTAAATAGTACACTTTACTGTTTTTTAAATAATTAAAAATATATATGTTATTTTTATAAAAAAAAAATTTATAGTGTGGAGAATGAAAATACGATCAAAACGAGGTATTGTACGCAAAAATCGGACAAAAAAACGGATTTTCTACGATTTTTTAAAGTTTTCTGCATTAAAATAAATTTAAAAATAAATTTCTAATTAAAATAAATCGGCGGCGGCCAATCCCGAGCTGACACGCATCGGCGGCGGTCAAAACCGCGGGCGGCGGCTGTCAGGACACGTGGCGGCAGCGGGTTTGCCCCCGCGGTTTCGGCGCAATCATTGCCAATGATTGCGCCGCCGCACAATCATTGGCAATGATTGCCGCGGCGCGGAAATCAACGCCGGTTGACTTAACCACGTCGGACGACGCGTGTGGCCGTCCGATCGCCCGCGGTTTGAAACCAACGGCTGTGATGCCGTCGGACGGATCAATCGACCGCGCGATTGGATACACGATCGAACGGGGCGGCCGAACAGCCGAATCCGAACCGTTGATCAGCCGATCAACGGTCAGAGAAGCGTAAGCCGAGGCCTAGGGCGAACACCGAAAGCTTAGGGCGTTTTTGCTCTCGTTCTCGCTCGATACTCAACTAATCAACATAAAATTTTAAACACATCATCTAGACATGAAGAAAATTAATGGGGGACCATTTGTTTGGTTCGAAAAGCACTTTCTGGAACGCTATTTAACCCTAAGTGTTCTAAACTAGGGTTTGCGATATACCTCAATCCACACGATGGATTCGGGCGATCTTGGGCTCGTTGGACTCGTGGAATCAGCAGGAACAACTTCTTAGTTGACGTCGAGATCCAAAAAACGCTAGATCGACCGGGATTCGTCCTGGAACGGAAATGGGTTTGGTTTCACCGGAGTTGACGTCGCCGGCGGCTCGAGGCGGTCGGGCTTTGATTGAGGAAGATGGGGAAAGGGTGTGGGAGTCTTCTCACAAGATCTCGAAACCTAAGACGGTCTAGAGCTCGAGCAAGAGGGAAAAGGATCCTCCAAAGACCTAAATTTTCTCTATTTAAACTCCTAAACGACCAAGGGACGGCTAGGATCGAATCTAGATGAATTTTGGAGGGAATTAGGTCGGTTTAGGCCGTGGTTTGCAATTCAAAACGATGGGGAGGAGTTAATGGCATTAATTAGGCCTTAAATGGGCCTTAATAGGTCATTACAACCTATTAAGGGCTTGATTTGACCAAGTCAACCTTTGACTTGGTCAAACCAGTCAAGGGGGGCCATGGGGATGAGGGATTGAGCCATGAAAGAGTTTGAATTTGATTTGGACTTAAAAGGGGCTTAATGGGTCAATTTTGACCCATTAAGACTTGGGTTGACCAAGTCAAAGGTTGACTTGGTCAACTCAACCTATCATGCCCATGTCTGGGCAAAATCGAGGTCAACAGTTAGACTATGGTATCTACGACCACTATCGCCCGACTATGATTCTTCCAACCTCCATCACTTGCCATTTACGGTCTCTCCAACCATTAGTGCCAGAGAACGGTCTCTACGACCAACATCGCCTAACTACGGTTCTTCCAACGTCCTCCATCGCTTATCGTTTACGGTCTCTCCTACCATCATTGCTAGACTACGGTCTCTAAGACTACCGTCGCCTGACAATAGTTCTTCTGACCTCCATCACCCACCATTCACAATCTCTCCAACCATCAATGTCAGACTACAGTCCTTCCGACCTCCGTCCCCCGCCAACTATGATTCTTCTTACCATTGTTACTTGCTGACTACAGTCCTTCGACTAACATCGTCCGCCAATTATGATTTAGCCAACCAAATGAGTAGGTCAACACTTAATTCTTCGAACTCCTACCATGTAATGCATTCTACATGATGTATATTGGCCACATGGAGCGAAGGCTTTCCCCTCAAAGAAGGGCTTCCTTTGTAATCAACTGCAAACACTAGTGGATTCATTCAAACTGGACAAGACTCTGTGGTTTCCCCCCCCTTTTAAGGGTTTCCACGTAAAAGCTCTTTTCTCTTATAAACACCGTATGTCCTCTTATTTATCTACTTGCATGCTGGATCTTCACATATAGTTAGGATACTAAAATTTATATTTCTCTATTGCTGCGAATTTTTCAAGAGGGAACAAATAATATTAGTTTATTCTCAGAAATTTTAACATAACTACCTAAGAATAATAATAATAATAACAGTAGTTGCTATAAAATTTTTCTTGCAGAAATTTGACCCAAATTTAATGGTCAGCACAACCACTAAGCTGCATCTATTACTATTATTTAATTATCTGCAATATCTTACGTACAACGAACGAGAGAATCCTATGCATCTGTATTTAATTAACGGACACACGTGTTTAGATGAAGAACCCACCCAACACGACTTTAAACACACAATTTTTGTAAGAACTGATCACGTAACCGACTGCCACGTTTGGAGCCAAAATATGCTGGTTCCATTTTCGGTCTAATTCTGGGTGAATTAAAATTCGCCCTGGAACTTATTAGAGGGTGTAACGGACGTTTTCCGAATTTGGTTAATTTGAACGGAACGATAGCATGGATCAGACGGTGGCATCTTTCACATGAAATGAGCTTTATAGAACCTCGTGGCCGCGTTATATTGGGAAGAAAATGGACCAACGGATGTTAAGATCGTGGTCACATTCTGGCCGTTGATTTATGCCCTACGCGCCATTTCTGAGGTATATATATATATATATATATATATATATATATGTAATGTCCTCGTCGACTACCTTCTCCCGCCATTCCCGTCGTCACTTTCCTCTCGCTGGTTATGCTGTACTTCGCCGCCGCGTCTGTCGTCACGCATTGATATTTAGGTATGTAATTCTTTTCTCTTCTGCTACATCACAGTGGTTGGAGAGGAGAGGGCAAACAATCTGATGACCGAGTTAGGGTTTTTATTTTTTTCTCGTGTAGTTTTGCACCTTTTGATTTGCGCGTGGCCTGTTTCTAGATCGGGGAATTATTGTTTTTTTTTTTTTTGCTTTCTGGATTAGAGAAATGAGGGATTGTTTTAGATTTTTGTCTCTCCTACAAGGTTTATGATTTTTTTTTTTTGGAAATGTTTATGAGTTTCAATAGATGGGTTTTATTGTGATTAGGTTTTATTTAAGTTTAATTCATCTTTCTTTTTTCTTCCGTTAAGATTCCGCTCTCTTGAGCTTCTAGGGGCTGTTTGGCAACGGAATTTATTCAGGATTTAGAATTCTTTTGGATTGAATCTGGACAGAGGATTGCGAGATGACTTTTGAAGAAGGGGGTAAGATTTCAGCAGATAGCTGCATGGAAATGGAACCTTTAACTGGGTTTGAGATTATTAAGGACAATATTGACTCCGTTCCTTCCAAAGTCTCCTGCTTGGAGGAAACAAGTGTTCTGGAAGTGAAAGATTCTTCTTGCCAAGCTTCTTGTTTGGACAAAGGCGTGTGTTGCGAATTCAAAGATGTCATGTCATTGCCGCCTGTCAATTTGAGCTTGTTTGATTCTACCATTCATTTCCAGAATGACGGATTTACTGAAACCTCTTCATCATCGTCAGATCAGACGGAGGATGACGAGATGGTTTTGGAAATTGAGACTCCAACTAAAAGCATATTTGATCCATTTGCTCCTGGAACTGATGATTTAATGCTCGCGCCCAAGAAGAAGAAGTTAAGGAATTCATATGTACCTTTTCGGAGGCGGCTGGATTTTAATGCTGGAAGCGAGTCTAAAGAAAATGTAGAAGGTGATTCAGTTAAGGATTTTGATGAAGAGGAGCAAATTTTCGAGTCAGTTTTCAATTCTTTATTTGAAATGATAATTTCCATTCAGCTCAAAGAGATTTCAGCTGAGACCATGGTGACAGATTCTGATCTTGCTGAAGATTGCAAGACACCCTTATCTTTGACTTTGCTGTCAAGTAATACAGAAGCTTGTCCGCCTGCTCCTATGAAACCAAAATTGATCTTAGAGAGACAGAGTCATAATCTTTGTCGAAAGCTGGACTTTGGAAACAACTTCAACTGATACTTGGCTTCTGGTGGAAATCAGTTGTTGGCTCCATAATGTTGTGGAACAACAAAGGCAAGTGTTTTTTATCTTTACTAATTATTCATAGAGGCCAAGTTTTGAGAGAAATGATTGCATCTATATTTGGTAACGGTTAAATCCTAAAATATGGTGGATTAATTATTGTTTCTGGTTTTCGTGATTATACATGTAAAGATCTGTAGTAGTTGTTTATTCTGTAACTTTTGCTTGTTAGAATCATTGTGATGTTTTGAAATATGTATGAAGGGAATGAGGATTTGTCGATTATTGTAGCTATCCTCTGATGACTTCTTTATTGTAAAATATTAATCATGTCCTTAACTTTTAGGAAATTTTATATTACAAAGTGCTGGTCCTCACATTATGTTGGTTGAACAAGTCTTAATATTGCTGGATTAATTGAGATGTGATATATACATTTTGACTGATTATTGTTATTTTAAAATAAATCTAATAATTTTAAAGTATTTGTGACTACTTTTATCAGAATATCATCATCCATTTCTTTTTCATATATATCTACATGCTAGAATTTGTGTATTACAGTTTTAAAATTTACTATGCTTGCTTTCAATACTCATCTTTTGAACTTATCCCATGTTCAAGCAATTTTCTTTTTTTCCTGTGTGTCACTCTATGATTAAGTTTTTCAGAAGTTAAAGTTTTCTATCAGCAATCAGCGTTGCTCTGGTGTGGCCAGTACCTTTATTATTTATCAATAGGGTACTTAGAAGTTAATCTAGTTCTTTTAACTACACTGTGCACAAAATCAGAAAAGAAAGAATGAGAGAGGGTGAGAGGGAAATAGAAGGAGAGAGAGGAAGAGTGCGAGACAAATGAGGATGAGAGAGAGAGAGAGAGAGCGAGAGAGAGAGAGAGAGAGAGAGAGAGAGAGAGAGAGAGAGAGAAGGGGGGAGGAAAGTATGAGAGGGCTAAATAAGGAGGTAAAGGGAGGGACCGGAGGGTGAGAGAGGGCTAAATAAGGAGGTAAAGGGAGGGTGAGAGAGAGGGCTAAAGAGAGATCGAGAGAGGGAAAGTTATAGATAGAGTGATAGAGTAAGAAATAGAGTGTGAGCAAGAGAGAGCTAAAGTAGGAGGGGGAGAGAGTATGAGAGAGAGAGGGCGAGAAAGAGAGGCAGGGTAGAGAAAGAGTGCGAGGGATAGAGAGAGTGTGGGAGCAAAAGAGGGAGAAATATCAAGTGAGAGAGAGGGAGAGAGGGAGGGAGTGAGAGAATGGCGTAATGAGAGCAAGATAGAGTAAGAAAGTGAGAGAGGGAAGGAGATAGAAGAAGGGGGGGAGAGAGAGAGGTAGAGAGAAGAGATAGTTAATAATAGAATGAGTGAGGGAGAGAGTGTGTGTCTAAGAGACTAAGATAAGTCTTCAATTTTTTGAATTAATTGTCTGAGAAGCAAGTAATATGATCTGCCATAAATCAAGAGTAGCGTTACCTATATTATTTTTAGATGCCTTAAGGGTGCATTCAACATACTATATTTTTTAGCAATAGTATAGAGAAGGGGATGCAAAGTCACATGCATTTGAGATTTATGAATACTGTATTTCGGGGTCACCTTGTACTCATGACTCTCCAATAGAGAGAGAATACTTTATATATATATATATATGGAAAAAGGATAGTCCCTTGACTCTATAAATGACCAAAATGGTCCCAAATTATATTAAAAGACCATTTTGATTCCTTAAGTCTTTAAAAGGAATCAAAATAGTCTATGGTGGGACTATTTTGGTTATTCTTTAAAGAGTCGATGGATTAAAATGATTCTTTAATATGGTTAATGACTATTTTTGTCCTTTTCTCATATATATATATATATATATGTCTAAGCATTAAGATTTGGCATACATTCAAAATTCAGTTTATCAATTATTATTCAATAAAGTTAAAATAAATTGCTAAATTTAATAGTAATTTAACAAATTAATAAATGATAATCATGATTCATGAACAATTATCATAAAGAATAACCATGAATACTTATAATCCTATAAAAATAAAATATAATATCTTAATCGTAATAAAACTAAAATGTAACTTCAAATAATTAAATCAGATATCATGTTTTACTTCTTTGATGTTTACCATATATATATATATATATATATATATATATATATATATATTAAATTTGAAATGCATTAAGATAAAAAAGAAGGGCTACAAGAGAGTACAAACTGGGAAGAATTTAACAATTCCTCCCCAAAACCAAAAACCAAAAGACAAAGAAGCCAAACAAAGGCACAACAAGAGGGAAAAGAACATAAAGAAAAATCCCCTTAACGGACAATGTGAGGTCACCCAAATTATTGTAGAGGACACCAATAAAGCAAATAAAGGATCACTTTAGGTAGGGCCCAACAGCAATTGCATTTGTTATCGACAGCCACTATAATATCCACAAGAAAACCTCAACATTGGTTCATTGAGGGGAAATCCCCGCCCAAGAACTCCTCGGCTGCCTTTTTCCTCTTTCTTGGAGCACTGGTGACAGGCCCCAACTGCTTTTAATTCTTTCTGTAAGGGACCATGAGACGGTCTAGGTCTTTGCTTGGAGAGATTCAAACTTTTGTTGGAGAAATCCTTATGTTGAGAATTCTTAGCAGTGAAGACTATAGGCTTTGGGTTGGAAACTGGAATGGGGCACCTCTTTTCATGGTCATGTCCCGTAGAAGGCGAAGTGGGAAGATGGGCTTTCTGCTTGGTATTTCTCTTTCTAGTGACTACATTCCAAGATCCTATTTGGTCCATATCAGAAGATGGTTGAGTACAAAGGAATGACATTAGTATGTGACTCCATAACAGAAGATGGAAGATTGCTGTCAAAATGGCTATCAAGCTACAACTTAGCCTTACGAGGGCAAGACTCCACTTTATGACCAATGATTCCACAATTGAAACATAAATGTCAAAGGCCCTCGTACTCAACTCTTTGAAAAAATCTACCATTAAGACTCTTAACCCAAAATCCAGGGGTCAATTTTTGTGTCAGGTCAATGTGGACACAAACTCTAGCGTAAGAACTCTGACCCCAAGAGGATGATTGCTCATCCATCCAAAGAGGTTCCCCAATCATAGTAGCCATACATGTGATATTGGAAGGGTCCCAATACATCAAAGGAAGCCGTGGAAATCGGACCCAAATAGGTGAGGCGAACCCCTTCAAATCATCAAGAGAGAAGGTAGGTGACCACTTGTCCAGGTCAATAATGCTGCCGGCTACAATCCATGGTCCGTCCCTGAGGATAATATCACGTGCATCAAGGCTTTGAAAAATACAAATAAAGCAATTTGGATTGATGGTGATTAATTGGAAATCCCCAACATGTGACCATCTTCTTGAAAGTTTACCATGAAGCCAAGCATAAGAGATTCACTTGCCTAGAAGCTTCCCAACTAGAGCACATTCTAATTTAGAAATATTCTGTTGAACTTTATCAATGTTAAGGCTCAAGGAAATGTCATCCTCATCAAGCACATCTTCTTTAAGAATCTTGTCTAAAGGAACATAAGAAGGCTTCCTCCAAGCGAAATGGCTTGTGCTTCAATCACCAAAAACACGGGACTGCTTAGGTGAATTCTATTTGGTAGAATATGGCTGAAATTTTGCACCAACAGCTCCCAAGATAACAGAGAAATTCTTGGAAGCATTATCACAAACATCTGGAGTGCAATTTCGTGTAGCAAACTGTTCTTGAGCTGATGCATTGTGAAATTTTATACACCTGCAGGAAGACAAGCCATCCAAGCTCCCATCCACAACATTCAATCCAGAAAAATCCCTACCTTCGGACAAAGGAATGTTCGGAACAGGAAGAGAAACTTCCAACATGAGCTCGACTTGAGGGGCGAGATCTATAGGAGCTTGAGGAGTCACGACCAATCCCTGACCGTAAACTTCAGTCGAGCCCTGCATGATGCCCCCAGCTGTACAATCGGACCCAACGTCGAGCTCCTCATAAAGCTGCTCGTGATCAGCTGATGAAACGTCTGCTGCCTCCCACCTGCAACATCCTTCAAAACCAGCTCACAGAGATCCGAATCCTTTCCTTCCAAAGCCCTCCAATAATTGCCAAGCCTTGTAGCTTTTCTACTGCCACTACCCCCACCAGAGCAAGGAGAGGATCGACGGCCACTCCTCACCATGGAGCGTCAAGCTTAGTTGACATTCTTGTATTCTCTCAATGATATTTTCCTTTGAAATGTCCAAAGGAAAGCGTTCGGGTCTTTAATCTAAAATTTAATTGATGCTTCCATACACTAAGTATTTAAATCTAATGACTAGTACTAATCGAAAGTTCTCTCTCATCGTTGAGAGATAATTAATCACAAGGATTTGTGTATATGAAAAACTTAGAACTAGATATTAAAGTTCTCGTGGAATGATGGCACAGTTTTTAGTCAGCGTTTAATCTAAAATTGAATCTGCCTACTAAAATTTTTTTTGGAACACAAACTCGGCTTAAGGCGCAAATTTTTGGAGCCGACATGGCATATTCATTGAGTTGAGATTAGGGCAATGCTAGTTCTAAAATGATCATCCTCTGATCATTAGAGTGTTCTATCATTGGTGATGTTCAAGTGAAGGAGAGAAGTAAACAAACCCACAAAATTACCCATTTTTAGTTATTGAATAATTTTGATAATCAACTATGTAGTAATATATTCTATAATTACTTAGATGAATATCTCATATGTCTATTACAATGTTTCTCTTAGAATTAGTCTCTTCTACAAAATCCCAGCCCCCTCCAAACACTACCAAAAAATTGGACATATAGGTGACACTACTAATGATTCAAATTGCTGCTACTACTACTGGCACTAAATCTCCTGCTGCTGTTACTACTACTATGACTATTGCTGCTACTACTACTACTAGACTGCTGCTATTTCTGCTACTACTATTATCATTGCTATTGCTATTGCTACTACTATAATTACGGGAACTTCTACTTCGCCTCCTCCTCATCCTCTTGTTCATACTATTTCTACTGCTACTTATACTGTACCACTACGGTTATTTCTACGACTATTTCTTCGCCTACTATTACTATTATTGCTACTATTACTGATACAATTACTGCTTCTGCTACTATAGCTACTTTTACTTATACTTCTATTGTTGATACTTATACTTCTACTACTGTTGTTATTGTTGGTACTGCTACTGCTATTATTACAACTACTATTGCTACGACTACTACTATCATTGCCAACAAGAACTTTATCCATGCCTTGATATGGTTTCGAGGAGCTCAAGTGATTTGGATTAGTAATAAGGTGTGCTATAACACCCGAACCCAAGTACCAATCATCATCAGTGTGAGATGAAGCAGTGAACATTGCTTGAGGTTTGGTGGCAAGAATGTATGACAAATTTGACGTGTGCCATCAATTAGAAGCAGAGTGGCCTGCTTTCTTACAAATTTGACAAATTTCTACATTTTTTGATGTCCTACCTTGTTTGTTTGAGTTGCCATGCCCAGCCGAAATAGAGGGAGATTCACGCTTCTAGTACCTCTGTAGTTATGGAATCCTCTATTGCGACCACATTCTCTCGAGAAGATGAGAGCACTTGCAGGATCCATTTTTGAAGAACTCAGTTGCTATTTACTGGTTTCATTGTCTAGACTAATCTCCTTACTATAAATTAGGGAGCAAATATTGATGTGATACGTTCAAGAATTGCACATGAAATTCATTAAGAATCACAAAGTTTACCAATGTAAGATTAGAGTATCGTAGGTTAAGATTCAAGAAGTTTTCCGTTATCGAAATGTTATGATAAGCAGTTACAAACTAGTTGTTTAGACACAATTAATGAAGGATCTCAAAAGTATCACAATAAAGCAAATGCGGAAAATAATAGAATCCCACGACTAATGTCTAGAAAGTTCACAACGAGTTACCTTGCTCACTCACACTCAAGTCGGGCTTAGCGGGAGAAGGCCTTTATCAAACTCAACGATGCCACGAAGACGGTGGCAACACCAATGGCCTTGAACCACGGAGAGGTTGACGGTGAAGAGGATGGCGTGAATGCTTGACTGTCAATGCTCCAATCGTAGCTTGAAAATCGTCGGTCGATGATGCTCACAAGAATCGGGACAACTCGCTCCAAATATTCTTCAACTGTGGCATCGTCTTCAAATCCTACGTCAAAGCACGGAGATCGTAGGATATTAATGCTTCCGTCGGCGTTGAATACTAATCCCCACTCAAACTCCGGGTCCGCCATACATGCTTGGCGTGGAGAATTCCTCAAGGAGAGGAGAACTAAGTGAAGGTAATGGAGAGTCCTTGCTTTGGAAGGAGGAGGAGGAAGGGGAAGGGGCCGGCGGTTTCTCAAGGGGAGAAGGTGAGGCCGGCGGGTGCAAGGAGGAGGGAGCTTGGTTTGCTTTAGGGATTTAATCAAAGAAATCTGAATTAATTTCAGATTTGATTAAGTTTGGAGGGAAAATCGATTTTAATTTTAAATTTCAAATCAAGCAATTAAGGCATTTAATGGGGGTTAATGAGGGGGAGCCAATGAAGGTGGCCGGCAGCTTATAGAGAGAGGGAGGAGGTTTAAAACTTAAAAACCTGAAATTAAATTTCAGAATTAAATAAATTGGGAGGGAAAGATCTTTGAAATCAAATTCTAATTCCAAAACGGATGAGGCATTAAACAAGCAATTAATGGGGAATTTCTCCATGGGGGGCCAGCGGCATGCATAGAGGGAGAGAGGGGATTCAAGGGAAAAGGCTTCCAATTTAGGATGATGACGTGGCAATAGGTTTCATAACTCCAATCTAAATTAAATTGAAATTGAATTCCATCATGAAAACCTTCCTAAATTGGAGTTCCAAATTAGGAAAGAATTCGAAATTTCAAATTTGAAGATCGTGTAGGGAAGGGGTTGGGTGGGTGAGGGGAGGTTGCGGCAAGGTGGCCGGCCGGGGTTGAGGTGGTGGTTGGCGGCGGGTTCCCAAGGGGCGGCGACAATGGGGGTTGAGGAGGGATTTCTTGTAGTGGAGGGGAAGGAGATGGAGGAAAACACGAACGAGAAGATAGAAGAATTTAACCACAAGCCGCGGACTCGTCCAACGACTGGTGGGCCTTGCGAATTGCTCCCCTTGAGCTCTCTTCCTTCTCAAGCTCTCATGCAAGAAGAAGAAGTAGAAACAAAACAATTTTCATTCAAATATTCATTAGTTCCAATACAACTAGAATGACCTATATATAGGTCCCATCATAAAAGAAAATACAAGGACTAAATTGCCCTCGGGGCTACAATCATAACTCAGCTCATACTAAGGGTACAATAGGAAACTCCAAGAAATTAAAGAAAAATGCATAAATATCTAGAAATATAAACTCTGAATCATGGCCGTCGATCTGCGCTGTCTCTGGCGATACACATGCTTGAACCTCTGATCGATGTCCACATCAAATATTATCTAATATTCTAATGCAATGGGATTGAGGTTTGATTGTAGTTTTGAAACTTTGATACCTTGGACGTAAACCATTAAAGATATATAAGATAATATCTTCTACATTAATGGAGGATGCATCGGCAGCAATATTATCCCAATTGTTTTTACTTCAATTAAATATTGTAAAGGTTGATATTTCATATCAAGATTGTGCAGCTCATGTTTGAGTTAAATCACACAAGGTCAGTGAGATGATTATTAGTATTTTTCTGGAGTAGTCTAAGGCTTCGTTTGGGACATTTTCTTACTGCTTCTTAAAAGGGTTTTTTAGTACAAAAATTTTAATTTTTGTACTAAAAAGTTACTTGATGAAGCAGTGAGAAAGCCGTATCAAACGAAACCTAAATCTCATTTGTACCGTTGAAACTTTGAACATGTGGAAGGATAGAGGTGGACATAATAGCACTAAGTACACAAGCTAAGTTCTAATCAGTGAGATACTAGATACATTGCCCTGGACTGAGAATCAGCTGGGCTGATTCAGTAAGAGTAACTCACTTGGAGAGGTGATGGATCCAGTAAGGAAACCTTCTAAACCATTCACACGGAATTGCTTTAAAATCTGTGCCCCTCAAATGTTATAATTGTGGTGGCTAGTTGAAGAGGAACAATGTTCTTGATATTTTTCATGAAGACATTGACTTGAGAAGGGATCTGAAGTTCCTCCGTAGCAGCGGTGGCTGAAGAACGCAGCTCGGAAGTTGCAGAATGCTCCACGGAACAGAGATGGAGCAGAAAAAGCCAAATATAAGTTAAACAAATGGGGCCGAAGGGCTACAGGATACTGCTCTTATACCAAGTTAAGATGAACTGTATAATACTTATTATGTGCATGCTTTGTTTACATGTGACAGGCAGTTTTGCTTGAGCGGTTATGGCCGATCTGATTATTTTAGCTAGACGATGGTGATCTTATCAGAAGGTATGTGGCTGCTGTTGTTATCACATCCAACTCTCCAATTGAATGCCTGTGGCCATTTTGTAACAAAGCTTCCTAGGTCGTCCATCAATTAGATGAGAATTTGCTGGTACTCTTACTTATCTTTTGATCATCAGTTGTTGATTTTGTTCATCAAAAGAATTCAATATCTGACAAATTTGAAGGTTTATTTGATTCAACAACTAAGGCTTCGTTTGGAACAGCTTTTTGACTACTTTCTAAAATAGCTTTTTAGTACAAAAACTTCGTGAATTAGAAGTTTTTGTACTAGAAAGTCATTTTAAAAAACAATTAAAAAGTTGCTCCAAACGAAGCCTAAAGCTGAGGCCTTTATGAGGCAAGGAGGTTCTTGAGCTCTTCAGTCTATCAAGAGCTGCTTCACTTATTTTAATGTTTTCATAATCCAGCCTGATCTGCTGCAAGGTATTTTTCGCTCTTTGAGATTTGCTCCTGAAGTTCATAATTTTGATATCATGCAATCTCTAAAGATTCCTTTTATCACCGTATATTCTTTTACTGCTTATTTGATTGTATCCCTAAGCCTAGAAGTTTATTCTCTAGCCATTCATTTTTTTCTTAAAACAAAGCAGAAATTATATTAATAAATATACAAGATACATAGTGTTCATGGCAACTTTTCTTTCTAGCCATTCTGTGTATTTATATATCGCTCAGCTTAGTATTCTCTGGAGCTGTTCTTTTCATATATTCTTAAAAAATCTCACAGTTTATAAAGCTGACTTCGTCCGTTGTTCCTCATTCCAAGCTACAGTCTGCTGCAAGTTTTTTTTTTGGCAGTTAGGGTCTATTTGGGCATTAATTATTCTGTGCGGATGACGAATGCCGTTCGGAGACCAACCAGATGCGTCACGCCACCCCTTAGTTGTGTACTATAGCTCGATACTACTCGGTACGGCTCGGTGCTGTTGACGTGGCTGCACCTGATTCGCCTCCGGACGTAAAGCTGCATCCGACCTCTAGAAAGAATAATGGCTGTTATAAAGAAAATAATTTCGGTATTATGATTGTAGAAAATAGTTTTTTATTATTGAAATTTCTGAGGAATGAACATATCATCATTTATAAAAATGGATATAATACAACCCAGATTGACTATTTTCTTATTAGAAAATCAAATCGTTTAGATTGCAAAGATTGTAAAGTTATTCCGAGTGAAAATTTATGTACCCAACATCGATTATTAGTTTTGGACTTTAAGATTAAGGGGCATAAAATAAAAAATAAAGTAAAATAATTTTCTAGGATTAAATGAGGGCTTTTAAAGAATATTAACAAAAATATTTTTGGAAATAAGATTTTAGATCTTAAGATTTTGTCTGTGCATGAGGATGCTAATATTATGTGGGAGAAAGTGGCTAGTGATATTAAGAATATTGCAAAAGATGTCCTTGGAGTATCAAAGGGAAAAGCTCCCAATAGTAAAAATAGTTGGTGGTGGAATCCTAATGTGCAAGAAAAAATTAAAAATTAGAAGCTTTGTTATAAAAATTGGTTTAATTTTAAAAATTCTGATAATTGGGAAATATATAAAGTGGCTCGTAAGGATGCTAAGAAAGCAATATGCGATGCAAAGGCATTAGCTTTTAGTGATTTATATAATAGATTAGATACTAAAGAGGGAGAAAGATATATGTATAAGTTAGCCAAACAAAGAGATAGGAGTAGTAAGGATTTAGTTCAAGTGAAGTGTATTAAAGATGAAGATCAAAAAATACTTTTCTTAGAAGATGATATTCAACAAAGATGGATGAGATATTTTGCTAAACTTTTTAATGAAGATTGTGAAAATAAGATTGACTATAATGACCTTAGCACTCTAGATGAAAATAAAGATTTATGTTTTTATCGGCGTATTAGTAAATCTGAAGTTAGAGAGGCTTTAAAGAAAATGAAGGGTGGAAAAGCTGTTGGACCTGATGATATTTCAATAGAGGTATGGAAATGCTTAGGAGATGAAGGAATTTCATGGCTTACTAAACTTTTTTAATACTATTTTGAAGACTAAGAAGATGCCAGATGAGTGGAGAATGAGTGTGTTAATTCCTATTTTTTAAGAATAAAGGTGATGTTCAAAATTGTGCGAATTATAGAGGTATTAAGTTAATGTGTCATACTTTAAAACTTTGGGAGCGAGTTTTGGAGCATAGGTTGCGGCGTGATACTAATGTTTCTCAAAATCAATTTGGATTCATGCCAGGTAGGTCGACTATGGAAGCCATACATTTATTAAGAGGTTTGATGGAGAAATATAGAGAAAATAAGGATGATCTACATATGATATTTATTGATTTAGAAAAAGCATATGATAAAGTTCCAAGAGAAGTGCTATGGAGAGTTCTTGAAAAGAAAGGAGTCAATAATGCTTATATTCAAATCATTAAAGATATGTATGCAGGAGCTATTACTTGTGTTCAAACACAAGGTGGATTGACCAAGTATTTCCCTATTTCGGTTGGGTTACATCAAGGATTAGCCTTAAGCCCATATCTTTTTGCTTTAGTCATGGATGTTCTCACTAGACATTTGCAAGAGGATGTACCTTGGTGTATGCTTTTTGCTGATGATATTCTTCTTGTTGATAAGACTAGAGAGGGAGTTGAAGGTAAACTTGAATTATGGAGGTCAACTTTAGAGTCTAAAGGTTTTCGCTTGAGTAGATCTAAAACGGAATATATAGAGTGCAATTTTAATAGTAATAGACCTAGTGAGGGGATTGTGACTTTGGGCGATCAAGTCATTAATAAGAGTACACGTTTTAGATATCTTGGATCTATTGTTCAGAGTGATGGTGAAATAGATGGGGATATTATCAGCAGAATTCAAGTTGGATGGTTGAAGTGGAGGAATGCATTGGGCTTGTTATGTGATAGAAATGAACCCCTCAAACTTAAGGGAAAATTCTATAAGATGGTAGTGAGGCCTGCAATGCTTTATGGTGCCGAATGTTGGCCTTTAAAAGAGAAGCATAATACTAAGTTAAGTGTGGCAGAGATGAGGATGCTCAGGTGGATGAGTGGCTTTACCCTTAGAGATAGGATACGAAATGAGCATATACGTGAAAAGGTTGGAGTAGCTCCAGTAGAAGATAAGATTAGAGAAAGTCGCCTTAGATGGTTTGGTCACATAAAACGGCGGCCTTGCGATGACCCGGTTAGGAGAGTAGAGGTATTAGATTTGACTTATGTTAAGAAAGGTAGGGGTAGACCTAAAAAGACTTGGTTAGAAAATATTAGGAATGACCTTTCTTTATTAGATTTAAACGAGAATTTGACTTTTAATAGGACACAATGGAGAAAAAGTATTCATGTAGCCGACCCCACGTAGTGGGATAAAGGCTTGATGTTGTTGTTGTTGTATTATTGAAATTTCTGAAAAAATAATAAGAAATTAACATAATAAGCATATCTTGAAAAGCAAATAAAATTATGATTGCAATCTAAAAAATAAAAGAGTTGCCGATCTGTTTTAAATCATAACTCATTGCTGAAGGGTCAGATCCACGAAGCCTTTGCAACCTTCCATTCATCTGCATGTGGAAAACACTTGAAAAGATTCTCCATTTAATTCCTCTATTCAAAGATAGCCAAATTGAATATGATAAAAGTAATATCATTAATGTGAAAAATATAATAAAATTACAAAAAATAAAAGTAAAAAAATAATTATATTAATGTTGAAAAGATTAAATTTTTAATAAAAGGAACAAAATTTATAAATTTTTATGATTATATTGACCTCTTACGTATATGTTTATAAAATTTGCACTTGAATCAAAATTATTACATTTTATATGATCAAATGTGATAATAATTTTTAGAAAAATTTAATTAATTCAAGTCAAAATTTTGTTTAATCAAATATGGGCAATGGTTAAATATTCAAATGTTGACTTTGATATTTATGATATTTAACCTTTGACTTATATCAATATAAGTTGATTGATTAAATGTGTTTATTAATTTCAAAAATTATAAAATGATAAATTCAATACCTCTTAGTTGATAGTCAAATCACTCAACTAACAGACCAATAAGAGTTGTATTGATAAACACGTCCTAAAGTGATTAAGACTATCATTAACTATTATAAGAATAATACAATCTATAAATAGAGTGAAAATGCAAATACAAAACTATAAGATTGAGAAAAATATGTTTCCTTAAATTTGAACTCAATATATATCTAATAACCAACACTTGATTTTTTTTCCTTCTTTCAAGATATGACATTAGGCAAATAAATTCTCTTAGATATAAGCAAAGACTCGAAATGATTATTGAAATATGTCATTAGTTTATTATTTAGTTAATATATATTTAATAAATATATTCGATGATATCATATTTAGTTTTTTTTATTATTTAATTACTAATGAGTGACAAATGAGTCATAATATATGATGGTGATGGTGTAAAGGTCTAAAAAATAATAATAAATAAAATTAAACTCTCATTCACTAGATGCATAAAACCAACATTATTTGTTTTATATATATACCAACATAAAATCTCTCTTCCTTTTAACTTTATCAAAGGATTTATCATTAATAGGAATTTTTCATAACTCCTAATAATATTTTTCTCATAAATATGCCATTATAAATAAAGTTTTGCATGTAGTGAATTAAATAGGAAAATAAAGACACCCTTGATATAAATTCCAATATATATTTTTTAAAAAATATAATAAAAAATAATCATATTATAATAGCAATTGTTAATGATTTTTTTTTTTTAATTATAATACAAATTGAATATGAGAAAGTATGGAACTAATTATAGAAAAATAAAATCATTAAATCAGGATGCCACTTGTTAATTAATCATTTTAAATTTGGTGTTCATGATAAAAAAGTGGGGTGAATTAAAATATAATTAAAAGAATGGAACATATCAATACACTTTAAATATTAAAAAAAAAAAAACAATTATTTATTCAAAGATCCATGATGCTAAAATTAATATTCATTTGGTTGCATCAGCACATCATGAAACTAACGCAATACATGGGCCAAAATATATCAAGATACAAATTTAAATTAAACTAAGGACTCGTTTGTGATGATTTCTTATTATTTTTTAAAGTAAATTTTTTGGATAAAAATTTTAATTATTGTACTAAAAAGTTGATTTAAAAAATAACAAAAAAAAAAAAAAAAAACCGTTCCAAATGAAACATAAGTTTTCAAAGATAAGAACCGCATGATATGTCTCTAATTATTTTGATGATAAGTTTTATACTATTTTAACTATAAGCTAGTAGAAAGCTCTCAATTAAATTAAATTGTCTTCTCTAGAATGAGCCAATTTGACAAAATATAAGTGAGAGCTAACTATGAAACTAAAAACTAGTATATAGGGGTGTTAAAATGAGGATCCAGGCAGGCTCAGGTCAAACTCGGAGAATTGACCACGATCTAATTCAATTGACTTGAATCAAATTCAGTTTTGTAAACGAGTCAAAAAGTCAGATATGCACCTGACTTGTCGGGTTATTAGGTTGACCTGACTTGACCCACGAGTACCGAACTTGAGCGCTTGTTGGACTATGGGTGAGCGAGAATCGTGCGAGCATTGAACTGATTCGCGGGAAGGGTAGACATCATGAGCTCGTGCGACACTACGACCCAAAGGCAAGGGTGAATTGTGAGTGGAAGCGTCAAACTCGATTGGCAAGGGCAAGGTCGCGTCTCTGCGAGTGCGTTGTGCACGAGTGTGTGCCGCGTGTGCGACTGGTAAGGGCGAGGCATCTGTGGGGTTCTGTGAACGGGTGTATGCCGCTTGGTGTCTGTGTGGGGGTGAGTTGGGCAATTGGTCAGGTTGGGGATGGGTCAAATCCGTGTCATATTCGGGTTAGTGTGTTGACCCAAATTTGACCCGATTTTTTAAGCGAGTCAAAATTAAATGTTGAACCCGACTTGTTTGTTAAACGGGTCAACCTGAACCCGAATTTTTTAGGTTGGGTTATTGAGTCGGGTCAGTAATCAAACCCACTATAGGAAAACCATGCATTTCCCGCATATTTTTCTCGTAGAAATCATTGAATTTTCATCAGAAATGGGCATTTATGGAGGAAAAAAATTCGTCGGTAAAAGACACATAGGAAAATAAATACTGGTGAAAAAAAATTTGCCTGAAACATTTTCAGTGTATTTCTGGCAAAAATTCCTGCTGAAAAAAACAATTCTAACCAAAATAAAAAAATTTCTGCCACCCGCGATTGCTTATTGCCCGTGGGTACCTGCTCGCAACCTATGATTGACTGAGGGTTCGAACCCTGCTCCTTCCAGAAGATATCTAACGCCCATCCACTCGACAACGTCACAAAATTTATTAAAATTGTTACTCTTTTAATTTAAATTAAAACTCTAGGAATATTAAAATTAATAGTTAATAAAAATAAATATTTGTTAATTATTTAATTTAAATTAGTAAATTAATTAATTTAAATTAGTAAATTAATTAATTTAAATTAGTTGATTAGTTAATATATTTTTTTTAAATTATAAATATATAATTATTTCACAGAAAATTTTTAAATTTGCTGGAAAACCATCAAAAATCCGTCGGAAAATGTGTTAGAAAATCTGTCAGAAATCAATTTCCAAAGTAAAATTTATGCCGGAAATTTTGCCGATAATTAGCATTTTTCGTGTTGTGACCTCTATGTCTATATAATGACTATTTAATGAATTTATGTGAAGAATTAATATATGCTACAAGTAATAAAGTAATTTTTTTTATCATGCTAACTAATTTAAACTTTAAGTTAATTAAAAATATGATAGAATAATTGTAATATATTTTAGCTTGGATTTTAATCAATCAAATATATAAATCAAGCTACAAATATTATATCTATCTAAAATATAGATTATCTAACATTCATATAATTTTAATTTTAATCACACTATAGAACAATCTTTCATACATTTCTATAATTAAAGACATTAATCCACAATTAGCCTAATTAAGCATATATGAAACTAAGCTAATCAATGGACAAGATAGTAAAACTTGTAAGTGGTCCAACTTATTACTTATAGTAATATTCTTACGTTAGTCCAAGCCTTCAAAACTTTTGATTTGAATTGTGCAAACTTGATAGTTTATATTCAAAATTTATACTCTAGTCAACACATCCTTTTCTTCATTAGTCCTTCATGAAAATAAACCCAATTGTGCCGACATAAGTAGCGAGTAAAGACATTAATTTTATTTTTTAAACAATCAAGATCTCATTTTCTAAAGATGAAATTATATGACAAGATCTTCCTATGTCAAAGCTCTTTTATTTTCATTCTTCAAATAATCTATCAAACTTCTTTGATTCCATTTTAAAGGAGATTCAAGATCCGTTTGTGATAGCTTTTTGGCGGGTATTTTGTATTTTAGATAGTGATCATAAATTTTTTTTACTACTATTTTTTTGTTGCTTTCTTATCATTTTTTTAAAAATTTATGTGGTGGAAAACTGTTTTCTACCGTCATAATAGCGAAGCTATTTTTTACCTTATTCATAGAAACATTATATTTTGAATTATCCTTTTATATGATATTGATATTTTCTTTAATATTATCTTATTTTCCATTAGCTTTCTCACATATCTTACAATCAACACAAAACAAAACGAGTTTATCAAATTAAATTTATCAGTCATTAAGGGTTCGATTGAGATGGCATTACATTTTATAAAGGTGGTTATAAAGTGAATGTAAAAAAAAAGGTTTTTTTAAAAACTACCGTAAAAATAAACTTTCTAGCACAAAAAAAATATTGAAATTGATGTTCACTTAGTTAAACATATCTAATGGCTTATATTCATGCCTAAGCATGCTCCCATAGTATTTAGGATTCCAATAAATATGTAAATCTTCCTTGTAATTCCTGAGGGTGGACAAACCCTCATAGTTTCTTCCTTTAAGGAGAAGTGTCCTCTCAAGTGATAGCCTTCATCACCACAAAAACATTGGATCCTCAACTATTACAAGGCTTATGCAATCTAGCTAGATGATTTATAATGATTGTAAGTTAACTGTAATAAAAATGTAAATACAAAATTAAGAACTTGAGAGAAGTATGTTACTCTGAACTTGATTTAGAGATATGATGAAGAATGACACTTAGTTTATTTTTGTTCTTAGAAGATATGATCCTTTGATCAAACAAACACTTACATATAAGCATATATAGGTATGCCAAGGTGTTTGCTAGCCTATAAGTAGTTTAGGCCGTCTAATAAATAGATTCATAAGCCTAAATTTTTGTCAGTTTATATAAAGACACTAAGATTTACAGTTACTTATTAAGTTTGTAAAGGCTTGCAAAGTTGCAAGGCTCATTATTTACTTATGTTTTGGACATTGGTGTTTATTATAACATGCTTATTCATAGTAGTTGTTGCTAAAATAATTTTAGTAGCATTTTATTTACCATGATTTCATGCTTAAATAGAAAATTCATTTAAAACACATGATTATTGTATGCTAGAAAATTTATGATGATTGAGAGAGTTTTGTGTCATAGCTTTGCTCAAAGATTCTTCATACGCAGATAAAAAAAATAACCAAACTGGAGTTTTTATGTGATAAAACCAGAAAAGAAAAATTCATGGGTCTTGGCTCAGTTGAAATAAGTCACTAAATAAATTGACATTATAATGGTATGTTCAGCCCCTCAATTGGAGAAGACAAGACTTCAATGCTTAAAATACTTGCTTAATCTCCTATGATAGTCAAAAATGTCATTGAACTATTAAGGAATGCTGACAACACTACAGGAAATTCAGGGATTACCGGTGAAAATGACGGTGGAATTTTTCCAGCGGGCTGTTTGCCGGAAATACCGGCAGACCGTTCCATCAGAAATTCTGCAAAAAATTTAGGCAAAATTTTTTCGCCGGTGATTAGTATACGAGTCTTTTCTTTCGTTGAAATCCGGTGTTGGAAAATTTACTTAATTTCCTACTGATTTTTTCGCTGAAAATTTTGACGGTAAGAGCCCTGTTTCACCCCAACTCGTATTCCTCCTTCATTTTCAAGTTCTTCCTCCTAAAACTGAAGGTATTGCTTGCTTCACCGCTTGTCGCCTTTTCAAGTTCTTTATTGCTCATTTCTCCCCATTTCTTTGAGATTTAAGAGGTAAAACTCCTCTCTTTGCTCATTTTTATTTTTAGAAAACTTGATCCATTATAACACATACAAAGTTCATATTCATTGTTAGAACACATGCAATGTTCATATTTGTGGTTAGTGATGTAATTAATAATCATTTCACATAATTTATAAGAGAATGATATTAAAATTTGATATATTTTTCTTCTTGTTGACTCTAGCTCATCTTTTCATTTAAGATTAAATTCATTTCAAATGTTGTATTTTTTTTTTTTTAATTTATAAAGATACTTATTGCATAACTTGTTGAGAAAAAAAAAAGATTCAAATGAATTCCTTAATTTTTTAGAGTGCATATGTTATATTAAACTATATGTATGATACAATCCACTATTATGAGTCAAATATAGTTAAGTCAATCTTTAATCATATTCAACACTCCAAACACAAATAACTTTGAAGTAGAAAACAAATTACTCACAAACACTAAATTGTTTTTCCCAACTAGAAGCCACAATGGTAAAATAGATCAAAGGGTGGAATAAAATGGAGTGGCATTAGCACAAAAAAAAAGGAGTCAAGATAACATATATAAATTTGACACAAATTTCTGTTTAATGTGTACCAAATCAATTCTCACAAGACTCTTTCATAAACAATCTGTGATTTAATAAAAATCATATGAAGACCTTTTCATCACTCTATATTTTGTAATTAATTAATTTCAAACAAAAATTCCCTTGATAGCATAATAGGCAACCATACCACACCCATCAACACCTTGTTGTTCTACACCACATTTTCTCCCAATTTACTCCAGCTTTTTCACCCTCTTGTGCACCTTTGTACTTTAGTATTACTATGTTAAATTAGATTGGAAGAAGTGTCTTAGATAGGCATAACTTATCTAAGTAATAGTGGGTTTTCTACGATTATTTTATTTTTAGGGTCAAGGTTCATAAAATATTCAAGGAGAGGTGTTGGATTTATAATAGAATGTTTCCGAGACAAAACATACTGACATATGAATTTATTGAGACAGTTGAATATTTTATTCAAGTGGCACGTCAATTACGTTCGTTTAAGTCAGATGGAATGTTTAGATGTTCATACTCAAAGCATAAAAATCAAGCTTATCTTAAACCCGATGAGGTTAAGCTTGATTTATATTGTAGGGGTATTGATTTTGGAACTCACATGGCAAGTATGAGCCACAAACAGACACTCCTTGTGGTCCCTCACAAGCTTCCAAAATAATAGAGGAAGATCAAATTAATAGAATGTATGAAGAATTTATTTTTGATGTTGCAGGCCCAAATTTAAGAGGACTCATCGAAGAGTCACATAACATAGAAATGCATAAATTATATGAATTACTATGTGCTTCTCAAAAATCAATTTGGTATGGTTGCACTACTCATTCTAAATTGTTAGTTGTTGTTAGGAGGCTTAGTATTAAAACCGAAAACAATATTCCACACTATTGTTTTCGTGCATCACACTAAGCATAGACGACGACCGGTAAATGATTCCTCTTATTACACTAATATGTTTATTATTTAACTATATTTTCTTACAAAAAAGGTACTTGGTTGAGAGCCTACACCGTTAGAGCTGCATGCATAAAAACACTAACGCCAAATTGATCATTGGTGGGTTGATCATAAGATAAAGAAAGCACATGTGCGTATCACATATTCAATAGTGCTCATAAATAATATGCAAATTTAAATGGATTTATGGACTTCATCTCTCACGGGATGATTTTATACTAATTCTGGACAGTCAATTTTTTGCTACTGAGGGATCATCTTCAGGATCAACGTAGTACTTCGAGTACCACATGTGGTCACATGTTGTTGGAGGGAGGCAAAAAGGGAGAGTGTGTGGATTAGTTTTTCAGGCATATGCATACGAGACAAACCATCCAGCTCATCATCATTTAGTGATAGTGAAATTGAGGAGATCGTGTCAAATGGTGGCTACTCTCACTAAGAAGATAGAGGATATGAGACAAATACAAACAAACATATTGACACAACAATATGAGTTACTGATGCAACAATCAGTGATGCAGAGTTGCGATCATACATAAGCCAAAATCGAAAGAAGAAGGATCAGCAGCCTGAGCCAGAGTCTGAGGGGAGCAAAGAGACAGAAGATGATTAGAATAGACTTTTAAATCTATTAGAAAATGTTATCAGATTTTTGTTTAAGCTGTTAATAATGTTTGTAGAACTTATTTTGAATGCGTATAAGGATGATATTGTTGTGTGATTTATGTTTCATAATTGAATAGCTTATTTTTTAGAACAAATATATTTGAATGCTTGTCAGATTTATGTTTTGAATAGTTTCATTTATTTTATTATTAGCATTATTATATCATATTTGAATGTTTGTTGTAATATATCTGCATAACTATTGTAGCTTCTATAGTATAAATTATTTCATTGAAATGATGAAGGCTGTAATTTCTTTCGGATGCTACCGGTTTCCGGAGGAATTTTAGCCAAAAATCCTTGATGGCTCCCACGGCCAAGCTAAATAGAAATTTTGGGCCGAAAATTCTGTCGGGAATTTCTGGTGGAGATTCAACTCCATTTCGTCGCTTTTGACATTGTTATTTTGTGGTATTTATCTGTTGAAAATCCGTCGGAAATATTTCTGACGGAAAAAAATTGACGGAGTAAATTTTCTTACGCGAGATTTATTGACGTCCGACAGAAAAAAAATAGACATAATAAAATTTCTTATGTGAGATTAACAGTTGGATATCCGACAGAAAAATATGCAGGAAATGTATAATTTTCCTGTAGCACAATATTTGGATAATGTTAGTTGGTCGGTTGCGTTAAGGCGGTGATTGTGGATGATGATAGCCAAGAATGACAATTCCTATAACAGCCATAATTTCATTTAACTATTATTTTGTTGTTGCTTTCTCACTATTTTTTAAAAAAAATTATAGTGAAAAACTGTTTTTTATAGACATGATAATTAATTTCCAGTTCTTTATTGCTCATTTCTCCCCATTTTTTTGAGATTTAAGAGGTAAAACTCCTCTCTTTGCTCATTTTTATTTTTAGAAAACTTGATCCATTATAACACATACAAAGTTCATATTCATTGTTAGAACACATGCAATGTTCATATTTGTGGTTAGTGATGTAATTAATAATCATTTCACATTATTTATAAAAGAATGATATTAAAATTTGATATATTTTTCTTCTTGTTGACTCTCATCTTTTCATTTAAGATTAAATTCATTTCAAATGTTGTATTTAATTTTTTTTTTTAATTTATAAAGATACTTATTGCATAACTTGTTGAGGAAAAAAATTCAAATGAATTACTTAATTTTTTAGAGTGCAAATGTTATATCAAAGTATATGTATGATACAATCGACTATTATGAGTCAAATATAGTTAAGTCAATCTTTAATCATATTCAACACTCCAAACACAAATAACTTTGAAGTAGAAAACAAATTACTCACAAACACTAAATTAATTTTACCAACTAGAAGCAACAATGGTAAAATAGATCAAAGGGTGGAATCAAATGGAGTGGCATTAGCACAAAAAAGAGGAGTCAAGATAACATATATAAATTTGACACACATTTCTGTTTAATGTGTACCAAATCAATTCTCACAAGACTCTTTCATAAACAATATGTGATTTAATAAAAATCATATGAAGACCTTTTCATCACTCTATATTTTGTAATTAATTAATTTCAAACAAAAATTCCTTTGATAGCATAATATTCAACCATACCACTCCCATCAACACCTTGTTGTTCTACACCACATTTTCTCCCAATTTACTCCAGCTTTTTCACCCTCTTGTGCACCTTTGTACTTTAGTATTACTATGTTAAATTAGATTGGAAGAAGTGTCTAAGATAGGCATAACTTATCATAAGTAATAGTGGGTTTTCTACGATTATTTTATTTTTAGGGTCAAGGTTCATACAAATATTCAAGGAGAGGTATTGGATTTATAATAGAATGTTTCTGAGACAAAACATATTGACATATGAATTTATTGAGACAGTTGAATATTTTATTCAAGTGGCACGTCAATTACGTTCATTTAAGTCAGATGGAATGTTCATATGTTCATACTCAAAGCATAAAAATCAAGCTTATCTTAAACCCGATGAGGTTAAACTTGATTTATATTGTAGGGGTATTGATTTTGGAACTCACATGGCAAGTATGAGCCACAAACAGACACTCATTGTGGTCCCTCACAAGCTTCCAAAATAATAGAGGAAGATCAAATTAATAGAATGTATGAAGAATTTATTTTTGATGTTGCAGGCCCAAATTTAAGAGGACTCATCGAAGAGTCACATAACATAGAAATGCATAAATTCTATGAATTACTATGTGCTTCTCAAAAATCAATTTGGTATGGTTGCACTACTCATTCTAAATTGTTAGTTGTTGTTAGGAGGCTTAGTATTAAAACCGAATACAATATTCCACACTATTATTTTCGTTCATCACACTAAGCATAGACGACGACCGGTAAATGTGATTCCTCTTATTACACTTATATGTTTATTATTTAACTATATTTTCTTACAAAAAAGGCACTTGGTTGAGAGCCTACACCGTTAGAGCTGCATGCATAAAAACACTAACGCCAAATTGATCATTGGTGGGTTGATCATAATATAAAGAAAGCACATGTGAGTATCACATATTCAATAGTGCTCATAAATAATATGCAAATTTAAATGGATTTTCGTGGACTTCATCTCTCACGAGATGATTTTATACTAATTCTGGACAGTCAATTTTTTGCTACTGAGGGATCATCTTCAAGATCAACGTAGTACTTCGAGTACCACATGTGGTCACAGGTTGTTGGAGGGAGGAAAAAATGGAGAGTGTTTGGATTAGTTTTTCAGGCATATGCATATGAGACAAACCATCCAGCTCATCTTCATTTAGTGATAGTGGAATTGAGGAGATCGTGTCAAATGGTGGCTACTCCACTAATAAGATAGAGGATATGAGACAAATACAAACAAACATATTGACACAACAATCTGAGTTGCTGATGCAACAATCAGTAATGCAGAGTTGCGATCATACATAAGCCAAAATCGAAAGAAGAATGATCAGCAGCCTGAGCTAGAGTCTGAGGGGAGCTAAGAGACTGAAGATGATTAGAATAGACTTTTAAATCTATTATAAAATGTTATCAGATTTTTGTTTAAGCTGTTAATAATGTTTGTAGAACTTATTTTGAATGCGTATAAGGATGATATTGTTGTGTGATTTATGTTTCATAATTGAATAGCTTATTTTTTAGAACGAATATATTTGAATGCTTGTCAGATTTATGTTTTGAATAGTTTCATTTATTTTATTATTAGCATTATTATATCATATTTGAATGTTTGTTGTAATATATCTGCATAACTATAGTATAAATTATTTCATTGAAATGATGAAGGCTGTAATTTCTTTCGGATGCTACCTTCCGGAGGAATTTTAGCCAAAAATCCTTGATGGCTCCCACGGCCAAGCTAAATAGAAATTTTGGGCCGAAAATTCTGTCGGGAATTTCTGGTGGAGATTCAACTCCATTTCGTCGCTTCTGATATTGTTATTTTGTGGTATTTATCTGTTGAAAATCCGTCGGAAATATTTTTGACGGAAAAAAATTGACGTAGTAAATTTTCTTACGCGAGATTTATTGACGTCCGACAGAAAAAAAATCGACATAATAAAATTTCTTATGTGAGATTAACAGTTGGATATCCGACAGAAAAATATGCAGGAAATGTATAATTTTCCTGTAGCACAATATTTGGATAATGTCAGTTGGTCGGTTGCGTTAAGGCGGTGATTGTGGATGATGATGGCCAAGAATGACAATTCCTATAACAGTCGTAATTTCATTTAACTATTATTTTGTTGTTGCTTTCTCATTATTTTTTAAAAAATTTTATAGTGAAAAACTGTTTTTTATAGACATGATAATTAATTTACTTTTTCCACTACAAATTCACAATCAACTTTTTAAAATGATAAAGGCATCCCACACAAATCTTAGTTATCGCTATTTTTATGTATGCGCGCATATAAAATTTACTAATTAATTAACTTTTTTTTTTAGTTCCTAAGGAATATGAATATAATAGAGATTCTAATAACAATAGTCATTCCTTTCTAATTAGGAGCGCAGCCCATTTCCAATATGAAAAAAATCAATCTGCACTAATATTTGTAAAAAGAGAAGGGTCTTTGTGCATTGTAGGTTCGGAGAATATATTTGATGTAATTTTATGTTCGGAGGTGAATCAGGTGCAGCCATGCTAGCGGTATCGAGCTGTGGTACCGAGTAGGGTGTCAATTTTTGACCCGACCCGAAACCGACCCCGAAAAATCTGGGTTCGGGTCGACCCGTTTATGAAACGGGTCGGATTCGGGTTTACTAAACTGACCCGTTTCAAAAAACGGGTCGGGATCGGGTTGATCCGGCAACCCGAAAATGACCCGAAGTTGACCCAGAAATCCTCTGCCCGGTCTGCTGCCCGCCCTGCTCGAAGCAACAAGTGCTCTGCCCGAAGCGTCAGCAGTCAGCCAGGCTGTCGTCGCCTCATCGGTCGAGTCTCGCGCAGAGTCAGGCGAACCCGAAGCGCACCCGTCCCAAAGCGGCGAACGGCGAACATGTCCCGCGCGACGTCCCGCGCGCATCCCTAACGGCGAAACCGTCTCGCGCACGTGAGGCTGCGACGCGTGCTTGCCGCTGCTCCCGCTGCTTCGCCGCTGTCGTTACTGCTGCGCCGCCGGGAGTATTTCAAATGTCCGGGTCAGGTCGGGTCAACCCGACAACCCGGCCGGGTCGGGTCCGGGTTGAAATGTCCGACCCGTTTTCAAAAACGGGTCGGGTTCGGGTTGACCAGTTTAGATCCGGGTCAACTCGGGTTCGACCTGAACCCGACCCGTCGACCCGAATTGACACCCCTAGTATCGAGCCACGGTACCGAGCGAATGGGTGATGTGGCGCATTCTGATTGGTCTCCGGACAACATTCCGCGTCCGCACAGAATAATATTTCTTAGGTATGGGAGGTTGTTGAAGTATCATTTATCAGTAATTTTAATAACATTTCTAATGATATTTGCAAAAGATAATGACTATATTAGTAAACGCATGCGATAAAAATGACTAATTACCTGAAATTTTTCCAAATTGCTGTGTATTTTCTTACAAATAACGGAGAAAACTATGCACTTTTGTTGAAAGAGATTATGGCGTTATCTGCTGACTTCGAATCTTTTGGGTAAGTCAAAAGGATTTTTTGATGGGAGAATGAATTCAAAGACCAAATACGTGTAATACTTACTTTATAACCACATGCGAGTCTTTTTTTTTTTTTTTTTGGACATTTAGGTCATTTAAGGCAAACTCACACACACAACGCATACACATGGACTCGAACCTTGGACCTCTTAGTTGGAAGCCTAAGCTCTCAACCAATAGGCCAAGGAGAGTTGTGTACATGCAAGTCTTTGATATTGACTTTTAAAGATATGTGTATTGTTTTCTTTGAGATAGGGATGTTTCCATGACCCAATTGTGAGTCTGCCATTAATGCAAAATGGTCAACTGCATAGAGCTTTTATAAGAAAGCTTTTGGTTGTGTATGTATAATATTTGTAAATTTTTATTATATAAATCATGTATTTTAAAATAATATTATTAACCATGGGCGAGCATATTGGAGACAAATAGTGATGAGGGTTTGTTAGGAGTGTCAAAATAGGTATTCTATTTGGGTTTATCTTGAACCAAGAATTGACCCGGGTCCAATTTATCTGACCTAAACCTGTCACTACTCTCAGTTCTCCTAAGAAGCTGCTGTCGCATACATAATCTGTTGAATTTTCAAATCCTGCACTCTACAGACAATTGGCGGGCTCATTACAGTACTTGACCCTTACTCGTCTCGATATAGCTTTCTCGGTACAGCAGGTCTGTCTACATATGCATAAACCGCTTAACAGACATTTCGATCTTCTTAAGCGGCTCTTGCGCTATATACAAGGAACGCTTCATCACGGTTTACCACTGTATCGTGATTCCCTTACTCTGCACAGCTATACATATTCTGATTGGGTCGATGATTGTTCAGATCGAAAGTCCGTTTCCGGTAATTTCCATTTCTTAGGTAAATCATTGATCTCTTGGAAGGTTAAAAAGCAGCAAACTGTCGCTCGTTCTTCCACCGAGGCTGAATATCGCGCTCTTGCTACTGCGACGTCTGAAATTATATGGCCTCGGCGTTTACTCGCCGATTTCTCTGCTCCGCAGACTCTTCATACTATAATTTATTGTGATAATACTTCGGCTATAGCGTTAGCTTATAATCCTGTGTTACATGCCCGAACAAAGCATATCGAAGTCGATTGCCATTTTATTCGGGATTGTATTCACAAAGATCATATTCTAGTGCATCACATTAGTACACAGGATCAACTGGCCGATGTGTTTACCAAGGCTTTATCCATCTCTCGGTTTAAGCTTCTCTCAAGCAAACTGATTGCTGAGCTCCCAGCATCCGTTTGACGGGGCATGTTACAGTAAGGCAAACCGAGCTCTCTCCAGGCAGTTATCAGCACATGGCAGCGCAGCGTCTTCTTCTCACGTGCTCCCTCACGTGTTATGTAACAGAATAGTACTTATATTCTAACAAACCTCTCTATATATATATCATCACTGTACACTGTTAAGTGATATATAGAATGAATACATAAAATCTCTTCCTCTATACTCTGTTTTCCTGCTCTTCCTGTTTTCTGTAAGTTTACACTACCAAATGGTCCAGATACAATAAATAATTGTCGAGTTTTTGTAAAACAAACACAGCTCAACCAAAAATAAATGCTGGCCTTATTCATGTGTCGACGTATAATCATACATATAAGGAAGAGGTTCATTGTCATAAATGTAAATCCAAATTATTGGTTGGTACGTACCGTATATCTATCTCAATATAAATCCTAATTAATTTATTGTTCAATTTATTTATTTTTTATTACAAAATTAGTTCATATCAATTATGATTTTGTTTTTGCTTTTTTTATCTGTAAAATTTTAATCATTTTATTTGAAGGAATTGTGGGTTTTATATTCATTTTAAAATTTTAATTATATATAATGAATTGATGAGATCTAATTAGATTTTTAATTAAAAATACTATTTCTTTTACAAATAATAAAATTGATCATAAATTGATATTGGACAAATATCTATTTAAGATATTACAAACACAAATTATTTTTTAAGTTCGTTTTTTTTTAAATAAAATAAATAAATAACAGTATTTTGTTATAAATTAACTTTAATTACAAAAATTCAGTGAGGCCCTAAACTAAGCCAACAAGTAAAAAAATCCTCCTTAATTAAAATAATGAAGCATGCCATATTCTACTCTAAAACCTATAGAATAATCTTTAAAATTATTATAAAAGTAAATTAAATGACATTACATCACATATTAAACAAGAACTTTCAAAGAGTGGGGGCTTTAGTATTTTGTTGAAGGTTGGCATATCATTGATCACTTATAGTCTATTCATTAAAAAGTTAATTGATTGTCATCAATTAAGATATTAGTCTTAATAAGAACATAATAACCTAAATCTTTTAGTTGATTATGACCTTCTGAGGCTTATGTCATTTAAGATATTTTGAGAAACATATAACTTTTGAGGCTTCAGCCTTTTAAGTTTTTTTTTTAGGAGAATTTAAGAATTCTATTCCTTTTAGGCTTTTACCTTTTGAAAGTTTTCGGTTTACTTGTATCTTATGAGGCTTATATCCTTTGAGATTTTTGATATATCTATATCTTTTTAGGCTTATGCCTTTTGAGATTTTTGACATAACTATATGTATGAGACTTATGCCTTCTGAGATTTTTGAATAAGTGGATATCTTGTCAATCACTTGCTCTCATAAATATTTTTTGTAAGCGTCATATCTACCACTAGCTTTTTATCGAGGCTACCTTATGGACATATCTTTTAGGAGTTATGAATAGAGTTCCTATTTGTCACTTGTCATTATGCTGGCTTTTTAGTGATGATCATATATATTACTAACTTTCCATCGAGATTATGTCATGAGCATACTTATAACGGTTTTTGTTAGAGGTAATGTTCTTTAAAAAAAAGGCTTTATTGATAATTTAAAGAGATACTTGAAAGATATATTTTTATCTCCACTAAAAATGAAGATATGAATTTTTAAAAAAAATTTATGCAGCTCTACTATTTTTAGTTGCTTAAGTGATGGAATCTTTTAGTGTGATGACATTGCTATTAAAAAAATTTGATAATTTTTTTATCTTGATTATTCTTATCTCCTCTATTTTGTGGTTGATAATTTATAATTTGTTCTAATAAATAATGATTAAAATGTCCTTAAAAATAGACGTTCAATTTCTTCCTTCCTATATATATATATATATATATATATATATATATATGATTTGTTTGAAACAACTTTCTCATTATTTTCTAATGTAAATTTTTAATTCAAAATTTTTTTTTATATTAAAAAGATAATTTAAAAAGTAATAAAAAAACTGTCCGAAGTGAAACTTTAGTTATGAACATATAATACATAATATATAAATATATATTAAAACTAATCTCATATTAATACAAAATGAATCAGGATATTATGATATATATAATTTTATTAATTTATAAATTATTAAATTTACACCAATTTGAATTTCGATGCTACGTAGAAAATTACCCAATATAATTTCACGCCCAATTAGATGCTTTACAGAGAATCCCATGCCGATAAATCACGCGAAAAGAATCCCGTTAGAAGCGTAATAAGCCATGAAAGAAGCTCAAAGTCAAAAGCAAGTGGCCAAAACGTCCTTAACGATGGCCTATTTTATTAAGTAAAATATAAGTCAAATACGAATAAGGCTAATTAATTATCATCACATGCATCGATTATCTCTTCATGATAGTATATTTAATATAATTTACTATTTAGTTATAAAATATTTTAAGTTATGGATAAATAATAAGTTGCCTTTTGGTGGGTGGCGACTACTCGGTGATATCACCGCTACGAGAGATTATTCTGTGCGGAGAGAGGACGGGAGAACCGTCCGGTTTACTGTTTACGCTCAGGTATTGGGTACCGCTGGGTATAAGATCAGTACCGGACGTGGTGCATTTTTATTGGGGTCTGAATTCTGCACAGAATAAATTTTCCACCACTACGGCCAACCTATCCCTCGATCGGATCTCTTTTAGGAACAATTATTACGTCCTCTGACCGGACGTAGAGCTACGTTCGGCCGCCAATAACATGTCGCCACGTGCTCTTACTCTAAACCGCGCGGCCCGACGACTTGACCCGGAGCGGAACCCGGGAATGCTATGTTCGCGATTTTCTCGGTATTGCTCGGTATTTGCTAGGTATTGCTTTGCAAAAATGAGAAATACCGCTCTGTGAAGATCAATACCATGCAAATACCGAGTTGTACCGAGTTTTTTACAACTCGGTACAACTCGGTACAACTCAGTATTTGCTCAGTATTGCTAGGTATTTGCTCGGTATTGCTAGGTATTTGCTCGGTATTGCTAGAAAAAACTAGGTACAACTTGGTATTTGCTCGGTATTGAAATATATCCAAAAGGTGATGAGATGTTGTTCAGCTCGTCAAGGATTTAAAAAAATGAACGTGCGAGAACCCAAAAAACAGCGGGTCGGGTCGGCGACTTTTCTTCATGCTACGTGGCGCTAAAATATTAGTAGCCGAACGTAGAGGAGCGTACGTTCACCGGACCGAATAAAAGTTCCTCTCTAGAGCATTACTCCCGAGGTCTTAAATTTACCCATGAAAGGAATAAGGAAGAGGTCCTGATAGGCAATTACCTACCTTAAAATTTATTTTCTTAGAATAATAATCATTTTAACTATTTTGCTCACTTTTAATAAATATAATTACTAAAATTAAAAAAAAAAACATTTGGTTTGCGACTGGGGTGCTTTAGAAGCAGAACAAAAGACGCCCCAAATAAAATCTAAGCCTTTTATCTTATACAAAATTTAATTTTTTATCAGCGAATAATATCACCTTGCCTTGCAGGCCTATTTAAGTGAACATATGTAAATTTTAATAATATCTTTTTTATATTACATGATCTCTTTTATAATTGTTTTATACTTTATCGTACCAACTTTTAAACTAAATTAACTCCCCAGATTTCTGTAGCGTAAAATTAGCCTTACCATTTTGTTAACCTCGCCAAACCGACAAACCAAGACCGAGTCAATACATATATACTTTCTTACCATTTATTGTGGCTCAACCGCTATGAAATTTTGCTCTGAAAGCCATGTGAACCAATTAATTAATAGACGCCTTTAGATTTAAGCAAATGATTACGAAAAGTATTAGTGTCAATCTCTACTATTAACATCAAACAACGACAAAAATCGGTCGTAACCGGCGGTATAAGCCGCCGGAATTCCGTCGGTGAATAAAACCGTCGGAAAAAGACCGCCGGCAATGATTTCCTACGTCATTTTTACTGGCGGCTTGAGAACCGCCGATAAGCCGCCGGTGTTTTTGAAAACCGCCGGTTATACCACTAAAACCGCCGTAAAAAATCGCCGGTATTCAGTGAATTTCCTGTAGTGAAACTAAATTGACCCCCCCCCCCCCCCTAAACTAGATTTAAGCAAATGATTACGAAAAGTATTAGTGTCAATCTCTACTATTAACATCAAACAACGACAAAAATCGGTCGTAACCGGCGGTATAAGCCGCCGGAATTCCGTCGGTGAATAAAACCGTCGGAAAAAGACCGCCGGCAATGATTTCCTACGTCATTTTTACTGGCGGCTTGAGAACCGCCGATAAGCCGCCGGTGTTTTTGAAAACCGCCGGTTATACCACTAAAACCGCCGTAAAAAATCGCCGGTATTCAGTGAATTTCCTGTAGTGAAACTAAATTGACCCCCCCCCCCCCCCCCGAAAGAGAGGTTGGTTCCGCCTCTGGATTGGCCTAAAGACCGCCAAATTTCTTACAGGTGAGTCAATTATATGTGAGTTTTATTTTCATTGATCATACTAGTAATTTGTAATATTAAAATGTTTTTAAAGAGGTAAATAATTTTTTTCATACAAATTTGATTGCTTATTCTTTTATTTTAGAATTATATAAATTAATTTAATGATCGAAATTTTGATTCATGAACTTTATTATTTTTGTGACATCATTAAAATAAGATAGTCAATATATTCACCAAATAACTATCTCATTTCATTGAAACCAAAATATCTAATATCTATGCATGTTTGGGACTCGAACTATTTAAACTACTTTAAACTAGATGAAACAAACTAGCTAGTTCACCAAATAAGATAGTTTCATTTTCCATAAAGTGGTATTAAAATATCAATCAGCTCTCAACGAAAAGATGATAAGTGCTTTCACCATGCATGATCCAAAAAAATGCAAATATATTGAACATGAATATTCCGCTTGATATTATCAGTAGTTTTATGGCCTCTAGACACCAACCATAATAAGTTAGGAATAGTAAGAAATCGTAAGATGAACTTATTATGCCATATATTTTTATGCCACAAAATAGGGGTTTGATCTTCATGTAAATCATATTAAATTGATTTGAATAAGTGGAAACAAGACTTTTTATAATACAAAGCATTACTAGATTAATCCTATACAATATATGTCAATATGAGTAATAACATTTCTATTAACATTCATTTAAAATTCAATTTATATGGTGCGACTTTGAGCTCTATATTTTTGGCCAAAATAAATCGGGTGCTACAACACTATTTTTTCGCTACGGCAAGCAGGTTCGAGCTTTGAGGCCCCAGGCCCAAATTTAGATTAAAAATATCTATTTCTGCAAATTTCAATCCCATTTCTATATGTAGGCAACTAGCTAGAGAGAGAGGAGGATTCTAGAGAGAGAAAGCTAGGGTTTGGGCATGTCTAATCCATTTTATGTTGTCGAGATCATATTTAAGGCAACTGACTAGAGAGAGAGAGAGAGGAGGATTCTAGATAGAGAAAGCTAGGGTTTGGATATATATGATCCACTTTCTATTGTTTGCCCAGTTATGAAAGTTGTAAGGCTTGAGGAGGCTTATATAATGACCTGAAATTTTATGTAACTAATTTCAAAATGAAAATCTAAAATTTTGAACTTGAGCGTTGTGGTGTTGTGCTTTTGGGCACAACAGTTTTGGGGAGCTAAATTTCGACACTGTGGCAATGAGCTCTCTTTTCTATAATAACTTTAGATTGAGCATGCAGCGCTGAGGTGCGAGGTCAAGAGAGCCAAGGGTCATAGGTACAAAAAATATCTTTTAATAAAAATTTCTCCATTAAACCATTCCCTCCCTTGCATTTTTCTCCTGGCTTGTTGTGTAAGGAAAAAAGAGAAAGAGAAGAGAGAGGAAGAATGAGAGGAGGATAGAGAAAGATGATAGGGGGCATTTTTGTCTGTTAGTTTCATTTAGAGATTTTTTCTATTTGTAGTAGGTAACCCGAATGCTACTTTCATTTTCAATGGTTTTATATTTGATGAATTTAATTTTCCAAAGTAATAAAAATATATTTTCTCCTAATTTATTAAACTTTTATAATGTAACTTTTTTGTATATAATGGATATGATTCTTTTGAACATTTTGACTACAATATTATTAATTTTTACCAGTTAAATTGATAGTTATACTTTTCTGAAGTAAAAGAATAGTTTATAGATTCTTCAACATTTCATAGATATTTGTATTTCATACATGATATTGAATTGCATAAAGAAATAATTAGACTGATAAGATAAATGTGGCATTTACATGTAAGTAATGAATGATGATTATTAATGCTATAATTAATATGAGTTGACTCTTAAAATGATATTAACTTGTATAGGAGGGTGGGCTGGCATACTTTTATTTAAATAAAAGGTTTATGGTGTAATCTTGAATGTTATACTATAACTGATTGATTCATTACATCAATTGGTAGAGAGTAATGATTCTTTATTTATTTATTGAAAGCCACCTATTAAAATAAATAATTAATATAAATACTTGAAAGACAAAATTGATATATAATGATGAATTGATAATTGGGCCTATAAAAGAGGGATGTCTTGGAGTTGTTTTACCTGTATGAATGGCAATTCTAGGTATTCAAATTAGGGTTAGAAGTGTTAAAGAGGTTTTATAAATAAATGATAATTGCTTTTGAAATTTCAATGGGGGTAGCATAATTTCCCAAAGGAGTGGAACCCCTTAACATGTTTGTGATTCTAACTGCATTCAATTTTAAATTTAAGAATTTGTGATCATCTTCCCCATGAAATGAGCCATTTAGATTAATTTGTCTCTTTAATTAAATGATCCAAGAAGCCTAGTAGAATGAGTATTGGCAAGCTTATTCCCAAAACTTTGGTAGAGGCATTAAACATCCAGGATACATAAAAAGAAAGCTAATTCATTGAAGTTATAAATAATAATAATAATAATTATTATTATTATTATTATACATCCAAAATTATTTTTGCAGAGTTCAAGTTAATTTGGTCTATTAAGAAGTAACAATACAATGAGTACATCTGATTGAAATTATAAGAGACGAGACTTTATTGGCCCCAAAGCTAATTCGAAGAAGTAAAAAACACTTCAATGAACTCATGCATGAGACATATTCATTCAAAGCTTGAGAGATGAATATATAAAGTAGAATGATTTCACAAAAGCAACTAGTCCATGTACTTAGCTCTAGAGATTGAATAGGTAGGTTCATCCAATACTTTCAACATAATTACTCGTTAGAATAGACCAAAGCGAACAGAGTCAGCCAACAACTTAAGTTTGGTCCACCCCTTATTAGGAAAGTCCTAATGCCTGCCTTATATAATTAAAGAGCTATAACTAATTTCTTCTTACTATGGCAAGATTTTATAGGTTATGCCATTTAATATGTGTAATTTTCTTAAATTTAAAATTCATATCAAGCTATATCTACACTCACATCTTTAAATAGGACTTAGAGGATAAACATATTAAATAGAGCATTGTTTTAAGTTCTATATTTTCGGCAATAAGAAACTAAAGAGATTTTTTTTTATTCATTTTCTCCCTCTTTATTGCTCTCTTATTTCTCAATCAATATTGCTAGTAATGTCCTAATTCAAACTATATATAAATTTGAATTCAATAATCATAATAATAATTACACCCCCAAAATCATTTATGCAGAGTTCAAATCAACTTAAACAATTAGGTGGGATCAACACAATGAATCCATCAAATTGAAATTGCAAGAGATTAAGCTTTATTGTCCCTAAATTTGATTATAAGGCATCACCATCACTGCAATGAGCTTATCGATGAGATACATTTATCCCAAGCTTGAGAGATGACTATACAAAGTATAGAAACTTGCCCACATACTTGGCTCAAGAGATTAACTAGGTAATTATATCTAATGCTTTCAATATAATAACTCATTAAAATCAACTAGAGCGGATGAAGTCAACCAACAACTTAATATAAGTCTACCCTTTATTAGGAAAGTCCTACTGTATATATTATATAATTAAAGAGCTATAACCAGCATTTCTACTTTCTATTGCAAGACTTCATAGGCTATGACATTTAAATTATGTATTCTTCTTAAATATACTATTCCTATCAAGTTATGTCTATGCTCAAATCTATAAAACATATCAATTTTTAAAGTAATATACTTTCTGACAATAAAAAAATCAAAGAGATTTTCTTTTGGTTCTTTTTTCTCTCTCTCTTTCTATCTTTTTTCTCAAACTATCTTGTTGGTAAGATCCTAGTTCCATCTATGGATAAATTTGCATTTAATGATGACGATGATGATGATAATAGCAACTTTATTCCAATATCTCAAAACAAGCTATACATAATATTTTTATAAGCATGCCGATGTACAACCAAACCCATTAAAATAGATCAAAAAAATATTAATTGAATCTAAATAAGTCCTTTTCAAGATCATGACCTTATTAGCAAAATTGGTGGAGAAATGAAAGAGTGAAAAGAGCTAGAAGAAAATTCTTGATTTCTTATTACAAGAAATTATAAATTTTAAGATAGTGATCAATGTCTTATGCTTTCCTAATAACCACCTATTTATAGGAAGGGGTAGAGGAATAAATCTATTAAAGATAATGCATTTAAAAAATGCATGAATTTTATTATCCAATTTAATAAAATCATTTCATAGAAAGAAGATGCACTAAATATAACTCTTTAATTATATAAAAAAAATACTAAGACTTCCCTAATAAGGGGCAAACCCACAATAATTCATTAGTAGATTTCAACACTTTTATTTAGTTCTTATGAATTATTATATTGAATGCTTTGGATGAACATATTTAGTTGACCTTTGAAGCAAAGTTTATGGGTGAGTTATTTTGGTGACTTCGTTATATTTTATATAGTCATCTCTCAAGTTTGGGACAATTGTTTCTCATCGGCAAATTCATTGTAGTGATGCTGACTTTTTTTATCAACTTTGGGGCTAATGAAGCCTTGTACCTAACAAAATGAATTTGAAGGACTTGTTATATCAATGCATCATAATTAGTTGAGTTGATTTGAGCTTGACCCGAGTGATTTTGGGTGTATATTAAGTTCTCTATTTCTCTTATCTCTTTGAAGAGATTCCAAGTAAAAAGGGAATTTAAGGCTTTGTTTGGGATGATTCACTTACTTCTTTTAAAATAGCTTTTTAGTATAAAAATTAAAAACTTTGTATTAAAAAGCTGCTTTAAGAAGCAGCAAGAAAGCGGTCCCAAACTAATCCTAAATATTGTTTTAACTAATGGTCACATCACTTACGACAGACTTAACTTGAGTTGAATTCTCCATACATGTTAATGCCATAAACATACATTAATATGTATAGATGACATTCTTTGCAAATGTTTTCTTCTTTGTCTTATTCTTCATATTTTTTTCTCCATTTTTTCAAATGGTCGAGAAGATGAGCATCCTCTAAAATTTTCTAACTTTGTAGATCATTCTCTTGCTTTCTTCCAACTTTGAAGATGATCATCCTCTGAAATGTTCCATTATCTCTTACATAAGGAATAGGTAAATGAAGGACAAGCTTTAATAGAAAATGGAATATATAGAGAATCTCTTGAACACCATGGCACTTTGAGTGGTGAAGTTGGAACCTGATAAAACATGTAAGGAAATATTCATCTTTAATTCTTTATGGGCCTTGTAGATCATATGTTCTCATTAACTTATAGTCACTCTATAAATATAATAAAAAAGCTGGACCTAATGGGGAGTCAATTTAGAAGGGTGACTGATGATGAGCTAGTTCTTATCTCATTAATCAAATCGAGTGAAGTGATTGTTGGCATCATTTTTTGTGTACTTTTGACACTTTGGTCCTATATATATCATATATTTTCTCTTTAGGTATATTTATGAGATGTTTCTCATACCCATTCATCTCATCCTTCTACTATGTTGTCACTTAATAGAGATCTCTTAAGATTTATAGTCACTAGATCAATGTTGTATCATTGAATTAACCATATTTTTCTAGATAATTATTATATATTTTTTTAGTTCACCCAATCTCTAGCACATATATTTGGTTGTTTTCCAATCTCTCTAGGCTCAACAATTTTTTAAATTAGTTAAATCTCTCTCTCTCTCTCTCTCTCTCTCTCTCTCTCTCTCTCTTGTTGCATTACATGACCCCTAATCTAAGATTTTGATGATGACAAATAATACCGATTGAATTATTATTCAATGAATATTTTTTATTTCAGCTTTTGTCTGTGAGTACTAACTTTTCAAGGAAATCATAAATTACTCAAGACTACAAGAAGACTCAAGACTTGGTAGAGAAGGATTTAGAGTTTATAACCCAGTAATTTTCTTTTTTATTTTTTTTCTTTTTTTGAGTATGGCCACAAAGTGTATGCAAAATTGAGCAATCATGCACACACACAGGGGGAGAGGTTTTTTAAATGAAGAATTTTTTTTTCTGCATATCATATTGTACGAGTTTCAATCATACTGTACGATCTGCTCTGGCTCAACAACTATCTTTGAACAAAACATACTGCACGATACGTATCATGTTGTACGATCTATTTCTAATTAAAAATCTTAGCCATCAAATTAATTTAAGTAAGTTCTTAATTCATAAATTTTGAACTGACCATACTGTACGATAATATTGTACAGTACGAGTTTTTGAATACTTACTTAAATTAACCAGATGATTAGTCAATCAAATCAAGGATTAATTACTAATTGGTAATCGTACAGTATGATATACCGAGGCTATTTTTTATCATCTCAAACATCGTATCGAATAATCCCTTGATTTTTGTACTAATCGTACTGGATGATGTGAACATCGTACCATACGATATGAAGGTTTTAACATATCATACTGTATTAAGTGGGTCGTACCATACGACGTATAGTGATGAGTTTTGGTCGTCTCAGCATTCATCTTGTAGGAACAAAAGGAATTTAAAATATCATATTGGATGATGTTATATCGTACTATACAATATTATTCAGAAAAATTGCCTGTTCGTACTCCTTCATTACAGGACGAAGGCTATTTTGAACTGATTGTACTATACGATCTTGGATCATACTATACGAATATAAATAGCTATATTGAAAATTTAGAGTTTCTTGGAGCCTGATTTAAATATCTAAACTTCTGTCTTTTGAGAATAATGAAAGAGAGATGAACGTGACTAGAAGATGATTTCTTGAGATAGAGCTTTTGGAAAAGATTTTGGGTTTGTGAGAGGAGGGAGAAGGTGAGTTTGTGAGGGAGAAGGAGTGTGATGAAGATCACACGATTGCTCCTAGCTTGCTGTATGATGCTCCTCATGTGGCCTGAGAAGATCTTGTGGGAAGCTTTCTAAGGGGGAGATCCTTCAAGGTCAGTGTCCTCTAAGATACTCTTCCTTCTCCAAGAGGAAAAAAAAAGAGAAGGTATGCTGTCATCACTGGGAGGATGACATAGTGTTTGGTACTCCGCCACGCCGGGAAGGTGAAAGTGAGGTTTGTAAATGCTTCTCTGCCTTGCTGTGGGGGCAAAAAAAGAATTACTGTTTAGTAGTGAAATTCCCGGAGTGGAGGACTTCGGGGAGTAGACGCAGGTCAAGTGATCGAACCACTATAAATCTTATAGTGTGATTTTTTTTTACTGCAGTTTATTTACGTCTTGCATTTTTACATTCGTTATAATTTGTTTGGTGAAAATCATATTCTAATTCTTTGTTGAGCAAGTTAAAATTTCATCACCTATTGTTGCAATCGTGTTTTAAGAATTTGCTTTCACATCAATTTAATTTTTTTGTTTAAAATTTAAAAACATAAAAAATTAGAACTCCTGTTTAGGATTGTTATTTTATTACAACAAATTTCCAATTCACCCTCTCTTGGCGCATCCCGTACTTTCATCTCTATGTGTGTGTGTATGTGTGTGTGTGTGTGTGTGTGTGTGTTTGTGTGTGTGTGTGTGAGTGTGTGTGTGTGTGTGTATCACATAGCCATAATAGCTCATAGCTCAAATTAGGGATACTTAGGCTAGTTTAGCTAGGTTTTAGGTGAATCCTTTAGCCAATTTAGGATGTAGACCATTCATACCCATTTTGGTGAAACCCACTCCAAAGCTAACCCAAAGATTGTCCACTTAAGTTTTAAACTCCTAAACTTGACTTGGTTTTGTTCCTAACCCAATGGGTCACATGGTCAATCCAAACTCTTTGATCATATTAGTGCATAACTTGACTCCCAATCTTAGCATTGTGTTAATCTTAGGCTAACATAGCCAAAGTTTAACCTTCTTAGGGATTTTAGGTCTAATATACATGCCCATAGACCATTAGCGACCCACTTGGGACTCTTTAGTCAATTCTAAGCTAACTAAATTAAATCTAGTTGACCTTTTAGCCCAATATTTTCTATTTAATCAACCTAACCCCCCCCCCCCCCCCCCCCCCCCCCGAGCCCCTTAGGTTAGACCCTAGTCGAGCCTAGGACACATTTATCAACAACTTTTATACCTGGACTTTAGAATATTATTTTTCATAATCAAATCAATTCAAATTAAACACCACTACGTACTCTTCCCCAAAAATATCTATCTTTGTTTATAATATTGCATCAACATTACTTAATTTAGTTTATTTATATTTATTTAATAATTTAGTTAAATTGTCTAATAATTTAATAGTATTGAGGGATAATACATTATACATAAAATCATCAACATATGCTATAAAAATAAGCTCATTCATTGATATAATTTTTTTAAAGTTATGTTTAAGTTATCTTAAAATAATTTTAACTTTAAAATTTAATTTGATTAATTTCATGAGAATATGATGAGGGCAAATTTTTTTTTAAAAAAAAATTACAATTGAATCCAATGTAATGTGACAAAAAAACGTATGGCCCTTAATTAATTAGAAATTAGCATCAAATTGATATGTAATCTCAGTCAGTCGAAGACCACAATCAACATGCTCCCCAGTCCCCGCCGACTGCTCAGTCAACCCCCAACACCCTCCAATTAAATCGGACATCTTTCCCCTCAAAAAAACCCCCGCTTTCTTCTTCCTCCTCCTACACTGAGGCCGCCGTCGAAATGCTCCGCTGGCGTCTTTTCCTCTTCCTTCTCCCCGTCTCCGTCCTCTCATCAAACACCACGTGTCCCTATGACATCCCCTATGCCGCCCAGATGCTTCCATCGATCTGCTACGCCAACTCCACCTCCTTTCCATCCGCCACCAGTTGCTGCTGGTACGTCTTCGCTTCCTACATCTACGCCGCTATCCGCTACTCCAACCTCACCGGAGCCGCCTTCCTCCCCCCTTCAACTGCCTCCGCCTGCTCCTCCAGCTTCTCCTCATACCTCCTCCACCAAGGCCTTGCCCGCCCCTCCCTCCTCTCCAGCTCCTCCTGCAATCTCGACGGCGACCCCGTCCGCCTCGCCGCTGGAAACCGCCCCTGTCAGTTCCCCTACGTCTCTCTCATCCGGTCCTCCACCGATCTCTCCCCTGCCGACAAACTCTGCTCCTCCTCTCCCCTCAATCCCGACTCTCACCCATCCCTCTGTTCCCAATGTCAGACCGCCGTCATCAACTCTACCTTCTCTCTTCTCAACGTTACCAACAGCAAGGAGATCGTCCCCTGCGGTATGGCCGCCACAATCGCTATCTGGTCACCGCATAACCCCTCTCTCCCCCGTTTCCGCTCCTTCGCCCTCTGCATGCTACAGATCCTCCAAAACATCGGCAACCTGGGCACCGGTGACATCGTACCCTCCCCTCCTCCTCCTCCTCCTTCTCCTCCTCCTCCTCCGATAACCTCCTCCGCCGTCTCCGGCTCCCGAACCACCAAAATCATCGCCGGATGCGCCACCGCTGCTGCCACCTCCTTGATCGGCGTCGTCGCGTTCCTCGTTTTCCTTTTCCGGAAACGCCGGAGAAAGATCAACACTTCTGATGGCGAATTCGCCACTTCCACTGAAATCATTTCTCCTGTTCTTCCCAGAGAGGGGCTTTACATCTTCACTAAGGCGGAGCTGAAGCAAGCAACGAATGGGTACGATGACCGGCTCCTCCTTGGCGCGGGTGGCGCTGGGGAGGTTTACTTAGGAAAGCTTCCCTCCGGCCAAGAGGTGGCAATCAAACGCATCAAACGCGAGAAGAAGCTCGGCGAATTCTACCGCGAGGTCGAAGTGCTCGCCAAGCTCCGGCATCGATACCTCACGACTCTTGTCGGATACTACCTCGGAGAGCCATACGAGCACGCGCTGGTTTACGAGTATATGGCTGGCGGCAACCTCGCAGGCGCGCTTTCAGACGGAATCGGACTAACTTGGCGGCGCCGCCTCCGCATAGCGGCGGAGGTGGCCGAGGGGCTCGTCTATCTCCACAACTTCCCGGAGGGCGCGGTGGTCCACCGCGACGTGAAGCCGACCAACGTTTTGTTAACAGAAGGCGGCGCGGTCGCAAAGCTGTCCGATTTCGGGGTTTCGCGGATTTTGCCGCAGGAGGGGAGCCACGTGTCGACTGAAGTGAAGGGGACGATGGGGTATATGGATCCGGAGAGCTTCTCCGTAGGCCACGTCTCGGAGACCGCCGACGTGTACAGCTTCGGCGTTGTGCTCCTCGAGCTCGTCACCGGGATGAAGGCTGTAGTCCTCACGCCGTCCGGCGGCGCCGAGTCGATCGTTCACGCCGCTCGGAATGCGGTTACCGACAGCGATTTGGAGTCGATCGTCGACCAACGGCTTGGCTCGTCGTGGGATCGGCCAACGGTAACGGCGGTGTTCGAGCTGGCGCGGCGCTGCGTCAAGCAGTACAAGCAGGATCGGCCGGCTATGGCGGAAGTGCTCGTTGAACTAAGAGGGTTGATAACTGATCTCGACGTGAGGAGCCTCGGCGGAAGCTTCGAGGCGTCGCCGTCGGCTCCATCGACGACGGCAACTTCGGGGGAGCCAACGTGGATGTCGGAGGAGAGTCAGTCAGAAATGGTGTAAGCCACCTTATGATCTGTTTTGATGGACGAAATTAAAAAATTTAACGGCACAAAATGTATCATATTTATTCGAAATTGTAAGGCATTAAAAGATTATTCTTTTTTTTCTTCTTGTTGACAGCTTCAATGGTTAAAAATTAAAATGATAGAGAGATTTGTTAGTTTTACATTGTTAAAAAATCATATCATAAGATAGTAGAAACTCTTACGTAAATCTAAAAAGAAAATTTTATATGATTTAGCTCAATTAAAATATATATATTTTTTATATTAGTTGGAGATTATAATAATCCATCTTTTTCGTTGATTGAGAAATAATTATGAGGATAAACTATAGGGGTTTCTCTTATAAGAGAGATTATTACGTGCAGAGTCAGGACGTATTCGGAAATCAATCCAGATGTGTCACATTATCCAATATGTTATGTGTTGGATGATGTGTTGTGTCCGGATTGACCTTCGAAAGAGTCTGAAAACCGCACATAATAATTTTTACTCTTACAAAAGGATGATGATTCGCGGTGTCAATTTGGGTCAATGAGTCAGGTTCAGGTCGAACCCGGAATTTTTTGGGTCAACCCGAACCCGACTCGACACAAATGACCCAAAGTTGACCTAAAATTGTTAGTTTTCGGGTAAAAAATCGGATCAATATTCGATTTTGGGTCAAAATAGGGTCAAAACGGGTCAATCTCAGGTTTCCGAGTCAAATAGGAGTTTCCGTTTCAATTTCGGCAACGATATTGGCTATGCTAATCATTCATGCATCTCATTTGTATTGGTGGATTCTAAGGGCAAATAGAAATTTTTTTGGACATCTTAGTTTCTCAAAGAACTTTAAATTGAGATGATGTTCTTTTTTACCATAAGCACCGAGCACGTGAAATTCAGATAATATTTAAACCCTTAATAAGTCATGAGAAAATTTCATTTATATTTCTAAATGCTTGATTTAGGCCCATTTAACCTCTAATCCAATTTTTTCCCCTTTTTTTTTTTTGGTTAATCAAACACAGTTTACATTTATTAAAACAAGGATTAAATGAACACATAATTAATTTTTGAATATTTGGCCTAAATATCTGAGTGCTTTAAGTTTGAAAAATTTCATCAAATTATTGCTTGGCTAAACGAAAATAAAAAAGGATTTTTACATACATAACATTTAAAACTATTGAAAATACATATTTAACACCTAAACTTCTATATTTACTAATATACCACCTAAACCCCCTATTTTAATCAATTCTAACATTCCGTTTAAACCTTCCATAAAAAACAACTATCAACGACTGTCTTCCCCGTCAATGGCATCCTTTCACAGTGAATACAAATATCTCATCGCTTCAATGGATGTTAGAATAGAAGAAAAAGGGGATTTTAGGTGGTATATTAGTAAATATAGAAGTTTAGGTGTTAAATATGTATTTTTAATAGTTTTAGGTGTTATGTATGTAAAAATCCAAAAAAGGTATTGTTAAAAATTTTAAGGCAAGATCATTCTTTGGATGTCAATATAGATCAAGACTTAGGGTTCATTTGGAACAATATTTTTATCACTTTCTAAAGCAATTTTTTAGTACAAAAAGTTTTTAATTCTAAAAGTTTTTGCACTAAAATGTTGTTTTAGAAAGTAGTAAAAAGTTGTCCCAAACGAAGCCGTAGGATTATGAACTAGGCTTTTCCAATAATTTCACTTTTTATTAGAGTTGACATTTTTTTTTAATAAAATTTGATGAAAAGCTTAACTTAAAATTATAAGAAAATTTTAAGAACTAAAATTTAGGCTTGTGGTCATAATCGTCTACGAACAACCAGCGGATGCCTTAGCTAGGTGGGGATGACCATTAGGGCTGTTAAAATCAGGTCTCGGGTCAGGTCCAACCTTGAACTGACCCGACCTGACCTAACTCGAACCTGACCCGCTTTTTTCAAACGGGTCACTTTCTTAGACACGAACTCAACTCGCTTTGAACCTGGGTCAACCCGACATGACCCACCAAACCCATCATCTTCTTTACCTCATATCCAACAAAAATAACGAGATGGAGGCGATGAAATGGCAGCTGGAGAACGGGACGGCAACAATGACAAAGGGCAGTCGACGAGATTGCTTGTTTAACTTTATATCAACTAGATGATGAAACAGATACAACGACTAGAAGCAGAACGGGACGGCGGCAGTGCTCAGGTGTACTTAGCGGCACCAACCAGGTATGCTAGCTCGGGTGGGACGGCGACAGTGGCTAAAAGCAGGACAGGATGGCGATAGCGCATAGATGCACGCAGCTGCACTGGCCAGGCAAGGCAGCAGATAGGACGATGACAGCGACACTGTCTAGGCGGCCATGAAGCCAATGCGGATGGGACAAAGATAGTGGCATCGGCCACTGACACTCGATGATATGTCATCACATCAGACAAGGTTACTCGATGAGACATAGGCAGCATGGACGAAACAACGACAACATCATAGGACAATGCGGACATGACTCACTCGCGATGTTCCCGGGTTAACCTTGATTGAGTTTGGGTTTCCAAGTCAACTCAAACCAGACCCGTTTTTTCCAAACGGGTTGAATTCGATAACCTGAACCCAACTCATTTTTGAAATGAGTTGACCCTAATCAGAAGAGCAAGCCCTTGACTCACAATGCTAAATTACACTTGTAGATTTAAATTAGCAAGTAATGGAATGGCCAACCCACTTAGATTTCATTTGGGACAGCTTTCGTACTTCTTTCTAAAGTAGCTTTCTAGTACAAAAATGTTTTGCTTTAGAAATCAATAAGAAAGTTCTCTCAAAGGAAGCCTTAATCTGATCTGATCTATATAACTTGGCTCAACCCACTTCAATGGAATATATATATTTCATCATTACAATAAAAATTATTTAATAACATATCATTGCATCTAAATCATAAATAATGAATTGGTTTTTTAATATAATAGAAAAGAAGTTGTGATCCTCCTTGTCTAGTGAGCCAACTAACTCTAATAAATGCCCAGTACATCAAAGTATTTTTTTAGCTTTATCTTCACTGTTTCTTTTTATAAATGATAAGGACACAATCAAACAACAAATTAATTATTTTCCTCAACAGATTAGCTCATAAGCGTGTCATTGTCATAGTTCCCTAATGAGCTCTATGAGAGGAAAATCACATCGCTAAAATTTAAAAAATATATGTGATTATGACATTTTAAGCTTCCTTAATTATGTTATTTCTATTAAAAAAATCATGATAATATTTTTGTAAGGATTAAATTTATGGATCTTTATTTTAGAAACCAAAGTCAATTTCACTTAATGAATTAATTAATGATAATTAAATGTAACAATTTAGTATAACTATGATTTTATGTAACATTTGATTAGAAATGGCCTATGTTTTTTTTTTTTTTTTGCAATTAAGTTTGCTTATTGGCCTTAAAAATTCTCTTAATTTGAATCATTAATTCCTAAATATTCATGCAACCTTCATGTTTTGGCTTTATGTTTAAGGAGTAGACATTTTTATATAAAGGATAAGCATTCTTTTAGAGTTGTGCATTGGCCATTAAAGATCATTTTAATTCCTCAAATGCCCTCTTGGAGCTAAGAATTTTGGCATTATATAGGAGAAGGAAGATTTATGTGTGAGATAATATCTTAGCATCTGATTCATATTCTATTTTTCTTATTGTTTGAACATATGTTTAGTTGGGTTTTTAGGAATGGTGATAAATGTTCTTTCATTTGATATGTTAGTGTTGTGTCATGGAGTATTCGCGACGGTAGAGAAATATAAAGTTTAACGTATTAGCGTTGTACACAAATTTGGCATGCAATCAGATAAGAGAGAGGGTGTGTAGCATTTATGAGACAACAAGATTTAATTTTTACGTGGAAAACCCCTGGAAAAAAAAAACCACGGGGCCTAGCCCAATTTGAATGAATCCACTAGCATTACAGTTGATTAGAAATGAGGCTCTTCTTTGGGGGAAGACCTTCGCTTGATGCACATCTTATACAGTACATTACATGATAAGAATACAAAGAATCAATGCTTATGTGTTTGTTTGGTCTGAAAGACTGTAGTCCGCGGGCGATGTAAGTCAGAAGGACCGTAGTCGGCGGGCGACAAAGGTCGGAAAGACTGTAGTCGGCGGGCGACGGAAGTCAGCAGGACCGTTGTCTAACTGCGAAGGTAAGAATGATGGCGTCAGGAAGACATCTAGTAATTGACATAAATCCAGCATCAAATAGATGTCCGGCGAAAGTCCGACAATAGGAAGAAGTCCGGCGTCTGGTAGAAACTTGGCGATGAGCGAAGATCCAGTGTAGGGTAGAAGTTCAACGTCAGTTGGAGGCCGAGGAGAACTCCGGCATTCGATGGTATTCGGGCAGAATTCCGGCGTCACTTGGAGTTCGGGTGAAACTCTGGCGTCACTTGGAGGTCGGGCAGAATTCCAGCGTCACTTGGAAGTCGGGCGGAATTCCGGCGTCACTTGGGCGGAGTTTCAGCATCGGTCGGAACTCCGGCGGTGGTCGATGAGGAGTTTCTTCACTCCTATCATTCTCTTCTTCTTCTCTTGCTTCTTGCCTTTGATTCGAACCCATTAGGGCTCGGATTGAGCTAAATTTGGTGTCTTTGGGTTCGTATTTCCAAGACGATCAATTCGACTGTAAGTTTGCTGAAATCGAAGTTTAGATGATCCCAAAATTAATTTTTGAAGTTTCCAACTTGATTTTTGTCTCAAGAATTTGAGCTCGATCAAGATAATTTTTGGAGGACATATCAGTTAGAATTATTGTTTATCTATATTTTTTTAATGATGATAATTGATCTTTCATTTAAATGTTTGGGTTATTTTCTTTTGTTTCTTTCATATTTATTTTGTGAGATATCATTTCCAAAGACTGATATCATTTATGACATCTTTTGACGTCCTATTTACAAAATATGTTATAATAGCATCTGTTTAAGATTGAAAACCACAAAATTAGAGATCAAGAAGGTTATATTTTTCATACGAAGTTTTGATTTGTAACGATGGATTGGCTGTCATAATTCATACAGTACAAACATTTTTTTATGTTTTTTTTTTTTTTTTTTTTTTTTGTATGGAGAATATCGTCTCCCGCACATTTGCGATAAAAAGTGGCGACTATTAAGACACAAAATTTAGTGGTGATTTGGTGCAAATTGATGATAGCTCACTTATTACTTATTTGATATAAACTTTATGGTTAAAAGCAAAAAAATAAAAGATTGAGATGAATTTAAGATATTGAAACTAATAAAATCAAGTTGTTTGCTAATCCATCATAACATCATTACAAACCTGAAGACAGGTTAAATTCCATAGCAATTTTATTACTAAGCTATTGCTAAATTGTAAGCCATTTGAAGCATTTCACTAATACCTCACTATGTCTTTATCAAGTTACTTTAAAGCTAAAAGTCTACCATAATTTAATAGTAATTTTGTATTGTAATGAACTCAATTTCTACAAATTACTTAAATTATTTATGATTAGAGAAATATTAATGAAATTATTGATGGAGATAAATAAAAGATTTTACTAATGTTGTTATATTCATCTCTTTTAATTATAAAAAAAAGGTTTATTTTGTGAGAGAAATTTAATGCTTGGAGCAAGACTTTTTGAAATTTTAATGAAGAGAGAGCAAATAAAAAAAATATATATTAATTTTAAAAATAGAGAGGAGCATGTGGAAGACAACCACTTGGAGATATAATAATGGACACAAATACAACTACTATGTATTATGGATTTATTTTTTTCTACTACTATAAGTTATAGAGCAATGTTCATTTTTTTTCCTTCATAGTTGATTAGTAATAAATAAATAAAATGGGAACCACAACCTTAAATTGTTTGTTGCATGTGTAAATTCTTTGAATTGGATGCATGCTATTTTAGGAGACTATGGCTTCGTTTGAGACTACGTTTTTATTGATTTTTCAAAAAGAGTTAAGTGAAAAACATAAGAATAAAATTTTTATATTAAAAAAAATAATTTAAGAAGCAGTAAGAAAGTCATACAAAATGAAGCCTAGGGATGTCAATTTCGGGTCACGGGTCAGGTCGAACCCGAAACTGACACGGCACCAATCGGGTCAACCTGAACTCGACCCGTTTTTGCAAACGGGTCGATTTCCTGGACCCGAACTCGACCCACTTCGGGTCAACCCAACACGACCCGTTATCCATTGCGGGCAGCGGCGCGGGTTCGCACTTCGCAGCGGGACGCGGTGGGTTCGGCGGTTTGCAGCAGGACCCGGTGTGGCGGGGCAGGCGGCAGCGGCGCGGCGGGCCGGTGCCAGTGGCGCAGCGGACGAGCCGGCAATTCCGCGCCGGCAAGCGAGTAGCGGCGCCGTGGGCAGACGCAACGCGCGACTGCGACTCGCGAAGCGACGAGTGGTCAGGCGCACTCGGACTCTGTGCGGGCAACCTCGGTCAGGCCCGATCAGGGTGGGCAACGGGTCATTCTGGGTCATTACCGGGTTTTCGGGTCAACCCGAACCTGTCTTGAGTTTGCAAACCGTTCGAAAACCTTAACCTGAACCCGACCTGGTTCGGGTTCGGGTCAACACGAACCCGAAATTTCCAGGTCGGGTTTTCGGGTCGTGTCCAATATTGACACATCTGATGAAGCCTATGTCAAATCAAAAGATCTTAGCATTTTGATATATCTTATTTAAAAGATTTAAGCAACTCTTATTTCAGTTCTCACACTAAAAGAGTCATCAACTATATGCAGGGGATACCTAAATCACAATTTCCTCACATCTACATCATAGTAAATTTTATAACTTTCGAATTAACTTTGAGATAAGTGAAACACATAAGAATATAGTTTAATCAATCAATATACTCATTTCATTCATCCCAAAGATAATATATAAAAAAAAAAACTATAAAAATATATCATTATAATAAATATTTTAAGGACTTCATGACCCCAATTTGTTCTTATTCTCCTCTTCAAGGTTGATAGCTTCCTCTTCTTATCCTTTTTATTTATTTTTTAATATGATTATGACAGTTAAGGATTGTTTACAATGCTCACGTTTTATAATTTCATGATATGATAAAGTGATGGAGATGGCCAAAAGCTCTCGATCATGGCATGATTGTAATGGAGGCTTCAAGATTTCATAAGGGAGAAAAAATAATAGAAAATTGCTTCTCAATTTCTTAGGAAGGCTAAATCAAGAAGGGAGACTTTTGCATGCCTTTAATACCACCCCCATACAATATAATATAATGGATTATAAATATTTTAATATTATTTTTTGCTTTCTCTTACATAATTGGATTATCATGAATGAGGGATGCTCTCCTGCACATTTCTTGTCGTGTTAAAAAATTTTAATAGAAAAAAATTAATGATGAAAAAAATAATGTTTTATTAATTTTAATGAAAAAGTGTACATTAAAAAATAATAATTATATTTTTGTTATTTGATTTTTTTGAGAAATTGTGATTATATTTAAAAATTTTATACTATATATTAATTTATAATTTTTATCCAAATATATAATAGAATATAATAAAGTCAAATTAGGAGCATCATGGGATTTTGGGCTTTCCATGAGTAAAATAAAATTTGGTTGCCAGCAAAGCTTCAACGCCTATAGATTATTTGGTCTCCATTTAGTTCATATTATAGACAATTAAATAAAAAATTAAAAAAAAATTCTTATTTATTGAACTCTCAAATTAAAATCACAATTAGATTATTTATCTCTCTTAAGATGTAAATAAGTCAAACCAAGTGGTGAACCAGTTCAAATTCAACTCAATAAATGGCTCATGAGTCAATCTCAATCAAGTAACCCAGCTCAGCAGCTCATAAGCTAGCTCATTTAAAAATATATATATTAATATTAAATACAATAAAAATAGATGTATAAATTTTATAAGATTAGCATAAAGTTTTTTAAAATATTTAACAGTTATTTTATCTTTCTTATTTCAAATGAATTCTTATTATTTTTATTTTTTTAATAATCTTATTATAATAATTACTTGAAGTGAAATAGAAATCAATTTTATATAACTTTATTATTCTTTTTTTTTTTTGGACATTTAGGCCATTTAAGGCAAACTCACACACACAACGCATACACATAGACTCGAACCCTGGACCTCTTAGTTGGAAGCCTAAGCTCTCAACCAATAGGCCAAGGAGAGTTAGTGTACTTTATTATTCTTCATGTAACGAATGTGGAGGCGACTTTCACCATATCTTCTATGTTTCTCCACTACTTTCTCTCTCTTCCTAAAACTTCTAATTAAATAAAAAAAAAAGTGAAAACAACTGAACTACAATTTGATAATGATATATTTTAATTTTTTTATAATTTATTTAGAGAGAGAGAGAGAGAGTGAGAGAGGGAGAGAGATGCATGCAGAGTTAAAGATATAAAAAAATTTGACAACATAAAAGAAGCAAAAAATGTTCTATCACAGAAGCTCACACTCCCCACCAAGCCAAACAAAAAGTATTTTACACAAGATTTTACTTCATAAATCAAACCAAGCAACTCCAAACAATCATTAAACCAATATCCTTATCCTTCTATTACAAGCTTTAAACTTATGACAGCAATAATAGCCATTTAGCAGACTACAACTAACAAGATATAGGCTTGCCACTTATTTCAAGGCTTAACAAAAGACTAAAACCAGAAGCTTATCAAGGAACAGAAAGACAAACAACAACACACTTAATTTCTCCATCTTTACAAAACAACTAATGATCTGAAACTGAGCATAGCCAATCATGACTTGCCAAATGACAATGCATTATGGAATGCCGATCCCATGTCGGTCATTATATCATCATTGTTAGCCTCATCCCAAGTAGATCGAGTCGGCTTTATCAATCCCATATTGGTCATGACAAAATTGCAAATCTTTTGCCTCACATGCTCAATCTTTTCCACTAGAATTTCATCTTCAGATTTACTTAAAACCATATCTATCCAATCACTAACTCGCTTCAAGTGAAACACAACCGCAGCAACTCTACTATTGTCATTCAAAAAACCTTCTTCATTACCTTTTTTGTGCTCACCAAATATGAAAAACCCGACACTTATGGCTCCCTCAACAAACTTTAGAAACCAAATTTGCATTTCATTTTTAAGTGCTTCTGCAAGGTTCAGTGTTTGCACAACATCTTGTCCTCTAGTCCAAAAGTTAGTAGCAGAACAAGTAGCTGATACTTTTGTTTGACTTTTAGCATTTGTTCCAACAGAAATCCTTTTAGATATGTTTGATTTTGGATAATCTCCACATGGAATTGCTATTTTTTCGGAGTCTTTTTGCTTTGTGTGGCTATCAATGGTGTAGTTTATCAAATTCAGAACTCCAAGGTCTGTTGTCAGTGCTGCTTCAACCCAGATGGAAGTTGATTTGGCTCGATTGATGGAAAGCGAATCAACGGGCAAATTACATGTGCGGCTAGCAACAAGAGAAGCAACTATTGAAGTCTCCTTCATAACATCATCATAGATGGATAAGAAAGTGTTGATTGTTCGTAGAAGATTTCCCTTCTTTGATGCCAAGCAGAGTTCAGAGAACATACTACGAAGGTAAATGACAAGGCTTCGAATTAGACGTCTTAGAGATTGAGAAATAGTACAAAACATTTAAAATATATAAGCAATCCGTTACCTTAGACTCCTAATAATCGATTCTGTAGCCAAAGCCTCTTCTAAAGCCTCAGCTGCAGCAATGGAAGCAGTATTTCTCCTTTCAAAAGCCTCCTGCAATTTACATATCAGTTAAGGGGAGATGCCTTGAAAAAATGAAAAAAGATTGATAAATGGCAAGATCATGTCCATATGACCTTACTGTATATGGAAACTTGTTTGTATCTTTCTAAGACACTTTTTTAGAGAAAAGGCTATCTTTCTAGGAATACAAGCAAAGGTTCTTAAGGCAGAGCCATAAATAAATTTCATTACCTTTCCAAGTCTCTCAAGGTTCTGAGAGACACCATCCAACGGAATGCTTCCATCTGTCCATTTTCGATCATAGAATGCACACTTCGGTGCCGTGGGATTAGCATTCTCCATTACTGAACCAACAATCTTCTTGCTTGTTCTTCGCTTCACCTCCATTGATTCTTCCTCATTATGGGATTTATCCTTGGTAGCATCACAAGCCTGACAAGACGTGGCAATCTTTAATCATGTAGGCAGGTGAAATTAAATAATCAAGTCAAAATAGAATAGACGCAAAGAGTAATCTACATTCATAAAAATCCTCAAACTTAATTCAACAACAAAATGGCCAAACTAATATTTTGAGAATGCGCAATTAGAAACTTCAAAAACCTAGTACCACTTTAGCTAATATATGTTACCAGAAATAGCGCGACTCCACCTGAAAGTTATGTTTTTCTTTACCTTGAAAACTATCAGATTCATGGTTTGAGAATAACCATGAGAAAAGAGAATATCACACCAACACTCACAGGTCAACCTCTCAGATGCAAATCAAAATAGGAAGAAAATAAAACGATGCTATATTTTGAAAAGAAATCTGACTCGTAATAAACAAGCTCTTGCATCCATCCTACCAACAAACCATTAGCTTAAGAATTCTTTCATATTTACTCAGGTGGATCCTATTACGATCATAAGAAAATGAATTGATAAAATTCTATGGTCATAATGTTGTTTTCCCAAGAATCACAGAAGGAGATAGGAGTAAATATGCTTCGCCAAGTGTACTCATTGTTGGAACCTGTAAAGTGTAGAGATGAGCATGAGTATTTAGTAGATGTATCAAAAAAGATGAGAAGAATGCCCAAAAAATGTCAAAGTAGCTTATTTTGTGGAAATACTATTTCATAAAAAGTGAATGGCCCATGATAGTAGGGTACCTCATAAATGATTTTGCAATGCCTTTTTGTTATCTCAAAGGTTTCCCATAACTTGCAAAATTAGTTGAGGAAATTGCAAAAAAAAAAAAAGTTGAGGAAATTGTATTAATTTACACAGGAAATAAATTTCTGATTTGCAATATGAAATTAAACCTTTTAAATTGGTAGATAAAATTGAACTCTCTCTACTGAGCAAATTCCATAAATTTTTAAGCAGATCCTCCCTAAACTTGGGAGAAAAGTATTCTCACAAAAACAGTATTTTAAAAGGAACAAATTGACTGTTCATGAGGTAACTTCTTGTTAATCAACTGCCACATCAAGGGGCAACTCCCGCATATGTGGCAAATCTACTAATGGACCTTCCAAATAGTGACCCACCTAAATAATTCGCCGATAAATAAGTTATTTGCCTGGATGGTTTCCCCATCAATTACCTTTAAGGATGATAGGGCACATTTTCCCTACACAAAAAACAATATAATTTTTTAATAATTTGGAGTACCCCTCAAAAGGATTTAGGAGGGGGAGAAAATTTCAGACGTGACAACACTTGTCAATAAATGATTGGATGATAAAAATATCATCTAAGGTTTGTATGACAATTTTGTTGTTCAAGGCTTCAACGACAACAATGTTAAGTCGGACAATAATTTTCTTTTCAAAGCTTAAGTTTTGAATGACAAATTTGCAGTCCAAGGTCTTCTTTGTTTGTCATCCCTAAAATTTTTTGTTCTATAATGTCTTTCTTGAGTGCACTTAATGCCCTCAGACCTCAGGTCATTATCATTATCAATCATCATGATATCATCAAAATCTATCTGCTGAAAGAATTTAACCAATTGAAGAAGTTGAATATAAGAGTAAAATTTCAGTCGAAAAGGCAAGGGTGGAAGAAGCCGCATAGAACATGATAGAAAAAAGTATATAAATATAGGTATTACATAACATTGCAATGCCTAAATTGCATAATTTCAGTTGTTACAATATATAATTACTTCAACTCAGGTATCAAAGGAAAAGGATGTTTTGTCCTTTACTAGGTTATGTTAGAAAAAAATCATAATATTGCTTGATCTTTGGATAGTGTTTACAGAAGGATTTTTTCTTCTTCCCAGAAGGCAATCTTCTCGTGATGAACAAGGCAAAACACTCTTAAGGACTTTAGTCTTAACTAAGTACATCTCAAGGGTATGCCCCTACAATTTGTTGACACAATGGCCCATCAAATATAGGATCATCATCTTTATGGTACGTGGTTTCATTTAGATTGTGAAAGCATATTTGCAGTTCATGACGTCCAACTTTATAGCAAGTAATTTGTGTGCTTAGCATGGACATTATGCCACCTCATGGAATTAAGAAATGGCAAACTTGGATATGTATTTGTGAGCATTTTTTGCTTTTATAGACTTGAGAAGATAATCATCATGCTCATTTGTCCATTAGTGTTAGTGAAACCAACAAGTGTCACTGTCATTCACTATATTTTCATGATCCAATACTAACTCAGGTGAACACCATAAAATGATGATTTAGTGATAGAATGGGGTTGTGCTCAAACCCAATGACGTCCTCTAAGAAAAGGATAAAGCATAAGTCAATGGAATAGTTAAATGACTATGCTCTTCATGATCACTACTACAAGAAGTGGAGTCCTGCATGCTCTTGTTGATATCATTAAAAAAATGCTATAATTTCCTCAACTATAAGTTGCATGTCACTCGCATCCTAGCCTCCCAATTAAAAAAAAATGAAAAAACAACTTGATTATGATGTGAAAAAAATGTGAAAAAACAACTCGATTATGATGAATTGATTTTTCTACATTAACAAGAAAAAATTATTTGATTGAATTGTTGAGTTCTTAATTATGTATTAAAGAATATCTCACGGCATAACAATGCTTATTAATGCAACAATACATCAAGCTTAAAGGGATCCACCAAATCATAACACCATGGAGCATCATGGAGGATCACACCATGTGGGCCATTACATAGTTTTAGGAAAAGAAATTAGAATTGGTTTTGGCCTTATTTCAAGTGCTCCATTCTAGCATATAAGAGTATTATTCTCTAAGGCTCTTCCTCTTGAAATTTCTACGACTAAAGAAGGGGGGTTTTTTCCCCTTTGGTGCATAGGGTATGCTCAAGCTTTTAAGAAAAATGCTCAAGCTAATTCCTTTGATGATCGAGTGGATAGAGGAGAATAGAAGATCATAGTTAAGTATATGTTAGTGTTTTTCCTTTTGTGAAATCCGACAACTAGAATAGGTCCCAATTACACTAAAATAGTCCTTCGTTATTCTCTTGTTCTGGCGGATGAGTATTTAACTAGATTAGAAGGTCAACCATAATTTTTGTAATTCCAATGAACATTGTTAATAGGATAAAGTATTTACAATTCAAGGTAAAGCCATTCCAAGGTAAAGCCATTCCGGGGATTGGCTTTACCTTGGATTGTGGTTGTCTTATTTATGAGAGATAGGCGAACCTGAGTTTTAGGCGAGGACAGTGAGAGTTCCTATGTTTTATATAACCATTGTGGTTTCTTATTTAATATATTGAATCATCTCCTCTTTTGTCAATGTAGGCATGTTTAGTCAAATCACATAAATTTTGGTATCTCCTTTGTGTGCTTAATCTTTTTTTATATCACTTTGGAATTCATCATGTTTGTTTAAGCTTTTGAATAAAACTTTGATGCTCTTTGAGATGGGCAATTGTATTCATATAATAATTTGAGAATATTCAGTAGAAACTTCAAAAAGTTTAAGAAACAACATTATTTGTAGAGAAAGATAGAATAACACTGAAATTTAGGATACCCTTTTCAATGAAAAACACCAGCTTCAAGCTTTGAGAATAATTGAGAAAATGAAGATATCACCAATGCCCTATTCAACTTCTGAGATGCAAACCAGAATTAAAATAAAATAAATTGATGCCACAATATTAAAAGAAAAATGACTGTAAATCCTAAAAATTATTTTCTATACAAGAAGTCAAAGCCTGCAAGAAGTGTAGGGAATGATAGAGAATAATAAGAGCACCATTTTACACACTATTGGTGGTGAACTTGCCATTAGAAATTAACAAATGTGTGCATTCACCCTAAATGTCAACCATTGTTTTTATTAGCTCAGGTGACTGCCTTTGTGATCATAAGGCATTGTCTTGATTAACTTCTAAGTCAATAATTTTATTGTCACAACGTAGTGAAGTGATGGAATGAAACATCAAACTTATTGCAACATTCAAGAACCACAGAAGGAAATGGGCGTTCAAATGCATCGCAAAACTGTAGAAATTGTTGTATCTTGTGAAACTTGATTGGGGAGCATAGTAGATGCGCCAAATAAGTTGGGGAGACGCCAAAAATTATGTTTTGCAAGTTTTTGTTTCCTCAGAAGACTACAATAAATTACACAAAATTAGGAGATAAATTACATTAATCATTGTTCAAAACATTTGCACAACAATTTGAAACCTTAGCACATGAACTAATTTTCTGATTTGCAAAGGATAACTAAATGTATTAAATTGACTGTAAATGAATTTGAAATTCTCTGTAACGAGCAACTTCATAACCTAACCCAGAAACATATTACAGGTACCGTTTTTGAAACAGGGTACACTTGAGATATCCTCGTTTTTTTAATCCACTTTCATTTATTTTACAATTTCACATTAATGTAGTTCTTGCCTTTCAAGGAATACAAAGCTACATTTATCATTCTTTTCGCCAAATCTGATTAAACATTCACAGTTAACCAAATCATTTGTATTTAAAAAAGAAAACTTCGGGCAACAACAAAAAATGGTACATTCTGCGTAAACAAAAAAGAAAATTCAGCTAGAAAATAAAGTCATTTGTTTAAGAGTAACATAAAAAATTTCTATTACCTGTGCTTTCATTGGAGCTTGTTCACGTACTTTACTCTTTGAACCTGCATTTCCCTTATTTTCAGCAGAACTATTCTCCGAACTCGACGAATTATCATCCCAGCTCTTCCTCACCGATCTCCCAGACATCATAAGTGCATCAGAAACCTTGGTGATCCCGGCCACCACTATCCCTACCTTCCTCTTGCCCCCACCATCCCCAGTCGCAGGCGAGAACTTCATCCCTCCCGACAACCTCCGCCCACCTGGCGACGCCACGGCTTTCCTTCCAATTGGCGACGCCACCGCCGTCTTCCTCCCAACCGGCGAAGGCTGCCGGTACCTCGAAGGCACTACAATCGCGGGCTCCCTCGCAACTTTCCTATTCTCCTCCCTCGCCGCTACCAGGCTCGGCACCTCGCACTTGGACGGCACCGGCGACGGCGCCCTAGAACCAACCCTGCTTCCTTGCTTTTCTGGAACCGGTGATGGATTCCGAGAAGCAGGGGAGGAAAACCTGCGCTTGGGCTTGGAGACAGATGAAGTGGTACCAGACGAAAAGCTGTTTGACGCGGCGTTAAGGACATTTTCTTTTGGAGCAAAGACTGCGCGCGGCTTGACTGTGGCAGCGGCAGAAGAAGGAGAAGCTGGCTGGATAACGAAGCCTGGGGCATGAGAAGGGGTGGAAAGGGCGATAAGGGGTTCCGGCGAGCCAATAAATGGGTGTTGACGAGACGAGGAAATCGGGCGGAGGCCCAAAGCACGGGGTACAGGGAGATCGAAATGCAAGCGATCAAGGTGGACGAGCTGGCCGAGCTGAGGGCGGTTAGAGACAATGACATCAGCGTCCTGATCGGATAGGGAGACATAGGTGGAGTGGAGGGAATCAGAGAGTTGGAGGTAAAAGCCATGGGAAGACCAGAGATCGTCGGAGGGAGCGGGGACGATGCCGGTGACTTGAAGAACAGCAGACCGGTGCTCGCCGAAGGGCTTTGAGTCGGAGTTCATGGATTGAAGGAGCTTGAGGAGCACGCCGGCGGTGAGGGTAGCCATTGCAGCGTCGATTCGTGGGGAGGGAGGGGAGAAAGAGCTTCGGAAATTTGGTGAGTTCCGCGAGTGAGGCACGTGAACCACTGAGGATTCAAATTTCAAAATGCCCGACGGTTTAAAGATTCCATCGCCTTATTGTGTACAATACGCTCACCAAAACTTTCACCCACTGATGTGTCTGTATGAGACAAAATCGTTATGAGAATGAACTTATTTTTATTACTTTTATTGATATTTGAATTTCGATGTGTACTTTTAAGGAATTAAAAAATAATTATCTATACATATTGAGGTTAAAAATTAATAAAGCCAAATACAAAGAAATTAATATTTTTATTTTATTTCATTTTATTTTATTATTTTAAAATAAAATTTTGAAGATCAATGTTAGGTGTTGTTTGGTTTGTGCATTATACGAGTAAGTATTTCAAATGCAGGAGCATTGAAAATATTGAATTTTGATATGAAGTAAAAGGGATGTAGAGTAAAATTTTGAAGTTAATGGAATTCATATTTTATTTCAAATTTATAGTATTTGGAATTCCTTATATTTGAGTGACTTCTAAATGCACTGCAAACTCACCACCATTGCCACCGTCGGCCGCCACCTCCACCAACCGCTTGATCACCCCTAGCCACCCGACCATTTCCCACCACCTAACCACCGCTAGCCATTGGCCCACCGCTAGCTGTCGACCACCTGCTGATCATCGCAACCAATGTCGTCCACCTCTGATCATAATTTTTTGTCATTTACATTACATTTATTTTACTTAAAATCAAACCCAAAAAATGTAATCTTATGCTTTTCTTTTATAATCATGCAAACAACTCCAAAGTATTCTTTTTTACATTGCATATCTTTTTTAGGCAACCAAACATCCCATTGGTGTCTAAAGGTTTTCGTTTAAATATATCAAAAACCGAATATATGAACTATAATTTTAATATAGTAATAGATCTCATGGTAGATTTGTGACATTGAGTAATCAAGTCATTAAAATGGCTACACATTTTAGATATCTTAGGTTTCTTATTCAAAGTGACGGTGAAATAGATGAGGATATTATTTGTTGAATTCAAGTTGAATGATTGAAGTAGTTGAATGCATCGCACCTGCTGTGTAATAGAAAAATACATCTCAAACTTAATGAAAAATTTTTATAAGATGATAGTGAGACGTTAAATTCTTTATATCACAAAATATTGCCATTAAAAAAGAAGCATAAAATTAAATTAAGCGTTGTAGAGATGATGATGCTCATGTGGATGAGTGACTTTAAAATTAGAGTCAAAATGTGAAATGAGTATATACATGAAAAGATTAGAGTAACTCCAATGGCAAATAAGATTAGAGAGAGTTACCTTAGATTGTTTGGTCACATAAAAATTTCAAACCTTCTGATGACCTGTTTAGGAGTGTAAATGTATTAAATATGGCCAATCTTAAGAGAGGTAAAGGCAGATCTAAAAAAGCTTAGTTAGAAAGTATTATAAATAACATTTTTTGTTAGATTTAAATGAGAATTATAATAAGCGGGTTGAGAATAGGTACAATGAACTTATAAAAATCATCTTGATCAGTAGTTTTAAATGTATCATATGACAAATAAAACTAGGAAGTAAATTTATTTATAAACTTAGAAAATATTATTGATAGCCAGAAAAGAAAAACAACAAATTTTAATTATAAAAAATATAATTGAATAATTTGTGAATTTATAGTAATATAAGCTTAACAAAAAAATGGTATGTAAAAACTAAATAAAAATAAATTAATATTTTAAATATTGAAAATTTTATGAAGAAATAGAAAATGATAAGATAAATAAAATAATTAGAAAAATGTAAGCACACTTTTAGTGAGCAGAAAATAATCTTATCATTAAAATAAATTAATGCTTCTACTGTATTTAATTTTCGCTTATAAATCATACATAATTATTGATAGTTACAAAAAATTTCAATTGTTTATATCCATTGAGTAAACTATATCGAATTAATCGACCAGCTCAAATGGTGAACCGGCCTTCGACCAGTTCAATCCACATTCAAACTGATTTTGTATTGTATTTATTTTTTTAATTAAGTTTAATTAAATTTAAATATGTGTTAGTATTTTAAGTTTTCGTTTGGGACAGCTTTTTTACTGCTTCTTAAAGCAACTTTTTGATAAGGAAAATTGATACATACTTGAGCTTATGTATAAACCGGCTCAAGTATTAAAAAAAAAAAACAAAAATAAATAAATAAATAAAATTTTTTAAAAAAATGTATAAGCCGGCTCACTTATTGTGTGGCTGCTCCACTTACACTGCCTTTTCCTGTATGATTTGATTCTCATCATATGATTCCCGCTGTAGCATCAGGACGGTTGGTCTCTAACCAACCGCTCAATATATACTCATGTATTATATGAGGAAATGAGATACAGATGAACAGTAAAATTTCAGCGCTCACGTCCTTAACCTCTTTATTTCTTCTTGCTCTCTATTTTGAATCAATGCAGATAGTTGTTGTTCAAATCAACATGGTATCAGAGCGCTAGGTTTCTTTTTTCCTTTCGCCATGGCTACTTCAGCAACTTCCTCACCATCTGCTACATCGGATGAAGTCATCGCGTCCCTGAATGTCAGTATTCCCCCTCAACTCAATTTTTTTATGGCAAACATCAAGACCATGGTGACAGTTCAGCTGACCACCAATAATCATCTAATATGGAAATCTCAACTCCTAAAGTTGTTTGCTGCTAACAACTATGAAGGCCGCCTTACCGGCACCATTGCCAAACCTCCAAATCATATTCTTTCCTCTGATGGTTCAGTCAGTATAAACCCTCTTTTTACAACGTGGATGCTCATTGATTAACACCTAGGATCGGCCATTTACTCCACATTCTCTACTTATTACCATATATACTCAACCTTGAATCCACACATCAAATTTGGACAACTCTAGAACTCCGACTGCTGTCCACACACCAATCTAGACTTCTCTAACTCAAGAATGAGTTGCATTAGCTACAACTCGGAGATAAAATGATGTTCCAGTACCTTACTGATATCAAAGCCAAGGTCGATGCCATAGCAGCTGCTGGCTCCTCCATTGGCACTGAAGACATTATACTTTATATGCTCAATGGTCTCCCATCCACCTATCAGTCATTTAAAACTATTATTCGCAATCAGCTGCAATCAATCACACTGGATGACTTCTACGCTTTTCTATGTAGTGAAGAACTTCACATTTCATCTGATACTGGTCGAGAGATTTCTACAACTCCTACAACAAACTCCAACTATGTTTTAATCGCAATTCATGGATCTTTTTGTGGAAGATCATCTTTCACATCCAACTATCGTGGTCGTCAATCCCCTGGTCGTGGCTCTACTCAATCTGCAGTAGGACGCACTTATGTTGCTCGTGGAGGACGTCGAACTTGTCCAGCCATAAAATGTTTGATTTGAGGGAAATATGGGCACTACCATCGTGTGCTGGTACAAACATGATTCTGCTTACAATACAACACCACAAGCCTATGTTACAACTGATACTTCACAAATTGTTGATTGGTTTTTGGATTCAGGTGCTACTGAGCATCTCACTGCAAACCCGGCTCAATTACAAAATACACATCCATATAATGGATCATCTCAAGTTCAAGTAGGTAATGGCTAGCAACTTCCTATAGCCAATACAAGTCAAGGTTTGCTCCCCACTCCGCTCTATAAGCTTCATTTACCCAAAATTCTTAATGTACCCAACCTCTCCCACAATTTGCTTTCTACACAAGCTTACTAATGACAATTCTTGTTTTGTTCTTCTTGATGCTCATGGTTTTGCTATCAAGGATTCTCGGACCAACAAGCTACTTCTCCAAGGACCCAATCATCTTGGTCTCTACCCAATTAAGCTTCATCATTCTCAATCGCTGCCTTCTTCCACTACGGCATTAGTTGCTCTTCCTCATTCAAAGTCTCTATGGCATCAACGACTTGGGCGTCCATCCATTTTCCACCCAACGACTTTTATCTATCGCGTTACCTATTAGTTCTAGTTCTGCGTCTACTCTTTGTAATGCTTGTGATAAAGCTAAATGTATTAGGTTATCTTTTTATTTGTCTAGCTCTATGTCTACACAATGCTTAGAACTCATCCATAGTGATGTATGGGGTCCTTCCCCCACTTTATTAATGCAATCTTATCGTTTCTATGTTATCTTTATTGACGACTATAGTCACTATTCTTGGTTGTATCCTCTTCATCATAAATCAGATGTATTCTCCAAATTTTTGCACTTACAAAATCTTATGGAAAAACAATTTAAAAACTCTATAAAAACATTACGTACTAACGGAGGAGGTGAATATCTAAATAAACAATTTTCAAACAAATTTACTCAATTGTGGTATCATTCATCAACTATCCTGCCCTTACACTCCCCAACAAAATGGGGCCGCCGAACATAAGCATAGATATCTACTTGAAACAATGTGGGCATTGCTCTTTAACGCCATTATACCATCAAAATTCTGGGTTGACACTCTCTTTACTGCGGTTTATCTAATTAACCGCTTACCTACCTAAACCACCCATAATATTTCACTGTATGAGCTCTTATATACAATCATTCCCCAAATTATGCTCATCCACGCGTGTTTGGATGTCTATGTTATCCATGGTTTCCTACTCAGTTGCATCACAAACTTTCTCCTCGCTCTACCCCTTGCATTTTCCTTAGTTATGCTCCTCAAGCCAAAGGTTACAAATGTCTTGATCTGAACTCAAACAAAGTCTACATCTTAAGACATGTTCACTTTCATGAAAATATTTTCCCTATTCAGACATCTTCCACTACAACCACTTGTCCTCCTACAAAACATCCTACCAACTTTCTACCATCTACTCTTGTGCCCGTCTCCTCTATAATGCCCTCAACTGATAAAACTATTCCACAAAATTCAGAACTCTCACCATCAAATGACCCTTCTCCTATGTATCACTCTGTAGATTCTATTCCCAGCACTCCCCATACTACCCAACCACCAAATACTAATTATGTTACTAGCCTTCCCACTCATACCACACTACCCAGGCATTCCATGGTTACAAGAGCACAAACAGGCAATCTTAAACCAAGACAAATACTTGACCTGCATAACATTATCATACCTACCAATCCCACGGGGTTTACGAAAGCAATCAGCACTTAGCTTGGCGAGAAGCCATGAGTAATGAAATTGAAGCTCTTCAAAAATAGGGAAAGTGGGTACTTGTTCCACCAACTTTAGATATTAATATATTAGGCTGTAAATGGATATTTAAAATAAAATTTCATGCAAATGGATCTATAGCTCGCTACAAGGCTCGACTTGTGGCTCAAGGGTTCAAGCAAGTGTATGATTTGGCTTACAATGAAACCCTTAGTCCATTAGCAAAACTTCTTACCATTCGTATCCTTTTAACTATTGCAGTGACAAACCGTTTGCCAATTCTACAATTAGATGTCTTTAATGCCTTCCTTCATGGACCTCTTCAAGAAGTTGTCTATATGAAGCAACCAGCGGGCTTCATCGATAAACTTCTTTCAAATCATATTTGTCTCTTAAAAAAAGCCATTTATGGTCTCAAACAGGCACCTCGACAGTGGTTTTTAACTTTTTCCTTGATCCTATCTTATTCAGTATGGATTTCAGTCGAGCTCTGCAGATCCATCCCTATTGTTGTTTCATTACCATTCTTTGTAACCATACATTTTAGTATTCGTTGATGATATTTTACTCACAGGAAACTCTTCGAATGAGATAGATAAGTTGTTAGTTGCCTTACAATCTCACTTCTCCATGAGAATTTTGGACTGTGTAAATCATTTCCTTAGCTTGCAAGTTACATATACTTCTACTGGTATCCATCTAGCTCAATCAAAATTTGTTTCAAATATTTTACATAAAGCAACTATGGTGGATTGCAGACCAGTTAGTACCCCTCTTCCCACCAAGCTTATTCTCAAATATATACCAGGTTCAGCATATGAACGCCTTGAACACTACCGGAAAATTACTGGTGCTCTTCAATACCTAATGATTACCTGCCCAGACCTTCTGTATGCTATTAATTATCTATGTCAGCATATGCACAGTCCACTTCAGTCGCACTATCAACTCCTCAAACGTGTTCTACGCTATGTGAAAGGCACATTATCGCTTGGGTTACCAATTCAACCTTCCTCCCTTGTGCTGACAGGCTTCGTTGATTCAGACTGGGCCACATATCACATTGATCACCATTTAATCACAGGCTACTATACCTTTCTTGACAACACGCTCATATCTTGGACTGTTAGGAAGCAATCTTCTATCGCTCGTTCATCCACAGAAGCAGAGTATATAGCATTATCCATTGTTGCATGTGATATCATTTAGCTCCATCAACTTCTGTTAGAATTTCAAATTCCTCAAACTGCACCAACCAAACTCTATTGTAAAAATGTCTCAGCTTTCGCCTTGGCGAATAATCCAATTTTTATGCCAGAACTAAGCACATTGAGAATGATGTTCACTTCATACGAGATTGTATTCGCTCTCAATACATTTCGGTGCACCATATTTGTTCTCAAGATCAACTTGCTGACCTCTTCACCAAATCTCTTAGTGTTGCTCATCATTCTCAATTAAGGAACAATATAATAATACAATCACCTATTGTTACCTTGAGGGAGGCTGATAAGGAAAACTAATACATACTTGAGCTTATGTATAAGCCGGCTCACTTATTATGTGGCTGCTCCACTTACACTGCCCTTTCCTGTACGATTTGATTCTCATTGTATGATTCCTACTGTAGCATCAGGATGGTTGGTCTCTAACCAACCGCTCAATATATACTCATGTATTATCTGAGGAAATGAGATAGATATGAACAGTAAAGTTTCAGCACTCTCATCCTTAACCTCTTTATTTCTTCTTGCTCTTTGTTTTGAATCAATGCAGGTAGCTGTCGTTCAAATCAACACTTTTTAGTGTAAAAATTTTAATTTTTATACTACAAAGCTACTTTAAGAAGCAGTAAGAAAGTCGACCCAAACAAAGCCTAAATTTCCACTATGTTATTCATCTTTTGAAAATACAATATACTATCACTTTTAAGGTTTTAGAGGAATATTTAAGAACTATGTCAATAATTTCTATTGGAATGAAGTTTCCCTTGCCATGCATATATCTATGTCCAAGTTTTTCTTCCAAAAAAAAAAAAAAAAACATTAAGAAATGACGTTCCACTAGTTACAATCCTTCGTATGCTTTTGGAAATGCTTCATTGCCAACTTTATTGCCCTTTGAACAATAATGACAACAAGTTTTTTCCCACTATGTGGAGTCAACTACATGAATCTTTTTTCTCCATTGTGATCTATTAAGAGCAAAATTTTCATTTAAATCAAATAAAAAATGTTATTTCTAATATTTTCTAAGTCCTTTTAAACCTTTATCTACCTTTCTAAAGATAAGCCGAATCTAACACATCCACTCTCCTAATTGGGTATTTGAAATTTAGGATGCAAAAGAACCAAGAGCTCCATTCATTCAACCATGCTTACAAGCAACAGCAATCAGTTTTTATGTTAACATAAAGCTGAAATTAATACATAGTTTGTTATACATAAAAGATGAAGATTGAGAAGGTAAATCAACCAACGGTTGAGTAGGAGATTCTGAAAAAGGTAGTGAGCTACTGAGTAGTACTGGTGGAGATGCACACCATAATATCAACATATGATATAGCTTATCACTTTAATCTTATCTCTTATCATCCCCCCTCAAGTTGACAATATTTTTTCGAATTGTTATCTTTTGTCTGAGTTGAGAAAATCTAGTTGAGGAGAGAGGTTTGGAGAAGATATCAACCGATTGATCTTGAGAGGAAATGTGATGAACTATAATATGCTGGAATTTGATGCAATCATAAAAAAATGGAAATCTATTTCAATTTGTTTAATGCAAGCATGAAATACCTAATCATTAGCCAATGCTAGCTTAGAGATATTATCACAAAAGAGCTTTGTTGGATGCAGTTGAGAAATTTAAATTTCAAGTAGTAGTCTTCTTAACCAAATGATATCAGTGGTAGCAGTTACTAAGGCACGATACTTCTTAACACACTAAAAAATATGTGTACTCAAATAGGCACAATAACAAGTAAAAGAACGACGATCTGTTAGATCTATAGCCCACTAGGAATAGCATATACATGTAAGGTGAGAGTTGTCCTAAATATAGGCAGCCCAAAGTTTGTTGTACCGCAAAAATATCAGAGAATTTGTTTTAGCAACTGAAAGTGGATAATAAAAGTTTTTTGCATGTGCCGGCATAAGAAATTTGTAGCAAATAGAATGTACAGAGGAGTGATAGTTAGATTATGTACACTACAGAAAAAAAATTGGTATACCGACAAAATTACATCCATCGATATCAGCGGCATCGTAATCGGCGGATATTATGCCATTAACTTAGTGGTGGATTTTCTAGCGGAAAACTCGTCGACAAGACCATCAAATTTTATAAAATCAGTGGTAATTTCCAACAAAAAATGCACCGAAAATTACTGGAGAAACTTCAAGCGGTAAATCCACCGGCTTGTTGAAACCCGACGAAATAATTTTGACAAAATTTCCAAAGAAATATTTTCAACAGTAAATCCGAGAAAAATTCGCCAGAGAAGACCCTATTTCCCTTCTGCCGTCGTCATCCTTCTCATTTCACTCCTGCTCGTTTTGATTCGCTCCAACTTACATTAGTTGTCTCCAACCAAACACCGCCTCTATCGCCTTTGCCTACACCGCTCCATCGCCCAACGTTCACCATCTCAGTCGCCAAAAATTTTCCGTAAGTTTATCTTGGTTAGCCCTTTTTTTTTGTTTAGTCATGGATGTTCTCAGTAGACATTTGTAAGAGATTGTATGAAAGTTTAATATTTTAGATGTCATGTTTAAATTGCTTAATCTTGTATTTACTTTTATAGGATGATTATACACTGCTTCGAGAGAGCAAGTGAGGGATCTTTTGGGGGATCAACAGAATATTCTGACTACTGCGCTTGGTCGGAAGTGATAAATGGAATGTAGAAAGGTTCATCTTCTCAGCAAGTAACTAGGAGTCATTGTATATCCAATTGGTAGCTGCCCTTACAACTTAGCTAGAGCAAGTAAAGAAATCACAAGTTGACATGCAGATGCAGCAAACTCAATTGTTGGATGACCTGCAAAAATTGAAGGAGAAGTTCAGTAGAAAGTAGGCAACATCAGCAGAGGAAGAGACTGATTCTGATTATATTTTGTTATTACTAGACATTTGATTTATATATTGGACATTTCATTTGTATGCTTGTTTATTTTATCTTCTATTTTTAACAATACAACAAACAAATATTTAGGTTTAATTTTAATATGTTTGGTGAATGTTCAATAAACTTGGAATGATCAAATCTGTTATTACATACATGTAGCATGCCTTTATGTTCAATGTCTGAATGAATATTATATATGTATATGTTTATGCATGTATGTTTTGTTATAGAAAATATAAGAGAGAGTGCTTTTTTTTTTTCTTGCTATAAATTTTTAGTTGATTTCTAGCAGAATAATCGTTGGGAATGAAGATATGACAAAAATGTATCGTATTTCTAGTAGAAAATTCCACAAGAAGTTTCGTTGGATAAATCACTAGTAAGAGTGTCGTAAATGATGAATATTGCTGCACAATTCCTCCTGAATTCTATAGGTAAATTCGCCAGAAATATTTTCGGTGGAAAAATTCCTTCATAACAAGGTTTTTGACGTGCGTTTTACCTTCGACTTCATTTCATCCAGAAATATGCCAAAAATGCATATTTTCTAGCAAAATTTTGTGATTTCCAACGGATTTTGGCCGCCGGTAATAAGAGATTTTTTGTAGTGGTAATGATCCAACAAGTTGATGACACAATTTAGGTTGAGAATAAAGTTCAAATTATGCATCAAGTTTAGGTAATTTAGACAGAAATGGTGTAAGAATGGGTTTGCAATTTTTCCATACCAGCTTTGATAAGGAGTTCAGCGGTATACTGAGCTTGATTAAGATGTATTCTAGATTTGATGTTACTTGAATTCTCAAAAAATAAACCATAGGTATGAGGTTTCTCAAGAGAAACTAAGAATACAAATCCTTAAATAGAACATCGATTGCTGGAGCATTGTGAGTAAATTATCATCAAAATAAATGAGTATATAAAGAGAGACTGATCCATGATGATATAACATTAATGATGGCTCAATAGTACTAGTTATAAACCCATAGCATATCAAGTGGTATGAAATGTATCAAACCATTAACGAGAAGCCTGTTTGAGACTATAAAGTGCTTTCTTGAGTAGGCAAATGATTATGAAATTGAGAGTCTTAAAATCTCGAAGGCTGTAAAATGCATACTTTTTCATCAAGCTTTCCATGTATAAATGCATTGGAAAGATCAAGTTGAAGTATGTGCCATTTGTAGGTGGTTTGTAGCAATAGTGAAGAAAATACAAATGACAGAAAAAATTGGCAATTAGACTAAATGTATTATTATAATCTAAGCCAAGTTCTTATTTAAAACCTGATGCACAAGATGTGCTTTATACCAAGCAATAGAGCCATTCGAGTTATATTTCGTTCTAAATAGCCACATATATCCTAAAACATTTTGATTAGGTGTGGGAGGGACTAAAATCTCGGAGCCATGACTTTGGAAGCTTCAAATTCTACACTAATGGCTTTTGTCAAAACTTCATGCTTGATGGCTTGAGAATAAGAGAAAGGAGCTGGTAGAATGGTGATACACTAAAGGTCAAAAATAGGTTTGGGTTTAAGGTTGCCTATTTTTGATATTGTAACCATAACATGGTGTAATGGAGTAGGTAGTGGAGAAGGTGAAATAGAGTTAGGTGTTGAAATCTGAGAATAGGACTGTGGGATGACTAAGAACTGAAATGGATGTTATAGGAGACAAAGAAGCATACATAGCCAAGCAAATATGAGAGACAGGTGGTTGAAGGCAATATGAGGGAGCTAAGGTAGTTGGTGGTATATTTAGTGGTGTAGAAGGAGAACTGGGAAGAATGGAAATAGTGTTGTATGGGAAAATAAATTCATGAAAGTGAACATGGTGAGAGAAATAAATGCACCCAATAGAGATATTTAGACATTTGTAACCTTTAGGAGACTCATCATAGCAGAAAAATATGTATGGGGAAGATCTAGGTTACAGTTTATAAATGCATTTAGTGGAAAACCAAGGGTAGCATAAGCAGCCAAAGTTCCCTAATTTGATATTGAAGTTGACAATATCAGACGAGAAGATAGATTAAAAAATTGATTTGTCTTTTGAAAAGGGGTAGTATAGTTATGAGTAAGCCCATATATATGTAAGAGGGTCACAAGAAGCAGCCTTTTAAAAATTGTCATCATATCTGATCATGCTAAATAACAAGAATATAGAGATGTTCGTTGATCTTCAGCTTGATAATTTAGGGTATTCCAATTATGTTTACTTTGTTTTAAGTGCTTTCATACAACGTTTAAACAATTTAAATGTCTAGTGTTAAGTGATGATGGAATATTTTTGAATATAAGATGTGAAGGTATCTCAGGGCATTGCTTAAGATGCTATTACTCAAATTTATCCAAAAGCATTTATAGTTGTTAACTCAAAAGAAAATGATCATGAATCTATTTCATGATCAAATTAATAGAGCCAATGGGCTTAGAGAATTTAATTTTGTTACTTATAGACATAACAATATGGCTAATTCTTTATTCGCTATACTATTAGAGGCACATCATGGAACTTGCATCCATCATATTTCCATGAATACCATTACAAAGCTTAAAACCAATAGTTATTATGAGAAATGTCGCTTGGCTTTTAAGACTTACAAAGAGTTTAGCTGCGTACCTAAAGAGTAACATTGGCTTTAGGTGGGCCGCTACTTTATTTTTAATGTTGAATTCAAGTTGAATTCCTCTTCGTTGATGAGAGCTTCAGCAATGATAGTAATTGGCATGCAAGGGTATGAACTAATAGAAAATTTAATGTCAATTTTTAATGAAATTAAGCTTAAACCCCTCTTTCTTACCTGTATTATAACTTGTAACCTAATTTTTAATGCAATTAAGCTTAAAACCCTCATCATTTCTAATAAATTGAAAAAAAATATAGCAGCACCTATCTGTATTAGTTCCTATCCAGGGGGTTGTGGTGTAAAGTACTGCAAATGTAAGGATTTTAATAATTCGGAGTAAAATATATATGATGTAAATCATTCTAATTCATTTTTGAGATAAATCAAACTCGCTCAATTTTGAACAAAAACGCATTACATCTTAAACAAGCTTGTTTGACTGACTCTGACTACCACCATCACCACTCGCTGCCACCCTCCAACCACTACTGCCAACAACACCCTCTACTGCCTCTGTCACCCGCCGCCGGCCATCATTTTTATACTTTACATTAATTTTACTTAAAATAAAAAAAAAAAATCATTCAACTAAATTTACTTTACACTTATCCAAACTCCTCCAAAATAATCATTTTACAGTACATTTCTTTTGCACTGTATTTCTTTTTTAATCAACCAAAAAGCCACCAAATGCTGCTCCTCTAGTTGCCCAGAATCTACATGCAAGGATTGGCTTGTCACAACCAATTATCTAATAACGGACAATAGACAAATCAGATAAATAACGAAAACAAACATCTTCCCATAATAAAACATCTCTTAAGTTACGAAAATAATCAAAACATAAGTCATTATGGGTGAAACTCCCCACATGAATACAAACTATAGTGGACACCAAAACTTAGGCCACCGCCTCTCAACTGTAAAGACAAATCTCCAGTTCAGGTAGAGAAAATTTATTCAAGCATATCTAATGACCAGAATTATAAGAATCACAATAGCATATTACAAATAGAAAAAAGTCAAGATTAAATTTACTTGTCAACCACTTCAATGAGGGTGGTCTCATAGTCAGTGGGAGCTTCGAAGCCATGGAAGTTTATTACGGTAGCAGCAACATTGGCAAGGCCACCACTAGGCACATCGCTCCTGAAACGAGCACCTGGACTCAAGCCGGGGCCTCCAATGGCAATGGGAACCTGCAGAGAATTTTTTCCAAGAAAAGAGATCACTCAATGCAGCAAAACATTTGGAAGAATAAAAAATTCATCATATGATTTAGATGTTATACATATCTAACACCTAAATCTTTATATTTATTTACATATTACTCAAATCTCTAAATTACATAAAAAATATCAGTAATATCTCAAATGATATTTAAATAAAGAGGTAAGGGATTTTGTGATGTACATGCAAATCTCCCTAAATTATGTTCATCAATTGGTACTTCAGAAGTTCTATGCTACTGCGTAATGATGCAGAAATAATATTCAGATGCTTTCACAATTTATATTAAGGCCTCATTTGAGAGGGATGTTTTTTTCCCTTTTCTGTTTAGAAACAGCAAAATTAGTTTTTTTGTCCTTGTAGAAATGCTTTTTAGGGAACTTCATTTTTCTGTTGTTTTGAGAAACTTTTTGATATTTACTTCTCTATTAGAAAACTCCATTTTCTTAACCAATGTTTCTAAAATTATCTTTTAACAAAAGGTACTGGATAACCAAACGAAGCCTAAGTTAGTAAGTAAAAAAGAGGTTACTATTACAATTAATAGTGAACATTAGCTAATTAACCCATTATTTTGTTTCATTTGATTTAAAAGCTACCAGTACTAGTGCCATTTACATCAAATTCATACAACATCCCCAAATTCCCCATTGGCAAAACCACATGCAAGCACTAATAAACGTAGTAAGTCATATAAGTGAACATAAATGGTGTTAATCCAGCAAGTAAATAAATATTCATCATATGCCTACCGGCTGCAGGGTATGAGAAGTGAGAACTTGAATTTTCCCTTCTTTGTCAAGAAGTGGTTTCCCAGATTTATTCCTTTTCACCATGTCCTCAGCATTGCCATGATCTGCAGTGACAACATAGATGCCACCCACTTGCTCAATGGCATCAAGAATCATCTGGAAGAAAAAATTAAGGGATGAAAAAAAAAAACAAAAACAACGAATTCTTAGTGTTTGAGATGCTGCCATCCAAAAAAGAAATCTAGGAAGTGTTACATAAACTTAACCATAAATGAAAAATTCCTTGCAAAAAGATTAGAAGGATTAAAGGCCCTTATTTATGGGATGATTATCACATTAAACTAAGTGGAAAATTATGAATATAAAGTTTCATTGTACAACACATTTAAAAATCTTGAGAAACAGATAATCTTTAAATCTAGAAAGCTCTAGAAAAATTAACAAATTTTGGTTTAACTCCCTAAATTTCACAGGCGTAACCCTTATGGTTTAAAAAATCTCATAAGATTACTAGGTTTCAACTAGATAATGTTAGCAGTTTGATTCAATCTTATGGAATTGACAGCTTTTCGCATAGCCATGATCAATTACTAGGATTGGTGCATCGAGAGTAATTTACAAATAACCAAGTTAATAGAGTTCAACACCCTCGTCATAAAATGATTAGTGCTTAACAAAACGTTCTTTTAGCAGGGCTCAATGCAACCCTAGCAAGTCCACCAAGATTTGATAAAATATTTGAGTTTGATGACAAACTTTTGACAACTAAATTTTCTTGATCAACTAAATTTCAAGGCTTAAAGCAAACCTTCTCCAATTTTGGTAACCTAAATTTTCTTGATCAATCTAAGAAAATTAACTCAATCGACCAAGAAAACTCGCTCAATAGTCAACCTCTAAAACAAAAATTTGTCAGAAAGAGAAATACCACCAATGATATCATATACATAGGACCTTGCACTGCCGGCTCGAACCTGCGGAGAGCCATTGGAGATTATGCTATCAGTTCAGAGTTATTAGGGACATTAACTGATGAGATGGAAATGATATTGGAACCTTTGGAGCTTATGGAGGTTCGTCAGAAAGCAGATGGAGCTACATAAGTCCTTGATCAAATGGAAGAACCTCCCTCACTACGAGGCCACGTGGGAGCCATACGAGCGGATGAAACGACAGTTTCCTGACTTCCACCTTGAGGACAAGGTGGTTTTTTGGGAGGGCGGTAATGTTAGACCGGTTCCCTATGGACCGGTCCAGTCCCTTGGGCCGGTTCAGTTTGTTTACAGCAGGAGGGGCCGGCGGCATCTAGGAGAGAGGAGGGGGTGGGGTCCACTTGATATTCAAATTCAATCTTAGAGCCAAAAGGGGGGGGGGGAGGTCAATTAGGTCCTTTTGTATTAATTTTGAATTTCATGCATTAAGGGAGAAAAGCTAGGGTTAGGGTCATGTGAAATTTTCTGAAAGTTCTCTTGGGTTTCTCTTGTGGCTAGGGCTCTAGATTGTTTTCTAGAGATTGGGAGAGTGTGATCCTCCTCTCGAATAGAGGATCTCTTGTATCTTTGTTGTTTTTCTTGCATCTACCATTAATATCAATATTTTGGTGTGATCTCTCTCAAGTTTTCTCTCTGTTTTCCTTGTTTTTCTTCTGTTGGCGGCTGTTTTCCTACTATAAACAATAGTTGGTTGTTATTTTCTACTGATTTGGGCTAGGAAATACTTGATTTCAAGTTGTACATAGGTTTTGTTGTATTGAACATCTGTGGAGTAAGACTTTGGGCTTTAGCAAATCTCATATCTTGTTTTGAGCCATTTGAGGCAAAGCTTCACCTTTCCATTTTGATGATGTGAATGCATCGACTGGTCTGAGAATTGAGGTTGCTCATGTTAATGGACTAATTGTGTTTTGAAAGTGAGATCACACACTTCATTTTATAATGTAAGTTCTGCATAATCAATGTTTTACTTAAAAATAAATCTAAGGTTTCGTTTGGGACGACTTTTTTATGGCTTCTTAAGAAGCTTTCTGGTACAAAAATTTAAAATTTGTACTAAAAAACTGCTTTAAGAAACAGTAAGAAAGTCATCCCAAACGAAGCCTAAATCTTCTGCACGTTACAAGAAAAAGCGTTAAATTTTATAGTTAGTAGTACCTTTACAGCTACATCAGCAGCTTCACAAGCCACGGTGGTAGCCTCAATATCACCAGTATGCCCTACCATGTCACCATTCGGTATATTCACTCGTACCTGTAGGAACAAGATAGTATAAGAAGAGGAAGATGACACTGAACTATTTTCTTCTTAAATCTAATAATCTTTACCTGGTCAAACTTGCCGCTGAGAATAGCATCCCTTGCCTTCTCAGCAATTTCAAGTGCCTTCATTTTAGGTTGAACGTTAAAAGTGATCCCAACATCACTTGGAATTTCAAGATACTCCTCCTTTGTTGAATCAAAGTATCCAGATCGATTTCCATTCCAGAAAAAGGTGACATGACCAAACTTCACTGTCTCGCTGTTGAACAACCAATGGGAAAACATAAAAGTCAAGGAAAAACTGTGAAATATAATCACATCATATTTAACACACAAATCATCCATAAATAATTTTCAGATACAAACTCAATGAAGAGATTAGATACAATACTCGGTTCCAGAAACTTAAAATTGTAATTGGAAGCATGTTTCAGAATAAGAAAGTTATATTCGTTGTAGTAGGAAATCTGAAGACCTGCCTGAACTGAGTTTAAATATCAACTTGTTTGGGCCAGTGGATTTAGTTGAATGGCTATTTTGTTAACTGTTATCATCTAAAACAACCAATTCAATTGATTTGAGAGTTATCTAGCAATACAATACTGTTGTTATTGTTGCTGCTGTTGTTTTTTTTTCCTTTTCACTCTCTAATTAAATTAAAATCCTCATGGACAATTCATGTTAAATAGGTATCTAAAAATCTCGTCCAAACCCCAAAACAATAGAATGATAACGACACTAGATAAAAACTATGTAGTTAAATGGATTAATTTATTACTTATTCTGTTAATGCCTGCTCAAACAAGAGACAAATAAATGATGTTCAAGTTTAAACTAAATGACATTTAGCTATTGTACTATTTCTAACAAGTGCATATCAACAACCTACAATTCTAATGTTGCAAAAATGGTTTTCTTCTAATTTGCATCCTTGGAAATTTTGAAAAGGATGAAAAAAAAAGAGGGAAAAGGGTAGATGAAAGAATGAATTGAGTAAGTGAAAAACCGTAATAGCATAATAACCAATCAAAGCATAAACATCATGCATCATACACGAGTAAGCAAAAAAGGAAACTAGCAGTGTTTAATATTGACATGACTACAACAAAATCATATATGAAAGATTGTAGATCTAAAAGTCTACAAGATAACACTGCACAACTCATACCTGCAAGCAAAAGTACGAATGCCATTTTTCACCAGGTATTGACCTGATGTCCTGTCTATCTCCGGAGGAGAAACAAGGTAATGACTTGGAAGCTTTAATTCACCGTCATATTGAAGCATTCCAGCATATCTAATCTTTGGAAAACGAATACGATCAAATTTATCAAAGTTTTCATATTCAAGAGCTTTAGCCAGCATAACCATTCGGTCTGCTCGGAAGTTTAAGGTTACAACAGCATCACCATCCACTATAGGACCAACTGCTTCACCACTTTCATCAACTATGACAAAAGGAGGCAAGTATTGATCATTAGCCTTTGGTTCCTTTCTGAGCTCTTTTACAGCTTCAACTGCATTTTGGAACTTGTGAGGTGCTTCACCAAGAACCTGAGCATACCAGCCACGTTTAACAACATCCCAATCATTCTGCAAAATGCATTGGAAGAATCATTAATGAATAACGAAATCTTTCGGGGAAAAAAAAAAGAATCACTAGTAAAGGCAAAGGCAAATTGTTATCACTTTAACAAGGAGTCTGTAGTACAAAATCACATCTCTTCTATGTAAAAAAAAATCACTAGTGTGTAGTGGTGAGGAACGCAAAGATTTAGCTGAAACAACCATAATAAAGAACAATTCATAGCCCAGCATAAAACAAGGAAAGCAATAAAGCCGAATCAACAAATAAACACAAACGGAAAAGAGCCGCCAAGGAATTTAACTGAAAAAGAATCTATACTTCAGCTAGTAAATTTTTAACTGTTATTGTCGTAGGTGTTTTTGATTAAGAACAAAAAGCCTATCAACGGAGGGAGAAAAAATCCAACCAAGTTTTTAGAAATAACGGTTCATTAATCAACATGCCCAAAATGAAAAAGAAAACAATACAAATAGGATTGAAGCAAGCATGCCTTATAAATGACCACCAAAGAAAAGAAGCAATTTGAGGAGTACCTCATAACGATCCATGGTAACATACATCCGTCCACCACCAGATGCAATCTGCGCATCAATGCCTTTTTCACGCAAATTCGCAAGGTCATTTTCAAGAGTTTCCACAAAGCCTACACTGGATCCATCCAGGACATCTCGGCCATCAGTTAGAAAATGCACTCTGATTCTTTTAGCCCCATGCTCAGTCGCACCTTTCAGCAGCAACTGCACTCAAGAAAGGACAATTTATGGAATAATTTTTCAAGGGAAAGGTAAGGGTGCGTTCTTTTTCTCTTGACACTCTTTAATACCTGTAATTGATCAAGGCGAGAGTGTACACCTCCATCACTTAGCAATCCAATCAGATGCAAGGTACCTTTGTCAAAAGATTCTTTGATGTATTGAAAACCTTCTCCTTCATATATTTTTCCAGAGGCAAGTGCGAAATCCACAAGCTTAGCACTGCGGCTCAATAAAAAAAATTAAATTGAATGCAAGTCTTTGATGGGAACATTTATATTGCATCAACAAATGATATGACAATCAAGCAACATGCTTTTCTTAGTGCTTTGACTATCTAAGTTTTTTCCTTTCTTTGGAGTGTGTGTATCAGCGGTGAAACCAAAAATTTTTAATGTGGTACAGGGTTGCAAATGAATCGAGCATTCGATAAACTATTCGTTGGCTTGATTACAACTCATTCATAATCACTTGTTTAAATAATCAAACTTTGAAAAATCTTTAAAAGACTCAATTGTTAAATAAACAAAGTTTGAACTATTTGTTCGACTTATTTATATTCATGAATAATATTGATTAAAACTCGTGAATAAAGCTTGAAGAAGCTTGATTAATATTTGATATAAAACTTGAGAACAAGCTCATTAAGAAATTCAATTAATGTTCAATATAGAGCTTGTGAACAATATCATTAAGACACTCAATTAAGTCTTGTTATAAAAAAATAATAAACAAATTAATTTAAATATTTTATATTTATTATAAATAATATCATAATTAATCACTAATTAATAAAATTTAAAACTTATTAAAAATGATAATATCAATTAATTAGATTAAATTATAAATATATTTTAAATTAATGTTATTTATAGAGTCTATTAAGCAAATCATTTTTAACTCCAAAATACTCGGTAGGTTGGCTCATTTATGAGCTCGATAGGTGTAATAGTTAACAAGCATAATAAAGCTTGATATAATTGTTCATGAATAGCTCGAAAAGGCTTGTTTAAAGATCAATAAGTACAATACGAACCTAACACGAGTTGAACACAAATTAAACTTGAACATCTTCTATTTTAATCAAACCAAGCTTAACCAATAACATAAAGCTCAAATCGAGCTCAAACAAGTTGTTAATGAAAGTGCTCAAACATGAATAAGCATCTACTAAGCTTAGTTTGATTCGTTTACAGCCCTAAAATTGTAGTTTTAAGAAAGCAATTGTTCAATTTTTTTTTTAAAAAGATCATATTTATAAAAACCATAATAGTTTAAAAAAAAGGACTTTTCTACAACAGATTCACAACCATCTTCACAAAATGTTGCATTCATCCATAATAAATGAGTCTAACTTAACAATCAAGAACAACAAAAACTTTTGTAATGTAGAGAAACAAAGAGCAGATAACAATCCATAGTTCTTTTAGACAAATCAAATGGATGAATATAAAATATAGAATATAACAATAAGAGATAGGATGGTTCCTCCAAAAGAGGAGCAAAATAAAAGAAATGCAGCTAAGCAAAATTTTATGTTCTGTAGGTGTGGAGTTGACGTGTTTAGTTTATACAAATTTGGCTCTTCCCTTAACAAAACCCTATAAAGGAAATGGAACCAAATTCATTATCCTAATTTAACTGCACAAGCACCAAACATAGTTTCGACTTTAAAAATAAATAAAAAAATCATGAAAATACATAATTAATGCGTATTTTAATATTAATATATTATATTATTATTATATTAAAAATTATATATTTATTTTTTTAGGTTTATTGGTTTAGTGTTCATTATTATTTTGTTACTAAAAAAGAACATTGTCATTTTTTTCCCTTTCCATTTAAAATTATAAATAATATACTTTATTGTGAATAGGGTTGTCAAAAAAGCTCATCTTTCACAAATAGCTAGTGTTCAACTCGCTAAGAAGCTCATATTTGATTCGTTTGTTAAGTAAACAAGTTTATATTCAACACTCTTTTGAACACATTTTCTTAACAAGCCTAATACAAAAAGAATGTTCTTCGATTTATTCGGCTAGTATTCTCTCTCTCTCTTTAGATATATATATATATATATATATATATATATATATATATATATATATATATATATATATATATATATATATATATATATATATATATATATATATTTACTTTTGTAATAATCATTAATTGGTTGGTTGATAAGCAGAATAATTATATCATGTTCAGCTAGTTAACTATTTTCATTTGTTCGAAATTAGCTCATGTTCAACTCGAAGTCAAACGCACCAAACATGAGCATGATGTTCACAAACAATTTCAAATTTAAATCAATTGCAATAAAAACAAAAAATCTAATGAGAAAAATGCAAACCCAAGGCAAGCTTGGTCAAGCTCAGCTCATTTACAACCCTATTATGAATGTAATATGATGCATAAATAATATATTTTAATAATATTTGGGATAAGAATTATTTTTAAAATGACATTTTGATAAAGTGATTCCTATAACTTTAGTCAGTTGTTGAATGTGAAACACAAGAAATTAAAAAACACAATTTATCAAGAAAACAACCACAGTATCACCAAAGGAAAGGTATCACTCTCAACCTGACTAAAAGAAGAGATAGATAAACTAGCTATGTTTGAATGAAAATAAGGTAATATTAATTGAATTTCAAAATGTCATGCCTTGTAACACAAAATTTCATGAATTTTTATAAGATTTACTTCATAAATAATATACGAGACAAGAATAAATTAATAATAAAAGACATAAAATTACATGAACAATAAAGAAAAAGAATTCATGTAGCCAGCCACACATAATGGATAAAGTCTTGATGTTGTTGTTATTGTTGTATCAATATTTTATAAAATTATATAATTATATGAGTTTCCACCATTTGATTCTTCAGTTTTCATCAAATCAAGTCATAATCAAAGGTGGATGATAATCTTGCATTTTCTTTCTCCTCGTTTATTGGTGAACACTCCTCTCCTCTCTCTTCCTTGAGACAGTAGATTCTCTCCCTTCTCCTTGCATATTGAGAAGTCACGTTTGAATAAGCTATAATGTAACTTATATCATCTTTTAACCTTTATATATGATCAAAAGTCAAGAAAGACTAATATCATGGATTGTTATGTTATCATGCATGAATTTAATATAAATTACATGCAAAGGTGGTGATAATATGCATGCATAACTGTGTTTAAAATTGCGCAATAAGATGCACTCCTTAATATAATTTAAAAAAAAATGCTATGAGTCGTACACCTCACCTTGGTCGAATGAGACATACACCTAAGTGGGGTTGCAGTAGGGGTGTCAATATTTGACACGATATGAAAACCCGACTCGAATCCGACCCGAAAATTTCGGGTTTGACCTGACCCGATTTCAAAATGGGTTTGGTTCGAGTTCCAGAATTCAACTCGTTTGAAAAACGGTCGGGTTCAGGTTGACCCGACGGGTTGCCGGTTCAACACTCAAATCCGTTTAAAATGAGATGCCCGCATTGCCCCGGCTGCCCGTGAACCTGCCCTGGCTGCCCGCCCAGCTGCCTGCACGACAGCGCCTACCAGATTGCCGCCCGCGCCTGCCACCCCACGTGCCCGCGCCAGTGGCTGCCCGAGCACCCACCCTCGCGCACCAGCTCGCGCCTGCCCGCGTCCGCGAGTTCCACCATTTAGTGTCAGGTCGGGTCAACCTGACAACCCGACAGGTCAGGTCTGGATCCGCATTTCTAACCCGTTTACATATCCGGGTCGGGTTAGGGTTGACCCGTTTGAACCCGGGTTAGTTCCGGGTTCGACCCGAACTCGACCAATGACCCGAAATTGACACCCCTAGGTTGCAGCATGTCTTTGTACAATTTTAAATAGGTGCAACCTAAAAAACAAGTGTTTAGGTAATTTAAATTTTTTAATTTATAAATTTTATATATATAATTAAATCCTATTTTGTTATTTCTCTATACTTAAACTTTAAAAAAAAAATAACAAGAACTGCATGCACCTCCTCGACTCCCAGTCCCAGTCCCAGTCGCACGCCGCACTCATAGCTTTCAGTAATAAAGATATATTCTTTGGATTCCAACAAATCAAAAGCTTCAATAGCAAAATGTTCCTCACGGACCTTTAAACATTTTCTAAGTATTAAATTAATTTAAGCTTAGTATTAAACTTTATGTAATTAATATAAGAATTATCAATATATGCGTTCTTCTAAAACTTAATAAATAGTCTTAATGATTTATATTGATTATGGAAGAGTAAGATGGTTAAGATTGAAGAGGAAGATGAAGGTTGGGAAAATGTTAACACAACTAAAGATGAAGCAAAAAAAGAAAGTAATTAACTAGAATAATAATTCTAAAGAAGACCTTCTAAGTGATGGAAAGGGGGAGACTTGAATTTATAAATTATGATATTAGTGATTTTTTTTTAATGATATTAGTGATTTAGACTACTTGTTAATGTTGAATTAGGAGTTGGAGAGACCTATTTTTATGATCTTATTTTGACTTGTTAGGATCTTTCATGCTACTATCTTACATTTTTTTTATTTTTTTAATTAAGGCTTACGCCTCATCTCAGGAATGAGGTATACTTGATTAAAAAAATTCAAATCTTAATGAATTAAATTCACTCTTTTCCACATTTCAACTTTAATATTTATGTGGGCTCCGAAAATTCGGCCCCGGACTCCGCTTGCTTTTTTTTTTTTCATTCGGCGAGGGAGTTTTAACTGAATAAGTTCCGAGGTAAATTTTGGAAGGCAGATGGGTTTGTAGATAAGACACTACCCAGAGATTTCGCCCTCATTTTGCGAGGACTTTATGATCTGAGTTCTGGTTTCCTATAGGCGCAAGCCCCTATAGTTAATTACCCCTCCCGATCATGTGAGAGAACTTTCGATTAAGGCTAGTCGTCGATCAGATACGTAGAATATACGTGTTATCTGGCATATAGTAGCAGCAATGGGTTTGGAAATATGGAATTTGAATATTGGGAATCTTGGAAATTTGGAAAGTTGGGAGATTTGGTATTTAAAATGGAAATTTCACCATCTTGCACTTAAAGCGGATGGTGGGGGAATGGATGATAGACCCGATCAAGATCCCATTTTTGCTTTAAGCATTTGATGGTTGAATTTCAAATTTTAAATATTTTGGAATTTTGGGTTTTTGAGATTTTTTAATTTTTATGGGTATTTTGGGTGGAGCTATGGAATATTTGAAATGAACGTTGGATATTTGGGAGACATTTGAAAATATTTGGGAACCCCTCTAGTTGAGATCTGCATTCAACAAGGTCATCATCGGGGTGTTTGGGGTCATTTCTATTTGTAGTTTGAACCTTGTCAACTTAGTCGAGCTATTGACTGAGGATCGGGTTTCGTAAGCTTCGTGCTTTTATTAGTGAATTCATATTGTTGTAGGCCTTGAAGGCCTAATATGAATGTTTTAAAGCAAATATATCAGTCGCCACAACTTTATATTTGCTTAATGGTTCGAACACTGTCGACTTCTATTGACCCGTATAGAAGAATCAGTTTTGAACCTGAACTCACTTGTCAACCCGCGCAACATCCTTAGACGTCACGTGTGTACCAATAACACGCTCGCCGGGGCCCTTGCGGGTTTGGATTGTATTTTCCCCTTTTAGTGTACCTATGTGTATACAAACTATTGTGCACGTGCGGGGATATTCTTGGAATAGATGCCTTCTGTCTGCTTGTACGAAACGGCGTCTGCTTGTACGAATGTTGCAGATCCGGTGGCGTGGCGTAGCAGCTTCTGAGTTTAGTTGTTCGCTGCTTCGTACAGGTAGATTGTCGTGCACTACTCGTTGCTTTCTGCAGGTGGATCGTAGTGCACTAACGAGTCTCCTGCTTTTGATCACAAAGGTCTGTATTTGTTGTAGTATCATAACCCTTTGCTCGTAACAGATCAATATAGTTACTTAATATTGATTAGTGATTAGCAGACCCAACGGAGTGGGGGGGACGCAAAACTTGAAATTCCAAGTAGAAGTGTGATTATTAAGTTGATGTAGCATTCATTGGATCCCACTCATCATCATTCATGAATAGTTTGATGTATATATTTGTATTCATAAATGACCTTCATATCCGGCATGACATCCTTCGGCACTTGTTGTGAATAGAGTCGTTGTGTATGCTTTGAGTTCATTCCACTGCTCATAGAATTGAATGTACATGTTTATGTTAGTGTTATTGATGACATAAACATCTGGCATTTATTACATATTTTAATCTTTGGTCATTGCTTGGATACTATCTCATTTGAATGATCTGAGGTATCTAAACTTTGTCATTCTTTATTTGTGTAACCTTTAAGAATTTGTTCCTCATTCGTCTTACATTTCTTGCTCATATGCTTACCTTCATTTGGATGATCAGGATAAATACCATGGTAATGTGCATGATAGCATCTACATTGTTATTGGTTGTCAATTAGTATTCCAACCAATATGATAACTTCTTGCTATTTCTTTTAAATCTTGTAGATTGATTGCAAGCATATTGTTGTATCCTCCCAATTGATCTTTCTCTTTATGGATAAATCACATAAATTGTATCCTTTATATGTCATGAATTTCCCATCTATTTGTTGACATTCATGCATATTCCGTTGAATGTATTTGGGTATATCATATCATTATCTTCATTACATATCAAATCTTTCTACTTGAAGAAGAGAAGATCATATCTGCTTATGTATCGCTCTTTAATATTCATTGGTACCGCTTCAATTTGGTCCCCATTTGTAAGAAGCTTGTTGTGCTTATTGTGCGATTATTCTTCTTGAAAGAGATAGATACATCCACTTGCCTGATTGATCCATAAGTTAGCATTCATTTATTCATTATTTGATGACTCGAATTTATTTTATGATTGGTTTGAGCATGATTTAGTTCATTTAATGCTTAGTTTGAGTCCACAAATCTTGTCTAAGTCCGATGAAGCTTCAACATGAATCCTCTATTTATTTGAGTTTGAGTCTAAATGGTTCAAGCTCCCTTGTATCACTTTCAAGTTCAAGCTTCTTGTTGTTTAAGCTTGAGTCCAAGTTTAATCATGGTCTCGAACTGTCCAAATTTTGTTCAAGTTCAATTGAAGTTCAAGTCATGTTCGAGTGTAGTCCTTGTCTTGTAGAGTCCAAGTATGGTTTGGTATGCAAGTTCAAATCCCCTTGCTTGAGTTTTCTTAAGCCATTTGCTTATTTATCCAAGTTTGACTTTAGTTCAAATGATGTCCAAATGAGATTCAATATTTTTTTTAAAGTCCTTGGATTTTCAATCCAAATTTCGGCAACCTCCCGACGTCTCCCCCGTTTAGGGGAAAAACTAGGAGGCAACCTTCCCCTCGACGCTACGTGAGCGCTTCAGGTAGGTGTCAAAAATGACACCGCGGTCGCATTTGTATTTTTTTATCCCCGTCCGCTACGTGAGCGTTTAAGGGTGTTTTTAGGTTTGTTTATTATAAGAAGAAAACAAGTGTTAGAAAGAAAACAGATTTCCCCCCTCTGCACCACGTGGGCGTTCGGGGGTACTTATATAAAAATAAAGCAAAAATAAAAATACATTTTTTTATCCCCTTCGCCGCAAGCGCCGCACTAGTTTCCCGCCCTACAACGCTACTTGAGCGCCTCGGGGGTTTGCCGGCTCGTTGCTAGCATTGAAGAGGGATCCTTAAATCGTTGCAAGCATCGCACCAGTTTCCCACCCTCAACGCTACGTGAGCGCCTTGGGGGTTTGCCGGCCCGTTGCAAGCATCGATAAAAGAATCAATTTTTTTATTAATTATAATTAAAAATAATTAATTATTAGTAATTATAATTAATAAAGATTAGTTATAATTAAAATCAACTCATCAGATATAAATCATAATTAGTTTATAATAAATAATTATAATTTAAAATTAATTAATTATGATTAGAATAATTAATTATACTTAATGATAATTAATCATATTTAATTATTATTGATAATAATTAACTATGATTAATTATAATTAACATAAACTAATTATAAAAATTATAATTAATTTGTAACTAATTATAATTATTTTATAAACTAATTATACTAAAAAAATGATAATAACAATAATTACATCATTAAAGGTTATATCAATACTAATATCATTACTAATATTAATGATGATTATAGTAATAATCATATTAATATTAATGTTAATACTAGTATTAATACTATCTCAACTAATGACAACTAATTATTACCATAATTAATAATTATAGTAATAATCAACCAATAATAACACCAACTAAGTAATTACAAAACTTTAGATCAACCCCCTTTTACCTATATCACAGTGCAAGGAGAGTGTCGGGTAGAGGGGTTTGAGTGGATTGAGTTGGGTGAGTGAGTGAGTCGGCTTAGGTTTAAGTGGGGGTCGGTTAGGGATGGAGGGGTCTCGGCTTGGAGCTGTGGTCGGGCAAGGGGCGACTAGGGATGGGTGTTCCTGCGACTTGGATAGAGGGAGCTCTGTAGGATGAGGAGATCGAGAGGGATCAAGTGGAGATCGGCCAATGCTGAGGTAAGCTTCTTCACTCTCTCTCTCTCTCTCTCTCTCTCTCTCTCTCTCTCTCTCTCTCTCGACTGGATTGACGTGGATCGGGATGACCGAGAGGTCGGACAAGAGCTAGGGCAGGTCGGGATTGGATCTGGAGTAAGAGGTTGATCGAGAGATGTGTTCGGGTTGCTCACCGGGTTTGCTGCGTGGGGTCGGACAGAGGAGCTTTGGGTTGGCTTCGGCTTAGTGGAATGGAGAGGAGGTCGGGAGGAATGGAGATCGTGGCTTGAAGCTTGCGGATGGAAGAGCAAGGAAGGGAGAAGAGTCGAGCGTGGAAGGAGCTACGAGAGTCGAGAGCAGCGACCAGAGCCTCGTTTGGGTCGGGTATTTAACGACGGGAGCTGGAGTGAGATCGATGCAGTCGCAAGGTTTACGGGATTTGATAGAATTGGCGCCAATTCAGCTGGATTTGCGGCAGAATTCGTGAATCCGCCAAGCATAAGGTATGTACGCCATATTTCTACTTTTGTTTTCCTCTCCTTTTGTTTCCTTTGGGTATAACATGAGGGTCAACAATTTAGTACATAAAATGAAGAAAAATTTTGCATGAAAACATAAAATAGTCCAATCATGCAAATACTTGTGGGGGAGGCGGCCATTTATTTAGGTGCATTAATGTCTTCCGTTCTTTATCAACTTTCATTGATTTGACATTCTTGGGTTGCATCATTTCTCCCTCTTAAAAGAACTCTCTAGTGAAGAGTTCTAAGTTTTGTAGGATGCACAAATAAAGGGATAAATTCAAATTGCACAAAAATAATATATTCTTCTATAAATAAGTTAGTTTGAAAATCTTTGTAAATATTAAATACCATTGAGAAGCATTTAGACCTTTGGTAGGAGATGAATAAGATGGTTTCAATGGACTAGTAAAAGTAATATTAATACTTTGTTTCAAACGAGATGTGAAAAATTGTAATTCTAGAGGTAGAAAAAGTATAAAATTCAGGAAATTGTAGTTTTGGAGAAGCAACAACAAGGGAAGTTGCTTAAATAGGAGAGTTTTCTTTAGGAGAAATATTTTGATCACTATAAGATAACCAATGTGATTTCAAATTATTATGTTCACATTTCAATTGATTGTGACTTATTGTCAACAATGTAAATATTTCAAAAATTAACATAAAACATTATGTACATAATTAAATGGACAACAATTATTAATATCCATAAGGATTAACAAAAGATAAAAAATTGCAACGCTGTCTGATGTAAAATGTAGTAACAAAATTAAGATATAAAATAAAATTTAAAAACATATTTAGATCAAAATCAAAGTCCACAAGGAGTTGAGAAATTAAAAAAAAAACAAAATAGAAATAAAGAGTCATGCAATTCAAAAATTAGGAGTAAAATCAAATCGATAACCAATGAAGAAACCAAGCAATCAAGAAAGAAAAAAAAATATGTGCATTTTGGTGTTGGGATTGCAGAAAGAGGAAGAGAGGAATTGTATGGTTGTTGACTACTCGTGTGGGGGAGAAATTAAGATTGACAATCACATGAACAAAAATCCCATGCCGTTGTCGATATATGTTTCTGTGTGGAGGAGAAACATAAGTTGGTTGAGCATGAAGGAGAAGGCCCCAGGCATCAATTGTGAGCCTTAGGTTTTCTCTTTAGTGAATTAGTTCTCCTACTCTCTTTTATTTAACCGATTAAACCAATCTACTCAACTGGCCATCTAAGGGCTCCTTCATAGGGACATCAGTTGGAAAGTCTACCGTCGACGTGGTCGTAGATCAACGGTCACGATTTATCCGATGTACTTTTGATTTATTTTATTGTCTACTTATTGATGTATCTTTTAATTTCAGCATTTTCCCTTTTTACCCTTGTTTGAGGGATCGAGTCATGTAGCCCCTTGAGGGTATTTGAGTCCTTTTGTTTTGAGTCATTGTAGAGGCTATTTAAAGACTTCAACTTGTTCTTTTGAGCTTAATGAATTATTATGAAGAATTTTTCCTGCATTCGTGTTCTTGAAGCTTGTGTGAGAGCTTGAGAGAAAGTTTGAGAGTTTGGTGGAGCCTAGGAGAGGCCACCCGTCGTACCCAACAGTCACCACCAGTGGCTCTTGGTCCTCCTCCCTTCTCCTTCCTACCATCGTCGACCATCTCCACCGCCGACCTCATTCCATAACCCCATCTACCAAAGCCCCCCCCCCCCCCCCCCCCCCCCCCCCCCCAAACCACCCCCCCCCCCCCCCCCCCCCCCCCCCCCCCCCCCCCCCCAACCTCAACCTAACCACCAACCCAATCCCTTTTCTACGTTGGCTCATCCACCCGACCCACCCAAGCCAAACCCGCCGCCGGCCACCCTTGTTTGCCTCCATGAATGAGGAGTTAATGCCTCCTTAATGCTTACCTAAAGAGTTTAAATAATTTGGGAAATTATTTTCATCATTTGAAATTCAAATTTTGAATTTCAAATAGTTTCCTAAATTAGAGAGCTATTTTAGGAAAGTATTGACTCTCATTAATGACTATTTTCAAATTTAATTTGGGCAGAATTTTTCTCCTCCAAAATTAAAGAGACTAATGAGGAAGGGAATTTAAATTGCTCCACAAAACCCTCTCTCCCTCCCTCTACATGCCGCTGGCCTCCCCCTTGCTTGGGCCCCCTCCATCAATGCTCAAATTCAAATTAATTCCCTCAACTTTTACTCAAAATCTGAATTTATTTTCAGATTTTAACTTAGATTTCCTTCACCTTCTTTTAACCTAAGCTCTCCAAACCTAGCCCTTCCCCACCTCCCTACACCGCCGGCCTTCTTCCTCACCTCCACCTCCCTCCTATTTCTTCTCTCTCGTGTTCTCTCCTCACATGATTATGATGCCTGACCGATCCGGAGTTTGATTCCGGCTTCGCATACGACGGCCAAGGCATTGTGGATCTTCTCAATTTGTCGTTTGTCGACGTGAGCCCATGCATTGACGGATCCATAGAAAGTTCGTCAATCACGTGATATTCGATTTGACCAAGCCTTTGGAGGATCAACTATTGGAAGGTACGTGGTGAATCAAGACGTTTCTCCGAGAAGGTGATCTTCTTCCTTGACTTGTATACTTTCATATTTTACTTACTTCATAGAGAGATTGTTCAAGCGAGAGATTGTGTCTACTTATCGCCATCCACTAGTAAGCGTAGGATTGTTACTTCTTTGCTTTTGGATCTCATTATTAGGCCAAGGTTATGTTGGAAATTACTCCGCATGCAACGCTTTGATTTTCCTAAATGTTTTGATTTCGCTTAGTCTCTTACGTAGCTTAGCCTAAACGGAAGTGACCGCTTATTAGTTTTATTTTTGTTTTAGTTGCTAATAACGAAAATCCAAAATTGCTCTTTAACTATTTTGTGCAAGTTTCCTATTTCGCATTTAGTCCTGCATCACTCCTTTGAATCATTCAAGTCATCCTCTCCTCAAATTCAGCAAATTAACATACAATCGCATACTCCTATTATTCATCTCTTTGATATTGTGCTGCTCGTAGTACTCTTCTAATTACTAATATGCTCCGTATTCATCATAACTTTTAAGACGTTAAATCCAAAAATGTTCGTGAATCACATCTAAATAAACTAAGAATATTGAGTGAAAACAAAAATGATAGGAAGTGTATACAAAAATTGTCCAAAACCTTTGCTGAAATTCAATTTCAGCAAAACCAGAAAAAAAAACACAAGGAAACTAGGAAGAAGAACACATAAGAACACTTTTTATTGAAATATACAATTGGATCTTCAATTGGAGAGGAAGATCCCGCTCCCCCAAATCACTAGCCACCAGCTAGAGCCCTTCTCGACCTAAAGGAATCTAGATTCAGCCAAAACAAAGAATAAAACTCAACCCTAGGTAACAATCTACTTAAAGCATACAATAACAAAGTCCAATCCAAAAAAGCCCTCCCCAAATTCCTCTTCCTTCATATCCCAATCCAAAACATCTTTCACCATGATTTTGAGTGAAACCATAGTTTTGGATAGACTAAGATCCCCTCTAATAACCACTTTCCTCCCCCAGCCTTGAACTTCATCATTAGCACCTTTCAATCAATCTTGATCTTTCCCAACTTTTACAGGTCATTTCATACCCAATATCACATCAGTGCTTCCTAACTACAACGGAAGGAAATCCTCCCTTACTAGCACCACCTGTAGAGTTAGGAGTAGCCCACTATAGATGCCCCTACTCCTCTCCATCCTCCTTGTCTCCATCATTACCCCATAACATTTCGTGTTTTACTAGCTTTAGCCCCAACTCATCCACCACCTGATTGAAAATGAAATTATGGGTTGGCTCACTATCCATAAGCACTTCCACAACCTTTACCTCTAGATTCCTCCTTACCATCATGGTGTGGTTTGGAGTTAACCCCACCACTAAGTTCAGTGAAACATCAGCTACATCCAGATGTAAATGATCCTCTTCCTCCACCATCTCTTCCCCTTCACCCTTCCCTTTAATGTCCTCGTCATCACAAACAATGAGAACATGAAGGGTCTGATTCTTACACTTATGCCTCAGTGCATATCTCTTATCACATCTGAAAAACAGACCCTTCGCCCTCTTCTCATATAACTCCGTCTCAATAAGCTTCTTGCAATTTCCCAGAAGTCTCCCTTCTACATTCTTCTCTTTTGAAGTCTCCCTAATAATATCCGGTATTGACTCCTTGGATGCCAAAAAGGTGATGGTCATCCTGTAGGAACCTCTTGAGCTACTACCTCTAGCCCCTCTCTCCAGGTGGCTTATGATCCTCCACTAACTAAGCTAGCTCCATAGCCTCTCCCAAATTAGAGAGAAAGATCCCTCTCTCAAATCCCTAGTCATCCCTGGTCAAATCCCAAGAAGAATTTTAGAATAAATAGTGCTTAGATTTCAATAAAATAAGCTTGAGTTCAAAAATTAGTGTAATTTGAGCTCAACCCTTGAAACGCATTTGGATTGAAGTTTGAGCGTTACAAATTGACTACATACCTCCATACAAAATATAAAATAAAATACACCATTTGTGTAACCAAATCAAAACATGAGGAGAGGAAAAAAAGAAGAATTTTAGAATAAATAGTTCTTAGATTTCAATAAAATAAGCTTTAGTTCAAAAATTAATATACTCTAAGCTCAACCCTTGAACATCTATTTATGCATTTGGATTGAAGTTTAAGCGTTACAAATTGATTACATACATAGCCATACAAAAAATAAAAGAAAATAAATTATTTGTGTAGCCTAATCAAAAAGTCCAACTTGATGTAGTTGTCTACTGAGTAGTCACGTAGTTGAGTCACCGATCAATAATTAGCATTAAGAAATTGCCCCTCGAATAGTCGTTAGGGCCGAACTAGGCTGACTGAAGGCTTTCCTAACTAACTGAGATGAGTTATTTTATCATGGTTTCTTGCTTAAGATGAATTCAATGGTAAGCCAACGAGTATAAGACCGAGTTGATATTGGCTTGAATTGACTTGAATTAGCATGAAGTGAGTTATTTGAACCAAATTTTTTGGATATTAGGATGTACACCTACAACATATTCAACCAAAAGCCTTTTAAAATTGCTGAACCGAGTTCATAAGATTAAAGATAGAAAACTGCATTATGACAAAAAGGTCTAAAAATATCCAAAATTGATATGATAAAAAGATATTCTCAAATTTTACAGCAATTTACAGCAACCCTTGCTAATTATGAGAGAATATATTGGGGATTAAAATCATCCAGAAACCACTCATATTCAAATTGACAGCTACCATTCAAAAGGAACGATTTGAATTTCTTTCTCCAGCACATCTCTTTTACAAAATCAGCATGAAAATCTTGAGCAAATATTTGTAAGAAAAACAATGCAAATTGATTTTTTTCCAACTTCGATGAAAATAATGAGTCAGCTTCGATGTACAAGCTTTAATTTTCAGAAACTGAAAAAAACTTTTTTTTTTTTTTTGGAAACACTATTTTTCCAATCAGCATAAAGAAGACATGCACTGAACAACAGTTCAGAAAAAAAAAAAGACAATTGATCTGAAGTAATCATGATTTTCATATTACCCTTGTGCAAAGATACGTCCTGCCCCAAGTGCATTGTGTCCAACTTCACTGTTGCCCATGTCATCTTCAGTTGGAAGCCCCACAGCAGTCCCATGAGCCCTCACCAAGCGCCATTTTTCAGGAGCACCCTTTAAATATGAAAGAGATTGTTATTTTAATACCTTTCATCACATAAAGGTAGATGTTGTACAAGCTTTTCTAGTATCAAGATTGGATTCAGTTTATATTGCATAAGGTTACGATACATCATGATTAGTAAAACCCCAGAAAGTAACCATCAAAATGCATTAATTCCATTAAATATATTCACATAATATAGTTAGATAAGTGGGGATAACTTTATGAGAAAAAGTACTGCTTTTCTCTTGTTTCTGCGAGCATAATGAAAACCAGAAATGCAGAAAACATCCATATGAAAGCAACTAGGGATGCCTATACTTGGATTGAATCTCATCTTAATTTCCTTTTCACTTACAAACATAACCACTAAAAATGGCAGAGAACACCTCTAATAAGCAAAGTTCACAATTATTACAAAAAAGTTTTCCTAATTGAAAAAAAAAAAAGTTACGTGGACTCCGTAGCATTCACTCCTATTATGTGACTTCCAGTTCCCTGCTGCAACAACCCATAGTTCCACGCTAAAAAAACTGCTTGAACTGCGTTATTTTCACATGCAATGTTAGGAAATAGCTTTTAGGAGAAATCTCATATAAGGATATCCATTTATTGTTTGATTTGATTACCTAGTTTTTAATGTGCAATGTCTTGAATGAATATTTGATGAAGATTACTTGAACCTAGGGTTCATAGAGCACCCATGTGTTGGATTGGTAAAGACTAGGATCATATTTGACATGCAAAGCATGTGTGATCTACTACTTAAATGTGATGATTACTCATCTGAGGGATGAACATACTTACCTTATTAGGAAGATTTTCTTGGAGCATGTTACAGGCTTAATGTATTTGTAAATAGATATATTACAAATCATGCTTAATTAATTCTTAGCAATTCTTGTGCTCATATTGATATTGCATATGATGTACAGTTAGTTTTTTCATCATAATTAATGCATGATTTTGAAATGACCCATATGATGGCATAATTTTTTTTACAAACAGATCAAATATATTGATATAAAGTAAATTTTATTGACACTATTTACAAACTCTTTGTTATGGCACCTTACTCATGACATAATATTGTATAAGTTATGCTTGTTTGCTTGTTGGATGTAATTGTCAGTAGTACCATTCTAGTAATAATATCAATTAGTTAGGCGGATGGCCTTATAAAGTGATGACACTTCTAGGATCAACAAATTCCATCAAGTTGGTGAAAAATGTTCCTTTAATTTCAGAGTAACAAGAAAAGCTGACTTTATAATATAAGGCGTACTCAATTACTCTACTGAGCCATTTCTTTGAATATATAAAAGTATGATATGGATACTTGTTGATGATTTAGCATTTGTATGTGTTTACTATTATCATTCTTTATATGATTCATTATGAAGCCTACTATATAATAATCATTATTTGCCATTCTAATAATTCTTATCTATAGGCTATTATAATTTGATGCAATGATTATAAGTATTTAGATCATATCTTGTTTATTATGCCACTCTATTAATCATATTACATGCCTTACATTATACTTCTAAGTGAGTATGTTTCATAAATTTAATTTGTTTCTTGCAAACTCACACCAAGTGAATTTTATGATTTACAAGATTTTTTTTCAATTAATTTTTGGTATATACTTAAGTTGGATGATATTGGATTCAGCATTGTTTATCATATTTTTGGGGGATATTGATTATTATAAACATTTTATGATTATTTGATTAATTATACATTTATCACCTCACATCATCCTGTTAAGGTACTACTGAAATCTTCGAAGCCCAATGGGCAGATTGTGACACCTGTTGAGTTTAGCTTCCTTGTCACTATCCTTTTATGGATCTCTATTGTTCTAGCTTCCTTGAGATTCCTCTATTACAGGATTTTATGGATTTGGTTCCCTCTGATTCGCCCTGTGGTATTATGCATTCTTAGGTATTTGACAATTACATTAAGCGAGCCCATATGGTTGGTTAATTTGGATAGAGTTGTTGAATATTCCTTTTTTTTAATTGCAACTTAATGGATGTTTTATGATTAATAATATGGGGGTATAAGGCAAGTAAGAAAAGATGCTAATTGATTTCTAATTTCATTGAATATATTTGTAGTTGGATGCAATTTGTTCAAGTATTCTCATGGAGAAATTGGAGATTCAATAATTTTGAAATAAATTATCTCCAAATATTAATATGAGGCCTAAGTCTTCTATTTGATTATCTCTTATTTTTTACTCTTATCTTCTAATTTCTATTCATCAATTTACTTGTGATTGAATTTTGTCAATTTTAATAAAATGTAATTTTCCACCATAGCATGATTTCCAATTAAACTTATGCATTTCATGTTTCTGAATCTCTTTCTAAAAGATTGATATTCAATATCATATACTTTAAACTCTTCAAATTCTTGGCATTTTCAATTATCATATACAAGCTGTGTATTAACTCTGTATTTACTATGTACCAATAGTGTATTAATATGAGCCCATTTGTATTGACTGTGTACAAACTGTATATTTGATTGTGCACAAGCTGTATACTAAATGTATAGTGATTGTGTACAAGCTGTGTACTGACTTTGTATTGACTATGTACAATGTATATAATCAATAATTATACAAACTATGTATTAACTCTGTATTTACTATGTACCAATAGTGTATTGATTACGTACAACTTGTACAAGCTATGTACTAACAGTATATTGATATTGTACAAGCTGTGTTTTTTATTGTGTATTGGTTATGTATAAGTTGTGTATTGACTTTATATTGATGTGTGACAGCTTGTACAGGCTGTGTACATACTGTGTATTGACTTTATACAAGCTGTGTACTGACTATGTATTGACTGTGTACAAGTTGTGTACTAACTATATATTGACTACGTACAAGTTGTGTATTGACTCTGCTTTTACTGTGTACCAAATGTGTATTGACTGTGTACAAGCTTTATACAAATTGGGTATTGATATTATATACACTGTGTTTTTTATTGTATATTGAATGTATATAAGCTGTGTTTTTTATTGTATAATGAATGTATACAAGCTGTGTATTGACTTTGCATTGATGTGTGATAGCTTCTACACACATTGTATAAGCTGTGTTGTATTGATTGTGTACAATCTGTGTATTAACTGTGTACATGATTTGTATTTGACTGTGTACAAGCTGTACACACCTTGTATAAACTATGTAGAGATTGTGTATTGATTGTGTACTAGCTGTGTACTGATTATGTATTAACTGAGTATAAGCTTTGTATTAATTGTGTACAAGTTGTTTACATCTTTTACAAATTGTGTACTTATTGTGTATTGACAGTGTACAAGCTGTGTACTGGCTGTGTATTGATCGTATTTTTACGATGCATAAACTGTTTATAAACTCTATATTTACTATGTATAATATGTGTATTGACTGTTCATTTACAAGTTGTATATTGACTGTGTATCAGGGTATGTACCAGTGTGAGGAGGCATACAAGATGTATTGCATGCATGCTAATAATGCTAATTTTAGTATTAGCAAGAAACATCACAATTACTAGCCAAATTCTATAAAAATAAGATGCGAGGACTTTGTCTATTTTAAAGTTGTTTTCAAGAAGGGCCATGCTTTAAAATATACAAATGAAATATCGAAGATCAGATAACAAAATTCTAGAGTCAGTCAAGATAGAAAGATCATGTAGCATTATAGTAGGTTATCTAAATTTCATATATCTTGAAAAGCTTTTTCCCAATTTATTTATTAATAAAAAATTTAAATTTGTTCAATTGTGAAACTTACCAATTAGCTAAATATATCAGATCTTACCCATTTATTTCTTACCAACCTTCTAAACCCTTTGCCTTGATCCATAGTGATATTTGGGGACCCTGAAGGGTTAAAAATATATGTGGAGCAAGGTGATTTGTGATATCTATTGATGATCATACTAGACTCTCTTAAGTTTATTTAATGAAGGAAAAATCTAAAGTTGAAAGGATATTCAAATTATATCAACTGATGATTCAAAATCAGTTTGATACAAAAATTCAAATCTTAAAATTAGATAATGGGAGAGTACTTCCATTCTATCATGAGAAAATACCTATCAAGCCAAAGGATAATCCAAGTTAATTTATATGCGTATACACCTCAACAAAATGGGATAGCTAAGAGGAAAAATAGTCAACGCCTACAAATTGTCAAATATATTATGATATTCACAAAAGTACCAAAATATCTATGGGGGAAAACCATTCTTAATACTGCATACCTAATAAATAGGTTACATACTCATGTACTAAAATTTGAAACACCTAGACAAACTCTAATCAGAGCCTATCCTCCTGCTCGGTTCATATCATCAAACCTTTCAGCTAAAGTGTTTGGGAGCTCTACCTTTGTTCATATTTATCCACAAGATAGAAGAAAATTTGCCCTAAGATCAAAAAAATACGTCTTTATTGATTATTCCCCATCAAACAGAGGTTACAAATGCTTTTGTCCTATTTCTAAGAAAGTATTTGAAACCATAGATGTTAGCTTTGAAAACAACCCATACTTCACTAGTTTTGAAATTCAGGGGGAGAGTGAAGGAGAATTTTAAACTTATGAGTGGAATTCCTTATTATACAACCAAATAGAGTCCAGTCAAAATCAACAAATATAACAAGAAATCAAAACCACAAGTATTTCCCAAGGTATATCTCCTATGTCTCAAACTCCACCATCAGACCTATTATCTCCACCCATAAGTCCTAATCAATCCCTGCAAAGAGCAGCAATTAAGAAACAACAATATGTTACCCAAGAAAAAGAAAAAAAAATCAGTATATGCCAAGAAGTGAGACACATCTTGCACCTGTCAACTATCTTTCAATTGATCCAACAATTACAGAAATTCATACAAAGGAGAAAAATGAGTAAGTTCAAAAAGAGATAAAGTCATCAAATGGCCAAAAGAATCATGCACCAAGCATCCAATCAAAAACTTTCTCTTTTATAGCAGATTATCAGACACTTCTCAAGCCTTCATTTCCAAGTTAGATGATTTATTTATTCTGACTAATATTTAGGAAGCTTTGAATCACCCAAGATAGAGACAAGCTGTTAAAGAAGAAATTATAGCTTTGGAAAAAATCAAATATGGGTGATTATGAATCTCCTATCAGAAAAGAAAGTTATGAGTTGCAAATGGTGTTCACTATAAAGCATAAGGTGGACGGTAGTGTTGAGAGGCTAAAAGATAGACTAGTTGCAAGAGGATTCACTCAATCTTATGAAATAGACTAACAAGAAATTTTTTCTCCTATTGCAAAACTCAACACCATCAATATTCTTCTTTCCTTAGCAGCAAATTTAGATTGGTCCCTACATCAACTAGATATCAAGAATGCATTCTTAAATGGAAACCTGAAAGAAGAAGTCTACATGATGATTCCAATGGGGATTCAAAAGTCTTATGGAAGGGATCAAGTGTGTAAACTATTAAAATCCTTGTATAAATGAAAGCAGTCTCCAAGAGCACGGTTTGAAAGATTCTCAAAATATGTAAAAGATCATGATTTTAGACAATGTCAGACAGAGCATACCTTGTTTATGAAGTAGTCGGAAAAAAGACAAGTTAGCAGTACTTATTGTATATGTGGATGGCATCATCCTTACTGGAAATGTTATAAATGAAATAATGAAAATTAAGTAGGCTTTGTCTTAAGAGTTTAAAGTTAAAGATCTAGGATCACTTAGATACTTCCTTGAAATGGAGGTAACTATATCAAGAAAAGGTATATTTGTTTCCCAACGCAAGTATACCTTAGCCTACTGAAGGAGATCGACATGCTGGGATGCAGTCCAACTAATGCACCTATGGATCCTAAGAAGAAAATTGTGATAGAAAAGGAGGGAGTTCCAGTAGATAAAGAAAGATATCAACGTCTGGTAGGAAAGCTTATATACCTCTCCCACACCCGTTCAAATATTGGGTTTGCTATGAGCATGATAAGCCAATACATGAGTTATCCTATGAAAGAGCACATGGAGGCAATATATCAAATCTTAAGATATCTCAAAAAGACTCTTGAAAATGGGCTATTATTCAAGAAAAGTGAAAATAGAAAATTGATCATTTATTCTGATATAGATTGGGCAAGAAGCCAGGTTGACAGTCGATCGACCACAGTATATTGTTCATTTGTATGGGGAAATTAATGACATAGAATAAGAAACAATCTTTTGTTTCCAGAAGCAATACAAATCTGAACTAAGAGCATCAGCAATCACTATTTGAGAAGGTATTTGGTTCAGACAAGTATTGATTGAATTGGGAATAAAAATTAAAGGCACGATAAAATTAAAATGTGAAAATCAAGCTGCAATCAGTATGGCCAAGGATCCAGTACATCACAACAAAATAGAACATGTTACTATTGATAAACACTTCATATCTAAGAAAATAGAGAGCTCAAAAATTGAAGTAGTATATACCCCCACTCATTAACAACTTGCCGATGTTCTAACAAAAGCACTGGGCTCTCTACTTGATAAGTTTGTCTGCAAATTAAGATTATACAACTTGTGTAATCGAATTTGAGGGGGAGTATTGAATCACACAACCAGGGTGAGGCCACGTTAGCAATCCGTGGCAACAACAATCCGAGGGCTATAGTTGGAGGTTCGTGGGATATGATTATTATAATTAATTAGATTAAATATCTTTCCTTAGAATATATATATATATATATATATATATATATATATATATATATATATATATATATATATATAAGGATTCCAAGGAATAAAATTGAATTTGAATTTCACTCTAAACAATTTCTTCAGATTTCTCTTTTTATAGTGCATGATGTTATAGTTTGTCCTCTATTTAATCTGTTGGTGGACATTATATGCTTCTAATTCTTCAAGCTAATATGGCGATTATCTTGCAAGTTGCAATTTTTGTTTTCTAATGCAAACAATTACAAAACTAAAGCATATCTTTGTGTGTGTGCTTCAAATAAATAAATCAGCTTTGCAACTTGCAAGCACATTAACAATATGTAATGGACGGATTTCTAAACATATGTCACTGAAAGCTACTGTCAATTGTTTCAAACATTACGCCTTGTAGATTAGCAATATTTGCACAAAAATTAAGAAAGTATGCCAATGTTTACTAATAGCACATTTTAGCTAAAAAGGATTAATAAATTTATGTTCAAGGTTCCCATATTGTGTCATTGTAAAGGCTCTTCCATTCATGCAACAAATAAAACAACAATCAAAATGAAGGAAGCCCAAATACAAAAGAAAATATGAAGACTAAAACCAATCAGAAGAAAAAAAAAGTGTTATATTACTTGTCATATATTTATTACTCCAATTTAATTCTTTTTATACAGAGCAATATGTCATCAGACCAGTATGAAAACTTAGGTTTTCATCTACTCCTTGAACAATATAGTACAAAGCTGAGGGGGTTTATCTATTGATATTGGCAACACATTCCATTCTATTTTCCATGTTCTAAAATCTGGCATTATGGCAATACCCTGCAGGCTTTCTCCACTACTATTCCACTACTTCATGAATTGTTCTATATGTGCATAAGCCCTTATGCATTCCAAAAATTTCAAAAAAGGTCCTCAGCAATGCTGACTTTGATGACTTATTCCTACTTTACAAAAAACAGAGTTTGGTGGAATAGAGCTTATTCATGTGAGTTCAGCTCATCTTACAAGCAATAGCATAAGGATTTACATTGTTACACCAACAAAAACACAGTTATTTCATGCTAGAACTAAACTAGGACTATTATTCCATGTACTACCACCACCATCCCTCATCCTCCTCCTCATCATCATCATCATATTCTATTGGGATCATTATGCCATTGTCATTATCATTAGCCTTATCCAAATATTTCGACTTGAATTTATTAATCCTCGGTATAATTTGTAAATATAAAGTATTGCATGTAACTTTAAATCTATTATGAACAAATCTTTTTAAGCAACATCTATCCATGCTATTTTAGGTTACGCTTTTCCGACTTAATCCTTCAACAACAACTTTATCTACTCATTTAATGATACACACTCTACCCTCATGGCCTCATTTTACAAGTCTAATCCACCAAATTTTATTCTTAAATAACTTCTCTTCATTAAATACTACTATCATCATACTCTCATCACCATCTTATATAACAATCCGTCAATTCATCCCTTGTCAACTTTTTCGCATCCACACTTAACTTGGTTATCAAAGCCTCTCTTTTTTCCACCCAACAATCAAATATATACAACATAGCACACTTATTTGCAATTTCATAAAATTTATTTCTAAGTCTTCATGATATTTTCTTATCTCATAATATTTGTAAGGCGCCTTTTGATTTTAACTACCTAATTTTAATTTTAGAATATATATCATCAACCATATCCATATTCTTATGTAAAATAAATCTAAAATACTTAAACCTATTACAACATCACTAAGGCATGAGCCATAATGTCAAATCAGATATATTTCTGTAACAAATGTATTGCATAAAAAATATTAGATGCACATAACAATCTAATGCTACAGCAGAATATATATCTATAGACACATCAATATAACTTTCATAATCAGAAACACAACTTTTAAAAGAAGAACATTTTTCTTCCATACAACTATAGCTTCTACAACATGGATAAGCCAACATTTAGATACAATGAAATGGTCAAGAAAATCAACAGATCCTAATTCTAAAGTACTAGTATTAAAGCCAAGTTACTAACTTAACCTAGAAAATCAAAACAGCTACCAATAGAATGAAATCCATTAGCAAAAAATACCGTCTTAAGGGAGTCCATGGTCGGCGTCTTGGCTGTGTGGATGCAATTGTATTCATCAGGGTTAGCCTCGCCCCATCCATCCAAAACAACAACGGCTACTGTCTTCCCCTTCGGAAGCTTTGGGTGATCCGCCAGTTTCCATGAAAAATCAGAACTACCCATCTCCTCAAATATTCACTACAAAAATCACATCAAAGGCATGAAACTTCGTAACAAAAAACATTAAAAAAAAACATTCATCGAAAACGATCAAATCAATATTTCGCCTCAGCCCTCAATTCAAAAGTCAAATTTTAAGGAAAAAAAAAACATTAAAATGGAATCGAATTAGAACAATAACACGCCGACAGATCGATACCTCACAAAACCTCTAGATTTCTCAGATCCGTGGGAGATATTTGGAGGCCGAGAAGATCTTTTATAGAGAAAGATCCCGACTTCGCGAAGAATTCGAGCGATGCGCGGTATATTTTTAAGGGCGGTCAGTTGACGGCCAAACTTGAACCACGTGTCTTTTATTCTCACCCTTATTTTGTATAAACTGCACTTGCCTTCGCTGAAAATTTATGGAGAGAGCGTAATCTTCAATTGAAAAGATGACGTGAAATTAGAAATTCAATCTGCTGGCCACGAACTTGAACGGTTAGCCATTACATCAGGGTGCAGGCTCATCGAAAAAATTGGACGGCTGAGATCACATAATAGAAAGAAATGGGAAATAAAAGGATCCACAAGCGGTCGGACACAAAAAGACGCGCAAGAGATTTAGACCGTTTGATGAATAACGGTGGGTGCGATTAGAGAAACCCAGAATCCGTGTGCGAGATCCATGGTAAGACTCGATAGAGGACGTTAATGTGGACTTTCTAAACGGGAGTTCGTCTAGATGAGATGAATTATATATATTTTTTAAGAATATTAGGGACAAAGCTTAATAATTACAATCAATTGGAGGACCAAAAAAATTACAACTCAATGGTAGGATTAATTATTTTGAGCGGATGCTCGTTCGGAGACCAACAACATCTACCATGTCATCACTGTGCTCGGTACTGCTTGGTAACGCTTGGTACTGCACCTCGGTACCACTGACGCGGTGCATTCTGGTTGATCTCCGGACAGCGTTCTACGTCCGGTCTCCGCACATAATAATTTCTCCATTGATAGATAGATAGATACATATTCGAACGGAATTGCAACAAAAAGAGCAATGCTAAAAGTAAATAGAACAAAGATTCAAAAACCAACGAATAAGGAAAACAAAAATATAATATCCAAAGATCAAAAGAACTCAAAATTTACAAAATGAACGCACATAGATATCATGAAGCCATCGAAGAATATAGGTTTTCTGGTTGCACGGAGACCATCCAAGAGGAGACATGGCTAGTTGTGAACTAAAATTCATCATTGCCCGCACTATCATGTTTCATAATTCTCACAATAACTACAAGAGTAAGTTGCCTAGACAAGAGGAGATTCTGCTAAAACTTCCAGCCAATAAGGCCCAATAGGCCATTACCCCATAGCATTATCATAAGTTAGATAGCTCAGGGAAGAGAAGGAGACTAAAAAAGATGCCAATGTCAAGAGATAAGATGTTTAATTTTGCCAAACTTTGTATATTTTGAAGCTTTAAGAAGGAAAATCTTCTTAATATCACTGCACACATTTGAATTGAACCTTCATTTTCTTTTATAGAGATGTTAAGGACAATCATTCAAAATTAAATGAAGGATAAATTATAATATAAGAAAAAGAATGAATATTTCTATTAAAAACAATCAGTTTTTATTAACACAAAATGGCATTATTTAAATGCAATAAATCTAAAACAAAATTATATATATACAACCAAAAAGGGAGAGGGGAAATTTTGAAACAAAACATGATTAAAAAATAATTATGGGATAAAGTATGTTACTAATTAATTTAAAATAGGCATAGTGACCCATTCAGTGGTCAACTTGATACAAAAACAACTAATTTTGACTCAATCAAAGCACGTGATTTGGCAGAAGCCATGTGCAACTGGCTCATACTTTTTTTTTGTTAATTTCCGATTTTCAGAACCTTAGCGTTCCGTTTTTCGCTTGCGTCTTGCATCGTCTCCTCCGTTCGTCTGTGCGAGAGCATAAGTCGGAGATGAGAAGGTAAAATTTTTAATTTTTTTATTGATCTTTTACGCTATTATTTACTTATCATTTCTTTTGTTTCCTAAGCACAACATTTTAATCTTTATTAGTTAATAAAAATGTCAGTTAAAGTTAGGGCTTTGCCCCTTTATTTCGATATAAAACTTGTTTAGTTATTTCCTAATTGAGCAATATAGATTTGGAGGACAAACTTAAAAAGTACATTGTTTCCTAAAATGTGGGTTCATGAGTGTCGGTGAAAATGTTACATTTGGTAGTTCGAAGATGTAGTTATTGTAGAATGACTAATTCTGTGTATGTTTTTTTTTCCTAATTTGATTACTAATTGTTAATATGAGTTGTTTTTTTTTTTAATTATTTATTTATGTAATATTATCTGATATTGTAATAAAATTTGAAGCATTCAAACTTAGTTTAATGCAATAACTTCTTCATAATTGCAAGTTATATTAATTTTTTTATACAATATGTAAACTTATTGGTTTTGTTTGCTTTTTATTTAACTAATTGTTTAAGTACTCGTGTATTATTAGTTTCAGTTCTCCTTGCTTAAATTATTTTCAAATATATGTTTATGTAACTACAAAAAAATAAAGAAGGAAGTTAATTAATTTTTCTTAATTATCCAAAATTTTGGTTTGATGTACCACTAAAATAGTAGCATTATAGACAGTTGTGGAGTTAAAACAATTTACTTTAAGGATGATTTAGCGTTCAAATTCGTTCGATTTAGACATTCAAGTTAGTTATTTGTTATTATTTTCAATATATTGCAATTTTAGGTATTCAAAATGAGTGGGCGGCCACCCTCTTTTTTGCTATTATATGGAGAGTTGTCTCTAGATGCTAAATTTTTACTTACATATACTATTGGTAAAAGCTGTCACTTGCAAGTATTTGTTTGGTAAGTTGTGAATTAGACACAGTATTTGTTTGGTGATTCGTACTATAATTTTTATGCTCTTTAACTAATGATATGTTAGTATGATGTTGATTGACTCAAAACCCATTTGAACTGAATTTACCCAGTCCCTCAATGCATTCCCAACCTACTTCTCTTTTGGGGGTAAATGAGTTTCGAGCTTTTACTTTGTAATCGATGGAGGGTACAAGACAATGCGTAATGGTTTAAGCGAGGAGGGGTCGAAGATTTCGATGATTTGGTGGATGATATGAATGTTAGAAATGATGTTGATCATAATAATATTAAAGAGGTTATTTGTGATTATTGCACTAGGACTAGTGATATGGAGGAAGGTATTGTAGCAAATAATGATTATATTGAAATTTCTAGGACTACCGATCAGTGGAATTTGGAGGCTGGATCTGCCAGTGGTGTTATATTTAGCTTACCAAATGAATACTTTTTAATTCCAAATGAATTGGTGGAAGGGATGTGGTTCCGACGTAAATCGGAACTTCAGTTTACCTTACATGGTTGGTCCATCTAGAATAATGTTCAGTTTGTGTTTGCTACTTTAAACAAATAAAATTTACAGTTGCATGTACACAACACGGTAATTCTACTACTATGTGTCTTTGGTATTTGCGTATTAGTCTAAGCAAGTGATTGGGTGGTGTTTAAAAAATATCTACCATTAAAGTGCAACATACTTGCACAAATCCTATTATTCAGATAGATCATAGGCAATGTAACTCATAGTTCATCATCTTCTTTATTCTGCATACCATAAGGAAGCAGATGAACATAAAACCTAGAGTGATCATAGGAAGAATTGAAGCGAAATTTAACATAATAGTTTTATACATGAAAGCATGGGATGCATGTCGAAAAATTATTAAAGTCATGTTTGGAGATTGGGACGATTCATATCAATCACTTAATTTGTTCATGGAAGCCATTGTTACAATAATGTTAGGTACAATTTACAGGAATCAACCCTCTACTTCACATATAATCCAAAGTTTATTTTGGGAATTCAGTCTGTCTATTAGTGGTTGGAGGTTCTCTCTACCTGTAATTAGACTTGATGAGACTTTTTTGCTAGGTAAATATGGGAGAACTTTGCTCATTACAGCTAGACTAGATGCTAATAATGGCCTCTTCCCATTAACATTTGTTATGGTTGAGTTAGAGTGTAATAAATCTTGAATATGGTTTATGAGAACGCTTCATAACTTGCTCCCATTTGGTAGCAACAGAGGTAATCTTTATATTATATATGATCAACATGTTGGTCTTATATATAGGTGCAAGAAAATTTTTCTGGGTGCAGCGCACCTTCATTATTTGAGGCACATGCGTGAGAATTTTAAGAAAGCTGCATGACATATGGGAGTTTCATATGTCAATTTGATCTGCCAAAAAATGTACACATCATGTAATATGGATAATCCAGACATGTTTAATCAATGTATGCTTTATAACATCAACATAAAGACCAAAATTCATCAATGGTTGATAGAGAGGGATGTGCTAAAGTAGGCTTTGACACATGATGGTGGGTTTTGCATATAAGGCTTTCAATGGGATTTTAAAGAGAGCATGTGTGCTATTAGTTCAAGTGTTGGTTACATCCATTTACTATAATATTGTCGGAATGTTTATTCAATGAGTAGAAATAATAAATATTGAAGAACAACAAAATAACAGCATGTTTGTCCCACGTGTTTAGGCCAAACTGCAAAATCTTGAGATTGAGGCTAAAAGGCTACCATAACCTACAAGGACTAATATGCATGAATTTCAACAATTGGATATGTCCTCAAGATTCTACCAGGTCGATATAGCTGCTGGTAGGAAAAGTTTGTGTATTTGTGGTCGAAGTATTATTTATCATATGCATTGTTCGTATGTTATTAACTATACAGTTGAATAACTTTATAACATGTGTTAGAATACTACACGTTGAATAACTTTAGACTCACATACTCTGAAGAATTTCATGCAATACCAAATAGAAAACCTTGGATTTCTCATGATTCTTCATATGGTCTTTAACTTCTGAGCCCTCCAAACTTCATAAAGAGATCAAGTAGACAAAAAAAAAAGGCGATATAGGAACACAATGGATAAAATAAGGTAGCAAAATGGGAGAGTTTGTAATGTTTACCATATTATTCATCATAACAAAACAACATGCAGTACTAATTAAATACATTTTTTTAAGTACTTTTACTCATTTATCACATTGTACTAATCATTTCATCATGTTTTGTATAATAAATCTTATGGCATAAGACCAATCTAAAGGATGAAGGTGCTGACCTAAACACACACCACTGTAGCAGGTCGACATAAAGTCTGCTTCATTGGTAGATGTTCACCCCAACATTACTTCACTATGAGGTACCCACAGATCTATATAGCTAGATAAGGTATAGTACATATTTATTACTATCAATTTATTTGTCTATGTAAATATTATAACCAAATTTCTCCCTACAAACTTGTAGGGCACTGTATTGGAAGTTGCATCACATTGCTCATGGTGCATGAGTGACATATTAATTCTCCTAAATTTATGAGAGCCTTGAGGATGTTAGGATTGGATTGTGTCAGCTAGCTTCGATATACTAGGATGGATCATAACTTACTAATAACTTTGGTCGAGCATTGGTCACCATAAACTAACTCTTTCTCCTTCCCTATTGGTGAGATGATCATTATTTTACATGATGTTGCTCTTATTTTGGATTTTGAAATTGATGACTTAGCTTTGGTTGGCCACAAAGTGGTAGCTAATGCTAGATGTTGGCTTAGCTGGCCTGGGTGTTGTGACAACTTGCTTGGTAGCCACCCTATACGGGATGTTGTCTACTATGATCCTTTCAACCATCGTGTCAATTCTAAATTCTAGATGGGACAAGCACATGCCTAGACATATTTGCCATTAAGATGGCTTCGTTGCTCCTTCTATAGGGATTCTTATATAGACTTGTTAGACTAAGATTTTTGGAGACATGTGCAAGCATATGTTATATTCATACTAAGATGTTATCTTTTATCTGATATATAAGGATGCGAGATTCACTTGAGGTACTTGTCATTATTGGAGGATTTGGGGTTATTCAGCATATATTCTTTAGGGCGGTAATTCTAGCACACACATATATAGAGAACTTTAAGAGGCCACTGAGCCTAAGATGACTAACATTGCAAGCTGTATATATTTGTTGGAGATTTGGTTTTGAGAGCATATTCATATTTGTTGACCTACTCTTCATGTACCATAACATGTTAATTTGGATGGACTGGTGTTGGTTACAAGTATAAAATAGGCATATCCTTTAAAAAAATTCACTCATTCTGTAAATAGATCATTGACGTGCCCATAGTTTCTGCTTAATTTAAACTGCAGGCGGAACCAGAAATACCTTAGCTAGCTTCCTACAACTAACATCAACAGTTATAGACATGAATTAGATGGGCTAATTGATATTCATGTATATAACTCATTCATTATTTTTTGATAAGTTAGTACTTTTATTTGTTGACTAATAATATAATTTGCTCTTATTTATAAGGTGACTTAGGAGCCATACACAACAGATGTTAGTGCACAAGTTGATGGTATATGCTTAATTGGGCAAGATATATGGTTGGCTCATGAACCTTTGATTAGATGGACGTGGGTGGAGTGTCATTTTTCCAATATAGTGATCCAATAGTTTGGAAATATTCCCTCCATTGATGTACACCAGATGGAGCCCAATTTTGTCTGAGTAGATTGTATGGTGTATCATTGTGACTATATAGGCATATGGGAGGACAGACGGTCATATATTGCTGAAGGGGTGCCTGTAGGACCTGATAGGGAACGATTTATTCTATAGTACTTACATTCGTTTAGGTCATGGGCCACACTCTACATGTTAAAGCCACTGACCACATGCTACCCTTAAGCACCCTTAAAGCACTACATCTTATTTTAAATCCTAAATATAAATACTTATTTTGATTGATATTTACCTTTATACTTTTAGTGTGCATACTTTCTCAAGACAGAGAGCATTGTACAACCCTTTGTCAGCAGAGATAACAACAAAAACATTTCAAAGGTTGTTAATAAAATAACATAGTTAAGTTTGGAGATGCATAGACATATGCATATTACATATGAGCGTTGTGTATAACTTGCAGATATTGAGTACACATCAGTCAGTGATACTCCACCAATCATAAATGTCCATAGCTTGGTTGAAGGCCATCCTCTTATGAAGATCAGAGATTATTGCCACTACATGAAAACGTCATTTTCGGCTGCCATTTCCACTGGAAAATGAAGAAAATTCCTCGATAATTTACATTTTTGACGGATTTTTTATTATAATTCATGCGTCAAAAATAAACACCATCGAAAAAAAAGATCTGCATCAACAATAAAAAATCCACTATAAATTGCTTATAATTTTTTTTTTAAATTATTATTAGCCCTAGCGGGAACTATTACCCTAAACAAATTAAATGAATAATTATTAAAACTATCACCCTAAACATAATAATAATTATTAAAAAAATATAATAAATATTTTATAAAAAATTTAAAATTTTATTGGAAATCCGCAATAAATTCCTTCGAAAATTCCAACAAAAAACATGCCGACAAATCCTCTCGAAAAATTATCCATAAATCTAACAAAAAATCAGCCAAAAATATTCTGTCGAAAATTTGTCAGAATTTATGAAGAATTTATTTCTGCTAGAAAATTCATCGGAAATGAGTGTTTTTCCTGTAGTGCGCAAGATTACTTTAGTCAGCCGACACAACAGATTATGTTATACTTTAGTCAGCGTACATACTTCTATACAAGTATGGTATATACAAGATTATGTTCCATCCACTATACCACTGACAATTATAAAGTCAGTCATAGGTGTAGTAGAGAGGTATGAGTTATGGGACAAACCACTTCGAGCGCCACACCACTATACGCCTGGCATTGATGCTCTACCACATAGAATAAGGATGAAATGTCAAATTGTACTATTTTGTGTTTGTTAGATTGTATTATGTTGTGTTTGTTAGCTTTGACTCAGTTTGTTATATTGTATTATATTGTGTTTGTTAGGATTAATTGTGTTCATTAGATTGTACTATGTTGTGCTTGTTAACATTGAATCTATATGATGTGTTTGTTAGCATTGACTCTATATGCTATGTTTGTTCACTTACTAGTACTGAAATATTAGGCAAAAGAAAAATTTTGAACATAGCGAATTTCGAACACAGATAAGACATTGCTTCATTGATAGATGAACATGCAGTACTTCATGGAGGGAACAACAACATTGCTCTACCATAGAGAACATATATAGCATAACAAACATAAGATAACTAGGAACATATTGCATCATTATAGTTAGGATTAAACATAAACTAAATATTACAAGCATGAATATACTACATAAAAGGCATTAGCATGTACTATTCTCCCTTATTCAACCTGTGCAAATGTGTCTGAATTTGATTTTTAGTTGGATAACATTTAAAATGAAACTAAAACTCGCCTTGTAGGTCCATACAATCTTATACGTCAAAATAATTTCTTGCACCTCCATTTAAAATCTCCTTCAACTGATTTCTATAAAAATTATAAAATAAATTCTTTCTCTCTCGGCAACTAAGGATAATAAAGAATAACGAGGTCCATGTCGTCCACTGCCCTTTTAAAATCTTATGAAGAAGCATTGTCGCGTCGTAGATTATGATAATACATTTGAAGGGATGAAGACCCATGAAATGACAATCATGTGCATAAAAAATCCTTTTTAAATATATCCAACCTTAACTTTTTAAGGAATTTACTATCTTGTAAGCATCAATCCTCATAGCTTCTTCATGCAAATTCAAAAGTAAACAATTGAGATCTTCAGCTCAATTATGCATGCAAATCTAAAATTTTCATTTTCCCTCGCCTTCATCTCAAAAGGGTTATCCAAAAATCTTCTCATATATTGTTGAAATTGTCTATAATCAATCCATATGATTGGGCTTCTGACTCTTATGGGCATATTCATCATTATAGGTCCATCATGTACATTCAACATGCCTCTGATGCAGTTCTTTATAAGGTCTTCCCCATGACCCTCAAAGGGAAAGCTTGTACATAATTTTATTCTCTTATAAGTAGAACTATTTAAACTTTTGCTAATTTAACCAAATATTTTATTGCATAATTTATTTTCAATAAAAAAAATCATCAATGACTCTTCCCACCTTTTTGGGATTCACTAAAATGCGGGAGAGACCTATAGGTAATATTTTCAAAGGTTTTATTCTAAAGCTTGCAAAATCTTAGAAGTAAATTTGGAATTACTAAGAGGTGTGTTCCTTGAAGATATTTTCCCTAGACCTTTCTAGTCTTCACTAGTGCTAGAGACTATCCATTCCTACGTTAATCTTATTCTTCGAGTATAGTCTTAAATAACTACCGATGAGACTATCAATACTTATCAAAATAATTCGAACAATCATCTAGCAAACGTAAGAATTAAGTTCAAAAAATTAATCGATATCCTTAACAAAAAAAAGGTGAAAGAAGTTAAGAGATAAAAGACTCCCTTCTCCCCAAATTCGGCCAAGATCACCTAAATATACCTTTAAGTACATACAGGGTGTGATGCCTCAAGATCTATTTTAAAAAAATTGCCTCCTTTATCTTTTAATTGCATACTAGAGCCACTAATAATATTTATATATAAAAACAATAATGTGGAAATAACCTATCATTTATATCAAAACATATACATCATGTATGATAACATAGTCCACTATCAATCATATAGTCTATTTTAATTACCCATGACTACAAAAGAATGCAACAGGCTAATAATTGAAAAGAAAAATACCTATTCTAATAAATCTGAATCAATTCTTACTCTATTGGATCCTTGCCCTTAAAACATGTAAACCATATAATGAGCTAACAACCCAAAAAGTCACCAAAACCTACAATCGCATTCAATATATATATATATATATATATATATATATATATATATATATATATATATATATATATATATATATAACATTTCTATTAATATTATTATTCATGTATATGTCAAAAATTCATATGCCAAATTAGTATCAATAATCCCCAACTCAATCATATTCCAGTGTATATGTGAAATGCTTTAAGAAAGGATATCATATGAATCAATGCAATCATGTCAATTATATAAATGAATTATATACACTACTCAAATACCTGTATTATGTGAAATGCATAAGAATTACATAAGAATTTTTATGCTTACTACTAAGAATTTTTATGTTTTGGCTAGAGATAATTATTCTAAAAAGTTTCCTCACTCAAACATGAGGGCAATGAAATATGTAAATTATACCTCAACATTTTTATATCAAAATATTCTTTTATTTAAGAATCCTCTTTTGTCACAAATAGACTATAAGGTGGGGGTATGTAAATATGTGTAGCCTAATATAGGAAGCATTATGGCTCTAGGTGAAATCATTAAGGATATAAGGAGGGGCCAAATCAGCCCATCCTAATAATCTTAGATTAATATATTTAATTTTTTTCATTTAAGGGCTTCTAGACTAAAGTGGATAATCTGGTTTCATTAGAATTATTATATAGATATACCTTTTGTGAGGTTTTTTGTTCCATATCATTTTGAGCATGCTTGACTTATAAATTGATTTTTTAAGTAAATTAAGCTTAGTTTGGTCATCATGAATCGCTGTGATATACATAAATTGCACTAAAAATTATTCATAATCATATAGGGATTTTTAATATTTCAACAATTTTGTATTTTACTCAATAGTTAAACAATTGAGTCAAATAAAGCCAAGATTTATAGTTGACTCATTTTCACCTTAGATAGGTTGTTTATTGTAGGGTTACAAACAATTGTTTTTAAATTTGAAAATCCTATATGTAGGTTTGGAGACCTAGTGAGCACCTTTAATATTAAGGTAATGATATAGCCTGTTAAAATGATTAAAAAAAAGTTTTTATATGGATATATGCATTATATATTTTTATTGTGCGCTGGAACATTTATGACACTATAGAGAGATTTAATCATCTCAGAATTTTATAAAAAATCTACACACACAAAGATATAGCATATATTAAGAATAACTCATAGTAAAAATGAGATTTTTTTAACATAGAAAACTCAATAAGAAAAAAAAATCATATATTTTAAACTAATTGAAATAATTCTATTAATGTGAGTCATATATTATAAAGGCGTTCTTCTATATAGTTGAATAATAAAATAATACAATATAATAGATTTAAATTATAGAAGATGGCTTTAAAAGTGAATATAAAGGGAGTCATAAAGTGTTGGAGCTATCATCAAGAGACACTTGATAGTATGTTCAAACACTCCTTTTTAGGAGAGCAAACTGGTAACCAAGAAGATAGATGTAACCATAGTCACAATTTTGACCACCAATGTTATTAGTTATTGTGAGAATTGATGTTATTGGCAATGATGTGATCAACATTATTGGTAATGGTAGAAGTAATTGTTATTGGTGATGGTGTGCATCTGTTTTGAGGATGGTGATGTCAATACTATTAGTGTAGATGTGCATAATGGCAATAATATCAGTTGATCTTAGTAGAAATGTCAGGGATTAGCAATCTTAAAGAATATTGTTTATCGATCTTAATGTTGATGATATACATTGCGCTTGGTGGTAGCAACTAACAATAGCCTTTCATAATAACAATGTGTGTTAGTATTGGTAGAGTCTCAATGTAGCGATTTTGAGCCTGATATAATCATCATCTAAATAAAAGAAATATAACCAAATTTTTAGAGGAATACTGTAACTTTGCCAAATATATATTAAACTTAATCATCTCACGAATCTCATCTATCCTAATAGAACAATCACAATGTTTTTGAAGGAAGATTGAGGACTCAATGAGAAAACCAAAATTTGAATAATTGTCTGCCATTATAAGGATGGTTAGAGTCCTGCCATGAAAATTACGAAATCTCTGTTTTCATCTATAGTTATGTCATATGCAAGATGATTTTTGACCTCTTTTAGAGGCAAAGAAGAGCCTAGAGAGAAAAATTATGGCCTCCTCAAAGCCCTCTCGAGTTCTTATAAGATTTAAAAAGATAAGAGTAGAAGATTTTTTTTTTTTTTTTTTTTTTTTTTTTTTTTTTCAAGTTTTTTTAGAGGCAAGAGAACAAAATATCCTATTAAATTAAAAAAAAAAATCATTATGGATTAAAAAGATTTAAAACCCAAGAAAGATAACCACATCATTTGTTAATAAGATTGATATCCATCATCATCAAAATGTTGATGCTCACTATAACCAATGATGTGAATCTTCATTATTGCCACCAAAGCCAACGCACACTATTAACATGAACGCCAAGGCCTACTATCACTAATAAGTTTGACTCCCATCGAAGACACTAATGTCAACACCTATCATCAACAAGGTTGATTCATATTTTAAACAACAACAATATCCATTATTATTAACATAACTAACAACTACCATCGATAGCAAGGTTAGTACGCATTATTAACAAGAACCCCTAATGCCCAATATTATCAATATTAATGTTGGTGCTTGTCATCGCTACTAAGGGTGATAACAACCATCGATATAAAGTCTGACACTAATTAGCAAAACCAATATCAATTCCAATAATAACGACTATGGTAAATGCCTATTACTACCACTAAAGCCAATATATGTTGTCATAACTAAGATTGATGCCCATCCTTGCCACCAAGAGCAATGCCCATCATCTTCACTGAGGGCAATGCCAAATGTAGCCACCAAGGGTAACACCCGTCGTCACCAACAACACCAAGGCTAATCTTCATCATTAACAATGTCTATACCAACCATCACCAATAAAATCAATGCCCGACATCATCATAAATGAGAAAACCCACCATACTAGTATGTTTGCATTCTTAAAGGGAGAATGATCAAGCATACCATTGAGCATATCTCGAAGAGAATTCTAATGTCTTGAGGTTTTCCTCTACTTCTATTATATACATCATATTTCACAATTCACATCTATTGCATTGTATTAATGTCATTTATTGCTAAAATGAACCTCATCCTTTATAATGCACTAATCATAATAGTAAAATCATTTCAATTATGCAAAGTTCCATAGCTTTTTTCTTTTTGGAAAAATTTTCAGAAAAAAATCTCATCTCATATATCTTATTTGTGCGCTTTCAAAATGTTCAAATAATATTAAGAAGATAGGAATATTTCACACGGAACAGTTCTATATTGATTGTTTAAGATTTTGTGGAATTCGTCACTGTGGTATCCTATTCCTAATTCGCATTTAACGGTAACATTAAGCAATGGGCCTCAATACGCAGATACATCATGAAAGCCCAATGGGCTTTATCTAGCCCATAAAGAATAAACAATAATTAGGCTATGTTGAGATGGCAGCATAGTAAATAACACTTAGGCTTCGTTTGGGACGGATTTCTTTCTGCTTCTTAAAGCAGCTTTCTTGTACAAAAATTAAAAATTTTGTACTAGAAAGCTGCTTTAAGAAGCAGAAAGAAAGCAGTCCCAAATGAAGCCTTAATTTTCTTATCAAAACTTAGGCTTTCTTTGGGATGGCTATATTGCTGCTTTCTCAAATAGCTTTTTAGTACAAAAGTTTCTTGAATTAGAAAATTTGTACTAGAAAGCTACTTTTGAAATCATTAAGAAAGATGTCTCAAAAGAAAACTTAGTTATAGAGAGGGTTTGTTTGGGACAATTTTATTCCTGCTTCATTTTCATGTCGTAATCACAGTTCTGCTTGGCTACTACTTTCTCACAACTTTGAAAAAGTTTATGTATTAAAAAGTTTACTTCACAATAGCTTTCGAAAAAATTAATTATCTCACAATAGTTTTATAATCATCTTTATAAAAAGTTGTAAATGTCCCAAAACAAAGCCAATTATTGTGTCATTTACATTTTTTTAAAGTAGGCTTCGCTGAGTAAAATTTTGCATCGAACTAAGGCGATATTACTTTTAACTCTAAGGCTTCGTTTGGTTTTTTGGTACTTTTGTAAAAGACATTTTTAAGAAACATTGGTTCAGATAATGGAGTTTTCTACCGGAGAAGCATATTTAAAAAGATTTATCAAAATAGCAGAAAAATAAAACAAATGGAGTTATTGAGAACTTGATTTGATGAACCAAACAATAAAGAAGAAATGAATTTGTCGTTTTAAAACGGAATAAACACCAAAAACTTCCAATGAAACGAAGCCTAAGGCTAATTTGATTGGGCCCAACATAAACATAACCTATAAGAACACATTGAGAATCTTAGTCCTATTACAAATTAAATCAAATCAACCGGTTCACCTCAAATGAGACCGGTTGAGCCAAAATAACCCAATAACACTTAAAAAATATTTATAAAATAAAACATTGCTGTCATCCAATTATTGTCACATATTTTACTAGCTATGGAGGGCCTAATAACTATTTTTATTGATGAAAGCAATGGTTCTACAGGATTGCAAGGCAATCCATAGCAAACAATGAGAAGGACAAATATTATTATTTTGCCATTAGTTCCCAAAGCATTGTGTGGATATAATTCCACACAATTATGATGATATTTAATAAGAAAAAAAATCATAACATTTTGATATAAAATATTTAAAAATAAGCTTTAAAATAATTAAATTTATTTTAAAATAAATATCAGATATGAAGGATTTATATTACAATAATCTCAGTAGAAATTAGATGATTTTTAAGTTTATCGTTATATAATTTATATCAGAATATACTGACATAATTTTATTTATTATATTTCATAAGTTCCAATGCTTTAAATATGAATGAAAAAATCATAGTTGAAAATAATTGCAGAGAAATATTTTTACATGTTATAAATTTGCTAAATATTTTCATGAGTTAAAAATAGTGAGACTTTATTTATTTATTTATTTTTGTAAGAATAATAAATAGAAGAAATAGGTTGTAAATTGGATATAAAAAAATAAATAAATAAAAAGGTTGTAAATTGGATATGCTTTAATGAAGCCTAGTAAGTTGTTGGCCCATTAATAGGGGGAAATGCCTTAGCTGATAGGAAGTAGCGTAAGCCTTTATAGGTTAAAAACGGTAAAGGAAACACGTAAGTGTTGGGATTTATTTTTGAGCAATGCTTAAATATTTATAAAATTTACACATATATTGATATTTTTTTAAAAAAATTTGCTCAATGTTCATGTGACCCATTTTTCCATTAATTCAAATTAATTTTTAATAAAAATTGCTAAAAATCATAGTTTTTTTTGGCATATTTAGGAAGACGGCATCATTTTATAAAGTTGGTCGTGTAGTCGTTATGAAAAAAATAATTTTTGTTACTCTGATTACAAAAAAGTAACTTTCCACTGTATAAATTTTTGAAAAAATTGTGGGAAAATAATAAAAAATAATAGTCAAATGAAATTATGGCTACTATCTAAAAGCAAAACGGTGAGAAAGTTGTCCCAAAGATTTTGAGCATGCTTTAAGAAAGGATATCATATGAATCAATGCAATCATGTCAATTATATCAATGAATTATATACAGTACTCAAATACCTGTATTATGTGAAATGCATAAGAATTACATAAGAATTTTTATGCTTACTACTAAGAATTTTTATGTTTTGGTTAGAGATAATTATTCTAAAAAGTTTCCTCACTCAAACATGAGGGCAATGAAATATGTAAATTATACCTCAACATTTTTATATCAAAATATTCTTCTATTTAAGAATCCTCTTTTGTCACAAATAGACTATAAGGTGGGGGTATGTAAATATGTGTAGCCTAATATAGGAAGCATTATGGCTCTAGGTGAAATCATTAAGGATATAAGGAGGGGCCAAATAAGCCCATCCTAATAATCTTAGATTAATATATTTAATTTTTTTCATTTAAGGGCTTCTAGACTAAAGTGGATAATCTGGTTTCATTAGAATTATTATATAGATATACCTTTTGTGAGGTTTTTTGTTCCATATCATTTTGAGCATGCTTGACTTATAAATTGATTTTTTAAGTAAATTAAGTTTAGTTTGGTCATCATGAATCGCTGTGATATACATAAATTGCACTAAAAATTATTCATAATCATATAGGGATTTTTAATATTCCAACAATTTTGTATTTTACTCAATAGTTAAACAATTGAGTCAAATAAAGCCAAGATTTATAGTTGACTCATTTTCACCTTAGATAGGTTGTTTATTGTAGGGTTACAAACAATTGTTTTTAAATTTGAAAATCCTATATGTAGGTTTGGAGACCTAGTGAGCACCTTTAATATTAAGGTAATGATATAGCCAGTTAAAATGATTAAAAAAAAAGTTTTTATATGGATACATGCATTATATATTTTTATTGTGCGCTGGAACATTTATGACACTATAGAGAGATTTAATCATCTCTCAGAATTTTATAAAAAATCTACACACACAAAGATATAACATATATTAAGAATAACTCATAGTAAAAATGAGATTTTTTTAACATAGAAAACTCAATAAGAAAAAAAAATCATATATTTTAAACTAATTGAAATAATTCTATTAATGTGAGTCATATATTATAAAGGCGTTCTTCTATATAGTTGAATAATAAAATAATACAATATAATAGATTTAAATTATAGAAGATGGCTTTAAAAGTGAATATAAAGGGAGTCTTAAAGTGTTGGAGCTATCATCAAGAGACACTTGATAGTATGTTCAAACACTCCTTTTTAGGAGAGCAAACTGGTAACCAAGAAGATAGATGTAACCATAGTCACAATTTTGACCACCAATGTTATTAGTTATTGTGAGAATTGATGTTATTGGCAATGATGTGATCAACATTATTGGTAATGGTAGAAGTAATTGTTATTGGTGATGGTGTGCATCTGTTTTGAGGATGGTGATGTCAATACTATTAGTGTAGATGGGCATAATGGCAATAATATCAGTTGATCTTAGTAGAAATGTCAGGGATTAGCAATCTTAAAGAATATTGTTCATCGATCTTAATGTTGATGATATACATTACGCTTGGTGGTAGCAACTAACAATAGCCTTTCATAATAACAATGTGTGTTAGTATTGGTAGAGTCTCAATGTAGTGATTTTGAGCCTGATATAATCATTATCTAAATAAAAGAAATATAACCAAATTTTTAGAGGAATACTGTAACTTTGCCAAATATATATTAAACTTAATCATCTCACGAATCTCATCTATCCTAATAGAACAATCACAATGTTTTTGAAGGAAGATTGAGGACTCAATGAGAAAACCAAAATTTGAATAATTGTCTGCCATTATAAGGATGGTTAGAGTCCTGCCATGAAAATTACGAATCTCTGTTTTCATCTATAGTTATGTCATATGCAAGATGATTTTTGACCTCTTTTAGAGGCAAAGAAGAGCCTAGAGAGAAAATTATGGCCTCAAAGCCCTCTCGAGTTCTTATAAGATTTAAAAAGATAAGAGTAGAAGATTTTTTTTTTTTTTTATATTTTTTTTGGCAAGAGAACAAAATATCCTATTAAATTAAAAAAAAAATCATTATGAATTAAAAAGATTTAAAACCCAAGAAAGATAACCACATCATTTGTTAATAAGATTGATATCCATCATCATCAAAATGTTGATGCTCACTATAACAAATGATGTGAATCTTCATTATTGCCACCAAAGCCAACGCACACTATTAACATGAACGCCAAGGCCTACTATCACTAATAAGTTTGACTCCCATCGAAGACACTAATGTCAACACCTATCATCAACAAGGTTGATGCATATTTTAAACAACAACAATATCCATTATTATTAACATAACTAACAACTACCATCGATAGCAAGGTTAGTACGCATTATTAACAAGAACCCCTAATGCCCAATATTATCAATATTAATGTTGGTGCTTGTCATCGCTACTAAGGGTGATAACAACCATCGATATAAAGTCTGACACTAATTAGCAAAACCAATATCAATTCCAATAATAACGACTATGGTAAATGCCTATTACTACCACTAAAGCCAATATATGTTGTCATAACTAAGATTGATGCCCATCCTTGCCACAAATAGCAATGCCCATCATCTTCACTGAGGGCAATGCCAAATGTAGCCACCAAGGGTAACACCCGTCGTCACCAACAACACCAAGGCTAATCTCCATCATTAATTTTTTTTTTTAACGTTCGTCATCATTAACAATGTCTATACCCACCATCACTAATAAAATCAATGCCCGACATCATCATAAATGAGAAAACCCACCATACTAGTATGTTTGCATTCTTAAAGGGAGAATGATCAAGCATACCATTGAGCATATCTCGAAGAGAATTCTAATGTCTTGAGGTTTTCCTCTACTTCCATTATATACATCATATTTCACAATTCACATCTATTGCATTGTATTAATGTCATTTATTGCTAAAATGAAGCTCATCCTTTATAATGCACTAATCATAATAGTAAAATCATTTCAATTATGCAAAGTTCCATAGCTTTTTTTCTTTTTGGAAAATTTTTCAGAAAAAAATCTCATCTCATATATCTTATTTGTGCGCTTTCAAAATGTTTAAGAAGATAGGAATATTTCACACGGAACAGTTCTATATTGATTGTTTAAGATTTTGTAGAATTCGTCACTGTGGTATCCTATTCCTAATTCGCATTTAACGGTAACATTAAGCAATGGGCCTCAATACGCAGATACATCATGAAAGCCCAATGGGCTTTATCTAGCCCATACAAAAATAAACAATAATTAGGCAATGTTGAGATGGCAGCATAGTAAATAACACTTAGGCTTCGTTTGGGATGGCTTTTTTATTGCTTTCTAAAACGGAGTTTTAGAACAATTTTTTTTATTTTTGTACTAAAACTCCGTTTTTGAAAGCAATAAAAAAGCCGTCCCAAACGAAGCCTTAGGCTTCGTTTGAGACTATTTTATTTCTGCTTCTTAAATCAACTTTCTAGTACAAAATTTTTAATTTTCTTATCAAAACTTAGGCTTTGTTTGGGATGGCTATCTTACTGCTTTCTCAAATAGTTTTTTAGTGCAAAAATTTTTTGAATTAGAAAATTTGTACTAGAAAGCTACTTTTGAAATCATTAAGAAAGCTGTCTCAAACGAAGCCTTAATTATAGAGATAATTTAACTACGTTAAACTTAGGATTTGTTTGGGACAATTTTATTCCTGCTTCATTTTCAGGTCGTAATCACAGGTATGCTTGGCTACTACTTTCTCACAACTTTGAAAAAGTTTATGTATTAAAAAGTTTACTTCACAATAGCTTTCGAAAAAATTAATTATCTCACAATAGTTTTATAATCATCTTTATAAAAAGTTGTAAATGTCCCAAAACAAAGCCAATTATTGTGTCATTTACATTTTTTTAAAGTAGGCTTCGCTCAGTAAAATTTTGCATCGAACTAAGGCGATATTACTTTTAACTCTAAGGCTTCGTTTGGTTTTTTGGTACTTTTGTAAAAGACATTTTTAATAAACATTGGTTCAGATAATGGAGTTTTCTACCAGAGAAGCATATTTAAAAAGATTTATCAAAATAGCAGAAAAATAAAACAAATGGAGTTATTGGAAACTTGATTTGATGAACCAAACAATAAAGAAGAAATGAATTTGTCGTTTTAAAATGGAATAAACACCAAAAACTTCCAATGAAACGAAGCCTAAGGCTAATTTGATTGGGCCCAACATAAACATAACCTATAAGAACACATTGATAATCTTAGTCCTATTACAAATTAAATCAAATCAACCGGTTCACCTCAAATGAGACCGGTTGAGCCAAAATAACCCAATAACACTTAAAAAATATTTATAAAATAAAACATTACTGTCATCCAATTATTGTCACATATTTTACTAGCTATGGAGGGCCTAATAACTATTTCTATTGATGAAAGCAATGGTTCTACAGGATTGCAAGGCAATCCATAGCAAACAATGAGAAGGACAAATATTATTATTTTGCCATTAGTTCCCAAACCATTGTGTGGATATAATTCCACACAATTATGATGATATTTAATAAGAAAAAAATCATAACATTTTGATATAAAATATTTAAAAATAAGCTTAAAAATAATTAAATTTATTTTAAAATAAATATCATAAATGAAGGATTTATATTACAATAATCTCAGTAGAAATTAAATGATTTTTAAGTTTATCGTTATATAATTTATATCAGAATATACTGACATAATTTTATTTACTATATTTCATAAGTTCCAATGCTTTAAATATGAATGAAAAAATCATAGTTGAAAATAATTGCAGAGAAATATTTTTATATGTTATAAATTTGCTAAATATTTTCATGAGTTAAAAAAAGAGTTTTTGTGTGTTTATATGAAAATTTTGAAAAAAAAAACAAAAATCATGAGGCATGAGCCATGTGGCAATAATCTAATTATATTGCATGTTTGGGCTACAATGAATCAATTGTGATGGTTGAATGGTGGTGGTAGTGTTATGGTGGCGTTCATATAGTGATAGTTCAATAGTAAGGATTAGATGATTGATGTGCGATGGTGTTTGTGGTTAGGCGTGGCAATCCCGTAGTGGTGGTAAGGCGGATCTCTAGGATTCCTTAAATAATCCTTCATGTAGAGAATGATGATCTATTTATAATTTTTTATAGTGTATTTTGGTTGTTTTAATCGAAGTCATAAAATTCTGTATTAGACGACCCATATTGATTTCTTTGATTATAAATCATGTTTTCAATATTTAAATAACCTAATGATAGTAGAATTATGTGATCTTAGGCTCATTGATTTTCTCTCGTCAAATTGCTTGGTTGGGCAAAAAACATATAAAGCTCGAAGTTTCATTTGATCTTTTAAGAAATGCCATCAAAATTTTACTACGCTGCAAGTGTTGATTTCGACTTATTTGGTCTCTTTAGATTTGCCTCATCAAAATATTCAATTCACCTATAAGTTGATTTATATTAGAGTTTAGATAATCTTGAATTTAATTTATTTTTTTTAAAAAAATTTCAATATGCATCGAGATTCATACTTATTAATTTTTTTTTTTTAATGAGGCAATTACATTCTGTTGCATTATGAAGGTACGCATGAAGTTTAATAACTACTTAATTGTAGGTATTCCCATCCACTGAAAAAATATTCTAAATATTAAGCAACTCAATCTTTTTTAATACTTTTATATATTGACTGTTATAAGCTATAGAAAAAAAACTAATTTTGATGCCTTCCCAATATATTTTTTTTTTCATAAAAAGATAATAACATTAATAAAATGGAGGTTACAAAACCAACACAAAACACAAGCTCTCTAAAAAACAACAAATAAAAATAAAACCTAAGAGCTAAAGAATCCAAAACAAAACAAGGATAAAACCAATCCAAAAGAGGGCTCAGCAATCAGCCAGAACAACCAACATCCTCGAGACCTTGCAAGGACCATCCAGAAGATAATGAAACACCGACGGTTGCCACAAGGAAATTAACGAGGATGGGAGTCCCAGCCACATCATCGCCCCGCAACAACCCACCGGAAAATTCGCAAAAAATAAGAGAAGGAAACCAGATCATCTTTTTTTACCTCCACGTTTCCAAAATTTCCCACGATGATCTCCCTTCAAAGCTCTATCCGAAACCATCTTAAAATCATAATCAGGATCTGAAACTGGCTCAGAATCCGAGTTATCCTCCGATGAATTATTCGACCAGTCACATTGAGACCCAACAACCATTTCAGACTTACTACCCAAAACATTTTGGGATTCCATTAACTTCATAGGAACAGTAACCAAATTCTGAGAATTAACCAACATGCCCTGCACATCCTTATTAGCATTTAGTTCCCCCACCAAAGGAACCACATCATAACCATTACTCTGATTTCGATCAGCGTAAACTCTCTGTTCCAACCCAGCACCCTCGGTAGGAACCAACTCTTGCATAACAACATTAGAAACCAACCTCACATTGGTATCCGGCACCAGATTGATACCCTCATTCACAACCAATTGATTAATTTCATCAGACGAAGGAAAAAAAGGCAGAGCATTTGGAGACAAAGAAACTTCAGCATCAACCAAAACCGCATTTTCCACCAAAACAATATCCTCCCTAGTGTTATCCAACAAAACATCAACCGTTGGCTTAAAGACCTGCACTCTACCAGAATCAACACCAGGCACATCCGCCTCCATCACATTCGACTCCAGCATACCAATCTCATTTGGAGCTTCTACAACAACAGGCTCCTCCAACACCAGCGCTTCGCAATGATTAATAACAGTTTTTGACACATTACGATTCAGATGTAAAATAGGGCAAGATTTCTTAGAATGACCTAAAGAACTACAATGTGTACAAAAACTAGGAATTTCATCAAAGATAACAGTTTGAACATACCCAGATTCCACAGATCCAACCCAAACCTTCTCCGCATGTTTCTTGGTAACATCCAACTCAACCAATATACGAGCCATTGACGGACGCGATCCAGAAGCCGTAGCCAAGTCAGATTTGAGAGGCCGACCGAATAGAGAACCTAAACCAAAGAGGATTCTAGGAGAAAATAAATGGGGCCTAAGAAGGGGGAAAGAGACCCAAATCGGCACAATCGGAGAATCCATCTAAACATCCAAATGGTGAGTCCATTTCACCACTTTCATATAACAATTTTGAACAAAATAGGATCTATGGGAAAAAATTCTGCAATAATCAAAACCATTCTCAAGTTTTATCAAAACATTTCGATTATTTAGCACAGTTACTGAAAATTCCCCAATCAACTTTAAGCTAAAACAAAATTTCCGAATAGCATCGACAGAGGGTCTCTGCCCCGAAAAAAGGCCAACCAAAGAGAATTCAAAAGGCTTAGCAAGCGACCTAACCTCATCCTCAGATATAAACAGCGCTGGCAAGCCACGATGAGAAGAAAAACTCAGTTCAGGAAAGGAAGAGGAGGAAAAACCAGAAACCGCATCCTTAAAAGAAATAGGAGCCGCCGTTCCACTCAGGAAACCAGGATCACGTATACGAGTAGCCGCCATACACAAACACAAGAGCAAAGATGAGAGGGAACACTCACCAAACGAAAACGAAGAAGAGTCGGCGGCAAGAGCGGAAGAGGCGAAACCCTAGCAGAGCCATTGTTAAAATTTATTTGTTTTGAAAGGCTTATTCAAATATATGATGCCTTCCCACAATATATCATGCCTCCTTGATATGCATTTTTCTACATTAAATAAATATTAATTACTCAGCTCACTTTGGTCTGTTGGTTGAAAGTTTTGACTATCAATCAAGAGATCTTGGATTTGAGTCTTGCGTATTTGATATATGTATAAATTTTTCTTAATTGAATAAATGCTACACTATTGATGTTGGAGTGAAATGGGAAAAAAAGAAATATGATTGAGACATTAGCTTATTATTCCATCTCTAACAAGTAATTAATGAGGGAAGTTATTAATGATGCTCACTTGTCGGCAATAACATGTAAATGATCCTTTTTATTTATTTATTTATTTTAAAAGATGACACGTACAATCGAAATATGGGATTTTTCAGGGTATTTTATATTAGCAGCTCTAAGATTTCATTTGGGACGGCTTTCTTAGTACTTCTTAAAATAATTTTTTAGTATAAAAATTAAAACTTTTATACTAAAAAACTATTTTAAGAAACACTAAAAAGTAGCCCTAAATGAAGCCTAAAATTATTGAAAACGATCATGTAGTAGTGGTTCGAACCACTGCCATGTTTTTCTTATAACTTTGGCTATTACCACTGGTGAAAGCTTTCTTTCAGCACCGATAATTATCATTGCTTCTTCTTAATTATTTTTCTCCTAAAATATAAAATAGCTTATAAAGTAAGAATAGAGCGATATAGAGAGATTAAGGTTATGTTTGGGACGGCTTTTTTACTACTTCTTAAAGCAGTTTTTTAGTATAAAAATTTTAATTTTTGTACTAGAAAGCAGCTTTATGAAGCAGGAAGAAAGCCGTCCCAAACGAAGCCTAAAGTTTCATTTGGGACAGCTTTTTATTGTTTACTAAGGCTTCGTTTGGGATGGTTTTTTTATTGCTTTCTAAAACGGAGTTTTAGTATAAAAATAAAAAATTTTGTACTAAAACTCCGTTTTAGAAAACAGTAAAAAAGCCGTCCCAAACTAAGCCTAAAACAGCTTTTTAATATAAAAATTAAAATTTTTATACTAAAAAGCTTATTTAAAAAACAGTAAGAAAATCGTCACAAACGAAGCTTACGAAAAAGATTTACTGAAGAGAGAAAGTCTTAATCAAATTCTTTTCATCAATTTGCTTCTCTAATCTCTACCCTCAAACCAAGCGAATATGATACATTTAAAAAAAAAAAAACGTCGGCAATAATATCATAATACTGTTAAACCGTCCAAAGCCTGATTATCAAATTCAAAGCAATTCCTATCCATCAAAGTTTTTCAACAATTACTTAATAAAATATTTCAGATAGGATATTAATTATATTGGCAATTATTGATACATAGAAAATAATTTTAATTGTATATTTTACTATTTAAAATAATTTTATTAGTGATTAAATATTAATCATCTGATTGAATGGACAGTCAAATTTGATTTTAAATAGAGTTTCTTTCGCTTTTGAAAAGAAATAAAACGCTTTTACTGTTTTAAAAGGTTCTTTAAAGAACAAGCAAAATAAAATTATTATAAGGAAATTCTAATATATTTTATAATAATATTTAATTAATTTATGATATGTGTCCCTAATTTTATAACTTAATACAAATAAATAATTAGACTATATAACTAAATACACATATTATATAGACATGATAATTATTAAAAAATAGTCTTATCGTGACATAATTTCCTTTCAAATTAACTTTATTAGTAAATTATTATATCTGAAGAATTTTAAAAAATGTGAGTTAAATAATAAAAAAAATTATTGAATAAAAATTTTGCCGAGGGGGCCAAAAAGCTAAACAAGCGAAGGAAAGCATGCTCAAAGGGAAAAAATAGTATGTAGAAGCTTGACGTAGCTCTACATTCGGATGCGAATAAGGTGCAGCCACGTCAGCTGTATTGAACCGCAATATCGAGCGGTACCAAGCAGTACTGAGCTACAGTACACATCGATGGGGTGACATTGCAAATTATGGTTAATCTTCGAACGGCGTTTGACATCCGCACAGAATAATTAATCACTCAACGGACAATGACAACTAAACAATTGATGAAGAACCCAATTCCAATCAAACCACCAAAGTATAATTTTCTATGTCCCCATCATCTATGTTATATATTAGTCCTAAGGATTTGGTTAGAATGAACAAAAGCATAGGAAATGAAATGCAATTCAAATTGATGTATGGATTGATTTAAAATATTTAATTATTTATTTGGAGTTTTAACTTTTTTTTTTAATTTTATTGACTAAAAATCTCAATATTCATATTTATGAAGGGCTTAAACATTTCAATTTGCTTAATTATATCTTATAAAAAATTAAAGTAAAAGTATCGGTTGGGATAAGAATTTTTTAATCTCCGAATGGAAGATTGAACTGATTTGACTTGCCTTCTCGAAGCTTTAAACCCTCTCAAATAAGTTATTAGTAGGCTGAATATTTTACTCAATAAATTTCTCTGATCTACTAAGGAGAATTGCAATAGAATTATATAAAACAATAATAGTAACGTTTGCTGCCCTATTTCTGAAGAGGTTAGTAAATTAATTAATTTCTTCCAAGTTAATAAGCTCTGACTATTTGAAAGATGCCAAAAATTTTGCTAATGAAATTGATTTAACATATTATTGTCTCTTGGTTTAATCACCTAATAGGGTACTATAAACTTAGTATAATAGTTATTAGGTGGGTTTTAGCATCCTTAAGAGAAATTATCTTCTTCTTTCATCTATTCTTGGGTATTATTTTTTTAACTAAAACAGAATTTATGAGTCTTTGTCTTGGCTTGGAATATAGTATTTTTTATGAATATATATAAATAATATTTTCTTCGAGAGTGAGAGATGTGATGGTGGTGGATTCAAGGTATAGCCGTATAGGTCATGGCACTCAGGTTATGAGAAAAGATCAAATTATTTTGTGGTACTCAAAATAGTTATTTAATAAGGGTGGAGCCAACTTTTGTTTCAAGGTGGACAAATACAGCTGTGGCGATGTATAAGTAATGGGTGTAGCTATGGAAAAATTATTTTGTGCGGATTCCGGATGGTTTAAAGGCGAATCATAACACACCACATCACTCGGTACACAGCAATACCAAGCACCGGTAACCAACAAACCGGTGATGTGGCGTGTTGTGATTCGCATCCAGCCAGCATTCGGAATCTACATAGAATAATTAATCGAAGCAATGATGTTGTGCACAATCAAACTTTGCAGGCGGCATATGGATAAACATGTAGGCAATTCGCGAAGTAGTGATATTGTGCAATAGTAGGTTCCCCAATGAGTAGAATTAGATTTTGATGGCTTACAATTGTCCACTCTCAACAATAAAGATTTCGCTCCTGTTATTAAGCATTAAAAAAAAATGAAGAGATTAAAAATTAGAAAAAAAAAAATCAAAAGAGAAAATAAAATGAGCAACAAGAGGGGCTTAGGTTTGAAAATGGATTCTGATTAGATAAATCTATACGATAATTTACTACACCTATATTGAATACTAATATATATACAATCAATACTAAGTTGCACTAATAACAGGCAACCCTTCCTGATTTTCTGAATTCTACTCCGCCAAAGAAAAAAAACAAAAAAAACTTCTAGAACTGCGCCGAAGCAATCTCAGTCCTTGAGGGAGCAGGGTTACATGCTTTCGTACTGAGAAACGCGGCCTCGCCGCCGATGCTTCGCCGTCGTAGATGTA